>CM048041.1:12120000-12720000 GCA_026259375.1 Verasper variegatus
CATATGTTGCTGTTGTTGTCAGACTGCATCAGATCCAATGGTGTGGAGTACAGAGGAGAGCAGCTGAGCTCCTCCTCAGGTCTGACCTGTCTCAACTGGACCAGCACTGACAGAGACTATGATGTTCAGGTCCATCCGGATTCACTCACAGGTAAAATACTTCTGCTCTCTTTTACTTTAAAGTAACTGAATATCTTATGGGATAATGAAGGGTTAAATTGAGTGTTCTTTTGGCATCAGGGTGAAAACAGGAAATGGGGGATTTTAATTTTAAAATGTCCCTGAGGCCGATGAAGAGAAACTCCAAACACATTTGAGGGGGTCGTTTGTAGTAATGCACGTTGGCACAGACGGATGATTTTTACAGCACCACTGATTTGTAGTGTTTACAGGTTTTAATAACGGTCCCTTTTTATAGAGCAGCTGCTGTTTCCTCTCTTTGTGCTCATGGCCGCCTGTTCATTGTGGTATGATGAAGTAGTGTTAATGATTAATGAATCCAGTGGTTTACTCCACAAACAGTAGGGACAGACAGACAGACAGACAGACAGGCAGGCAGACGGAGACAGGCCTGCAGTGTTTCCATGAGGCATCAGTGACAGACAGACATGTTGTTTCTTTTTGTTTATCGTCCCTCCTGTAGGTGTTGGAGATCACAATTACTGCAGAAACCCAGACTCCTCTCCGAGGCCCTGGTGCTACATCGTGAGCCCGGACGGGACAATCCAGAGACAGTCCTGTGCAATTGAGACATGCAAAGGTTGGTCACCACTGCACGTAACAGTATTCATTATCATTTGTCACAGTCGTTGAGAAACGTCAGCTGCAAAAGTCAAACTGGGTTAAGATAAATATGCATGTTCCAAAAGTTTTTTTTAGACTGCATTCTCTCGACGCTGCTGGCAGCTTCCTTTCCTTCCCTGTAAAGCTCTCATTGTTTTTTAAAAAGTGGGCTACGCTCTGGAAAAATAATGAGGTGACATTTTTGTAGCTATGCAAATGTCCTAATTGCTCGGCAGGAAATAGAGCCCTTGATTCTGAGAGAGGATGCAGCCAAGTTTGGATCTTTGATGGGCCCAAAAAAACTTTAAACAAAGTTTCCTCTTGTCTTTTCCCCACAAATGATGCAATTCATCAATAGAGAGTTGGATTACTGACATTTTCCTTTTCCCAGTTGAGAGTATTAGTCTGCAGTAGGTCAGTTGGTCAGTTTTAAGCTTATCGGAGAAGCCGATGCACACGTTGCTCCTTGTTTCCGCCTTTGTTTCTGAAGCCAGCCCAACAACAAAGCCCTGCAGTCACATGTCAGAATGTTCACTTTCTAGACAGACGCTGACCACGCCCTGAAACGGAGCTCATTGGCGGAGACGAAAAGTCTTCCCATGGCGACAGCAGCTAACTGGCTGTTTGAATTTATGACTCCGTGCTGTTAAACTCCAGCCGAGTTGGTAAACAACAACCTGTAGGAAGGAAATGGAAAAAGGAAAGAAAACAAAGAGTTAAAGAGCAGACGTGAGACATCTGCAGCTGAGGCCTCCTGTCTTCTGAGAGAGGCGAGCGTACAGAGCCTGTATGTGTGCGGCACATATGATAAAAGCAATTTGAGTGCAGATACTCTACTAACTGATTAATGTCCCAACAACTTACTGAGAGCAGCGTCAGGGCACTCGTCCTGCGTCTCAGGAGGTTTCTGTGTCAGTACTAATGTCATTGAACCCACAGTAATTGGAAACCACACGGTCAACGTGATGCATCTCTATTAAAGTCAAATGAGACAAGTTTACTGTTTTCTAGTTATATTAAGTGTCACCACACACACACAACAGTAATATATCACAAAAGAAAAGGGCAGATAAAGATAAATCACATTAAGTAGGTGAATGAAAACTTACCGAATAATGTTTGAGGGTTGTACTGCCCCCTTGAACTGTTTGTATTCATATATTCTTTTAATGTGCTCCAGTTGGCATGCAAGGGGAATCTGTGAGATTTGATTATAGATATGGATCAAATCTGTCATAACATATGGATAAAATCTGTTGATTAACACTTTATCGACAAATTGACTTAAAATAAACAACCTTTATGTCTAATTCAACAAATGTAATCACAGACCAATAAAGACACTTCATTTTATTTATATAAGAAATTATATATAAGCTAATTGCTTTGCAATGTAACCCACATTGGTCTAATACACCTGCACAACTATGCAGCTCAGAGTTTATAGAAAGAAATGAAAAGTCATTTAACACCTGCATTGTTTTATTGTGTCTTTAGAACAAGCCTCTACTGAGCCAGCAGAGGCCGAATCCCTCGACCTGACAGGAAGCGCCCCCCCCACAGAGAGCTTTCAGCCGGCCAAGTCAGGAGCTTCTCAGGGAGAAGTCGCTGCTGTGAAGCCAGTGATGGGAATCATCCAGCGAGTGCACACGGCACCCCAAAAAAAAAAGGACCTTGGCACACTTGGTATGTTGTAGCTATATTTTCTCTGACAGCATGTATGATATAATTTGTGGTACATACTATCCTGCTGTTTGACTTATTGTAGTTTTAAGTCAAAATATCTTTTGTGATGCACTTGTAAGTTCAGTTTTTAACCTTTTTATGTTCTTTTGTTTTCCAGGCTACGTCCTCGGCATACTCATGATGGCGATTATAATCATCCTTGGAGTAGGCATCACAGTTGGCTACTTCTACAAGAGGTCAGTATCTAAACCCCACCAAGATTATTTTCTCATTATCAGTTTGGGTCAGAGGAGCCAGTGTGGAGCATTTATCTCGTTTCCAAGGTTGTCATTATCGTGAACATGCAGACATCTTGTGTTTCTGTTTCCATCAGCACATGTTGTGTTGTTAGTAGTTTTGAGATGTGCTGGAAAGTTGCCAGTTTAGTGCGTCAGCTGTCGTTCATATCCCACAACAATGCATTCTGTTTTTCCAGTTGGATGTAATGCAGCCATTTTTTAATGCCTTCAGCACAACAAACACAACAGAACCCCGGCAGGAAATGAAATGCCTGCGGTCTATTTTGAGCGTTTTAAAGGGGGGAGGTTTTGTGGAGGAAGACTTGGATGGGATTGAAAAGCCCCCCCACACAATTGCTGCTGTCATGTAATGCGTATAATGATGGACCCTGTGTTGTTAAAGAGGGGAGGAGTCTGATTCCTTTTTGGCACTTCCCAAAATGCCAGAACAGTTCTGTGATACGCCGTCAGATCTAATTAGCCGTGCTCCTGTCTTTATTTTCTATTTTTAGATGGAGATTATTAATAAGGAGGAGCAGGATGTTATGTCATAGGGTTCATACCTGCGCTCAGCACCGTGACATCACCCTCAGTGATGTGATACTGTAGATGCATGCATGACCATAATCTTGGTAATTCAAACGCCCCCTCCACTGGCCAGGAGTGGTCGTAAAACTACTGTATTCCTCCCTGAATATAAATGACTCTATGAACTCTGTAAACCAACCAGTAGGTGAAGGCAACATATCGCAGGGACCCTAATCCCCTGCAGGCGTCCCCTCCATCTGAGCATGTGTGACCGGTGGTGTCTATCGTTGTGATTCGATGAAAAGGGCCGGACTATGAATATCTTCAAATATCAAGTACCTCTCGTACAACAGCAAAAAGGGGAAAGACACCTTTTTAAGGAGTACAGATGGGGAACTGTAGTCCTGTAGCTCCAGGAAGTTTCTGGTTCTGGCCACAAACTGGTGTCATCAGGATAAGAGGAAAGAGAAAACTTTTGTGGGAAACATGAAAAAGGTTTAAAACAACACCAAGAACAGTTTGAGCTGAAATGGACCTCTAACCCTTTTCGGTCAAGGATATACAGAATATTTTCCTTTGTTGGCTCCGGATCAGTAGAAAAGGCTTCATGCTGCCTCCCATCACTGTGTTGCCTTGGAGCAGATAACTCCCTGTTCCCTTTCACCATCTGTCCCTCGACTTTGTCACAGACCAGGCCCTTGTTATAACAGACTCTGTTATCTACATGTACTACAGCTATCAGGAGCTCCTTATCATGAATATTTGTCTTGGGTGTCTCCCAAAACAGAGCTGTGCTAGTATCGGCTACAGGGCAACGCAAGGCATCACTGTTTTTTATTTTACTACTGTCAAATACATTTTCACACTGATTTCTTCATGATAGCTTTTATGTTTAGCTCAGAAATAATGAAAGAATAAAGTATTACTTCATCAACAGGCGCACATCTTTGCTAGTATTGAACTCATAATTCTGAATGCCATTCAGCCCTACAGACTGTTTTAGCTTCTTTCAGCTAATTGTTTTAGTTTTCCACAACTTTCATTCACCCCTCTCAGCTGTTTCTGGAGGGAAATCTGAGATATACACTACATGAACTTTAAATAGCAGACACAGTTTCTACTACTTCTGCTACTTTCTTGTAGTAGCACCTTTCAAGCCGGGCAGTTCCTTGGTAGAGACCAAAAGAGAGTTAACTCAAAAACTTAAAATGTGATGATAAGTGTTTTGTTCACAGCCTGTTTCCTCTGTTGTGTGTTGTTGTGTAGGGGTCGCGACATAAAGAAACAGCATGACCAGCGGGTGTATGAGCGCGAGATGCAGCGGATCAACCTGCCCCTGGCAGCGTTCTCCAACCCCACCTGTGAGCTGGTAGACGAGAACACCATCGTGATCACAGCCGAGCACGAGACCACCCCGGTCCAGGAGGGTTTGGAGGGCATGGAGGGCGGTGACCCCCTCATGGGCCAGCAAGCCGTTACCCCTGGAGCCTGAGGAGGAGTGTTGTCATCAAATGGGACCGTGATATGTAATTTTGGACCAAAACACTCCCATCTCCCAGTTTCTCCTTTTCTGCCTCCCTGAGTAACTTCTGCTTCTTAAAAAAGGAGGAAGGGAGCAGTCTTTGCTCCAAAGACTTTAAACTGAATGCTGTGTCCTTTGTGTCCTTTTCCCTTTGGGTTTTATTCAAGAGAAGCTGACACACAATGGACACTATTTTAACAACTAGGAGCCATCAGGGTCAATCTGATGAAAAGGTCTTTAATATTCAGATTTGATACATTTGATGGCCAAGAAGAGAAGGTCATGGGCTGCCCCCTTAAACAACAGTATGAATATTGAGGATAATATGTAGTCCAATAGTGTTACTAATGGTGTATAAGGTTTTGATTCCATATGGAGATTGTGCTCTCCGTGGTAGACGTGGTTACATGGGGAATATGAGGTTGATTTCCATATGTGTTGACCCACTGGCTGTGTTGGCGAAATGTGTTCAGACTGGTTTGTTTTAGGGACACACTGGTGACAAGTATCCAAAAATACTCCTCATCTGAGTGCGATGAGGGATCATGAGGCCCACACAAGACAGGGGAAAGCCTTCAGCTCAAATTGCCTTAGCATGATACTTCTGAATGTATTGGCCTATGTTTGCCCTGGTTATTGTTTTTTTTTCTCTTTTTGTACTTGACTGACAGGCCAATGGTGTTATAAAGCTGGACAGCAGTCATTGGCAGACATGAACGAGGACTTGCCCTTTTCTTCCACAGGTTAAGGAGTGACAGGAAACACAGAGTGCTCTCAGGAAGCATGAGAGACCGTAGTTAGTCCTAAGGACAAAATAGCACTGCCAGAAACGCAGAATAGACGCAATCAGACAAGGAAAAAACCTAAAATACTGTCTTTGCAGAGCAGGACTGTGCACGTGTGTGTGTGTGTGTGAGTGAGTGTGTGAGTGAGTGTGTGTTGAGGTTCTGAAGAAGCCTGGTGCCTAGATTAGATTTGGACATTTGAGTTATGCACTTGATGCTTCAGGGTAGAGACGGGGATGGAGTAGAATAGAAAAAGTCCAAAGTTCGTTGAGAAAAAATGAATGCATGTCCATGTTTACCTGCATGTTTGTAAAAATAACATTTTTAGAGCAAACCTGCCTGAAAACAGAAATCATCGTATGTTTGTTGATGCACACGATACACTGTTACTCCCCAGGTTGTTTTATCACTCCTGATGATCTTTGCTGTGTGATTATTGCTGGAACTCCAGCATCACTGTTTATTTTTGGTTACTGCTACTCTGTTATGTTCACTTTCTGTGAGCTGGCTGATGTTATTTTTCTTCTTCATACATGCAATGGCTCACAATGCAGCGTTTGGATTTAGTACTTGTATTTGTATGGATGCAGAATCTCACTGCCGAGACTGAAATAAAACATCAAACACACATTGCGGAGTGATGTTATCTGTATATTTAAAACAAGAAGAGGTTGATGGACCCCATGAACACCGCAAGATCAACATAACAGGACTGCTGTAGAAAGTCTCCTGGTACTCTTAAGGTTTGCACACAGTAGGGACTTCTGTTTCCACTGGCTCCCTCTGTTGGCACCTCTTAAATACTACACTTTAGTCATTGCCTGAGAAAGCAGGTTAAAGGGATCTATTGGCAGAAATAATAATAATTGAATATAAATTGAATATATAATGGTCCCTTTATATTTAAACATGCCTTGTTTTTTTACAGTAGCCCTGACTGGACAAACTAAATACAGCCACAGGTTCTCTTTCATTTTTGGAAGGTGAGGGTGAGGTGAGGGGTATTTAGCTGCAACATGCAACGTCACCACTAGATGTCACTAAATCCTACACACTGAACCTTTAAGAAAAAGTGGAGCAAAGAGATCTGAGGAGGCCTCTGAAGACTCAACACAACTAAGAGAAACTAAAGAAACAAATCAACCTTGGGTCTCTGGATTTCAGTTACTCTCACATACACTTTATAGGGACCCACTTTTCATTTTTGTATGTCATGAAGGGAAAGACTTTAAAGATCCCAAGACCTCATTTGACTATTTTCTGCTGATAAACTGTTCTATTCCAAAAAAAGAAAAGATATAGACTACGGTCAATGAGAGAATCTCCTTCAAGGTTACAGGTGACTTACAATTTAATATTTTGTCATTACACTTATTTATCATTTGTCAAAAATACAAGTATTTATCTAATAATTTGTCAGAATCAGAACTGGGTCATTAATCAATCAATTGAAAATATGATCATTTCAGTTGGTCCTGTGAACTCGTGAATGTCAGATGCTCTGCAGTGTGCTTTTACTGTTAACACAGATCCAAACATTTAACTGTGGTCGTTTTGACAGAAGATGATTCTTCAGTTTTCGTGAAATGCAAAACAACAATAAAAACGACAATTGGCATCTTTCTGAAGGTTTATTTATGAAACACTAAAGTGATATAAATAATAGTGGTTACAACAGGTCGTAAGTACCTTGCATGATGAGACCAAAAAGGCAAAAACGTTCCATTGTTGACGAAATGTCTAAAAATCCCTAAAAAGTCTAGAGTTCCCGTTAGAAAATGACATCCAATTAAAGGCATATATACATATTTATACACATTGCTTAAGAAAAAAAAAAATCCAGTTTTCTGTACAAGTACAAATTTTCATGGTCATGGTTACGTCTAACAATCATTAATAAAAGCTCTTCTGTTCCAGAGGAGCTTCTGCCCCGTTTCATCATGGGTTTGATAGAAACAAGTCAAAATCTAAATGCTGTTCATACGTCATTCTAAGAAAGGATCATTAAAATCATTAGAATACAAAAACAAACTTGTAACCATTTCGTCAAAACAAAAATCTATCTGTTGTGCTAAGTTGTGCCCATAGTCATCGTGTGCCAATCCTCAGAGTGATGAAACTATTCTGGATCAGTGTTGTTTTTTGCTTTGACTACAGTCACTCCGGTTTTCATTGAGCCCTGCCCTGACATGTTGATCAGATAAATCATAACACCTTTATGTTGTCTTTGCTGCTGCGGGGGTGAAGGGAGTTATTTTATTGGCGAGGAATGAACTGGCAAACAACAACTTCCCAGGCAGAAAAACAAAACTGCATAACACGAGGACTCATCGTTAATGTCCACCTTACTGCTCGTCCTGTGTCGGAGATAGGGCCACAGAAAGTTTTATTTTGTCTTTATACACAGTAAACATTAGTACAACCCTGGAATGGGACTGAGAGGGGTTAAATAAAAGAATCAGTAACTAACACTCGTCTTTTTGAAATGCATCTTTCCACTCACACTGCAGTTAACCTCCCACACGGGGAGAAAATTGGTCCAGCTACCTCAGGTTATCCAGTTCCAAAATGGCTTGGGTTCAATTCAGTTTTCCTCTTTTCCACATCCACAGTATTAGTGCAGCATTTCAGAGGGGTTAAACGAGGGAGACACAGGTACTAGGTGCCGTTGTCTGTCACGCTGGAAGATTCTGGAGAGGCAGCTGTCGGGGTTGACGGCTGATCTGTGCTCGGCGATGGAGAGCTGTCTTTAGGCCAGTAGAGTTGACTCAGAGTTTGATGCACTTCCTCAAGTTCGGCTGGCAGGGGGATCCCGAGCTCCTGGTTGAAGAACATCGCACCGAACCAGTCCTCCAACTTCTGGAAAGGTGGACTGAGGGAGGAGGAAACAAAGAGGAGGGCACAGAGGGATTTGAGGTTAAAACCAGACTGACAAGGTTGAGAGAAAACATGAGGGAGGAAGGAATCTGGCAGCAGAGGCGTGAACTTGTCAGACAGGCAGACAGAAAAAGAGAGCACCCACCAGAAGAGAGAACCTGCCCTTCAACTGATGTTTTCTCATCTTTGTGACATATTCCACAGAAGTAGATATTTTAACTGTTTAAAGTTGGACTGCTGCTTGTATGATGTCAAAATGAGCATCAACAGATCATTTTCATTGTCTACTTTGACCCTGAATCTCTAGAGGAGCAGATCCTATGTTTACATGGTACATAGTCATTATAGGCTAATAAAATTTTTGAACCAATTTAAATATTATAAAGAATGCAATTTGAATGGGACAATAGAGGAGGATTTACAGCCCTAATCTACACCAAAATTATATTAAGTTCCTTGCAGACCTGACCCTTTAACACGTTTGATGAAAATATGTTTACTGGTTTTTGTTGTTTGTTTAATTCCTGCTAACAACCTCACTAACTAACAGACAAGGGTGAAAGCTTTGGCAGCAGCTGGAGCTCACCGATTGTCTGGTGTGAGGTCGCAGCAGGCCGCAGCCAGTGGGAAGAAAGCTGCTGGGCAGTCGTCAGGGAGGAACTTCTCCACAAACTTGCCAACATTCAGGCCAAAGTCCAGCGTCCGGGGGAGGCACTCGGGGTCTGCATAGACTTTTCCAATGATCTGGATCGTAAGACAGAGGAGGAAGAAAGGGTCAATCAATTAACAGACACAGTTTGGAAATAGCAGGGTGGATCGACCCAAACATGAGCACATAAGCTACAGTGGAGTCTAATATATGTGATGTCCTGTTCTTTTCTAAAATATATAGTTGCACTCTAGATCTGTAGCTACTTTAAACTTGCTACGTGTTGAGTTGCCTTCCAAACAAGCACGGCACAGTTAGAGGCTCTGTGACCAGACAATCAGATCACATAGTCGACGTAAAAGCAGCATGTTCTCACCTCACAAAGCACAATTCCAAAGGAGAAAATGTCCACCTTCTCATCGTAGCGTTTACCTGAAATAACGTAAATCAAGTAAAGGTGATTAAATACACTTTTAATCCTCTGTAATCATCCTTAATTTGGTATACATGTTTTCTGTAAGCAGCTCACCATTTAGCATCTCTGGGGCCATCCAGTACGGGTTTCCCACAACAGTGTACCGCTTCTTTCTGTCACTACGCCTGAAAATCCTCTTTTTATTGGGCGTTTTTTCAGATGGGGGCTTTACTTTGTCTTCTACAATGAGTCGAGAGAGTCCAAAGTCAGCAACGACCACTGTGTTGTCCTGTTGAGAGATAGACAAACGTGTTTATGGTTCTTTCTCAGCTCAATCTGAAGTAAAGAGCCACCTTAGTATAAAAATGTAATTTTGCTGAGAAGAAAATTGATGAATGGACGATAGATTTGTTTCTTGTGGAAGTAGAATAAATGCAAGTGGCTTGGCAAATCACAGGAACAGAATTTTGTTTTTTACAAATCGTTCCCACCTCGTATTCTTACTGTTCAATGTTACACCATGTGTCACTTACCAGTTTAACCAGGCAGTTGTGAGAGTTGAGGTCTCTGTGTATTATGCTCATTGAGTGAAGGTAGGTCTGAAACACAGAGAAAAGTCAATGAGGGTAAAACTCAAAACACATGCAAAAAAAAGTGCTTTCATATAGTAAAACTTATCATAACTTTCCACAAATCTATAAATGACTTCTTTAATTTTGGTCCTGCAGCGCAATCTCAGAATGTTTTACAATGCCTTAGCATGCATGTTAATACTCTACAGCAGTGCTTCCATAAACTGTTTGCATATGAATACTTAATATAAATCCATTTCCACTTAAGAATAACCATAACATAACACCCATTCAAATCTAGGAATCATTTTTAGTGGCCTTTTACAAACAAAGTATTGCATGATTTACTATCCCAGTAGTCATCTGCCATTCCTCAGATCGATCTCAGAATACCTACTACACATATTTAAACGGCTGAAAATAGCAACTAAAGATTTCATGTCTTTGCAAAAAGCCAACTCACCATGCCAGAGGCGATGCTCTTTGCAAAGCTCACCCTCTGCCTCCATGTAAATGGGTCCTGTTAGTTCAGAATAAAAAGAAAACATGAATAAATGAGAGAAATGAATTGAATGTTGCTCAGAGATTATTCACAACAGTGGTAAAAATATGAATAGAAAACAAAAATCATAAATTGAACTGTCCCTGTCCGACATTCTTTACAGGAAATTAGAGGTAAAAAAGACCAAAGACCCTTGTGCTGAGCTGAATTGCTTTCTAGAAACAGTCGGCAGTGGGAGAAGGGGAGCACAGCTCTTCTAACTTCACCTGGGAACACTTTCTACAACTTATCTCATTCCATATCGTAGCCAGTTGACATGCCTGCCAGCCCACAATAAAGCTGTGAGGCCTCTGTCAGTGTGGAGTTTACTTCAGGTCAGCCCCCTCCTACACTTTCTGTGGCCACTGAAGGGTTTTTTGTGCTCCGATGTGGAAGAGGAGAGGAAGAGACTTGAAGTGAATAAACGAGTTTAACTCACAGTGTCTTTGATGAAATCCTTCAGGGTGCCTCCCTCGATAAACTCAGTTATCAAATTGAGCCTCTTGTCCTTGTACAGCACGCCGATGAACTTCAATACGTGTGGGTGATCGAGGCTCCGCATTACTTTGACCTGGAGATTAGTCGAGTGACAGAAAGAAAGTCGTTCAATATTGTGATTGGCTGCAGACTACCCCTGTGAAATTGAATTCATGAGGAAAAGCATTAAATGCAATAAAAATCAGGCTGATGTTTCCTCAAGAGACCGGGACGGAGGTAACTGTTGGAACATGTGGTGTGCTTTCAGTTCTGAGTAAAATAAATCACAGCTCCATCCAGAGCCAGAGGATCGGGCTACAGATTACCAACCTCCTTCAGGAACGTTTTCTGCGTCTCCTCATCACAGCGGATCAGCTCCTTCATCACCATCACCTCTCCTGTGGCTTTATGAGTCACCTGTCAGTGGCACAGAAGCAGACATGACTTTAACCCAACTGAAAGAAGAAAAAATAAATTGAATGTGAAGAGGCAATGGGAGATGGAGGCTGACCTTGATGGCCTGTCCGAAGAAACCTTTTCCTAAGATCTCTCCGTGGATGAGGTCACATGGGCGGAAGATGCGATGAGAGCAGCTATTGTACGATCTCAAGGACTCAGAGCGACTGATGTCTCGAGCAATAAATGACATCTCCTTGGGAGAATTTGGTCCGGGTGACTTACATATGCTGTTACTCCTCCTGGAGTAGAGAAAAGTGCAGATTCAAAATTACATAAACGCACCTCTTCTTCGTTACTGACACATATTATGTAAACTGTATGTTTTTGGCACCTTATTTAGGCCTAACATACCTCAAAGATCTCCTTTTCAGCGTGCCTTCATCAACTACATCCGTTCTCTCCAGGACTGCATCAGAAGGTGAGGACAGACGCATGCGGGCGGTGGCGGGGACTCCCAGTCGGCTCCGGGGCGATTCCAGTCTGAGGCGATCCAAACGCTGCCTGACCGGGTCGTACTCGATAAGCAGCTGCAGAGTTTGACTGGTGCGATGGATAAGATCGTCAACCTATACAGACAAGGAGATTTACTTCCCAAGAATATATGGCGCAACAAAGTTTTGGCTATGTCAACAGACGATGTTTCAAATATGGACGTTAATGCAAATGATAAAACAGCATTTCACACACATGACCTGCACAATCAGTACAGTTTGTCACCAATTCAGTGCCTGACCAAAAGGGAAATATGTCTCCTTCTTTAATGCTGATGAGACATGACCATAAAAGTGTTTTTGTCAAATATTATGATGTAAAAGATAAATTGAGCTTTGACCTTTTGGATAAACAATGTTATGTTTTGTCAAATTATATTACGTTTGTACGAATTCCATTACGTATGATTATTTGAGTTCTGGCCAAAAAGGGTGTTGTCTGAGATTACAGTGAATCAAGTTATCAGGCAAAACTAATTGAACATCATGACCTGAACGCAGCAAATTTAGTGCAACTGAACTCTTTTGAGATGGGAGGAAAGATTGAAATACTTTGTTGTGAAAACCAGACAGGTGGGAATTTTAAAACAAAACAAAAATCTCAGCAGTGAACTATGACTGCGTTGGAATGCATGTCATTCTGTGAGGGTGAGGTTGTGGGAAAGAGCCTTTAAGTGCAGTCACTCCACATACCATCCCACCCAGCTCAGGTATGCATAAATGATGGAGGAATGTAAGGAATGACACAATTCACATGTTGTATGTGAACATAGCTTTGCAAATCGCACTCAACTAATTGAGTTGCACCTTAACGAGAACAGTAATTAGCTTAACTTGAAGAGCTTCAGATCACACATCTCAGTGATGTACTGAGGTTTGAACCCACCTCCTCCTCCAATAACGTCCCGACTGGAACGCCATTGATCTCCAGGATCCTGTCTCCAACATGGATGGCATTTCGGACCTCTGGACTAATAAGCATCCCTCTGACCCTGGAGCAAAAACAAAGTACCAACACTAGTATGTGAGTATTAGCATTGTAGAATGAATGTACTAATTTGATGTCAGCAGATGAGGGACAGCTTGCTCTGTCTCCAGGGCAGCCAGTAAACCAGGACTGAGGAGAAAGTAGTGACTAACCCCCTCTGCATCAATTTTAAATGATCAATAACTACCTTTTTGAGCATTGGAACTTAAACACACACACTCTAGGGCTCTGCTGTGTATCAAGCCTATAATCAGTCTTACGTCAAAGCATTACTCATGTGTCTCCACACGAAACAGGCACAGAGATCAGCCCTCTAACATGTGACACTCACTCTTTGACTACAACGCTCGCCAAACCGTTGACATCCCTCAGCACTGAGACGGAGAAGCCCCTCTTGCCGTTGGCTGCGGAGGGCATGGAGATTAGAGTCACAGTGTGGGGCAGGGAGTCGAGCACCGAGTCATGTGAACGCTTCTCCAACATGGGCGTGAGGACCACCTGCTTGTAGCACTTTCCACTGCAAACAGGAGAGGGAGTGAATGGTTACATGTGAGGGCATGTGCTCTCTGTTCAGTTACAGTTGGAAGAACACAGTGTTCTGTAATAACGAACAATTATTGATGGCTATGAACATTTAGGCTGAACATTAGCTTGAAGACATTGTTGTTGCTACTCTTCAAATCTGTCTTAGAAAAATAAACTGAAAAATACACGTCATGCATGAGTGAGATCAGTGAGTGTGGTACAGGGCTGCGCAGGTGACTTACCAGTAGAGTTTCGATCGCTCCACTAAGGCGTAGGTGTCCCGGTCTTCAATCACCACCGTGCACCTCAAACATACAAAGCACTCGGGGTGATACTTGTGTTCTCCGGCCACCTGGAAACACAACTAAACTGATCTTCACAGTGCAAAGCACAAAGGGGTGATGTGTTGACGGTGAGGCCACTCTCCTGCTGCACTGTGCTGTGCTCTTCAGAGTCGAGTGTGTTGTGCTGCGTGCTTGATTTCTGCCCTCCTCCCACTGTGAGCGGTGACACAGCCGCAACACCTGCTTTACTCTCAGTCTGTCTGGAATCTGCTATGATGTCACCTCTACCTGACGTTCGTCGCTCTGAGCAACCAATCACGTGCTTCAAGTCTCATCTACATCTCTCGATTTCCCCCTTTCCCCCTCGATTTCTGCAATTTGTCACACTCGCGTGTCATCAGGCTTCTTTCCTCTGCTTCTCATGCAACATGAGATCATATGTCCGGCCTCCAGCGAGAAGGTGATCTAACTTACAAACACCTGAACATGAAAAACTTTGAGTTCAGGTTCGATCATGAAATTAAAGTAACAAAAATTAAGTATTTTTAATGTGGTTTGTGGAAAGTCTACTTAGGCACCTGAATGATGTGTAGATTACATCAGGATGCTGTTTCCCACTTCCGTAATACATACCAACAGTATTCAGTTTTTATATTTAAGATACTACATTATCTGGCAAAAAGAGATCACTCAGAAAAGCCTAAATGTGTGCGAGTAGCATCCAGAAATAGTTAAGAAAAGCAGTAGTTTTGGAGACTTTTACTGTGTAATCACTTTTCAAAGAGTCAGAAGCTGATAAATATCTTCGCAAAAGAAGTTATGTCAAAACGTAAGATTACTCTATCTTTGCTCAACTGTTAGCCATCAAAAGGATACAAAAATAATCCTGATTGCATCCAAACAAATCAATACATGATGCTCAATATTCTTACAGAATCCCAGCTACAAACAAAAAGTGTTTAGAAGGATTTTTTCCCGCAGCTGTGAGTCAGTGAGTCAAAGCTGGGGAAGGCTTCCCCGCTGCTATGGAGAGATTAAAGTGATGTCAGCCAAATGATTGCGACACCTCAGGAGAGTCTGTGTGTAATTCTGCTTCAACGCCAAGAACAGAACAACCAGCAACAACCACAGTCACAACCTGCCCAAGGCTTAAACAGCAAGACAGAGCTGTAAAAACAAAGTTAAACAGGACTCATTCTGGAGAGGCAGAGAATGTACCAGGACAGCAAAACTGAGAACATAAATTATAAGACAAGGTCATTGATAACAGTTGCTTTGTACTTTTGAGTGCATTTGTGTGTTCTCCCTGATTAGAAAGGAAACATGGTCAATCAAAATGGTCAAACGTTGACTGTAAATGGACCAGAACTGTTTCTCACCCTCAACTGTCACGATCTTGAGGGTTCACCAAAGTATTTTTAAAACTTGTGGTAATGGCGGCAGAGGAAAGAGAACATTAAGTCAGAAAAGTAAAACGGGAAATTTGAAAACTTTTAAGCAAAGTTAGCAAAGCAATCAGTGGACATTTTTTGCAAGGAAACAATCGTGGTCACATGTTCGATCCTCATTTCTGGTGAGTGCACGACAGCCTCGGTAATCACGCACTATGCCAGTGAGTACACTGTGTGTACACAGAGTACTACCTGTGAGTGCAGTGACTGATGTGTCCAATCTGAGACACAACAAGTATCTCAAAATACAACAACCATCTTCAGCGAATCAATTCACTGAAAAAAACATGGACAAACATAATACTGTTGTGGACTTGAGCGCCTAACAAGAAGCAGCAGTTCTGCATGACCCTCCTCTGCTGATGCACCACAATGATTCTCTTTCTGGCTGAGATGCTGCTATGCCAGTTCAGCTCTGCCAAGAACACTTGGCTTCACAGGCTGATGGAGCTGGATGCCAATACTAAATAGAAGAGTCCATTATGTGTGTTGCTTGGTGGCAAAAAGAAAAAACTTCAGTCTGGCTCCATGTTAGACAAGTGACCCCAGTTGTGACCAGCAAGAGCTGCTGCCACCTGAATTTCATGTTTCAATTTGTAGAGGCTACAATCAAAGATGGCTGCTAGTGAATTAATTGATGTTTACCATTAGTCCCTGCTTATTTAAAGCCTATCTTGAATTGTACAAAAACTACTCCTCTAAACTTGGGGGAAGAATGCAGCGTGGGTCATGGAAGAACACCTTACTTTTTGTGCATTTTTATTACTTGCCAGATAAGGCACTTTCTTACATTTTCATTGATTTACCACAGATTTATTCATGAATCTGGTTTTTTTTTCATAGTCTGTGTCGGTCTGAAGGCACAGCCAATCTGTGTAAAATTAATAGTTAAGTTTGCTATGTACTAAATAGTTCAGTTCGCTGGAACTTTACAAGGAAAAAAGTGAGGTGATGGAAATGAGGTAAAACATAAAAACTGGTATTTATTCTATAGCTAGACTATAACTTCTGCTGAACTGTTGGCATAGTTGGCACAGAGGATGTTTAACAATGGCATACCAGAAGCAGGACTAGAGAGGAGTCATAAAATTGACTGAGCTGACACAGTAAAGTCAGTGACATAATAATATCTAGCTAAAGTTTGTAGTATTAGCCAGTGAGCTAATGGGCAAAAGTGAGCAGTTTTCCTGTTTTTCAATTAAGCTTTTATTTTGTAGAGTGAAGAATGTGTTATGTCCTCATGCTTTAACAACAGGTCTGTGAGAACCCGTCAGTACAGACACATAATATGAGTAATAGACTGGATAATAGAGCTACCGCACCACAGCCGACTCAACATGATGAGCGCCTAAAACATGTTTGAGTCTTCCCACCAGATCCTCTGTGTGCTGGAGGATGTGAGCTGTGGAGAGCGTCAGTGCAGAGTGGGAACAGTGAGGGGCCTCAAAGAGGGAAACTAATTCACAAGTGAGGTCTAAGGTTAAATGTGCTATTTTAAACTGCAGCCTATGTAAAGTATCAGTCAGCTGTAACTGCCAAAACACCCCCCCTGCTTTTTTAATGCCTGTTAGTATTAATGAGCAGCAGAGAGAATCGGGTACACACACAGAGCACTGACACGCTCTGTGGGCACTCTGGTATTATTTAAGTACAGGGGGGGGGGGAACTGTTAGCAGTTGTTATGTGAGTCATAACAAGGCAGACTCTGAAACTTGGTAATGACATGTAGCAACAGTGATCTAATCGTCTTAATCCAGTGTTGGATTTAGGGCTGGGAATTAAAATAATATCAATAATTATCGCAATATAATTTTCAATAATGCAATAAAACAAACGCTCAATATATACCGATATATTGCTTATGCATTGTACAAGCACAGTGAGAAGGAAGAACACATGGTGGTTTTAATGCTCTACCTCAAATTTGTAAGTCTTTGTCAATCTCTGCTCATTTAAGACTTAAAACCACAACCTTCACTCAGGGGCTAAAATCTGTCTTTAAACTTGATATTGAATAAAATGATTTTTTTTCTCTTGATATAATTTTTTGCCAAATTGCCTGGCACTAGTAGGATTTTGATGTTCAAAACATAATGTATAAACTATTATAGCCAAGCAAACATGCTGATAGGTTGTGATGCTCAATATACATGTAAACATCAACAACAGAGATAAATAACACATAACTGTTTTCAGAGTTTCACTTGAGGACAGTGCCAGAGCATGAGCCATAGTTAGCTTGGTGATATTATTTCAACCGTACTCCAGGAAGTTAATATAGCACTTCCGTAAAGCAGGAAGACTTGCAAAAATATGGATGATCATACCTTCAGCAGTGACAGCCGAAACGTCCTGACCTTTAGTTACTTTTAAGGATTAAATACACAGGATTCTACACTTAACAGCTCTTTTTCAGGCATTTTGCCTTTATTGACAGGATAGTAAGTGTGAAATGAGGAGACAGAATAGGGAAAGACACGCAGCAAAGGGCCAGGTTGGGACAGAACCCACGGCCGCTGCAGGAGGACTCAAGTCTCCGAAAAAAAACGCTGATGTCTTTTTTCTACATGCCCCAGCCCCAGTTTGTAACTCTAAATTTCTGTTACAAATACATAATCTTCAAGCTAGAAAAGGGCACTAAAGAACTTCGAAGAACTGATGGTAAAATGTATCTAAAACCAAATCCAGTTGCCCTTTTTAAATAACGAATGAACTGGATGACTGAGAAAGAGGTTTATAAGACTTTGTGTTTAACCATGCAAAGAATAGCCTTGCCTCAATCATTTCTTGCCGATGAGTAACAGCATTGAAAAGTGGGAGCAGCAGACATACCATGGCAGGTCCAGTCATGAGCAGAGAGCAGCCGTGGCAGAGCTCTCCAAACTTCTCCCAGTAGTGTTTGCGACAGTACAGTTTTCCATCCTTCTCGTAGTACCAGTTAGTCAGGTGGTCACAGCACACGGAGCATCTGTGAGGACAAAAAAACAGGTCACATTTTTTAACCAAGTACACGGACAGAGCAGAAAGAAGAGATGAAGGCTTTCATGGGGTTGTTAAAATCAAAAGGCATCTTTGAGAAGATGGTGGAAACTAAAAACAAAAATGACGTAATACTTCAAAAAGGTGTGCGGGTGACGCCTGAAAGATTCTCATGAAGCAATGATTCTACTGCTATCATAACAGTACCTCTGTGTCAGACACTCAGTCTGTCTTCTACAGGTTTAGATGAACCTCTTGTATATAAAGGATGAAAGTATATGGATCAATTGTAATCTATGAATCAATATCTTTTGTCATTAAAATAAATAAATCAAAGAAAAGTGCCTCATTAGATCACAGTAGAGAAGCTTTGACAAGGACATGTTTAGTATTGTACATACATTTGATTAAATGTTAAATACCAACTTGAAAATAATTTGTTTTATTAATTTATTATTTGGCAAAAACATAATTAAGTTGAATTCTTTTTTTAATGTGTTTCCACAGTATTAGGAACAGAATCAGGGAAAAGCTGAAAGCAGCACAAACACAGAAAAATCCAGAGAAGCATTTGCAGTTTGGTAAAAGTTAAACATCAAATCCATATTGCAAAGTAGGTGAAACTCATTTCTCATATTCCATACATCATGCTCCAGTGAACCATGTGGAATTATGAAAGATAGAGATCACATAGAGATCAAAGTGACGAGAAACATTTCTTAACTTAAGGTTGGATGGGATAGGAAGGAACATTTGCTGGGGCCATGTTCACAATCACAACAACATGTACGTTTCTATGTGCTTAACAAGGTTTAAATACCTTGTTCGTTTGAGTTCCTGCCAGGTCTTGTGTCTAAGTGTTTATTATTATTAGCCTCGGCAGATGACGAATAAGGACAACAAAATACTAATTGGTTTAATAATACTAATTTAATTAGTAAAATAAGTTAATTTCTGGCACTTTAAGAAGATCCACAGGTTTGAGAAAAACTGAATCAACATTCTTACCTCCGTTAAAACAGGCTAAAAAATCTCTACAAATTAAGTCCTCATCTGGTTCTTTATTGGGCAGATTTCACTTCTCACTCTTTAGGCCACTTTAAATAATAAGGCTTCCCATCAACCTTGTGGTCAAAGGTGCAAAACACATCAACAACATCCTAAGTTAAGTCAGAAACCTGAATTACATGGTATCCTACACTTTCTCTCAATTCTGCAAATACAACTCTTACAAAATAAAATATTTTCAAACTATTTCCCCTTTAAATTCCAATAATACCACTCCGACAGCTGACTGATCCAAGCTGTCCCCTGAGAGGATACTTTGTAAATTAAGGGAACTTTATGGCTGCATCTTTGGGACAAATTGTTCAGAGTGAGGAGCGTTGAAGTTGCCAGCAAACAGGGAAGCACCTGCAGGCTACGAGTGTTCCTCAAACAAGCTGCACTGGTTATGCAAAATAGTGGCAGCAGGTTCGACTGCCAGAATACAATCAAGGATGAGCCACTCCGACAGAGATTAGGTTACTGAAATGTCTGCAGCCTAGATTATATTTTAAAGCCGCTGCTGCCATTCAGAGTTTGCAAATGCTCAGACTGTTTCTCAAGCCTTTTTGTTTTCACCTTGGTTTCGAGGTAATTTGAGCAAAGCTGCGGGAGGCTTCAGATTGAGGTGATGAAGAGCAGGCACACGGATTCTAATGAATTAGATGTGTCATTGAATAGGAATGCAACACAGTCCCCGTGACTTTTAACTTCACCTTAATACAAAGGTTGAGTTCAGGATTGACTACAGTAACTGACACTTCCTGGTTAACAGCTATTTCCAATTCACAGATATAATTTAATCAAGCGTGACTGTGAGAGCTCTGCTATAATACTCTGAAGGATCAAGTTCAATGTCTTTGATGATATCAGGAATATCACATTTACCTCTTACACAACCAGTGTGCATGATGAAATGACATGTTAGACATATTATTTTGAGAGGTAATTTGATTTTAATGCATTTCTAATCTTTCGCTGAAGTGCTGGCAGCAGCCTTCAGCAGAGCCTCATGCATCACGTTGCTCTCTGCACTGCAGGTATAGTTGATCCAGGGTTATTGACTTTGGCAAAGAGTCCAGATATTTCAAAGTTTTCTGGCATAACTTAAGAAGGAGAGAAGACCACATGTCTGTGAGTGAGTCTAGGAGCGTGGGGGGAAACAGGCAGGGTGATGTTTCAGTCTTTAACATCAAGTGGCATCTTTGACAATAGACTTATGACAAATATGTGAAAAGACAAACAATGACTCCTGCCTGATTCATCACGACATGCCGAGATAAAATATTTCATGAGCGATGGTAGCTGACTGTGCTGCTGTGGCCACAGCTGCACTAAAGGCCAAACATCTGATAAAATGTTTGTTTGAAGATACACTTAAGCTTTTAAACATTTATAAAAGACCCTAGACATTTTAATCATTTGTAAAGCTTTGTGAATTTCTACACAACAGTAGAGCCCAACCCAGTAACTGATATTATTTTAACACAGATATTGGCTTGAAAGCTAACAAGATTTCATTTAATGCATTGTTATCCACAGATTTGCAAAATCCAGATATCATAAAGGGTATCAGAACATCTCTAGTTGTATTGAGTATCTTAATCTCAGGGGTGCAAGTGTATTTGCTGTTTTAACAATGTGGCTGCTGGATGGGTAAATAAATGCATTGGTCTGAAATTGTAAAGACACATGCGATCCACACCAGGTATAAGATCAGCCTCAGTAGTGTTTTGAGTCATTTAGAGGCCGTGTTGGCATTACACAGTTTATCCAGCTGGTAGCACTGGAATGTTTTTATTTCAACAGTGACAATTCCTATTCCACAAATAAAGTAAAGCTGGTCACAATTCCTTTATAGGGAAATTTTAGGGGATCCTGATAAAAATAATAAATTATGTTGGTTTATGTCTTTGTCAACTCTGAATGCAACACAGCACAGTTCATCTAATGCGTCATACATGACTTTCAGTATCTGCCCAGGTGTGTCATGAAAAACAACTTCCACCTTGTCCTGAACAAAAAGCATTCCTAGACCAAACCAGCTGATAAACTATAATTATTGTCCATTATGTCCCTATAATATGTCCAGATAAAGTGATGCAGGGCTGCTTATAAAAACACCTGACTTCATTCTTTGCACGCTGGTGAATGGGGGGCGGGCACCCTACACTCAGGTGGTTCTTCAATGAACAACACAATGGTCCTGCCTGCACAAACACCACAAAGTAAACATTACTCATTTCCTTAAATCCACATTCCTGCTGGAGTGTATTCTTCTGTCGGACCGTGAAGTAGAGATAGTTTGAAGTGGCCTTGAAGAACCGCAGGGTGAGTATTTTACTTTCAGTGAGAGCTTATCTCAGGGTGTTTGACTGTTTTGTTCCCAGTGTTCTTCACAACAACCTCTTTTCAAGAGCCACAATTATTTCTTCATTCATATAACAGTTCAGTTACTTGTTTTAGCACCATGTATTTGACACAATATTACACTTCAGACTGTCTCTCTTGTCTCCATCTATAAATACAATGCCACCAAAAAGTAGAGTAAGGAAAAAGAGAAAAATGTCAAGCCTCTAGAAATGTATCTAATAGTTTTGTAATATTGGTCTCCATTTGTTTCTGTGGATATTAATGTTCTCATTTCCAATATATCTGGAATTTAACAATTTCCTGCAGAGAAATGAATTGAGGGAATAGATGAGAAGTACTAAATATCACCTGATCCAGTATTGTAGAAAACAATATGACATACAATACTGTTTTTGTGGCTAAGTTCTACTAGGATATCTGAAGCTCTGCACACTCCCAGTGAAATCCAACATGGGAACCTCTAACTTTGTTTGTCAGTGTCTGACACAGTGTGCTCACGCCTCTGAATCGTTGTCTAGGAATGCAGAACATGGCGGAGTCGAGCATGCTGTTACCTATAGGAATCATCAACACTGCCAAGTTTACTGGAACAAGAGTGACCTCAGCTTGTAAGAATGCTACACAAGGTGGAGGTACACGGACGCCTGAGTGGCAGCATGTGGACAATGGACAATAGCAACACTTCTGAGGGTACTGCAATAACAAGGACATTTTATTTTCACTGTGGAATTTCTTTAAAGTCCTCAGGGATTCTGCTTTTTAAGCAAAATAATTGCCTTGCAAAAAATGCAAGCTGTGTTTAGAGCAGTCACAGCTTATAATAAAAAAAATAAATTTTAACTCTCTGAGAGACTAACTGCAGCACAGGTATTAGCAATGGGATCCCATATGCATGGAAAACATCTAACATCTGCACGATTTTAGGGGTGTCACTGAGGAAGGGAGAGGATCAAGACTGAGTATCGCAGCGACAGCAGAAACTCTGCCTCTGAGATGATTCGAGGAGCTGTACGCGTTTTAGAGGAATCAGTGCAGGAAAAGAGTGAAATCCAAGGTTATGTAAGGACGCTGCTACTGGCGTAAGAGCCAGAAAGAGATCTATTTCAGTTTTCAGAAACAGGCAACATAGTCAGCGTTAGATTTTCTCTATTCTTTGGGCTTTTAGGACTCTGCAGAAAACCTTTAAGAGCCAAACTCATGTCATGAAAAGAAGAAATATTTTGGAAATAACTCAAACGTGTGTGCACTCTGAGAAAGGAACCTGTGCTCCAGTCAGCTGGATTCGGTTCTCAGTTCTTACTCATCTAATTTATGATATTAGTGTCTAGTGATTGGCATGGGGACTATTGGACACACACTGTTCTATTCCCTCCACCAAGTTATGTTTTTGTCTGCATTTATTTGTCTGTTGTTAGTTAGCAGGATTACACAATAACTACTGAATGAATTACCAGGGAAATTTAGTGGAAGGATGTGGTATGGGTTGGGCCAAAGTCAATAAATGTTGGTGACGATCCAGGGAATTTAGTTCACTTTATTTACCATTTCCAGATGAATTCCAACATTTCCGTCACTTGATGGGAAAAAATGTGGCTCATTTAGGGGCCTGATATGAGTGTGAGCAATTTGTTGCAGACCCAAATAAAAAAATCTGTGTCTAGTTAGTTTACCTTTGGATTCATAAGGGGACTGTTGAGCCTTGGTAGAGGTACATGCTCTACTGGGTGTAATTCGGGTTATTAATACAGATGTGGTCCTGCAGTCAGGTCAACCCTCAGCAAGTGTCATGAGCTGAACCATCTTATCTCACATTACATTAAAGTACTGCTGACCAAAGATATATCATGTTGGAATCCAGCCACAGGTTAACTGCCCTCCCCACACAGACATATCGCAGTATGGGGACCTGAGAAAAGCAGAGAGCTCACATCAGCTCCAGTGTGGCAATCACTAAGCTCCCGAGCTGAGGGTCAAAGTCCTGAGGGTCAGGACCACTTCACTGACCAATCTTGTCTCTGGAAACTAGACCCGTCCCCATGCAGAGGGCCTGTAAAGCAGTGACAGTGCAGGAATGACACCCTACCTGGTGCACACTGTGCAGGGAGCCTCTAATACAATGAGGAATTGTCTAAAAAAGAGAAAACACAACCCATGTTCAGGCTACACGGCCGAAGCTTCTGGGATCATCCACCAGGGCCATTTGGAAGTACACACGACTGTTCGTAACACAATTGTATCCATGTCCATGCAAAGGGTTTGCCCTCATCTTTCTACGAAAACACGTCGGGGATCGGCCTGACAGAAGGTGTAGTGTACGGGCAGGCGTGTCTCAGGGCAGACACTTACTGAAAGCAGGCGTTGTGCCAGATGTCCTGGAGCACTTTCATGTGAAATGAGTCCTGGATTTTTCCTCCACAGCCCACACACAAACCATTATCTGTACCTGCGGACAGAACAACAAGAGCACACGGTCTTTGGTTAAACCCCTGGAGCAGAACCGCAGGGATAAATCACGGTTAAAACACAAGTGGTAAAACCGAGGAGAAGCGAGGAAACAACGACAGGTATGTTGTAGCCTGCGTAGTAAAGTCACCACGTTTAAAAAACACTAAGAAGACAACATTTCACTACGCAGAAACAACGGAATGTCTCCCCCCACCCTCCCCTCTTTGTAAAGTTGCTCCTCACCTTCTGGTCCCTCCATCTACTTTCTGAGTGTCGTCGGTTTTCAGATATCGTCTGTGGCTTCTCGTACTGAGGCAGGAGAGCTGCGACACGGCTTCATTCCTCTCCGTTGTCCGACCGAGACTCACACACTCCCGACAGGAGACCAGAGAAGCAGGGGAAGCACAGAGAGGATTTACGAGGCTCCGCAGCGGAGGAGCAGTAGACGGAGGTGCTCTCTGTCCTATGAAAGCCTGAACTGACGTAATGCTCTCCGCACATTCCTGTACGGAGAGCGGGAGGGATCAGAGCAGCACCTGGAAACAGGAGAGGAGCGAAGTCTGCGCCCAAAGCGACAGGGAATAACAGCAGCGCCATCTACTGTCTAGGCGACCACTCTGCTGCTGCATCTCCTTGTTTTCTTTTTTTCTCCCTCTCTTCTTCTCATTGTCCTTCTTCATCTTCATCTGCTGTACATTTTGACATCGTCTCCTTCTTAATTTCTCCCGTTTCCTCTTCTCCTCCTTTTCTTCTTCTTCTTTTATCCATTTTCTTCTCCTTCTGAAAATAAAGGAACATAAGATAATGTAAAGGGAGCTAAAAATGAACGGTTGTATAGGCTTTTGCCGTTTCATGATGGACTTCAACTTTGTTAATTTTTGTGTTGGGTTTTTAAAAACAATAAAATTCAAATACTGTTTAGTGGGTGTGGACAGGAGTGACACCTCGCAGAAATTGTGTTTGTCTCCTTTGTCCCAAAACAGCGGTACCACCTAGCATTCCACTTTATCAGTAACTCTTGATACGTTTTGGGGTTTTGAATGTACTGAGTAGTTCGACATAGTGTGAGTAGGTCTTCTTCTTCTTCTTCTTCTTCTTCTAACATTTAAGGTGCATTTACCGCCACCTACTATGCTGAAGTGTGGGTCAAAGTGTTGGGTCTGCCGAAATACATACATTAAAACATTTCTTTAAATAAAAACCTTAAATCCTCTTCACTAATCCAGTTTCTTTTAAAAACTCAAACAAGGCTTTATATTTCCTTTCCTTCATGCTGAACAAATTATTTAGGTTTGACACTTCCACCCCACATTTCCTCAGCTTCTCCTTTGCTCTCTGGTGTTTTTTCCCTATTGCTTAATTTCTCCCACTTTTTGCTTTATTTGATATGGATGGCGTCCTTTTCCTCCCGCATCCCATTGTATTTGCCAGTCAGTCATGATGTTACTCTTACTAATAATTACTGGTTTAGCTTCGGCCTTACTGAAAGCTACTTCCATAACTCTCTCCTGTTTTAATGATTGTTTAGCGAGTGAATTGGCCATTTCATTGGGATCCACATGAACTTGAGTTCTGTTTGTGTGTGATGTAGTCTGAATAATGTCTCCTATATTTCATACAGTATATCTGGTCTGCTCTGGGATGACATGGACTGTAGTGATACCAATGCTGATAGTGAATCTGAACATACTATAACCTTTTTAATCTCGTTTTTGCTCTGTCCACTGTAACACCATTGATATTGCCAACATTTTTCGACTGTATATACTGTTAGGTGATCTGGTGTTCTTTCCTTTATATTTATGTTAAATGGGATAACAAAAGCAAACCCAGTCTTTCCATTCGTTGGCTCCTTTGATCCATCTGTAACCTAATCTCTTTTGCCATTTTACTTGCTGCCCAAACATAACACTCTATCTTTGCTTTCCCACCTTCCCAGCATGGTATAAGGGCCCTCACAGTTGGGAGAGCTTCTTCCTTGTGTCCTTGTAGGTTTTTCCAGTAATTTAGTATTAGTTGTTTTTATCTAATATTCAGCTGCATTTCTCCCATGGACAGCTATAGTTGAAGAAGTCTTAAAAGCCCCAGAACATAGTCTCAGTGACTGGTTTTGTATTATTTCCAGTTTTTTAAGCAACATTTTTGCTGCTGACCTGTAAACCACACTTCCGTAGTCGATCACTGATGTAATTAAAGCAATATCCCTCAAATCTTTTCCACTGGCTCTGTCGTGTTCTTTTATCCCGAGGTAGGAGAAGAGCCGGTCTCGGTTTGGTTCAACAAGTATTTATTTAGAAGCAATGGAAATTACGGCATAGCTATGGGCACTCAATGCACAGCCCCGCCCAAATCAGTAGCACGGGGTAGTCAAGAGTCGCCCCGAATGGACGGCGGGTGCATTACTTATAATAGAAGGTAAAACTTCATTGGTCAATAACGAGGGGGAGTCACCGTAGTATTAGACTTTGGCTTCCCCTTGCTGGTGCGCATGCGCAGTCCCAGCCTATTGGCACTGGAATCGAATGATGAGGAGTCGCTCCCAGTTTCTCCCCTCCTTTGTAGCATCAGGGCAAATCTTCACATTTCTGACAGCGTTTTGGTTTTGTGTTTTAAAAACAAGCCTTGATGGTGTTGTTGTAGATTGGAGTGAGGAATATTGTGTTCCTGCTTTAACGGCTGTATGTTCTGTGTGTGTCAGCATGCGCATTTTCTATTTGCCCTTCAGAACCTGGGGATTAGTCATCACGCTCAGTTTTTCCCCTATCTCCTAATCTGTCAAAAGGATTTCCTTGTTTCTCTCTTTTCCTTTTACTCTCCTGACTGATTTCCATACTATTCCCACTCTCTAATCCGTCTGACTCTCCACACTCTGGCCCATTCACATTATACCTGTGCTTGCCCACTACCATATTCGCTTCTCTGTTGGATCTCACAATTCCTTCCAGACTGATCCCTTGTCACCCGCAGTTTCCTTCTGGGTTCACTCACACGTCTTTACTCACTCTCACTTGAACTTGAACAATAAGTCAACTCCGTTTTGCAAACAAATTTCGTTCCATATCAACCGTAGCTTCTGCATTTTAATTAAAAGGCCAAAGCACCCAATGACATTTACACAACTGATAATATGTCCCTAACATCTACTGGTAGTCGCTAATATCTGCTGGTGATCCCTGATATCTGCTGGTGGTTGGCAACTTAACTAGAGTGGAAGACCTTCAAATTTATATGAGGGATCGTCATTTTGTCCAATGATCTAAAATGACAGTTTGGTCTTGAATGTATTCTTTCACAACCCGGCTCAAGGCTGGACAAAGTAGGGAAGACCAGCATGAGTACTGACTAAAAGTACGTTTATTTTAAAGAGTTAAACATAGTAAATGTAAAAATCTGATTATAACCAAAACACTAAATGGTGTGGGAGCCATGGGGAAGAGAGACGAGAGACACAAACTGAATGCCACCAGCTTATGTAGTTTCTACAACTGATCTGGATTTCTGTCCACTACATTGTATGGTCTTGACACTATTCTCTGCCCTGACATAGTATATGTCATGATTTGGTGCTGTATACAAATATAACAGAATCTCTTTTCAGGAACATGAAGTTTCCTCCTTTAAGACCCCTCTCAGCTGTAACACAGATCCATCAGTGCCTGGGTAACTTTTGTGTTTGAGAGAGTTGAAGTTGTTGTCAGAGTCTTTCTTCAGCTGTGATTCATTTCACCAAACAAACTCTTTTCAATGAGGCACAAACAGGCAACACCACAAAGGTCAGCACAGCTGATGCAAAAAATTTCCAATAGCACGGCAGCAGTCATTTTGCATATTTTGTTTCCATATATTTACATAAGATACTTCAAGACAAATTACATTTCATGTGAATATTCTTTTAAACAATTGCGTCTACACAATTTCATATTTGGAAAAACCTAGTGGATACAAATCCACTCCAATTTATACAAATAAATAAGGGAAAATTTATAAATAGTTCACAAGATGTAATCGAGTCCCTTATTTGTGGATAATATACTGTTTACTAACACTTTATTATAAGCCATAAATAACAACCTTTGGGTTGCCAGGTTGTGGAAAATCTTCCTCAACGTTTGTCTTGTTCATTTTCTATTGAAACCTCTCTAATGGACTGTTTGACCATCTTCTTCTGGATACAAATATATTTGCATGTGTTTTGGTTGCAGTTGCAGTCGATAAGCTCTCAGGGCCTACACTGGCACAGCAAATCAAGGAGTGGCAAATAAGACCCTGAGCAGAGCGTCAGCTGTAGCCAGTGGCCCAAGCGGCAGTGTGAGAAGCTGCGTGTGGACTTACAGTGTGCTATAGTTGGTGTTTCGTTGTGTGTTGTTTCCAAGGTTCCTCTTCTTTTCGTGGATAATGTTTTCAGTTGGGGGTTCGCTGTGTCTCTTATTTCCCCTTCGGTTTTGGGAAGGGCGTTTTGTGTTCACCCTGCATTTATTAAATTAAATACTGTTTTTCTTTGAAAGCCTCCTGCTGGTTTCTTGTTTTTTGCCTGGTTTATTTTTTTATTGTTTGTCCCTCATGAAGTTGTACTTTATCAGTACTCTTGGGGATAGCCTTTGTTGATAAATAACATGTATAACTGCAGGCTTGTTGTCATGGAGGGGTTCTCCCTGATGAATGCAAGTGCCACCCTGGAGGAGGTTTTTATCCAAGATGTTGTTGTTATTAATTGTACATCCTATCTGTGAAGGTAAAGCATCAATAAACCATATATTAACAATGAATAACCCAAATTATGCAAAAGACCTTCAAATGTACAAGGGATATTCAACATCTTGTCCTATATTCTATATAAATGAAGCCAATAATCAAACCTTATAACATCTTTGCACACTGTATCTGTCTCATCAGAGTGTGGCACTGATCTTACAGAACCAGGCATCTACATACACGCCCACAGTCTCTGACGCAACAGGGACGTGTGCGCGGGGACTCCAATGATTGGTCAAAGAAGCCGACCAATCAGTGGCCACAGGGCAGATGTTTCAGTGTTGTGAATGAAACAGTGTCATAGTAATATGACACCTGTGACAGTTTTACTCTAAACTGCCTGTTTAGAGTAAAACACACAACATTAATCTGCATTGAAAACCCAGCGTTTTTACCGTGGATGTGATTGGATCCAGTCAAATGTCCGTTTTTTAAGGACTTCCCCCAGAAGGGCGGGTGCTTATTTATAGCCTGTGGTTGTAAGTCTGCTGAGACTCACTATAGGACCCTACAGAGCATCACCAACACCAACAGCGTCTATAGAAACCACACTGCACTTCAAAATAAAAGCACCAAACTCATGTGTGGCAAGCGTACATTTTCTCTGCACACATAAGAGCTATAATCATCTTTAGCATCACTTCACTTCATGTTAAGGTGAGGTTAAAGTGCAACGTTTACTGCAATCCTTTAACTTTCATTGTGATAGATTAACTTGGCTTGTAAAAATTGTAAGACTAGGGCAGGGGTAGTCAACCTTTACTATGAAAAGAGACATTTTGCCCCCTCTTCCCCCAAATAAAATTTGTCTGGAGCACAACACAACTTATATATAGTTATACTATATATATATAACAACTATTGTTTGTTGCATTTATGAAATTACAGAACGACAATAAAGAAAACTGTTGACATCATATTGCTATTTTTACCTGTTACAACAAAGGAAAACACCAAACTCTTATGAAGAGGAGAACAAAATACATTGGCATGTGTGGGCCTACTTTGAAATACATTAGACACAGAACTAAGCTGTGTGCTTGTTCTGGAAATGTCTTCAACATTAATTTTTATGTTGTTTGCTAATTTGTCGCCACAAATCAAGCATACAGGTAAGCCAGCATCGTTGGCAGTGAAAGCGAATGAATCTGTCCACGCAGAATTAAACTCTCAATTTTCCCCCCGAGACTTTTCTTTTTTGGGGATTTATCCATGGTTAGTTTACCGAGGCCGGGGGTCGGCAACTCAAGATTAGCCACCTGCAGGGAAAAGCGCCGGGCCGTAGACGTAATAAGGTGTGACGCATATTTGTATTGATGAAATATTGACAAAACTGTGAAAACCGGTCAGACTGGGAAGCAGGGGGGGGGGGGGGGGGGGGTGGTATGTAACAGAAAATATGAACAAAAATATTAATTGTATGTTCTTGAACTTGCCCGATAAATTAAAAAATATTGAACCTGAACTTAATAAAGACATAATTTTGTTACAAAGAAATAAAATATATGCATAGTCATGTCCAAAACCATTGTGTGTCAAATGATTTGTGTAAAGGTCGGCTTTTATTTTGGTGAAAGGCGTATCCTCAACACCCCTCTGCATGTTTGAGTGGTCCAACCAGAGGGGATGTAAAAGGACATCTGCAGTTATGTCACAGTACAAGTCAGTGCCTGAACTGGAAACAGATCGTGGTGGGTCTTGAATAACCATTGTGTTGTAAGGGCGTTGTGTGCTGCGGTCTTAATAGCGCGTGTAACGTGCTTTTATTGACAATCATAGTTGAGAGAGCTGATTGGAGGATTATCCATAAAGACCCGGCGTTTGTGTAATGCTCCGGCGGAGTCGTAGGAGAGTAGCGGTGCTCCCATATCTCGCGTATTTGTCGTTTTGTCTGAAGCAGCATCGTCTGAGAATAGCAACTAGACCCACCACTCTGCTCTGATCATCAGCCACGATGGAGGTCGACAAGTCAGAGACAGCAGCTGATGAGAGAGACCGTGCGGCTCGGAAACCTTTGGATTTCAAAGTGATCGCCGAGAAGACCTGGGATGCGGAGCCGCAGAGACCCACGTGGAGCAGCCGCCTGGAGTTCATCCTGGCATCCGTGGGCTACGCGGTGGGACTGGGCAACGTGTGGAGGTTTCCGTATCTGTGCTACAGCAGCGGCGGAGGTGAGACTCTCAGGCTGCCCCCCAACACATGCCTCTAACCTGGGGTGACTCTGCCGCTGTGCTTTGCGTGTGGTCAGATGAGGGTGGTGCTGTTATAGCCTAATAAGAAAAAAAGAGAGGAATAATACGGGGCTATGTTCATGATTAAAATGAAATGGTCTTATTCAGTTTTTGTTATATTTCCTTACACTGTCCTTTAAGGTTGTGGCATCAAGAACAGTCAATGCCTCCTCATGGAAAGACAGTATTTACACAAAGGAACAGCAAAGCAACTGTGGAGAAAACTGAAGAAATGTGCCTAATTAAATAACAACAACAACAACTATTATTGTTATCATCTCTCTCTCTATCATCTTACTCGTTTTGGGAACTGGTAGATTTTTCTCCACAACATTGTATGGTCTTGACACTATTCTCTGCCCTGACGCAGTATATATTATGATTTGGTGCCATATACAAATATAACAATTTAATTAAAAATACTTTATCTGGAGGTAGAGTATGTTTTCTTCAGCCTGTGGACGGGTTTCTGCAGCTGAAATAAGTTAAATATTAGACTTTCATAACTTTCATAAAACCCCAAAGTAGCCCCCACCCCCTACACAATATACATGAAGCAGTGATTATGTGTACTGTAAGAAAGGATTTAATTGCCTTGTGAGAGTGACTCAGCAAGGTTTCGCATCTAAATTATCTGTCGTTAAGCAAGGGCCTCAGCAGATGACCGTTTTCTTTTAACTGACACAACAGTCTTCTTTTATTATTTATGAAGGCATGGATATAAAAGTAAAGTAATTTATAAATAACAGGGGGCTGGATCTGAGTATTCTTCCTGAGTAAAGAAGGTTATGGGTCGTGTTTGGTTTAAGGACGCATGTCTACAAAGACAAAGACGGCTCTGTATACATGGAGACAGGCTATTTTCCATGTGTGCTCAAAACCTGGCCCCCTCCAAATGTGTTTGTACCAATATATAACCCCACTATACAATCATGTTATTAGTGATTTGTTGCACATTATTAAAAAAATCATCACCCAATTATAATAACTCAAGAAGCTGTATCCAGGAAGTATTCTTTATCTAGACAATGATACAGCAGCTACAACATCATATCCATCTCCCCAAGCCACATACTTGCGAGCTGCTTATTATCTGGTTTCTACTGTTCTTCTAATTCAGGGGCCTTCATGATCCCGTACTTCACCATGGTGCTCCTGTGTGGCCTCCCTCTGCTCTTCTTGGAGTTTTCTATTGGGCAGTACACTCGTTTAGGACCAGTGCATGCTCTCGCCAAGATTTGCCCCTTGTTTAAAGGTGAGTGACTCTCCAGGCTAAAGGCTCTCACGTGAGTAGGGCTGAGCATCCTTCATTAAACACAATGTTAAAGACAATGTTTTTGTTAGGTAACGTGACATGTGCTGACACACCTTCACGTTTCTAGGTCCTATTCCACAAAAATGTAATTAATTATGGATCTAGCATCTGTTGAGGCACTTCAACACATAATGAGTCATAGTAACTGGGGTTACAGGTGTTTCAGCCCAACTGTCATCCAGGCAACCTGACCATGAATGATCACTTCGCATTCCAAGAGGCATTAGTCGACAGGTTGTCCCTCTTGATCCACAAACCCCTTGAGGGTTTCTCTACTATCTCTGAAGTTCTGCTGGTGGCTTTTTTTTCTTTCATGTTTTCACTTGAGGCATTCAGCATTGCACAGTGAATTTCCTGTGCAACCACTGTCCACTACTTCAATGGAGATTGCCCCCCACTCTTCCAGTAGTTTTGCATTGTTACTCTCATGTATGCATGCTGACGGCATTGACACATTTTTTGTTCCAAAACTGGTTTCTTCTCTGTCTTCTGAGAACCTGTGTTGCTTTCCCAGGTCCTCCCTCAACTGCTCTGTCATGTGCTGTTCCAAGAAGGCCTGCTTAGGTCCCTTCAATGTGACTCTAGTCATTGATGGTCTGAGAAGCCTAACTTGGTTAATGGTGTGGCAGATAAACTCAGCGATTAGCTTCAGTCCTTGGTTGTGGCGCTAGTAATAGTGTCCCTCTCTGACAGCTGCTAAGAAAGTGCCCCAGAGATCCTCTTTCAACCTTACTCCAGCACTAGAGATTAGATGGGTTGGGCAGAACATAAAGCACAGATACGTTAAAGAGTTCAGCCCCCCAACAATTACATAGCTACACATAGCTCGTCAACCCCAGCCCTCACTTCCTTCCAGACCAGGTCTTCTCTTTGTTCTTGGTTCGGTTGTAGTGAAATGGTGCCCAGACCTGCTTCCCTAGGGCCTACTACTTTAATTAAAAGACAAAAAGAATAAATATACATGTGTTTGATGTTCGAGATCCATACTAATGTTTTGAGGGTTTAATATTGAACCCTGGTGAAGGCATGCTCTCTCAATCTGTAATAAAATCTGCATTTGTCTATGTGATAAATGAATTGTTTTCACTTGTTGATGGATGAGATCTTGTTGAGCAGAATTTACAATCAGTGTCTTTTTTGATTTCTTAAACTGTTTTTAATAGCACATTGAAAGCATTTTAAATTCACAAGAACGAGATAATCAAATAATTCAAACATGAACCAATATTATACCAAAATCTGCTGCACAGTTGAATGATAATTAATGGATCTGTTGGTGATTGTGGGTGTGCTCTTACAGTTGACATTTGTTTGTTTCAACAAATCGCAAACATTAGTTAAATTGTTGCTGAGCCTAATGGTTGGTTTGTGTAAAGGCTTAGCATGCACATGAACAAAAAAAAAAACTCATATATTTGGTATTTGCAAAATTGTACATGTGAATGATCGGGGATGTGTGGAATCGGACTCAGAGAGCACCGACAGTCACTATGCAGCTCTTCCAAAGAACCCCTTTCCAAATCAAGCAAGAGCCCAGCCATCAACAATCAGTGCTTGTGGGTGTGAATTGAAAATGCTGTTTCTCATGTTCTAACTCAAGATTTTTCTCCATAGTTTTCTTATCTCCTTAAAGACAGAGATTATCTACCCGGTCAAAACGTTTGGGTCCTTCACTTGATTTATCGCTCATTTCTTCCTGGTTATTGCACTGTGCTAAACAAGGGCCAAAAGCAGGTAGTTGTTTCTGTATGTTCTTCTTGAATAATTTCCCTGTGCAACCCAAGTGCAGTTTACTGTGATGTACCTGTGATCAGTGATTTAGATGCCCACAAATATCTACCACAAATCAACACATATGATGATAGTGGTGAGGCATGACTGTACAATAAACAATGAATTCAAGACTAAACCAGCCCGTCCACCCTTTCCCTGTCCACTGCCACATGGAGGGTCCTGACCACCTAAACAAACATTTAGTCTTAAACGGCTCAAACGTGATAAGACATTTCTTCCTTAATGCAGATGTTAATAAAGGTTACATTGTATTTAGGGTCAAATAAATCCTTCTCTTGAAAGACAAGAAGATGTTTACAAAAAGGCAAAGCTTTGGTAACCATGATTGCAAACTGTGATGACAGTTCCTGTTTCCGCTGTACGGAGGGAAGTAAACCCTCAAGCTTGCCAGTGGGAGTCATAGGGTCCAGTTTGAGAAAAGCCAGATAGCTCCTACTGAATGACACCATCTTGACATGATCTGCTTTGTTTTTGATTTCAGTAGACTGATATATGGTTCGGCAGTTTGAAATGAGCTATCATTACACCACTCGCAGGGTGTCTGGTGTAACAGTGGCGTGGTCGACCATGTAAGCTAGATGAGTAGAGTGAACAAAGGAGGAAGTGCTTCATATGGACTATGCCCAGTGGTTTTAGCTGATCCTCGAGCTCAGAGGGGGCTTCCTTTGCCTCTGTCATTATGTAGACACAGAGCTGTTGTTCAGCTGCCTTTCTTTCCATTTTACCAAATAGTGACATAGGATCTAGTGGAGCATGGCATTCCAGGCTTTCCACAACTAGAACAAAAATGTTTTCGGGAGGCAAAGTTTTTATACACTGTACCTCTGAAAAACAGAGAGACATTTGCTTCAGGGATGGTGCTGTTGTTGCTGTCACTGGTAAAACATTAGTTCTCAAACATCCCAGACAGCACAGACGGTAACAGTAATCAGTAACAGCAATAACAGATAAAGAAAACAATTAGATGAAAAGTTTGATGCCTCACTGATGTAGACACAATCAACCTGTAGCTGGAACCAGCAGCCAGTTAGGCTAGCTTAACACAAAGACTGGAAACATATGGGTTATGGAGACTCCAAGAAAGTTCCTGATCCCAGCCAAGAAATAGTCTGGTCCATAATCCCTGTATAACTACAAGTTGTTTTTCTTTACAGTTTTTTCCCCCCATTAAAAATCACAAATTTCATTATTGCCACATCAGTTGATTAATCTTAATTTGACAGCCAGAAGATATGTGCTATTCCTGAGTCAAGATGTCTTACACATAAAACTCTTTGTTGTCTCTCCTTTACACAAGGTATCTTGATTCAGTCATTCATCCTCTATTCCCCCTCGCATTACCTTGCGAGGGGGAATAGAGGCTGAAGGGAGGTTGAATTTTTGCCACCGATGAACTTGATTTGGTTTTATATATTCAACGTCATGTGGCAGGGAATATTGTAAAAATAACATTTAAGTATCTTTACAGATTCAGAGTAGGGTACACAATTGAGGGGGGCCCAGTGTTGAGGAGCTTGGGCCTATCCAGCAAGAGACTAATACCCAGCACCCAAAGTTTGTCAAAAAGTTGCAGGGGCACAATGGTGTTGAGTGCAAATTTGCTCTTGCACAAGTGGCAGGGGTTGCAGGATACTGTGAATGACACATTATCCTCTATTATCCACTATCTTCCATTATATCAATGGGATAAATTATTTACAGACCAGTCACACAAACACGTTCATAACAACAGATGTCAGAGAAACAGACATTAGACTTGTGTAATAACAAAAACAGATTTAAAATAGGCACTTTACATTGCCCAAGAGACCAGTTAAATTATCTGAAAACAAAGGTTTGTTGGTCAATGCGGTAACTGCTTCCTTTTTCTGCAGAGCTACAACCTTAGGCTCACAAAATAAGGGATTGCAGGCTCTGCTTGATCATCTGATCTCTCTTATTTATTAAACTTCAAGTCAAATTATGAATTCAAACGAACGTCTGACTTCAAATTGTAACTGCAAAATAATTTATTCGACTTCTCAACATGATTTGCGCCTCAGGAAGATTTTCAGCGGCAAAGGTTGTGGAAACAACTTCTTCATAATGTCATCAAACTAGGTCTTTTGTAATTGGTTGGTAGCTATTTCTCTGTTTCCACTCTTTGTGCTAAGCTAATTAGTTTACTGGCTGTAAGATCCAGCCACACGTTTAACATGAGATAGGGGTGACATTTTTTAAATAAACTCCTTAGAAGTTCTTTTGTTGTCCTATATAGAATAGGTGTGAAATATATTCTCCTTTATACTTATAATGTAGCAGTTCTGTTCCCAATGAAGCTGCACCCGCTCTCGATGCCTTTATTGAAAACACACACGGCAGCTAGCATGAAGACGCACACACCCCAACCTGAAACCTGACACACAGCTCAGAAGAAGACTGAATAATTTAATCTGCCTGAGCTTTGATCTCATCTTTTCTCACAATGGCCAAGAGCCGGTTTTATTCACCAGCCAAATGTCACAGTGGAATTTCTAATCCATGACTGCAGGAATCCCTTAAGCATTAGCTCCATTTGATTGACTTCATCTTAGCCGCCACATCCCATGATAGTGGCTCTTCTGTCATCTATATGTGGAGATGAGATAATACCCATAATTTTAATCCTGGGCCCAAATCATTGACCACTCACTACAATGAGAGCAGTTTGACAATAGTTTGAAGAGGTGAAGTGTCCAATTTCTCCCCCTACAGTTTTCCAGGCTGGACTTGTCCAGAGTCGTCTCTCACTTTGTGTCTCCCTCCACCCCTGCTGCATGTCATTCCACAGGTGTTGGTCTGGCCACAATTGTTCTCTCCTTTGTGTACTCCACGTACTACAATGTGCTCATGAGCTGGGCTCTTTACTATCTCTTCAACTCGTTCGGATCAACGCTTCCCTGGATGTCCTGCAACAACACTTGGAATGTCGTCGGGAACTGTTCCAGTGGTTTCCATGGCAACGCCACCCACCTGCAGTCTGCCAGTCAGCAGTTCTTTGAGTGAGAAGCTTATGTATTTGCAGTATTTATATCACTGTAGCTGTTAAAAAAACATGTCTTACACATACTGCGGGCGCAGCTCTCACAAAGAACAACATTTCAAAGTGGCCATAAAAACTGAATCATATTCTCGCTATTGTGTGACGTTGGTTTTTCACGAACACAGAATCTTATGCCAAAGTTTTAGTTTTTTTCTGTCTTGGGCTAAGCGTCAAAAACGTGACAACACAAACACAAGTCAGGATTTAGCAACATGTGAATCAAAATAAAAATTGTTGCAGGATCGTGTGCTCATTTCATTAGGCCTGTGTCATACAAATATCTGATCAAACGTCACCCTGACAGTCCTCATGAACCACATTAGCTTTGTTTTGGGGTATAAACAATAATGTCACCCAATCATTTGTTTTAGTCTGGAAACATTTGGTAACAAGTGTTTGATGTCATATAAGCTTTATGGACTGAATCACTGAATCATTATTTTTACATTCTCACTCTTCTATTTTCACTTTTCCAGTCACAAGCTTCTGCAGAAAACCGATGGCATTGAAGAAGCAGGGGGCATTCGCTGGGAACTCGTTGGCTATCTTGTTTTTGCCTGGGTCATTGTGTACTTATGCATATTTAAAGGAATCAAATCCACTGGCAAGGTAAGAATTACGCTGCTTTCTGGCAAATTTTTCTACATTTTGGTGGTTATAGTTTTTGTCCTGTTTGCATTCTTTGACTTTATTGTTTGTCCTCTTACATTAATCACAGTTAGTGCCAGAGACAAAGGCAAGAATGTTACATTGGATAGTATATAGTCTGTAAGATATTTTATTTTCTGTAGTCTACAATTTGTGTTATCTCTTTTGCAAGTGGCATATCTTTGTTGACAGTTTTAAGAAGTTGACATACACACATTTCAAAATGCAAAACAAATGTTCGCTCAGACAAATCTGAATAAGAACATGATCAAATGAAACAGAAGATTTTTGATGTGATACACTGTAAAAAATATCTGACTGTATTTACATGGACAAAAATATTTGATTTGACCTCATTCATACTCGATTCAGATGTTTACATGAGTTGCTAATAGAATATTCCATTCATATTCCTGTTTAAATGTTACACAGCATAGTCCAATTATGAGTCACGTCAACATCACATCCTGCGACTTGTTTACACTCCAACCCAGGTCATGTGTCGTGAAGCATTTGTCTTTATCAGGTTCATATCAGAAAATGTATGTTAATTGATTTTAAATGAAAACACAAATCATCTTCGCTGGCATCACTGAAAACAGGTCCACCATCACTGTTGCAAACTATCGCAACCTCACCTCGACAGCAAACCCCAGCATTCACGTGGTTCTGCTTCTCACTGTTTGTTTTGTGTCACACAGGTTGTGTATTTCACTGCTATATTTCCATACTTCATTCTGTTCGCCCTGCTCATCAATAACCTGCAGCTTCCTGGAGCCAAAAATGGTATCCTCTTCTTTGTCACACCTGTCTGGAGCAAACTCTTTGAAGTGAAGGTGAGAGTGTGTTAATATATAAATAGGTCAATAGAAAGGGTGGTGAGCTCTGAAGTCTTTATTTTGAGATTAGGGGCATTCACCTTTTGTTTGCTCAAGGTTCAGAAGCAACAAAAGCAAAAACAGCAAAAGATAAAGGGGAAGCGGTCATTTCAGCAATGATCTACAAAAAAAATAAATAACTCATCTTTCTAATCACAATTCAATTAGTGGAAAATTTGTCTTGGAATATTTTAGGGAAAATTGCCAAAATAACATTTGAAATCCAGTGCAGAGGCAGAATACCAGACCAGAATAGTCTGGTCTGACTACAGCTGGGTGTCTCTTGACTACTTAGTACCACAAGAATGGGAACACTGAACACACCAGAACACACATACATGTTAATCTTTATCTGAGATCTTAGGTGGTTCTCTGTAACAATGAATATCCTATACTTAACGTGCCAGCTAAACCAAATAGAAAAACAAATACAGAAGTTTCTCATTGAAGACCAGGTGTCAGGGTTTGTGAGGCAGTTGGACCCAGAAGCAGAGTTTTAACAAAAATAGTATTTTTAATGAAAAAGGTAAAAACTGAAAAAACAAAAGCACACGGGAGAAAACACAGGAGCTCAGGAGACAAAAAACACTGGAGAACAGGACAGGACATAACCACGGTTAGACAACGACGATCCAACAAGGACAAAGGGAAGCACAGAGGCTTATATACACACACAGGGGAGGCAGGGGCAGTTGGACACAGGTGTAACACACAAGGACTGGTGCGGACAATCACAGACTGGAAGTGAATAAAGAAAACACACAAGGAACAGAGACTACAAAATAAAACAAGAAACAGAACATGGAGTGGGAAAACCAGAGACACAGAAACACAAGCACAAGAATATGCATGAAACACGAGGTACTAATAAACTGAAAACAGGGTGGAAACTAAACAATAGAAAATACCAGACCATGACACCAGGGGACTTTAAACACTAAATTAAAGTAGAATGACACTCCCATACCTTGGCCAAGGCCCAACAGTCCTCTTAAATTCAACTGATAAACTAAATTGCACACACTTCTAGAAATAAGTCCCCTAAATGTGCCTGATTTCTTTTCATCAAGATCCATGAATTATTCGGTGGTAAATCTGTAGAAAACATCAAATAAATCAATCAATCAATAAACAAATAACGCCCCAATATCTCCCAATGTTAAAGAAAGTAAAAAACTAAATTCCTGGATCTGGTTCCACATCAAAATATTTGATGGGTTCTTTCCTGACCCATACTGCATCCTTTAGGTTTCGTAGTGATCTGTCCAGTACTTTTTGTGTAATCTTGCCAACACACAAACCAACAAACTAACAGGGTTGAAAACATAAGCTCCTTGGCAGGGCTATTTACATTTTTTTTATTCTTCTGTATCTCCATCATAGGTTTGGGTTAATGCAGCTGCTCAGGTGTTTAACTCCATTGGAATAGCATTTGGGTCCATGATTTCGATGGCTAGTTACAACAAGTTCAACAACAACATTCTCAGGTAAGAACTGAACATTTTGCTTTTGTCTAAGATGGTTACTCCCATCCTGCAGAGAACTGAACTGAACCCTGTCTGAAACTAGTACCTGCCAGAGACAGTTCATGGTTTTAACATAAAAATGTGAGAGCTTTGGTAATGTAATAAACAGCTATCTTGATGATCTAATGGCTGCTTGGTATCCTAGAAATGTTGTTTTCCTGGTTTCCTGGGAACTGGATTGAAATTGCTTATTTTGTCTTCCCTCTTTCCCAGGGATGCTCTTATCGTGGCGGTTACCAACTCATTCACTAGTATCCTGGCTGGCTTTGTGATCTTCTCAGCCATTGGCTACATGGCTCATGTACACAACCTTCCAGTGGACAACATAGCCACAGGTGGTAAGCATCAAGCCTGGAATGATTATTGCTCCACAATAACATAAGCTTTGTTTTATTGTAAGTATTTAAACAAAAGCACCACAGCATGGGGTTGATGTGGAATACATACTGTACATGCCAAGATGTTACAGAAACAGAGATGGACATTTTGTATATATATATATATATGTTACCAAACTCTAGTGTCAAGTACAATACCTGGTTTTACTTTTTATCCTCTGGGAAGGATTTATTTCTTGCTTTCATGATATAACTAAACACAGATGTCAAGAAATGAATTACTTCAATGGTCTGCACAGAATAAGTGTGCAGGTTTTATGAGGACAACTTAGTGGCAATTAAAGAAACAAGCCACCAGGTTTTACAGCTAAGTCATCAAGAGGAGTACTACCCAACATGCAAAAACAGTTGTATAATGTCTTATTCAGCTCTGGAGAAGATTTTTTAAATATAGAAAAATAAACCCGATGATGACAATATGAGTATTATAGTTTTTTTTTACAGAAAACCTGCATTACAAACTGTAAGGGGCAGCACAAAGCTTTGACCAACGAAAACCTGTTCTGAAGTCACTGGAGCAATGTTTCACTCACTTAAGCTGCTTTCAGACATGCACATAATTGTGGAGATCCTCCTGTATCCATCCTGTGTGTGTGAACGCAAATGTCCGATTTAGAGCCTTCCGAGTATCTGGGGACATCTCTGTCTGGGGCGCCCAAGAGTCTATAGGCCGCAAGAGGAGTCGATGTAAGAACCTGTTGCCGTTGTGAAGGCATCTGAGCAGAAAATCTCCAGCTGGGTTGTGCATGTGTGAAAGGAAAACTGGAGAAAGTCTGGACCCAATTCTAAATAAAGCATTCTTTATTACTACCCCGAAATATAATAGCAATTAAACCGAGCACTTAGTTTACCCTAGCTGTTATGAGTTATAGTGAAACAGCTGCAACATGAACACAACTTTGTGTGTACTGTAAGTGTGAATGTTATGTGAATTATACTAACAAAGCTGTCACAGTCTAGTCGGCAGTGAGGGTTTGAGGTTGAAAAAACTGGACTTCTTTGTGCGACATAAAAAAAACCCAGAGAGGGTTTTGGCTTCTGTAACTGGATGTTTGAACAGCATCTGAACAGGAGCGTTGTCAGTTCAGTAATGCATTATTAAATACTGAGACATCATGTGTTCAGCCCCTGGCTCAGATCAGAATCCTGTGAAGTGATGAAAACACTGCCTCTGTCCGTTAGAATTCCTCTGCTAAATGATGACTTGCTTGTGGTCTGATCTGATTCTCCCATGTTAAACTGGTCTCTAATTAGCCTCCAAATTATCTTTAATGAGCATACAGACATGGTCGGCCATCTTGCCAAAACAGGGCATTCAAGTTTCCATCACTGCCGATCGGAGCCGATTAAAACCTGTATCTACTGCTGAGTCATTTGACCTGGGAGTGAACGCCAAAGTGAATTTCCAGTGGAAGAGGGGCTTTAGTGATTGCTGCTGATTTCTTGCTGCTATCTGCTGCCAGTTCTCCTGCATGTGGGTGGAAGATTAGTGGGTTAGTTAATGATTCAGCCAAAGTTCAGTTCATTAAAGGTAATTACAAGAATGAGCTTATTTTGAGTTCTGCAACCACACAGCAGCAACGTCACTGAACTCTTTGTCGGTCTCTCTCACAACGAGAATGCTGTCATTTCTAAATCCACATGGATTAAACCTGGCAACTTTTTTTTCAAAGATCAAGGTCAAAGCATGGGGGTCCCATTTTTAGCGCAATGCAAACAATTAAATAAATGGAACCTTTTTGCATTTTGACCAATCTTGGTATGCAGCCTACGGAGATGGAGATACACATCCATTCATCATCTATATCCCAGGTGCCATTGGGCGAGAGGCGGGTTCATCTTGACCAGGTCGCCACTGTATCACAGGACCAACATAACAATCAACCATCCCTGCTGACATGCTACAGTTAATCCACCTAACCCATGTCTGCATGTACGGCGCACTCGGAGAAAACCCACACAGACACGGGTAGAACATCTAGTTTCAATTAGCAAAATCGGGCGAAAAACATGGCTGCCATCAACCAAAATATCCTCAGGACTTAGCGTGTCCTCTCACATCTTAGTCATAGCTCAAGGAGCCTTGGATCAACCCAGATGAAACTCCCTGCTGACATGTTGTTCTATCTTTTGAACATACACACCAAGTTTCCTTCACATCTGATCAAGGAGTAATAATGAAGGAACACCGAGTGCACAATGATGGGTGGGATTGGTTTCGGTCTTTAAACAGAATGAAACCATCTGAAGTGACGGATTGAGTTTCCTCTGTTTAACGCAGAGGGTTAGAACTCACATATTGTGGCTATAATTACACATGTTGTTCTATAGAATTGATATTACACCATACATATGCCCACAAATGAAATATATTCCCTAATCAGGTCTCAATCTCATTGTACAGTAGCATTATAAATGTCTTATTATTTTGCTGACCTGCATCAGTCTTATATTATATATATATATATATTTCATAATTTTGTCAAACAATAACATTCACCTGTGCTTGATAATGAAAACATTTGATACTTAAACATTCTAACAATGCCGCACACATTGAATATAAAAGACCTCTGCATGCAGCGTGGGTGGAGTGTGACTGCAAGGAAACCATATGATGGCATTTCCTGAATAATTTATGAGGTTTAAAGTATCATGTTCTCCATCTTCCTCCACTGGCAGCAACGCTCATCACTGTTCTTGTTTATTGACCGTAGAGCTCTACAAAGTGTTGTTTGGCCTGATCACATTCACCTCCCTAGCAATGATATCCTGCCGTTCTCTTTGACATGCAAACTGGTCTGTATGCATCAACAAGTTACTGGATAACAACTAGATGTTTGTCACTTTGCTGCACAGCAAACTGGTTTCACTGGGTCTAGTAGGAGGTCTGACCCACGGTGTGCAGGTTCAGTCACACTTAACATAAGATGAATTAAAGTAGACAGAGTGGTGCGTCCGTGTTAGACCTCAGAAAGCTACTGCGTTCTCTCCTGCAGCTTGGCCAGTTCGTTAAGATAGGAGCGATTCTTCAGTTTGTTTGGATGGGATACATGCAGACATAGAAAAGTCTAAGGCAACAATTAAAATGCTTTTATAATCATGGCATGGTCATATTAAACCCAAACTCAAATGTGTTGCAATATAAAGCCTTCTTCAGGGGTAATATCATTGATATCACATTAGTTGAATCTGTACAGAAATCTGAAATCTGAAGTTGCAGACAGATATAGACAGCTTTTCCACATCAAGTGGGTGCTATCACTCTATTTTTCACTTTCTTTTCCACCTCCAGCTGTTCTCTTCTTATTTTCCCTGGTGGTTTTTAGAGATAAAGCCACTGTAGAAGCTACTGTGGATAATAAGACATATTTTGTTACCTGTTCTGTAGAACTAACAACCTGTGTGTTGTATCATGTTTTCAGGACCTGGCCTCGTGTTTGTCGTGTACCCTGATGTCCTCTCAACTATGCCCCTCTCCCAGCTGTGGGCTCCTCTGTTCTTCTTCATGCTGCTGTGTCTGGGCCTCGACAGCCAGGTAAACATGTCTACCTCTCACAGAATCGTGTACTGAAGAGGGAGGACAAAGCAGAACACTGGAGCTCTGCAAATGTGAATCGGTATTTTTAGGGAACAATCACATGCGCGTATCAATGAACCTGAGATCAAGGAGATTTTGTTTCAAACTGGTTTTACTTTGTCAAGAGGAAAGTATCTTCGTCAAACGGTTGTTCTTTTACCAAACTAATGTAGGCAGAACAATTACAGAAGACATCTTCCCCAACTGTGCACATTCAGGCTCAGATTTTTCTGTTTATAACATATAACAATACAATATAATAACTTAATAATATAGTATGAATTAAATGTTACACGTGTAATATTACAGATCTCTGACAATAGGGGTCGTATTTAAAAAAACAAAAAAAGAAATGTGATCCATTTGGTCGGTTTTATATTCACCATAATAAACCTTTTAGGAGAAAGGGGTCAGATATTTTATGGGTTCAAACAAGTTCTACTCATACAATGGAATTACTGTTATACAGTCTGCACATGTTTTGTGTTCACTGCAGTTTGCCACAGTTGAGGTGGGTGTGGCATTTCTAAAAGACCAGTTTGGACCTAAACTTCTGCCATATCTGAAAAGAGAAGAGCTGATAACCCTGGCTGTGTGTATCACCTGCTTCATCTTGGGAATTCCTCACATTACTAAGGTACACTAAGAAACTCCCAAACACATTTGTTAGAAAACATGGCAACAGTTACATCACTTGTGGCCGTGGTTTTGTGTCTCATTTTCTCCTGGCTTCTTGCACAGGGAGGCATCTATGTGTTCCAGCTGTTGGACCACTACACCGCTGTGGTTTCCCTCATGTTCTTGGCTTTCTTTGAAGTCATAGCTGTCTGCTGGATCTTTGGTAAGATCCACGCAAAGTTCATGAGTTCAAACCATGGACTGTAGATAAAAATACAGTAGAGTCTACAGTTCTAACCTTGATATCCTGTTTATGTGCTACATGCTTTAGACTTGTAAGCCCCCGGGACATGGGGCTGATTTATAATTAAACTGAATTCTCAGCATCTTTGAAACCACTTAAATTAATTTGAATTAGTGGTTTGTGGTTATTTAAAGTGTAAAATCAGCACATGTCATTTTCCATCAGGTGTCCGACGTGTCTCCTTAATGATCAAAAGGATGCTTGGAAAAACTCCAAACATCTTCTTCCGTGTCTGTTGGATGTTCATCAGTCCTGTGTTGGTGATGGTGGGGTTCTGTCCATTCTAAGCTAACCAGTCTAATTATTGTCCAGTAATGATCAGATTAATCACATTAATAATGAAGTTTGTGTGTAGGACTTGAATGTTTTTCCTTTTTCTTCTAGTGCATTCTGATCTCCAGCATTGCCCAGTACACTCCTGTTCACTATGGGACTTACAATTACCCACTGTGGGCTGAATATTTGGGCTGGTGCATTTCAATGTTCTCTATAGTGTGGATCCCACTCTGTGCCATTCAAGAGATCTGCAGCAACAAAGGCTCATTTCTTCAGGTGAGTACAAGGCACATTGCTCAGACTGCTAACATTAGCATGCATTGCTAGTTTTGCAGGTAGAATGTTTAGCATGTTCACCCATCTTATAAATAGATAATAGATATATTATACTCATTTGCAGGTTCATACTCAACTTGGATTATTGACATTTCAGGAACAGTGTTTTCAGTGGTGGAGAGCAGCTTTTCAGACTTTTACATAAAAACTAAAAACGATATAACATTCTAGAGAAGAGGGGAAACGGAAGAAGCATAATATGTCTCCTTTTAATTTTGATCTGATGTTGGTGGATGATCTTGATGAGAACATGTCTGTTCCCCATTTAAATAGCCTGCAAAATCTCATGGTGGTTAAAATAGCTGCGTCTCTGTTTTACTGCTTGAACAGACCATACGTGCTTGAAAATGTTGCTTTTCTAAAAATAAAACCTTCTCTAACCCCCAGAGACTGAAAACAGCTGTGACTCCGACAATAGACTTGGACGCTGAGGATTTTTTACCAGATAAACAGGCTCTAGACCAGCAGGAGTCTGAAACCTTGTTCACTTCAGGGGTATGACCAGAGAGGAGGCCAACGCTGCATATCAAAACCACTGTCTGTGGTACAGTTCATCTTCTAATGAAAACTGCTCTTTAGTGATGTGTTTGAACTGTATTTGAGATACAGTCTTTACGTTCTGGTCATAAAATGATTATTTTATTCTATTTGTTCTACCAAAGGATGGGTCTTTACTGTACCGTAGGCCAACTGTAGTGCTTTAATACCTAAACCGCTTATTCTTTGCAGTTGACTTTTGCACCTTATACATAGTGTGTGACATTTTGTCCAGCAATTAAAGGTTAATTTGATTTGGCTTTGGAAGAAGTTGACACTTTCTAGACAGTGCAGGAGTTCATTCCAACTAAAGATTAAAATGTTAAGGATTATGTCCTTCACTTTGGTGGATTGATAGGTATGTGTATGCAATGACATCGTCTGATTAATGTCAGCGAGACATGTGAAATGTAAAAGTGCAATTTTATCCCTGAGCAGGAAAAGCAGTTTCAGGACTCTTAGGTAAAACCGCAAGCGTCTGACCTACAAACTGTGACACCACTTGTTTCTAAGCCCGAAACGAAGAGAGCTGCAAACATGCTTCAGCCTTTGGGTTTTGGCCTGCCGTTTCCAAAGAAAAATGTCTCCAGTGCACAACACCGTGCACCTTTAAAAAACACACATGACGAACTGTTGCGCAAATGAAAATGTGTTGGGTTTTTTCTACTTTCCTCAGATTGAGGAATGATTTTATATTATTTTTCAGTTTTGTTTGACTTTTTTTTGATACTTAATCTCGGAGCAGGTTACTCACAAAAGTGATGAGCTGTGCCTTTGATGTTCTGCCATGAAGTTGAATTGAGCTGATGAGAATAGAAAATCTTCATCGGGGCAACGCTCACTGTGTCTGGTACCGCTCGTGCTCTCTATTCTATTGTGAGACAGCTTATCACTGTTTAACTCACACCTCGTGACCCTTCCAGCAAAAGACGTTGAAGAGTTTCAGTTTGGTTGAAATGTAACAGATTTTAACTCAAACTTAAACTTTGAGAAGCTTTCGCCCACCCGCTTGTGAATTCTCCGGACATTTTCCTTCTGTTTTCTCACATAGGCTCACTCGGACATCCTCAGGAGTTTTTACTTGTAGACTGGCAGGAACTACTATGGAGAGAGTCCAGAGCAGCTGACTCACATACAGCCTCTCCGGAGTCTTTTCAGGAGAACATCAGTTCAGAGTTCAGTATATGGCTGAAAGCAGCTTGTGTGTAAGTGGTACAATCACAGTTTTGGGTGAGATGAGAGCATTCAGCCTTATTTTTGTCTGATCAAACAAATCGTTATGTAGGAGTGCCTTTTATTCTAATGCACTGAAAATAAGCTCTTGTCAGAAACAATTTAAGGTATTTATTTGAGAAATATTTATGCATTAAATTGTGTTTGCACAAGAAACTAACCTTTTGGGTTGAACAATATTTAATCTGTTGCCATTTTTAAAGATTACACAAGGGAGGCATTGGTTTACTGAAAAAGTCATGTTACCCGCCTCAACTGTTTGTTGTGATTTATTATCGATAATCTGTATTTAATTGGACAACCAAAACCTTTGTGTAAAATGCTGCATACTGTATGTTGTTAAAAGCTGCATTATTTTTGATTTGTTATTAAGTGTATTAGTAGTGTATAAAAGTGTAGGGATGATACAGAAGCATTTGTACAAGTCAATGCTTAGTTACACCTTTTTACGATCAACACTCAGATGTATTTCCGTGGGTTTCATGTTTGTTTGTTAAACAAAATCCATCTTCACCAAATTCAATGCTGATTTTTCATATCAATTTTCTTACTGTTATTGTCATATTGAACTGTGTTGTTATGTGGGATGTTGAATAAAATGCCTTAATTTTTGTTCTGGTGGAAAACCCTGTCATTTGGAGTAGAGCTTCAGAGAGTCACTAGGGGGCAGTGTAACAGAGGAGATTGTGAAATGTTTGCGTAACTGAACTGCTTCACTCTTCATCAGAAGCAAAACTGCTTTCTAAATTGTAGTGCAGCTCTTTAATTAGTTTGGTGACAAAATATTTAAAAAGGAAGAACATTCAAGCAACACACATTTTGTGTGATTTGCTGCTGTGACTGTAATAACAAACATATTTTTTAAATGATGTATTAGATGTTAATTTTTTCACTGAAGCTGCCTACAGTACATCAATTTCGGAAATTGAACCACATCTTCTGGTGTCACGGGTCCAGAAGGAGAGCACGGATGAACGCAGTGCTTTAAGAGGTTTGGAAGTTAATTAGACCCCTGTTGTAGAGTGCTGCAGACGCCCTGAGCAGAGCTGCACGTTAATCAATACTCCCTTCCTGCTTCCCCTCATGACAGAATGTATCATTGGCACTAAATTAGCACTGGGACTGCTGTTTGATCAATAGTCATAAACAGTGCAGCCCAGGGGTCAGTAAATTACTGGGAATACATGGCAGAGGGAAAGCAGTGAGCCCGGATGGCCAATGAAGGGGGAGATGGGTCACTGTCTAACTCCTGGCATGGTGTGGGGGTGTGGAGACATTTATCTGTGGTGTGCGGGCAAAGAGTTAAACCTGCAGCTGATGCGGAGCTGTTTCTGATCCTGTCCGACATTTCTTGAGAAGAAGTGAATTGTGCAGTGGGGCAGGAAATCCACTGGGGCGTCTGACCATCTCTGCTTCACACTCTGTAATAACTGTGCCCAAACAGGAGATGAAAAACTGGCACACTGCCCGGGAAGAGAACTTCAAATTTCACTCCCCTATGACCATTTACAGTTTCTTTTTACTTCTCTTCTCTGTTTTTTCTTTTCTCTTGTTTTTCCGTGTGACGGGGAAACGATCCCATCTGTTTTCATTTGACTGTGCCTGCATATGTGTGTGTGCTCGTGTGGGGAGATGATTAAGTGAAGAAAGCAGAGATCAAGGTTGATTACATTCTGCTACTGGTCTTGGGTGTGGAGTCTGTGTGGAGTAATAACAAGCACCACATCCATGGAGAAGAGTTGTACCTCATCGTTGACCACTCTACTTCACTGTGATGATCTGGGACTGCATCCCTTTTTCATCTGATAAGATCCACAGCAGAGGTCCCATTTTCTATCACTTCTCATATGATACTTTATAATGTAGAATCATTTTCTGAATCAATTAAGCTTGATGTTGTCTCCCTATTGTTAGTAAAGATCTTACGTTTTTCAGACCATATTGTTATTGACCTTGACCTTTAATTGAGCCACTCTGCACACAGACAGGGACACAAACAACACAGCTTCCAGCTATGCTGGAGCAAAGGGTAGTAAACAACAAACCAGAGCTGTAGTCAAGATGGCTAGTGATCAAACTTACAAAATCTAAATCTAATCCTCAAAACATTTCTGATTTGGCATAAATAGCTGTCTACTCCAGTGTTTCTGGCCAAGAGAAACTCGAGTTATGTTACTCAATCCTTTAGTGCCTCAGGTCCAAACACCAGCTGTTCAGTTTTATCATCATCCAACATCTGATTCTATTTTACTGTGAAGGTTTTCTGCAGGTTTTAACAAGTTGAATTAATGATAGTTCTTCTTTGCACTGAGGAGGAAAGCAGAGATCAAGGTTGATGACATGAACATTCAAGAGGTTTCTTCAGCTCAGTTCTTCTTTTAAACGAGGAAGCCCTTTGGATGAGAGGTGTGACATCGTAGTGAGTCCAGTTGCTTTTATGTACAGCCTCATACAACACCTGTAGAAGGAGTCAAGAGGAAAGATTTTTAAGACGTGTCAATGAGATTCTAAGGTAGGTGAATGACATCCAGTTTAAAACAAGCGGTTGGTTGCTTGACAGGACCTTTTAGTCCATATGTTGCTCTCTGGTTACTTATTAAGATTTGAACTTAAACCAGAACTGAGCTTTAACTTTTGCTTTTCTAACTCTGTATGGGGCAACTGAGCTGAGCTTACAGGTTTGACACTCTTACCAGTTCTGGGAGCAGAGGAGATGGAATCTGAGAAATGCTTGGCAGTGAGGTGTGTAATAGACCTTGCTGGGGTTAAATAGACCTTTTTGCTTTGGAAGGTTCCTAACCGAGGCGAATGACGTGGAAGTATTGAAGTGGCAGCCACGATAAGGGCTGATAAGAGTCAAATTCTCTAAATAGTGAGGAAAGGAGCGGTAGTGCTTCCTATGGTATCTCCTTTAGCTAAGAGGATACACTGGTCCATCCTGGTAAGGAAAAGAGAAAATAACACCATCAATGTCTTTTCTCAAGTCTGTGAATTCACACCTTCACAGACTTTTTTGACTTTTCAAATGCGGCCCAAATCATTTCCTTGTAAAGTGGGTTTAGAGGTCTGGCAGGGAAGCAAGGTGAAAAATATTATGGGTCAATAATCTGATAAATTAACACTGTTTTCCAAGATCTCCAACATATCGCAATTATTAATGTGCTATTTCACTATTTCACCTTTTATTAGTTTGAATTGTAAATTAATACAATTCATGTTCAAAAAACAATTTCTTAAGTGTAAAATAATCACTAAGATAGAAAATGTAAAGATATAGGTTGCACTGCAGCTGTTATATGTTCACCATGCAGTGCATTTAGCTTTGTACGTATAGAAAACCCTTTTCCTGTGACCTCAGTGGAAGTTTCAGATCACCCTTCTCGTGGCTGCTGACTCGCATCAGTCTGGTTTTCACTTTGCAGAGACACTTCACTGCATCTGCACGGCTCATTATTACTTTGCTCTCTGCTGTGGTTTACTTAATGTGTATTTAGCTGCAGTCTTCATGCAGAGGTGATACATCTGTGGGCAGTGTGTGGTGGCAGTAACAAGGACAGAGAGGCTGTGTAGTCACGAGAGGAAAAACATGAAAAACAAAAGGTTCAAAGGTTTGTATTTACATTTCAGAGGAGGATGTAAACGGCTGCACTGGTTTTCAACCTCATTCTTTTCAGAGCATTGCCATGGTAGTCTTTATATTCAATTCATACCTGTTTTGTCCAGTATATTTGAATAAGCATTCTTATTTATTTTCCATTTCAACCTCTTAAAATGATAATGAGTTTGTCTTGCCAAATATTCATATGCAGATAAAAGCTTGGCTTAGATGCTGCAGCGTGTGTCCCTGCTGCACAGTTGTCTTTGTTTAATGAGGATTTCTTTTTTGGGGTGGAAGCTTTCTCTCTGGCTGTTTGGGATGTGCATACATAACAGGTCCTTCCCTAAATAGAGCTCACCTCCTGCTGGTAATGAGGCCACAGCTCACGGCATTCGAAGGCCTTTCTCTGAATTAAGAAATGCTGTTACACGCTTGTGGCGAGTCACTTTTCTTGTCAAGAAACAGTGACGATGCCACATCTCGCTTCTCGCTGATGATATTCAATGTGTTTATATATATATATATGTATGTAAATATTTTGGAAACTGTTCTTCTAATGATGGGATATTGTTTAGTTTAATCTATTTTGGGTTCATGAAGTTTCAGAGACACAGAGAGTAGACGGAGAACAGTGGCTCCAATAGCCTGCAGACCATTCTCTCATTCACTTGTATGGGGAAATTGTCTCATGATTGAGCTCAAGGCTAAATGTGACAGAGTTTGGGGTCATGTGGTACAAATCTCATACAACATGCATGGTGTAATAGCTCAGAATTGATAGTTTTCCAAATAATGATGTCTTGCTTTGTGCATTCTGGTTAAAAATAACTAGTAAGGCAGGGATATATGTCATAGAAGAAGTTATGCATATGAGGGAATTCTGTCTTTCATAAAATGACTAAAATGTCAGATTTCGTTTTCTGTATATCACCACAATGAATAATCTTTTTTCTATGGATGAATCTTTTATCTCTTTGGAGGCAGGAAGTGCCATGCTAATCTAATGAGATTGCACTGAAATTTCAATATGTCTGCTCTGCTTTCATAAAGCTGCTGGAAATTGAATCTGACCCTGGGGTTGATAAAGCTTCTGTGTGCTGTTTCTACATTTGCACCCCTCTTCGAGTCGCTGCATGTGTCTCTCTCCAATTTAAATGTTTTTTTGCAAAACACAAGTTCAATCTTGTTTTGTTCTTTTCCACCTACAATTTCCCCAAATATGGTCCCTTTGCTTTCCGACTGTTATTAACTTCTTTATTGTGATATACTTTGATTGAAATTGAAAGAACTGCACTAAAACTGCCTACCTTATTAAATTAATTTGTATTACTCACATCAACATGCCTACAGCTGCTGGATTACTTATATTGGTATTAGTGGACAGCTCGTAACTGAGATTATCTTTTGATTTATCTAATAGAGATCATGACTTGTGATACGCAACACCTAATCTCACCAATGATGGCACTCATTGTTTAACTCCGCCTCCTCCACTCACTGTGAACTGTCATCTGCTACTTGTAATCTCTAATTGTGGAATCAATTGCTTAACAGAGTTAAATCACCAGGCAGATGTCTGGTTAGAATGGGCTTTTACACAACTCTGAAATCTGGGTAACACAAAAAGTAAATGCAGCTAGGGTGCGAATATTGAAGGGGTCATTTGTTACCAAAGCCCCTCAGATGACTTAACATTGAGTCCAGTTAATCTCAATATAACATTAGATTATACTGTGTGCCCAATTATACACAACCAGAAGCATAGGTGAATTCCTGTGAAAGGAGAAGCAACAAGAAAAACAACAATCAGGTGATAGCTGCCGAGCCGTAAAACGGATCTGCCACATGTGATTCATGAATTTGAGCTCCTGTCAGTGTCTGAGCCATGGCATTCGATGCATGGCAGCTAGCATGGTTAGCATTGTAAGCATATCTGTAAGCCATAGACTGTGTAAAGATAAGATGTAGCTGTGGTGCGTTGTGTTTAACCGAGGTTGACAGGTGTGTTTACAGTGTTTGAATGCTCTGAGAGACAGCACAGCTAAAGGGACAGAAATTAGCATGTCTACCCGCGTGTCGTGTTTATTTCACTGTCACTCAGAGCTCGAGCCATTTCGCTTTATTAACATGGGGAAGGTGCGGTGAGAGGCTCATAAGCATTAACATGCTCGCTCCTGGACCTGCCACCCCAACAAAGAACTGAGAAACTGGAATCACAACACACGTAGAGGGAGTGTGAGTCAGGACACCATCTTAACATCATCTTTACATAAAGACAAGTTTTTTAATATCTCATATACAACCTTTAAGAGCATGATTACAAATCCTGTTCTCAAGTTGCAGTCACTGCATTCAGAATCAGTGTAGGCATCCAGGATGTGGCATGAACTATGTCAAAAACAAAGTTGCTTCCTGTTGATCATTAGCGATTTCAAGCAGTTCCAGTGATTGGACAGAAAAAAGAAGTTAACTTCCTCTTTAAGGTCATTTGAACCTATGCAAGGTGACAGTAGCAGGAAGAGACAGACGTGATAGATCACTTCTCACTGAGACAAATTGCACCATGAAGTGGGTCAACTCTCCAGGGTATGCTCACAATGGATGATACACAACTGAGCTGCCATTTGACAGCTCCTTCAAAACTATGTTCTTCTATGTTCTAGAGTGAATGCTCAGAACAAAAACACTAAGTAAGTACAAGCAATTTCTAAAATGAATGTGGTAAATTCAAAGTTTGCAATTAGACCATGGTCAATGCGTGTTGTGTGTATTGCCATGAGTTCGGACAAGTCTGAATGTGGGTGACGGAAACAAGAACATGCAGCAATGTTTATTTCCTCTTGCAGATTTGCAAATGGTAATTGGTTTGGTGATGCCAGGCAATGTGGGTGAGGGTGTGAATGATTTTAGTGAGGTGTAATAATCAGTAAATGTTAGGATTCATAAAATGAGACTATTTGCAGAACACAGTAAAAGAACATGAGGTAATAAACCAAAACAAAGGTGACAGTGAAAAGGGAACAAAGTGACCAACTACGTGGGACGATTTTGCTTCAACGCTCTCTGAGCTTAGTAAGAGCTTGTTTAGGGATGTTGAGGTAAGCTGTCTCGTTATTTCAGAAAAACCGAGCAGACACAAACTCAAATATTCTCTACATTCACTCAGCTGCATCCGCGCTGCAGCCATTAATAATACAAGACAGCAGTCAGACGTAATTTAAGGCCAAACTGTTGAGATATGAGCAGGCTGTTATTCAGAACAAGCAAATTTGGCTGCCAGAGCAAGGAGTGGATTTCTTGAAATTATATGTCAGACTGTCTGACTCATCATAGCACATACAATGTTGAGATAAAATGAAAAATAGTAATGTCAAGGAATCCAGTTAAGACTTATTACTGCAAAACATTATTCAATTACCTCTTAAATTGATGTTACTTTTAGCATTAATGTGCTTAGAATTTATTTGCTTCTTTTTAAAGGAGCAAAACCCGACCACATACCCTTAAAGTAAGGACAAATCTTTACTTTGGAATTATAAACAAACAAAACATTTGTACATAGAAACAGCCTTTGCTTATTCCAAGCAGCCAAGTTTCCTCTTTTTAGATGAAAGCATTTTCATATCTACACAGTCTGGCCTTTACAATTGACTTTTTCAAATACATTGAGTTTAGGTGCAGGCACAAGAGAGGTGGTGGAGCTTTCAGACAGTTAGGAGAGATATACACGAGGAAGTGCAACAAAGCCACTTGAAGGTGTCATATTTTAGTTATTTCTAAATGTCTGCAGGTGGAGGTGGCTTGGATGGGTCGACTCTTCTTAACATCTGCATACCTTTCCCATGATAAAGTGCAGTAAAGTGAAATTGGAGCCATAGATCAAACAAATGTGCTGAATATAGATGCTTACATGCAGCTAATCAAGAGTGTGACTGGGTTTAAGCTGAGGCACATGTGTGACACTGACAGCACAGCAGCCATGGAAATTAGGTTACTGACCAAAACATCCCAAACTGTGTCAGATTTGTCTTATGAGATGCGACAGGCAGCAGAGTCAAAAGGATCGAATGAAACTCAATGAACAAATCATTATTTTTTCATGGTGACTGAAAGATGTAGGTCTCCAGTCATACTACCCTGCTGCGGCAGCAACTTTGAGCCACTTGCTGCATAGCAATTACAGCGTGTGGTAGATTTCACAGCCTCGGTCCCACAAGCAGAACATTTCTGTGAGTGTGTGTGGGCTGTGGTATTACTCTTCATGTGGGTACGCATCACACTTTGGGGACTTGTTCTCCCTATCGGGACAAAAAACAAAGTCCCCATGACATAAATTGTTGAATTTGAAGGTTCAGTTAAGGGTTAGGCAAATAGTATAACTATGGTTAAGGTTGGAGTTAATCTCTAGAAAATCAATGTAAGTCAATGTAATTGACAAACGTTCTCTGAAGTCCTTGAGATGTATGTGTGTGTGTGTGTGTGTGTGTGTGTGTGTGTGTGTGTGTGTGTGTGTGTGTGTGAGCTGAATGCTTGGGATAATCTTATCATTAATTCATATTTCTAATTAGTTCATTGTGCAATTTAAATAACAGAGGATGTGTTTTGGGGTGGTTTCTGAAGAGACCGTTGAAATATTAAGTCCAGCCACCATCACTAGGCTCAACAGATGACAGTTGCCTTCTCGGCCACAACCTGTTTTATTTTACACCCTCGTCTACAGCATTAATAATATCTCAGTACATTTCCATTCGTCATACTACACCCACTGCCATGTGCTGTGTGACCGCAGGTTTTTCACAGTGCTGCTTATGTGAAGACAGTGCAAGTCCCTCAGAGATGACAGTGCACGTCCCTCTGAACAGTCACACTCACATAAATAAGATCAAAACTTAATGCAACCAACACAATGTCTTTAGTTTGTATAAAAGGAGCCACTGACAGCTTATAAACACAACCACTGACCCACTCAGCACCACAGTCTGACAGAAGATAAGTGACACTGTCTGTCACTGGGACTTGATGTACGATCTCCACTCAGTGACAGCACTTAATCCAGACTGTCGCTATCAGCACTCAGAGATGTGGTAGCGCAGATGGATAAAGTGATCGTGCAAACGGCTCCTCACCTCCCTGCATGACATTCACTGGTTTTTGTAGGTTACACCCTGACTATATAGAGCTATACATGAAGGAGACAGGAAACCAGAGGATGTGCATGTGTGAAACCTTTGAGCTATTTCTTTAGCTGAGTTGCTGAAACTGGAAACAATACATTAAGCATGTTAGAGAGCATTTGTGTGCATCAACAGCAGCAACATTTGATCTTTAATCAGTCACTGTGTGGTTGATGAGATAATGTTGCTTTAAGATCAGGAGAACAGTTGGAGCATGTACAGGAAAAATGTTCATGAATGCCCAGGGTAATCTAAGATGTATGTTACATTAAAAGAAAAGATTTGCTCATAATATACAGCTGTAAAAAAACGTTTATGTAGTTATGTAGAGCTGAAGCCAAAAAGCAGCCCGAGGAGTGGGAAGCGAGTGTTTATCCGCTTAAAGGTCAAACACAGTGCACAGCAACTACAAGTATTGATCGGGTTATTCCTGTGTCAAATCAATGAGAACTATTCCAAAAAATCTCATCAGTTAGAAAATGATTACTGCTGCAAAGAACAACTCAAACACAGTAAAGCAAAGTCTGTCTTGAATGTGTCAGACAGGGGGGAGGTTTCCCCTGACGATCCCATTGACGAGCACTGATTTGTCCCACAGGACGGTGGCTGGCAGGCAAATAGTAAATCACTATAGGACACCGTTAAACATGGCACATGATTATTGGCTAACTGACACAAGGAACTAGCAGAATCAGCAATATCCCAGTATAAAATGAGTGAAGGAAAAGTGAATCAATTATGTTTGTTGCCAACATCACCTCAGACAGTATTGATACAGGCCTACATAGAGTTAGCTGGTGAGTGCAGTCGTCAATATATTGTCTAGCCCAACAGTCCCCTTGTGAAACCACATGTAAAACACACACACACACACACACACACACACACACACACACACAGGTGGAAACATAACCTCCTTGGTAGAGGTAATAACTGATTACTCCAGAAAAGTAGATTATGCCAGTGAACAGATGATAACCTGGTCTCACAGTTTAGATTTGGGAAACAACTGCTTCTTCCACCTCATACTTCTCCCTGAGCTTCTACATTCAAATGTAAACACCATCCACAGAAAGATATTTACACGTGTAGCTCATGACAGTTATAGGCTTTGTTCCTGTTGTGCACTGACCATTTTCGGATCTCATGAAGATGAATAAAGGTTGGAAATAAAAAGACACAACCGCTAGTGTTCTGAAAGATGACGGCATTTTGAGAGTTTCCGATAGGAAACCAGAAACTGATGAAGAGTCGGAGACAATGAGGCACATTATTTCTGACATTAGAATGAGGTCTCTGTTTTCATGCATGCAATGTGATGCTGATAGCCATCCTAAAGAGAACAGCTTCCTTTTGTTTCGACCCTGTTTCTCATAAAAACTCACAAATTAAAGTTTCAAATACTTTTTCTGTCATCAGGCTCTGTTTACAACATAAAGAAAGAGATTGGTCTCCTCACAAAACTCTCTTTGACAGACTTTGTTCTCCTGATCGAGAGAGAGTACGTGCTGTTGTACTTTTGGTTGTGTTACTGTAGTGTATGATTATATTTCCAGTGAACCAGGCAGAGATCCAACGGCACAGTTCCACTTGCATGCCTGACTTGTTTGTTGGACTGGGAGCTGTCCGTGCTCACAGGTTTTTGGATCCTAACATAAAGCAGGACCATCAGAACAATTTAACTGATCACAATCTGAAAATAGAGGAACATTATTTTCCCTCCTCATAGCACCACCATAAGAGAGCAGCGATTTTACACAATGAACCGTCTGCAGTCATTGGCTACTTCTTGCATCCCATGATTAACATATCTGACCTCTAACAATGAATGCAGGTGTGTATGTCGTTAAAAATGAGGTTTTTTAATTAGGAGAGATGTGTTTGCCATGATTTATCTAAAACAAACTCATTCGTCAAACATCTGGCTGTGAGTTTCAGGACTCTGTTGTTTGGCTGCTGTCCCATCCTGTCGGCCTGATTCAGCATGAGAAATACCACCACAGCACACTGGCGATTTTGAGAGTGGCCCTCTCAAGTTGGAGTCCGACGCTGAGTCACCATGTAGAGGAGAGTAATTGTAGGCGACAGTGCTCCAGGCGACAGCACAGACAGCAACCAAGCCATGAATTGATGCCGCTGAAATATGCAGAGTCATCTCCGTGGTGTCAGCACAACATCCCTTAAGGACAGACAGGAGTTAAGCCTGTAACTGATGAACTGAGTGGCTTATTCAGAGCTGAGGGTATAACTCACCTCTCAGGTGAGGCAAACCCACAACACCCTCTCATTCACATTTAATCTTTTAGTTAGACGTTCTGAAACACGGCAGCCAGGTGGATGAGAGACTCTCAACTCCCTGTGTACTATCTGTCTGTGCATACGGGCACCCTGCTTGCATGTGTCTATTTGTGTACATGGCCTTTAAAGATCTGTCTAATTCAGTTGCTCTTAGCCATTCAGGGACGATAAAACTAATTGAAGAGCACAGTTTACATACAAAGAGATTTGCGGTTAAACAGAATGGATGATCACCCAGATCTGATGCAGGAAATCCTGCGTGCACAGCAGCTGAACATCTGGAAGTGGCATGAGAGGGGTGAAGCATAAACGGAAGTCAGAATTAAAATCAGAATGCAAGGCAGGCGGGAAAAAATCCCTCTCAGTGTAAATCAAAATGTGACAGTAATGTGAAAAAGATGCAGCAGGGGTTGAGTTTTTGTCCATTTACTTCTGGGCCGTTTTCTCATGGCTCTTGTATTCACCTTGTTACGGACACAGCTGACTTTGCATTGACTTCCATTGTGGACGGCCGAACCAAAACCTCATCCTTAACCATGACTAATTCATGACAACAACAAAAAGTACACACACAAGCAGAAAGACAAACTCTCACTACCACTGAGTTTGTTGGGCCCAGTGTTATATTACTCTTGTGTTAGTGACATGATTATATTAACAACAAATCCTACATTTCAAAATAAAACAGTCACACACCTATTGTCACTCTTACTAAATAACGTGCATATTAAATCCTTAACTGCAAAACAAAATGTCAAAAAAAAGTGGGTTTAATGATTGACAGTTAGGTTTGTGATTGTTTTGGTGTAAAAATACACAAAACTATAAAAACACACATACACAACGTCTCTGCATGGCTATTGTACTTGGTTGGTTGAGTCTCTGCTTGGTATGGCAGGGTGCCTCATTAGATGTAAGTGCTGCAAGCTGACAGCAGCTATTTGCTCCATACAATTTTCCACACAGTATAATTAACCAGGGCCCAGTCAGAACTAACCCTGTGGGAACTGCTATAATTATTGATATCACTGTTATTGCTTTGGCTGTTTGTTTTTCCCACCATTTCCCATTGTGTAATCAGTGACACCACTGCAGTGACAATGGAACCATTTCATATTGGTTCAACTTTCCATTTCAAATCAATAGCATCTACATATACGGCGTGATTCGCGGTTTAAAGCGATATAAGCCTATACACTGCCTGTCAGTGGACACAGGTGAATGTCTGATCCTGTCTGATTTCCTCACACAGAAAGCAAAGTGTCCGCAGGGAGCGCGTCACCGTGCCAAACCTCTCCAGAGAGCAGCGAAGCGCGGAGAGGAGTGCGGAGGACACTGCGCCTGAGCTGCGGTGTCTCTTTAAGTACAGCAGGCAGTGCTGTTGGTCCGTGTGTGTGTGTGTGTACGTGTGTGTGTGTGTGTGTGTGTGTGTGTGTACGTGTGTGTGTGTGTGTGTGTGTATGTGTGTGTGGGAGCGCTTGCAGGGCGCATGGTGCGGCGCTGCCTCTCCGCAGCGTCACACAGACTCTCCTTAACATCGGACGGGCGACGGGAACAGACAGGTCGACCCCGCGCGCGCACACCCACCCACCCACCACACACACACACACACACACACACATACACACACATACACACCCCGCTTGCAGCAGAGCCACGCACGGACCCGAGCCAATGAGTGGAGCGAGAGAAAGAAGAGGAAGAGGAGAGAGGACTGTCTGCTGTAAACTGGAGAACACAGCGGGCCGTTTCCATCACTCCTCCTCCTCCTTCATGTGCGCTGCAGCAGCCACAGGTGTTATTGGACGCCTAATGGGATTGATCAACTAGCGCTGGTTGGATGGGAACACAGTAAAAACCTCTCTGCTGCTGCCGCTGCTCATATTTGTGCGGATGATGGTGGAGAATGAACCTCACGCGTGAGCCCGACGGACACACAGGGAACCATCCCGAGCCGGGTTACGTCCTGGGAACATCACAGCGCCCGCTGGAAGCCTCAGGTTCAAGGTAAGACGAAGACTTCCTTCCCACTTGAGAAAACCTGTCCTCACTGCAGCAGCTCAGTGTTGTGACATGTGTACAGATGCTGCTTATATACATGTATGTGTATGGTGTTTGAGGGTAGAGCTGCACTGAAATGAGCACTGATGCAAATCCAGTTGCCCAGATTCAATTGTATTTATTTAGCTAATATTTTCAATGATGTAGCCCTGGAGTAAAGACTTGATAAATAATAGTGGGCTGTTTAAAGGCCATATGTTTGACTGGACCGAGTCTTGTTAAAAACCTGAGTAAAGTAGAGGTATCAGCCTCTTTCTATTTTATCATTCTATCTTAGGCCTGGTCAATAAAACAATATCAATAGTTATCTCAGTAAGATTTCCATTAATAGCAATACAACAAAAGTTGAATACATTGACATAATGTTTATGCACAGTGAAGAGCTATAACAGCATCATTAATCTATAAAGAAATAATGACCTTTATTGTTATATATCGATATCGATAAACATTTCGGATCATAATCTCCCAGCCCTACTCTACTCTGCTAACTGAGCGGTCCATCAGACTCTCTGTCTGACCTGGGATGTTTGTATGATGTTGTGTGACAGATGTTCAGGTGTCTCTCAGGTTCACTGCACTCAGTCATGCTCAGTGGGCAGTGAAGATGCATTCATCTGTAACCAGGTGCATGGTTGGTGTCCCGCAGTCCGAGTGCTCCCACCATTTTCCCCCAAAGTGTGAAGTCTCTGGACTTTCATTAGAGCCCTCCTGCTTATTTTTCACCAGAGCTGTAAATCAGACAGAGGCAACAGGCACAGCCCAACAGGCGTTTCCGTCCCTCGTTTATTTCTATTGGAAAGATCTTTTCTGGATGTTTGTCTCTATCTGTGGCTCTGGTGCTGACAGAACCTCAAGGTCTAAGTTCTCGCCTGCGCATATTTCTTTTTCAGCTACTTTGTGTTTGCCTTTTGCTTTTCATGATTACTTTGACAAACTGTTTCAGTCATTGTTAAGCAAAAACACCAAGTTCCTGCTTTTCAAATGTGATGATTTGCTGCTTCACTTATTATTATTTTAAACTTGAGAATAAATCTTGCCATGTTAAAGAAATGGAGAAAAAAGATGAAAAATCCTGGATCCGCTCCCTGATACCACCAAGTTTGTGACATCTGAAGATGCCACATTGGTGTTTGAGAAAAATAGAGATCATGTTTCATTATTATATTGACATTTTATGAAAGACCCATTAATCAGGAACATACAGTATAGTGGACAGATTAATCAGTAATTGGAATAATCTTAATTTGCGGCTGTATTATTTACAACATAACGTTGAAGGATTTCAGTGAGGTTATGTCAATTCAGCAGACTCCACCCGCCCTCATTGTTTCTGATGACCTCTGCGTACTGTAGATCACTGTATTGAACTGTTCAGTGTAAAGTGTTGAAGTAGAAGAACATTATGGTCGTTAATATTGATCAGCTGCTAATATCAATTGATGAAGGGCAGTAATTACTCATGCTGCTGGTTTTTCAGCACTTGGAATGACAGCAATTGAAAAGGCACAGGGTATGATGGACCTCTGGTCATGGTGACGGGAACAAGGCACTTAGTTCACAGCCGCTGAGTGCAGACCAAGCCAAATTGATCAATACCATTAATGTGAGTATAAGATAAAAACTAGAACTCAACTCTTTATTAAACCTCTGGCGATATGAGTTTCCATGATGCTCTTTCTGCTGTGCAGGGCAGGAATCTGTGGACATTATTTTATTTGTTTTCTTCTGTATTTGTGTGTTAGTTAGCAGGATTACAAAAATCCTTTTTTTCCACATTGCTTGACAGGCATTTTTAGGGTACTGATATTTATGAACGTGTGTAATTGGGTTCAGATCCAATCTGAATAATATAGATTTTATTCTTGCACAGCCACTGTTGTTTCAGTGGCTGTGCTGTCCCATGAGCCCAGTCCTGCCCCAGGCAGAAGTGACCAGACGTTACAGAGAGAGGCCAACAACTGAAATGCATAACTGTGCACTGGAGAATGAGAGGACGCTGTTCTCTCTGCTGCTGTTGATTTATTGAACAATCCTACAATTCGCAGTATTTTGCATGAGCTGGAAATCCTCTGGTGATCAAGAGGAGCACCAGCCTCAGAGGTTTGACCCTTTGAATCATGAAAGGAAAGAAACAAAATTTGCTGTTGAATTTCCGAGAGAGCTCAAGCGTGGCGAACTTGAAAGTGTCTCATATATGAAGCGCTTTGTGTAATGAGGAGGTGGCAGAGGAGCGAGAAGGCTTTGAATTCCTCCAGAGCTTATCTCGTCATCCTCTTGGCGACCTCTCAGGGACGTGCTGCGGATCATATCCAATGGCCTCAGGCTTTGAAGATCGCCAGAAGAACTGACAGGAATTACTGTTTGCATTCTTGTGCTAGCCGTTGCAGTGAGATAACAGTGGTGCAGTGCGAGCTCTGTGGCGGTTGGATGGCACTTGCTCTTGATATATCACCACCAATAAAGGTCGTCGAGATCCTCATTAGAGCTCTCACAAAAATAGCTTGGCATGAAATGCTCCGGTGTAAGACGTGCAGAGAGTTTCAGACCGTTTATAGTGTCTGACGTTCAAAAGCAGAGCAGTAGTTTCATGTGAATAACGAAAACCAACATCGATGTACCTTAATTTATTATACTTCGCAATGACTCATTTTCCTTTTCCTCAAAAGAAAAGATGATTTTTGAAAGAGGATCATCTTAAAGACTATGTTACGGTTACACAGATCCAAGGAGTGGGTCAGCCTTTCTGCATGCACATCTCAGCCAGATTTTCAGCTTATAGGAGGATTATTCTCAACTCTGGACATCTTCTGTAAGACGCATCCAGATAATCACCACCTAGACAGGTGGTAAGATAATACAGGGAGGCAGATGAAGATGAAGATGGGAAAACCCTGAATCTAAACTTGAAAACAAGTCCTTCATTGATACATCTATTCATGCTTTTTTAAGTGTGTTACATGACTCAGTTTAGAGTGGACACAACAAGGCCAACTAAATATATTGTGTAACTTTGGAACTAATAATTATACATCTGTAGTTTTGTGAATGCTTGATATAAAACTTGTTTTTCATTTTAATGTGCAGCATGGGATTAATAGCCAATCAGATTTTTGAACTCAGACCTGCTGTTCATACTTTTCTCTCAGACAGAGACAGATGCCCTGCTGAGGACATGAATGTTGTTCAGTTCAACTAAGCGATATATATAGATAATATGAGGTGTGTCACCTACAGTTGTTTTGGACAATTTTGTTTCATAACCATTGTTGTGAGAACATTTTGGCCGTAAAGGGAATGGTTAAGGTTAGGGTAAACAGCTAGGGAATTCATTTAGTCAACTAGAAGGGCAAGTAGAGCGCATACAGTCCCCGTATGAAACCACATTTAAAATCATTAGATCTTTTACATGCGTGATGTTTTTTTCTTTTAAGACCATGAATTGTTCTCTGAGAAATGAACACAAATATTAAATAACAAGGTTAAAGAAAGTGGAGAAAAAAAACATCCTGGATCTGCCCCCTGATCTGGATCTGCACCAACATTTTAAAAGTTCCCTCTTGACCCATACCATATGTTTCTGCCAAGTTTCACTGTGCACTGTGTGTGTGTGTGTGTGTGTGTGTGTGTCCAAGCCTGAGAGCAAGGTTGTGTGATTGCTTCTTGTCTATCTCCAAACATATTGGGAAGCAAATGCAAGGCTGTCTCAAGTGTGTTTTCTAACCTTTATTATTACCACAGAGTCATTAGATGAGTTTATTATTGTATCATGATTGTATCTTCATTAGGTGCATTAATAATAATTATGATGGTGCAAGAAATTGTCTCACACCAGCATTACTCATCTGAAACTCGATTTATAAATCCATGCTCCCCCAATGTAAACCGAAATAACATACCTAGCACCCAAGTTGAATTCCATTGCAATGACATGATCTAGAAAATGAACCTTGATAACCTTTTTACATGTAAAATGCAACTTCAATCTTTCATACAGACAAGAGCCAGAATGACACAGAAAGTAACCCTGAGAGCATGATAAGCTCTGTCCCATGAATCAAACTACGATGGGTTTATTTTTCAAATAAGTATAATTCATGGTTTGGATGTAGAAAAACATCTCTCGCCTTCTCAGACTTTGTCCCCGAGCACAGATTATCACAACATTCACCGTTCATCTGGAGGTCGGTCCGGGTCCCAGTTGTGGCATCAACTCTGGCTCCCCTCAGTCTGACCCAAACTCCTCCGTCCTGTCAGACTGACTCACAGCTGTGTGTGTGTGTGTGTGTGTGTGTGTGTGTGTGTGTGTGTGTGTGTGTGTGCCCAACACTATCACAAGGCTTGACTGCAAATGTGTGTGTGTGTGTGTGTGTGTGTGTGTGTGTGTGTGTGTGAGAGAGAGAGAGAAAATGAAGATAGTGGAAAGTAGGAGTGTGAAAGTGATTGAGAAAACAGATAAGGAGAACATTGAATAAAAAAGCCTCAGTCTCTCTGTGGTGCACGGCCCCATGTCCGACCTTGAGACGGTGCCAGTCGCCAAGATTAACACATCACCACTGTAATTGCTCACCTCGAGTCGCAAACCCCCTTCACCTTTCCTGAGCTCGGTCGCTGCCTCACAAAAAGGCCTTTGTCGGTTGTTAAACTGCTGAACTCTGTTTTCTGTTCGTGCTGCACCAACAGACTCCAGCCTGGCAACAACCGCAACTTCAAATGGAGAAATTAAGTTTACCGACTCCACTTTTAGGAAACCGGAGGAGAAATGTGGCCTCAGTGCTGCTTCTGTCCTGACCTTAAACTAAAACGTCAATATTTGAAGGAAAACTGAATAATGTTGGAATGGAGATAATTTCTTTGTACAGATTTTAAGGATGTTGGCTAGGAAGCATTATTTAATGACAACAAACTAATAACGTTTCTTTTTTTAAAAAGCTCTATTGGGATGATGAATTAGATATCACAACCATATTAGTGAGCAGCCCTGTGGTGTGATGAACATCAGTGTTAGTCAATCTGTGAAAACACATCTATCCACATCCAGACTGCACTGAGGAGAAATAGACAGGCAAAGAGATTTTGATAGACCCTGCTCTGTACCTACATTCTGTGAGGAGCAGCAGTAGCAGGAGCAGCGGTGTGAGTGGAGCCCCCTCTGGGTCTTTCTGTCTGTGCAGACAGTGACAGCCTCAGATCTCAGAGCTGCGTGCTATAGGCCCTAATTGGGGTGTCACACTTGGAAGAGAAATTTGTCAGGTTTTTGCGAGATGAACCAAATCAAGATGTGCAGGTCCTCCCCAAACCATCCATCTACTGCCTTGATCAGCAGGATCCTCAAGGTTTAATACGGATAAATGATGTCATTGAAGGATAGTAATGGAAAAATACCATGATAGTTTTGTGCTTAGTAACTGCATCCTCAGACACTGAGAATTGTCTGTTTATACACACTCAAAGGTAGGGTTAGTAACAGTGGCCGCTGGTGATAACATTTATTGGGGGGGGGGGGGGGGGAGACAAACAAACTGAAGCCAGACTCAACAAAAACAACCCAACACACAATATGCCAATCCTGTAGCCTTCACCAAGCTGCTGAGCAATGCTAAGCCTGCAGCAAGAATGTAGCCTCATTGTGTTGACTGTGGCAACTTTCATGCCGTTTGAAATTTTCAGAGAGATTTTTTAGTTCTCACACCCCCGCAATAAAAGACATTACGTACACCATATCCGGTTAGCGAACTCTTTTCTCATAACAAGAGGAGGAGAAGCCCCAAGTGCCGGCTGCTGAATCTGTAAAACGGGCTGATCCAGACCAAGCTCTGTTGAAAGCCTTGTGGAAGGGGGTTCACCGGATTTGCCGCAGTTCTACCTAAGGTCGCCATATCTTTGCCGGGCAGCTCGTTTTTGTTGCAACAACCAATTAAAGAGCAGCCTCAGGTCCCATGTTTGGCAAAAGTTTAGGGGCTTACATTCATTCCTGACTGTCATCACACAACCAATCATTTCATAATGAATTAAATGATTGGTTTACGTACCTGTCTTCAGCGAGAGAGACAAACACCTCTGAAGCAGAGACAATAGACAGAAGTTATAGCGAGCGAGTCGGTTGTCAGTGCATGTCCATGTGTTGTGGGGGCGTAGCTTTTGACACGAGGGCTGATGGGAGGGGGTGGGTTGTATTTTAGCTTTTCCAGGATTACCTACCCTAGCTTTAAATTAGGGTCTTATTATTCTTTCACTCAGTTTTACATTTCCAGCAGCAAACAGAATGAGTTTATCTCCTCATCATGTACTTCTCTGAATCTGGCCATTAGCAGAACACAGACCTCAGCTCCTCCAGCAGAGCTAATTTTCTCCATATGTCAGTAAAGCCATGCTGGTTGGCCGCGCTGTTAGGAGCCATTACGCTAATTAAACGGAGTACACCTGGACAACCGTGAGCCCGTCGCCATGCCGCTGTTAGCCCCCATCACCACCTCGGCTGTCTCTCTGTGACCGGGCAGATGTCTCTCCCAGGTTGCTTAGGGACAGGATGACTCAGCTCCAGCTCCTACTCAGCGCTTCACTGACTCCCGCTTCATCCCTCTTCTCAGTCAACCGCAGCAACTTAAATATGGTCTGGCTGCACGGTTTGAGATTGAGGCCAAAACGCAATCCACATTATTTCCAGCGTAGTGGTTCCCAACTTTTGTTTTTGTTTGTTTTACCACTGCAGCAGTTTCAGACACCCTTTTATTGTAGATTCAATGGCGTCATGCAGATATTCAAATGTTGTTTCACCACCAAGAAAACACAGAGGGGCTGTTGTGGATCTGTGAATCTGTACAAGACATCACAGTGTTATTTCTGAAGCTCAGTCTTGATTTTTTTCAGTTTTTGTCTCAAGTTAACATTGGCCCCATCACATTTTAACCAGTTATCCATTACATTTAGCTTTAGTTTGACGTTTGCTAACTAGCTTAACACTCTCATGTTGCAATTTACAAATTAAAGTGTTTCAAAACTGACTGGTTGGTGTGAGTTGTGTTCAGCCTGTCTCAATAATTATATAAGAAATTAGATATCCTCTCTCTATATATGTTATATCTATTCATATATTGTATAGTTCTATATGTGGATGTATGTTTTTATCAAATAATTTCAGTTTTTAAAATTATTCAAGCAGACCTTCCACTTTTCCCGACTTTGGATGTCACTGTTCTTAGGATCTATTAGAATGAATGCTGCCAAGAGGCCAAACCCTGATTCCTTCTCTGAGAGCATTCTGGGTTAAGTATGTTTTCCACTCACCATCGCCGCTGTCTATTCATGCAGATCTGCTGATGGTCTTTAGATGTCTCCCTCTGAGAATTCTGCCTCCTTCGCAATACAACTCAGCGCTTTATGGATTTTTTTTTTTGTGGTTTGATGCTCACTGAAAAATGACATTTGAAAAATTCAGCACTAACATTTTTCCATAAACAATGCCCCAGTTACTGGGAGAAAAAAAAACTTCACTCACAGCTTCTCTTCCACCAAAAGAGTTCCTTCAGGTTTTTAGAGGAAGAAACTCAAAACTCGAGCACATAACATCCAAAGTGCCTGCATGGGAAGATGTCATGCAGAGAGGGAAATGAAAAATAAGGCTTGGAGAATTGTGCGAACTGCAAAAGCAACCACGTCCACCGGAGCGAGGTGCATTCTTTAAGAAAATAATTGAGCATGTTATGTTGCTCTGTTATGACAGAGGAGGCATCAACACATTCACACATACTCTCCTCTGTCTTGCTTTGCTTTAGAAACGTTGTTATATGTTGCATCAGAGCAACAGTGCAACACCACTGTATTGCGCTGGTCATATTTTATTCATCTGAGGAGAGGCTAGCTGCTTCCTGTAAGCCCAGAGCAGGCAGCTGTCAGAAAAGCCCGAATCCCCAGATACTTTGCCTTTTTCTACTTCTATCACACAGCACACTCACACATGCACACACAGACATGTAGGCACATGAAATTGCTTTTCTCCCATGTGGACACACGTACGTGTAACCTTTGCAATATTGCAGAAATTACTCTTTCTAAATATGCTTTGGATTTTCAGGTTCATGTAGTAACTGAGGACAACAGCTCTAAAATATTTCTATTAGAGTGAACGGAAAAAAATGTTTGAGCAAACAGATAAAGTCTTCAACAAACATTATGTTCTTTGTTTAACTGTATTAAAAAATCTATAATTGAGTCAAAGGAGAATATGAAATAATGTCAATTGAAATGAATAAATTAATTAAATAGGACAAAAATTGCATTTACATTTCCTGAAAAGCATACATACGTTATATGTATAACACATGTACATGTATTTAATATATACATATATACACTCACATGAAGTACAGTATATATACACTAATACGTTAGTAACTCATGCCCAAAAGAAACATTTTGTAGTATGTTGTACTCTTACTACTTCAAGATTTGGCTTAAACATACAATAAACCTGCTCATTTCAAAGTACATGTGACTTTAAAGAATAAGAATCTAGAAGGATGCTCTGAGAGATGCACATACCTCCACCACAGCTAATGCCATGTCAAAGCAATGTTTTCCCATCAATTATCTAGACTGTGACGGCTGGCCATAGTCTTATTTGTCCTGCCACAGTTTCAGAATCAACCAAAAACGTTTTGGTCCCGTTCTCATAATAACTTAACAAATCTTTAACTTTGTGTTCTGCTCCATTGCTGCAGCTCTCTTTGCTCACGCTTGCTATCATCCGCAAAGTTGTTACCGCCCACGCAGACAGTAAGTCTTTGTAGGTTCAGCTGCAGTTGTGCACATTCCAGCAAATGGCCTGCGATGCAGTTCTCTGTCTCACGAGAGAAAAAGAAAACAAAAACAATGTGTCACTACAAAATTTATTTCTATTTTCTAATAGGCTCAGTTTTTCCATAATCCTGCTAACTAACAAATACCAGATGTCAGTTTGAAGCCATTTTAAGTTATTAAGTGTCGTACAGATTTAAACGTTGATAATTTATCGTCCGTCACGATGTTGTCATTTCATGTCGAGCTGATGCCAATCAAAACAACATTTGAGTTAAAAATAGGACGTCGGTCTGTAATGATGTTCCCATTTAATTGGAGAGGATATGTTGACAGCAGGCCTCTGGTGCTGCTCGACCTTTTACAGGCAGATTTGTGTGATGCTGATGTGGCCCATGGTTCACTACACATTTTGCCAGGCATGACCACAGAGCACCCAGCTACATACTCAATTCATGTTCCTCAAATGAATTCATCCACACCAGTGCACCCAGCTCACTGGCCTGCGTGATTGTGCACATTGAACAGCTCATCAAAAACACCTAAATAGCTTGTGCACAACAACACTCAGAGTGACAAACGAGCCGCCCGTTCTCACACGACCCTGAACAGTCAGCACGTCTGTGATGTTCTTCACTCAGGATCGTTTGTGAGGAAGTTCTCTCTGTTGTACCTGTGGTTCTCCTTCACTTCAGTTCCTGTTGATTTCCCAGAGAGACCTTAACAACTCCACAAGCATGGGAACCAAACGCTTAAAATTCAGCTGGGGGTTGTTTGTGTGGGCGGTGACAGCACTATACAGTAGACTGCATACTAACAGCAAGAGACCATTTTTTCCTGTGGAGAAAAAACAAGGTTTGTGTCGTGACTCAAAACATGTTTTGAGTGCATGATGTTGAAATATTGAGGCGACAGTCAGTAGAAAAAATTTTATATTTCCATTTATGAAACTGTAACAGTATCTGAAGGTGAATTATTCTGTATTCAAATCAGCATTAAATCCAATATTGCCAACATACTTCAGATATATATATATTCCTTAGTGTAACAGTGTATTGAACTGTCACTGCTGGAAAATAACAAAAGTACATTTACTTGTGTTAATGCTGTGCTTCAGTCCACTTTATATTATACCTTACATTACCAATCAGATCTACTCATATATCGATATTGAGAATACTTAGTTTGTTACTGTTGATAAACACAATGATCATAATTTAATGTATCAATGCAATAATATGATAGCTATGCTAAAATAACATTAAGCATTATTAACCACTTTACCAATGATAATGTTTTGTTTTTTCCAGAATATACAAAAGACTTAATTGTTTTACTAAATATCTTGTGTTTAACGGCCTCATGCTGAGACGGCAGCTTGCAGTCTCAGGATCTTGTGTTGTCTGAAGTGATCCCAGCATGTGGTGCTGTGAGCCGGATCCCCCCGCTCCTCCAAACAACATCTTTAGTAGCCTCTCTAGTCTAATCCGCTCTTTTCCCAGCTTCGTCGCACACGTACCGAGCTCTCAAGCATCTCAAAATCTTAAATGCTGAATTGGTTGGCAGTATAAGCTGAAATCCACAATAAATTAATAAGGCAAAGAGGCGTTGGCTTTTCTGTGTGAAAATGGGTTCAGTTGTGTAGGATTTACATCTGAGACCACGCAGAGGTTTATGAGGTGAGAAAGAACAGGACTCTAACCAGAGGAAGCAGAGATTTTATCAATGCTGATCACTTCAAGCACAACCATGTCTTCACATTAAAAAAATTGGCTGCTTCTTCTGGCCAATTATTTGACCCACAAATCTTTATACAGTTTTGAAATAAATACAAAATGCTCCTGTCTTCCTCTCCCACTGATGAAGGTCATGGAGAAGGTCAGCTGCAGGAAAATAATGCTGGAGGATTCGGCTACTTGCTCGAGGACACTTAAGCAGAGTGGGTGCTCGCAGACACAGGAGCTCACATGCACGTCCTACAGTAGTGTATCCATCTCCACTCGCTCTCAAATGTATTTCTGTTCGGCCCAGCAGACCAGAGGGAATATATTAATTAGTTCTTCTAATAACAACGCTGATTCTACATGATTATGAAACTACACAACTATTAAGTGTAAAATTAAAATACATCTTTTCAGCAATTACACTTAATGGTTTGGTCTATATAAGTGATTTTGCTGGAAACTGGTGTTAAGTATTTGCTGCCTCAGGATTTTGAATCATGACTCAGTGCTTTGTGAAGTATGTTATTTATATATTTCCGAGTATGTGATGAAAAAAATGATACCACCTTTATATTGCTGCTTTGAATCAGCTGGGGGTTTTTTGGCAGCACAAAAAGCTGGAAACTAAATTATTCACATATTATCACCTTATGCAATATGCACAGCCTTTGTAATGGTGAACATACAGAATCAGCGTAAGATTACAGATTTATACATTCTGCTTACTTCTGGCCACTTGACGCATCTAAGAGCTGAACTGAACATTAAAGTTGCTCATTGTAAAGTCAAAGTAATGGGCTGGATTACAGGAAGGTTTGTCCATCAGCATTCCACATCCTCTTTTATTCCACTCTTAATATAAAAACCGTGTTGTGCAGTTTAACTTAATGATGTGCTGTTGAAAATTGCCTCAAGTTCCATACTGAGGCACTTCCTATTTCACCCCTCTCCTCCATCCTTCCTCCTTCTCCTCAACGTCTAAACATTCACAGAGACCCTTCGCAATCCACTCTTAAGTCTATTCAAGCAGAGAGGACCGAGATTCCCAGCAGAACTGAGCCAGCAGAATTTGCTTTTAATTAAAACGGAGAGAGGTCGTCTGCGCTCAGCAAAGGTGGGAGAGGAAAAGGAGAGAAAACCTCCTTTTCCTCTTTGAGAAAAAACCCCCTCTGAGCAGCAGATATTCTGTGACGCTCTGAATGAGGAGCTTTGTTGAAGTTGGATAGTGGAAGACATCATTTGATCTCCCATTGACAGCACCTCCCCGCTGCAGAATAATTGCCTCTTTTATGAAGCCGTTAGAGGGGGACCGATTCAAGTGATTGTTTTTCAAATGTCCATATGTGGCCAAGTGTGGGATCAGCAGCTACTCAGGGTCGCTCTGAAACGTGCACAGCAGGAATCTGGGAAATTTCTGTCTGTTTGAAGCTTAGTGGTGCATCATTAGTGCCTGACTGTTATTCCTAAAAGATTTTTCATCATTTCACTCCCCAAATGTGGTCTGACGCCCATTTTTCTAATTTGTTCTCTCCCCCCAATCCTTCAGATTTACAAAGAAACTCGATTTGTCACTTACAACATCATTGCTGATTCAGATTATGTTCAAATGATTTGTCCGGTCTTTGTCTCTCTGCTCATGCCTAATTGAACTCTGCTGCTTTGTGTCCACAATCTCAATGGCTGTATTATTCCTTCACTCCCATTTCCTTTTTGACTGTGTCACTTGCTTATCATGTGTTCCCGGTGGAAACGTCCACGTCCATCAGTCACTCCATTACATCGCTGCAGCTTAACACTACTGTGCACCAGTAAAAGAAGAGGATTACATTATTTTTAGACCCTTTAATTTACCTCTTCTCTTTCAGAGTAAAAAGGTCACCATTGAGCTTAATGGACCATGGAGTATTATCAGGATTACAATGAGCTTTTCCCTGCCATCCTGGGCTTATTTTTTTTAATAGCTTCATAGGTTGTGTTTAAAACTCTTGCTGTGATTGGTCTGGTCAGTCTCTCCAATGCCAAATGGGTCGCTGTCTGTAATTACCACCAGGCTTTGAGAGGGTGTCACCAACACGGCCAACGCTGCAATCACTTAATGACTGCAACTCTGAGTCCTAGAAATGATTTGGCTGTCCAACTTAACAGCAAGTACATGCTCTATTCCTTCATTTAGTTAGGAGTTAAACCTGCCATTGTTCATACTGTGGAACATAAACTGTGTTTAAAGATCGACAACATGACAGTTCCCCGAAAGAGAAGCCAAAGTGTCTTGGCTGCCCCCTGGTGGCTGGCTGCAGTATAGGTCATAAATCTTGCCTCCTCCATGTTAGTGGATGGGATTAGAGCCAAATGCGCCAGAAAAATGAATGCATCTTAAATTATGTGGGTTAAATGTCTGAGTCATGATTGGTCGTGCGTCACTTATAACTTGGCAGTGGTTGTACTACTGTTTCTCAGGACTTATTGGCTGACATATACACCGACACTGATATTTAAATAATCTACCAATAATATAAGATCTACTTTTCCAGAAACCTCGTTGCAAATATTCATACAAGCTACTGTTTAGTTACACTGAACAAAAATTGGTTCAACAGTTTAATGATTAGCCTTGAGAGGTTTCATAAATTGAAACAACAAAATATCTTTGAAATAAATCTGAAATGAATCGTATCATTAATCTCTCAGCAGGTCATAATGAGAGTCGTGGTGATGAGATCTAATTATTCACCGAACTGCAGCATAGATTTGATTATCTGACAGACAGAGGCTCCCTTAACAGATAACCTACGGATAGATAACATGCTGCAAACGACAACGCCTGTAATGGAAATCTGTTTTTAGAAACTTAATCTCCTGCTCTGGTAAGTGGCACTTTTAGGTGTCAACACTGAGACAGTGACAGTGCATAGTCATAGATGGTTCATAATCACAGGAGAGAGTATAATGAAGAACAATGTTCTGCTTTTCAGGATTCTCAAAACTGCTTCATATAATCTGTGGACTGTTCAGAGACTCAGAAACATCATTGTTGTTCAGCTTCCTTCTCAGTGTCCATCGGTAATTAAGCCTACAGGGCAATAAGCCAATCACTGACGCGGGCATGTGAAGCCAGAGCCGCGGTGCGCACCATGGTAACTTTTGCCAAATGCTTTGGCAGTTTGATAGTGTTGTTACTGGAGGCCGTCATGTTCACGCTCACTCGTTTGCAGAGGTCACGCCCTCCTAAGAGTTGGTATCTGCACTGGGAGGTCGACTTGAACCCGCCCTGCAGAGCAGCGGAAGTTGGCATGGTTTATTGAGATTTTTTTTTTTATTTGAGCTTCAGATGTCTTCAGAAACATTTTCTTACTGTTACGCCCAGTCCCTCAACACATTTTATTGAGGCATGTTTCCATATTTAATGCATTTTATATATTCAGTACTTTTTTCAGAGATGCTCTCAGCACCCTGCCTGCCTTCTGGTGGCTTGTGTCTTCTCCTCTGGACCTCTAATGAGGCATCGGGCAACTTAACAAGTAGGACGGCACCTAACAGTCTGTGTAAAGTTGAACGCAAGCACGGCCAGAGTTATTACTGGGGGAGGAATGTGATCTTTAGTTTGATTTGATTTGACAAACATGGCAGGCCATGTGCACAGGCAGGCCAAACACACCAGGAGAGTGGAAAGACAGGCCCCAGGGTGAGGGGAGGGTCAGGGCTGCTGCGGCTGATGCCGTTAACCCCTCTGCTGCTGAACAGCCCAGCACATCCTACATGTTACAGCACAGTAAAGTACTTTTACAGGATGGAATTGAAGGCTAACAGACGATTTCCTTTCTCACAAATGGCACCTGGGGCACCAGATAACCTCTTCTTCCTGCCACTGTTACCCACTGTTTCTGTTACACTAATTTGTGTTTCTTCTATAGGAGCCCACTGTTAATGACTGTCATTGCGGCTTTCACCATGGAGTAAACATAACCTCACTGACTGTTCACTGTGCTTGCTTTCCTGTACTTTTATCACTGTGAAAACACAGCAACCAAAACAAACCATGGGAGATTTTCTCTGGGGATTCAGAGGTCTAGCAGTTAAAATACCTCACTCGGGTTGTAGTGAAGAAAAATCCTTTTTGGCAACAGAAAGATTGGGCAAAGGAAGTTGATCACATCTGCAGGACCCAGTAATAAAAGTGAATATTTTATCTTCTTCATTAAAATATCCACCGCCTAAATATCAGGCCTCTAGATTTCAAATCCTGTTGATATTTTTAGGAGATAAAACTTAATACCAGAAACATTTATCTTTGTCTTTTTCCATCTTGCATAAAGTTTCCTTTTTGTTTAACCTCTTATCACATTATCCGTCATCTCAGTGTTGTTTATTTAATTCAAACCAGAACAAATACAGCAATGTGTGATTATAATGACCAGAGTTCACAGTATAGTCTGGTAGTTGCTCTATCAATGGTCCCATGACGGATGTGAGGAATTTTTATGGATAACCGAGAAGCAGCGCTGCCTGTCGAGCTGCTCGCCAACGATTAACTTTGATGTTTCCTCCCCTAAATCCACTCTGATTAAATATTTGCTGGCTCATTTAATATGAATGTGAATTAAAGGTCAACCAGTGTGTTCATGTCAACTCCACCTAAGTAACTGCTGTGGTCTCTCGTCTGCTGCATTTCCTCCTCCTCCTCCTCCTCCTCGGTCTGTTTACCAGAGTCATTCCTGATTTTCATCTACTGCTTTCCGTGAAGTTCACCTACCGGCTTCAGGGAGAACAGTTACCTCCACAAAGGAGGTTATGTTTTCATTGATGTATTGGTCTGTCTGTCTGTCTGTCAGCAGGATTACTCCAAAACAAGAAAAACTAAATCTGCATATTTAGAGCACTGATTAGTTTGTAATCTGTTGCTGATCCAAATAAAAATCTGGACAGTGAATTTAAATGTGGGAACTGTTGGCTCTTGGCAGTGACCTACACACCCTATTGAAAAGATTGGCCATGAAATATTGTAAACATATTCAACTGTATTAACTTTGCAGCTCTCTTCCCTTTTCATCAAGTGTCATCACCAAGTGAACATTTGAATTGACCTGTCACTGGAGAACCAGTATAAACTTGTTTCATTTCACCTCACACAACATCAAGGATCCACTCAGTTGCAACAAGTTTATATATCCACTCTACTGTTATTGTCATTTGAACCTTCAAATTATCAATGAGTAGAGTTCAATTTCATCTTCGTAAGTAGGAGGATTATGAATTATTGAGTACCAGTAATTAACCTGTGTGGCTCCATTACACGTGTAAGAGCCAAAGTAGGTGTGGTATGTGCTGCATCTTTACTTCTCCATCAGTTCATCTTCATAAACCTCTTTACTAAGCTCTTAGAATAAGAGCACCTTACTAATGTTTAGCTTTATCTTCCATCATATGACCTATGCACTCAACTTTGCTCTCGCTTTGCTCGTGACCTTCTAGGATCTGAATCATAGGGTTGACCCGCACATGTTTAATGTTCCCATCCAGTGCATCAGGAGTAAGAAGCCTGCTGGAATCTGCAGTTTTAGCTTTCTATCTAGACCTTGTGACCATGTAGGAAATCTAACCTAGATATGATTCAGTCTCTCTAAGGCAAATTACGTATTCATATTGAAACAAAGACTAGCTTGTTGGAGAGTTACTGTATGTCATTCGCCCTGAAATATGACTAATTTCTCCATCGAAAAGGAGCAAAAATACTGAGCCAGGGAGTCGTTTTTCAATATTGTTATACTCTGTAACTGCATTCTTATTATTCACTCTGTGTTAGAGGCTGTTCGTGGGAATGACGAGCACTGAGATTTATTGACATTTTAGATATAGATGTCTAAAGGGACAGTCTGTGAAAAATAATGAGTGGAAAAGGCTCAATGCCACGCTTGTTTACATTCCTTGAAATGTAAAGCCTGAGCCCACCGCTAAATTAACTCAGCTGAGCATAAGGACTGACGAGAAATAATCAGGTATGCCATGACAACAACCTATAAACACAACGGTTATTCTGATATTTTGGTATATTTTCCGTTCCGGGATTAAATAACTAAGACAACCTAGAAAAATGTAAAGATTGACGACATGACAGTGTCTCGATTGCCACCTGGTGGCCGTCCGAAGCACATGTCATAAATCCTGCCGCCTCCATGTTAGTAGATGGGACATGGACAAAAAGTCAAAGTACACTTAAAATTAATTTTCTCAAAGATGGTTTCTGTCTATCTTATGTAGTTGAATCATATTATCTTCATTTATGGACAGTAGGAGTAAGTGGAGACATGTCTTTCATCGTTAACAGTCTTTGGTTTCCAAACTTTGTGCTTTAGGCTAAGCTAACTGTCCATTGGCTCTAGTGAGTTTCATCAAATAACAGATCGTACCGGACAGTATTCTCCCCTTTGTTGGATTTTATATCCTTAATGTCAACCCCAGTCGTGTGATTTACCTCGTTTTCTGTGACCTTTTGATTCATCGGCAGCAACATCCTTCATTGATACGACAGAACACTGTGTTTGAAAATTAATTTAAATGCAGACAAAGACATCAGTAATTTAAGAAGTCCGTGAACAAGATACCAGGTCAAAGTTTTGAGAAGTCAGACAGGATGAGGATTGTCTTTGTGCCCGGATGCTGTAGGTTGAAGCACATCAGCAGAATGTGATCCTTTTCTCCTTGAGGGTCCCAGACTCCTCCCGGACAAGCGGGGGAAAGGTAGAGGGGGGTGGAAAGCAGAGGGTGGCCATTGAGGTTTCAGGTGACAGGTATTCTGCAGATTTGTCCGGAGGCAGACAGAAAGCCACAGGGGCGAGCGTCACCTTGAATGTTCAGGAAAGTTCCCTGACCCCTAAGAGTGTAGCGTTACCTTCCAATTGTAGCCTCCTGGGCTGGTCCCAGAACAGAGTCTCCTTTGACGGAGGCTCCTGACAGTTTGTAAAGTCCAGATTCAGTCACTAAGTAAATAATAGTCATAATCAAAGTTAACACTTAAACATAATTAGAATAAGAAAAAGACACAAAATGAAAATGTCCCAGAGAAGAACGTTGTTTCATGTTTTTCTCCTCTCAGCTTCATCTAATTCATTTCAAATAATGAGGAACCATCTGACAACTGAAATCATTTTTCCAGATACTTGGTTGCTTTTAATCAACTTATGTGTTTTGCTTTTCTTATGTCTCTGTGTTCTTATTAATGTGCATTTGACACAAGACACAAAAATGAGGAAAATTCACAAAAACATCAACAAAACTATAATAGAGTCTTACATTTTGGATCAGTTTAGATTTAGTAGGAAGTTTGTGCCGTGACTTCTTCCCGATGTAACTTGCTTGTGTTATCTCTCTTTTTCCACATGTGATAACATTTACACAGATGTGTAACTTTCTTTTGTGTGCGTTTCTTGTGTGTGTGTGTCTTTACTCCAGATGGTGAGTCACGCTCTCTCTCTCCCGGACCGTCTGAGTGAATAGTTGGCTGCACAAAGGTGAAAGGATCTGAGCTCAGCTGGTAAATAAAGCCTTCTTCCCTCTGCTCAGCGTGGGAGAAAGTGCAGCAGCGCTGCTGGTGTGGCATCTCTGTGGGCTGATAACTGGAGTGAGAGCCGTGTGGAGCGATCATCTTTCACTAGGAGACGCTCACCTTTCATGCTGTGGCCCTGGACCCGGCTCTCCGGGCTGGACTGTCAGCGGGAACGCAGAGAGGGACTCTGATGTGGACACGATCAGCAGGGCTGCACAGTGCACCAGTGTAAAGCATCTTTCATTCGAGCGGAGAACCACACATGAGAGAATAGTCATGCCATTGTCTGGATGACCTTGCACAGGATTGAGAGATACTCTTAATTTTAGTTGGTGCCCGTTGGGGCTGTTTGGTTGATTCTTCTGCTTTATGAGTTTTCATCACTGTGAGAGTGTCTCTGAGAGGCAGGGGGAGGCAGCATGGCCAAGGCTCTGCTGAAGATACAGCGCTATTTCCGCAGGAAACCTGTCCGATTCTTCTCCCTCATCCTCCTCTATCTGACCGCCGGGAGCCTCGTCTTCCTGCACTCTGGCTTCGTCGGGGACAGCGGCCCTGGGGGCAGAGGGAGCCGGGACTCTGTGGCAGTTGCAGAGATGGGCAGCCGGACTTCATCATCAGACACTCGAGGGCACACCATCACGGGTAGAGTGTTTAAGGAGACTCGCAAGTCTGGCCGGAGGTATGGCCCCCCCTGGATGAAGAAAAGGAGCCAGGAGAGAGAGGTCAGGGGGGGAGACTACACCAGCAACTGGAACCGTGCACTTAAAGGACGCAATGCCAAAGACATGGACGATGGAAGAGGTGGGTTCAACAGAGACTCCATATTATGCTGTCGCAGGGATACTGTTCTCAGTTTGGCAGCGTCCCAAATTCAACATTGGAGCTCTGTTAGATCTTCTCACACATCTCCAAACTCATAATGATTTGGCTCATACTGGAGGCCGGTAAATTTTGCCCTGGGCTTCTCTTACACAAAACATTTTCTGAAAAGTACCAGATATCTAATTAAAATACAAATTTTTCACCAAAAGCAAAAAAAAGTTTCATCTGACAAAATAATCCAATAGAACCAACAATTGCAAAACAGAATTGCACCTTTGAAACATTAATGAAAACTCACTGTGCGACGCTGAGCTCCTGTGTGACTTATTATTGTGACAATCATTATCGGCTAATTACGTCCAGTTGTTTCTGTCCTAGCTGCTAATTAGAATACTCAGCAAATGATATGAATTCTAAACCTTTCAGTGGCAAACAGGCAGCTTGTTTCCCTTCAACACGCCACGCTGATACCAAAGTCTTCTCTGATTACAAACTGACCCATTCTAATAAGCGAGAAGTTGTAATTGGTCACATATGAGATCTTTAGAGTGGAGTGAGATGATGATTATGATTAAGTCCTCTGTCTTTCTCTGTCTGTTCAACAGCCCACGTTGGCCAGTAGAGGTTTACACAAACTCTAGCATGTGACTTCAAATCAGAGACGGATTTGAAAACATAAGTGGGAGGAGTGTGTGTCCAGAGCTGACGTCAACGATCTTGAATGAAACAAAAGGCCTCGATAGTTTCTCCTGTATTAATGAAACTTGATCAAATTAGATTCATTTACTCTTGACTCACTTCTTCCCTCAACATCTCTGCTCTTCTTCTCTCTCCATTGAAGAAAATGTACTGATGCAGGATTGGCTCCTAAAGACTGTTAAATATTGCATGTACTGTATATATTAAATTGTTAACGATGCATTAACATTAACAGATTAATAGAGATGGACCTAATTTGACTACAGGCACACACTAAGCAAGTAGAAGCATGGTGTGGCATGAAATGGAAATACTCAAAGTAGAAGAGACTCCTTTTTTGTCACTGAGCAAATAAGGTAATTCCTCCTGTCATGGGAATGTGGGAAAATGCTATAGATATCACATTTAATCCACGAGCAGACATAAATAAAGCTTGACACGTCTTCCAGAGGGAAATGGGAAACGATTTTCTTCTCTCAGAGACATGTGTTACACATTCCTGCTTTGGATCCTAATGTTTCATTCCATGTTTGCACATTTGAACAATAGCGAGTAGATCTAGAAATGTCAAATACATATTTAGTGGTTTACTGTTGTGAAAGTATATGAGAATGTAGAAACAATTATTGAAGTTTGGGAGAGGCCGCTGAAAGAGCCTTGGCTGTGGTGTAAAAGGGGGAGAGGAGGTGGAAGCCAGGAGGGAGGGGGCAGTGACTGTGGCCACAGCTGCTGACCCACCAACCAGAGAGAGTTAGAAGGGTCGAAACACTTCAACTAGGCTATGAACTATAGGTTTGAGGGCATCCTATACATATCTTAATCATATCTTAAACCCTAAGCATATGTTTTGTATGAAAAGAATCTTGATGTAAAAAAACACTTTAGCTTTTACTTAAATGTGTTAAAACTTCATTTTTCTCTGAACCTCACAAATGTCATGTAGCCAATAGTGTTTTAGAAACAGCTCTTTATTTTACAAATAAGAAACACGCTGCACTGGTAAAGTGTTTCAGAAAGATCTCTACTGGTTTGAGAGATTATGTTCATTCATCCATAACATCTGAAAATAGAGACTGAACATCTATTAATAATTGTGATTTTCACTATAGCTCCACTGTGACTATACGTGGGCTGCTGGTTTCCCTGCAGACTGTAGCACAGGCAGGAGAATCTGGACTGTACATTAATATGAGACGTGCTGTAAGTGTCACTGACTGCTGCTCGCTCTGTCAGTGCGATGAGTTTAACCCACGCTCCTCTGAAACAGACTTCCACCTCTCTGAGCTCGAGCAGAATCAAACCTACAGATAGAATAAATAAGTGGTTCTGTTACTGACTGGTTTACAGAACTAGGTTTTTCTAACCATGACAGTGCTGATCTTTTGGCCAATTCAAGGCCATGAAAACATGGCCATGTACATCCAGGCGTAGGTTATCTGATCAAATGAAGGCCTCTTCCTCCTCCTCCTCAAATTTTCTGAAAGCGCTATAACCTCACAGGACTGCAGCTAAACGTGATGATGGAGTAATTAACAGCTTCAAAGCATTTGTTAGCTCTTATACATCCAGAGCTGCTCATTGCTCTGAAGTCTTAGCTAGCCCAGAATCAGCTAAGAGATTGTTTCCTCCTCCTCCTTCGCCTCCTCTCTGCAAATGTGCTCATTCTCTCTGGCTGTGAATTTCATTGGAGGGAATATTGCAGCATAAGATGAAAACATGGATCTGCACTGTGCGCAGAAGCACACTCTACTGAAGGAGCAGACCAGAGAGAGATACACCTGAAACCCTCCTGATTAGTGACATTATAGTTTTAATAAATCCTTGTGTATAAGGAGGTTGTAGTAGAAAGTTTATTAATATGGTTAAATTAAGGAAACTAATAATCCCACATCAGCTAATAATAATCATATGGACAAATCAGTTGCATCTGCTGCTCATCCTTCAGCCTCACGTCCTGCTGAGCTGAGAATATTATATCTGCAGCATTTCCCTTCATCCTAAAGCAGATTATTTTACAACTACAACAATAGTAAGGAGGACGATTAAAGCTGAGTCCTGCAGCTCTGAAACGCAGGCATACAATTAAAGTAATGCAGGGGACTAGGACTCCCCCTCCTCCCACCATTTAGCCATTAACAGAGGCTCAGAGGGGTAATGGCAGCACACAGATGGCGAGAGGTTTGTTTGTTAAAAGGTACAGCATGAGCCCGGGTGGCGCGCTTTAAACAGGGGAGCAGTGTTTTTAATGAGGAGCCGTGGAGGGGTTGCTGTATACTCCTCTGCAGAGGTTCACTGAAGCCCCACCCCCACCCACTTGTGAAAAATGCAGAGTGGTGACTGCTACTAATTTACAGGCCACTAGAAGGGGTTGTGTGTCTGCATAAATAAATAAAGGCTCCTGCCCCAGTTTGGATTCCTCATGGGCTTACTCTGTGTATGAAGATACCGCTGCCGATAGTATTCACTTTTCACACACTCACTTTTTTATGATCAAACAGCTTTTTTCTGCTTTTGACTGCTGTGCAGGATTAACTCCACACATGTGTTATGTATGTTATCAGTAAGAGTTCCTCCCCGGTTACTTGACTAACATGTTTCTCTCTTTCAGCGAAGTACAGCGGCTGCTACGTGGATGACACACAGAAACGAGCGCTGAGAGGAGTTTCCTTTTTTGACTACAAAAAAATGACCGTATTCCGTTGCCAGGACAACTGTGCTGAAAGGTACAATAGCAGCAAGACAGCAAAAACCAGTCGTCCACTAGACATCCCTCCTTTTTCATCTCCTCATGCTCACTGACAGGCTGAGATTTAAAGTAGGGCCTGGGAAAAAAAAATTGTTTCGAAATATTCAAAGGAAATTGACAGCGATGACTAAGTGTTTCCTTCATTTGTAATCTTTTATTGAGCCACAATGATATTATAGATGTAATCACTCAGTTAGTGACCAATACAGTGTTGTCACAGATATTAGCTCCAGCTTATAAATTCATGTGCCGGATATTAAATCAGAGTCTTAAATTGCACAAAAGAAATGGAAATGTTAACGTTCTTGTACGTAACCAGGACAACTGGGCAAAGTATAACTGCTGATGAAGATAATGAGATGTATTAGAAACTTCCTGAAGATTTTCTAAGTGGTCAATCATTAGTTGTATTATCATATCTAAAAATACACTGAAGTATATAATGGCTATCTAAATAAAATACACTATACACTAATCGTGAAGGGGAAATCTTAACGCTAAAGGGAACAGAGATTTTAGACATTACAGTGTCTCTGACTTTTCAGCTTGTTGTAGAGAAACTTTACTCGTCTATAAAAATTATAATCATCAAGCAAGCATTAACCAAAAAATGATATGCTAATAACCACCCTTTCCTCCCATGTCACTACCTCTTCACATTCAAACATAAAATTGAAATCATAAAGTTTTAAAAGTTAGATTATGACACCAGCCAACTCTCTTTTCAAGGCCACATTACATAATGCAACTGCATGAAAAACAGATATATAGGCTCCAGTTTATCTCTCAGCTCCACTCCTCCATGTTTCCTCACATCCTGTCTTCTCCTCTCTGTGACCTCACCATCCTCCTCTCACCTCTTTTTCCTCCCTGCGGAAAAACCAACGACAGCTCTATTGAATGCATTGAATTACACACATCACTTATTCACAGAGCGAGGAACAGGAGCAGGGAGAGATGCTTGTTTCCTCCTCCTCCTCTTGACTCTCGCAGCCAGTTGCCTCTGCCACAAGCGGGTTTATAGAAACAGACAAATGAGGGCAACCGCACCGAGGTCTGGGTCTAATTGCGCCTAAAGAATTGTGGAGTCAAATCCTCCTTGAAGCAAAAGCAGGGAGGTCTTGTGTGATGGATTCTAAGTAAACTACACTCATTTATAATTGGGTTTACTTCAGAGCCTCACAGCATGTGCTGCTCCCATTTCAATGACCAAAGAGAGAGAGATGTTATTTCAACGTTTGTGTTTTCATATTTTCCTCAACATGCTCGGTGCATCATTTGTTCATTTTTATGCCTCCGTGCCGGCGACAGTCAGTGGCCAGAGGCATTATGTTTGCAGGTTGTCTGTCCCATTCTTCTGAACACGAAATCTCAACAACGCCTTGAGGGAATTTCTTTAAATTTGGTACAAACATTGAGTTCGATTCAAGGATGAACTGATTACATTCTGGTGGTTGAAGGTCGAATCACATTTTTAGCCTTATGAATGACACATCAGCAACATCTTCACATTTGGTACAAATGTTTAGTTTGATTTGAGAATGAACTGATTACAATTTGGTGGTCAAGGGTCAAACCATTTTTTTGCCCTGTGAACGTGTTATTTTAAAATCCCCTTGAGAGAATAATTTCTAATTTGGCAGACACTCACAGATTAACTGATTATGTTATTTCTTCATTTGGACACAAAGATGAACTTGAAATTAATTAAATGTCAGAGATCAAAGGTGAAAGGTCATGGTGATGTCATATGAGACTGAAACTGGAATCTCGGAGTCATACAACCGCAGGGTGGTAGTTGTACTTTTTGATTACAGCGTTTCCAGGTGCTGAGAATTCTAAAGTGTACTGATCTGTGAAGGATTAAGAAACACAATGAAGGCTGAGAATAATCAGTGGAACCTTCCTCTCTTCCTTCACCAACTATTCCTTTTATTTCCCTCTCTTTCCTCCAGAGGTTACATGTATGCAGGCCTGGAGTTTGGAGCCGAGTGCTACTGTGGTCACAAGATCCAGGCGCCCAACACTTCAGAGAGCGAATGCAACATGGAGTGTAAAGGAGAGAAGAGCAACCTGTGCGGCGGAGCCAACCGACTGTCCATCTATCGGCTGGAGCTGAGCCAGGAGTCGGCGCGCCGCTGTGAGTCTGACACAAAACACCCCCCACCCCAGGGTCATTAAGTCAATGGGAAAGTGGCACACATTTTTCATTCGATTCGTAAAAACATTTGAAATTACGTCAATGTAGAAAGACCTGAGTATTTTGGGTAACTGACAGTACTGACGGACGTCGCCTGGCTGCTTTTAGGGAAAAGATTGGTTTTATTTTTGGGTTAATACCACAGTTGAGTTCCGGCTGCTATCTAGTGTTTACTTCTGTCCCCAGAGAGCTGTTCCATCTCTGAAACCTGACCAGCCGTCGCCTGCATTCTGAGCACTCGCTGCCTGCCAACAGGAAGTGAAGTGAATAGAGGAAGGGCCGATTATCAGAAGTGAAAAAGATCTGTGCGAAGAGATAGTGAAAAGCTTATTTTCTGGTGTCAGATTCTAGAAAGTCCCGTTCAGATTGTAGAAAGTCCCGTTCACAAGGTGATGAAACTTCACCTTTTCTTTCTTCCCTTTTCTCTGCAGCCGCTTAGTTCCATAGAAATAAGGTGATGTGAAAAAATCGAGGGTTAGTTTGTCTCTCTCTGGTAAATATTTACCTCCGACAAGGAGCTTATGTTTCACTCCAGTCTCACCAGTTTGTTTGATTTCAAGCAAGATTATGCAAAAACTAACGAATGGATTACCATGAAACTTGGTAGAGGGATGTGATATGGGTCCGGGAAGCTGCCGTTCAATGTTTGTGCAGATCAGCAGGTGGATCTAAGAATTATTTAAAACCTTTTTTGACCTTAACAGTCTTTAACGATGCGCAAATGGCGTTTTTTTATACATTTTCCTGTTTTCTCAGAGAATAATTAATGCATCTTGATGGAAAGAAATCAGGCATGTTAATGGAATGATATTTAAGCTATGAATTCGAATGTGGTTTCATGAGGGCCCTTGAATACTTCCTGCTGAGTGCAATTCTAGTTCTTAGACATAATCTGTTGATATGAAAGGTTCAAGTCAGTTAATACATCTCTGGTGACTGTTTAAGTGCGCTAGAACCGTGTTGTCACTTCTAATTTTCCCATTTCAGTTCAGTGTTGTTTTATTTTTATTTTCATTTCTCCTTTTTTTTCTGGTTTGGCTTCAGTCAGACTGCTGAGTCCACTCTTCGTGTCTTCACCTCTGACCCTGATCTCTGTCATGTGAGCCCCGCTCAGAACACAACAGAGGAAATGCAGTGCATGTGTTGAGCTGGCAGTTCTGTGGGTTTAGTGACGCTCACGTGACCGAGTATTTTCAGAACAAATCAACTGCTGTGAACATTCTGCATTTATTTCATATACCTCGCTGTTGCTACACGGCCCAGCTGAAGAGTGTTGGACCCCCCGCATTTCACGCAGCTCTGTGTTTGCGTCCGTGATCTGTTGTTAGCTTTCCAAGACCTTGCTTGTTATTCAGATGCTGCATGGGAACAAGTCAGTGGAGCACACAAAGAGCATTTAAGTCTGATTTGAAAAGGGGAAACAGAGGAGATTCCACTGAAAATGTTCTGCAGGCAAATAAAGAAAACATGGTCGTGACTTTAAAAATGCAACGTTAAGTCAGAGAAAGAACAAAAATAAATAAAACATTGGACACACACACCCATCGCTACAGCTTATGTGCAATGAGTGTTACCTTGTTTTAAAGCCCCACAGCACTGATGGTTAATATGTTGAGACAGGAGTCTTGTTGAGTCGCTGGTATAGACAGTATGAAATTTAATAAGAAGGAAGATGCACAGCTCCATTTGCATATTTCATTTAGCCATGTTTGAGCAAAACCAGCTGTCTCCATCGTGGCATCTGTCACAGTAAAAAGCTCTAAGTGTCTGCTTTCCTTCCTCTGTTATTAATAACAATCTATTGACAGCGAGACAGTTTCTTCTACAGCACGTCTGACACCATGACAGCCTGACGTTAATGCGAAATAGATGTTGACATTTTTCAGACATTTAGAAAAAATGTGTCAACCGTTAAAGACGTGTCACACCGTGAGAAACTCCTCCAACTGTGAACGAAAAGCACTTTTTCTTTCCGGTCCCTTTTGTTGGATTCTTTATGTTAAGAAGCCTGGAGACTGAACACTAATTATTGTCCAGCAGTTCTGTAATTATACTTAAATATACCGGTTTCGAAGGCAAATCAAAAATACGTCACGTGAGAGAGCAGAGAAGAGCTGCTCCTCTCTGCTGACGTGATTTACGGTCTATTCCTAGACCAGAGAGAGGACCAGAGGTTAAAGGTCGTCATCACACTGCAGGGAAGTGAGCGCTGCTGTTAGTTCAGTCAGGGCCTCTGCAGACTAGAGGAGAGTCCCAGTGGGATCTCTTCATCATGGGTCAGTGGACAGAGGACATGCTGATAGAAGCTGTGCTCAGAAACTAGAAAACTGAAGCTCATGTTTTCTTTTTTCCTGTTGACGAATAACATTGTGGTTTGCTTTTTCCATTTCAGACGGCAGTGCCATTTTCAAGGGGTGTTTTCAACGGCCGGAAAATGTCACGCTGGCTCTTCCTTTCAACGCAGTCATCCACAACATGTCCGTGGACAAGTGTGTGGACATGTGCACAGAAAGGGTGAGGAAACATTTTGGACGTGTGTTCATGCATTGCATATTGTACATGTAGATGTGTCTGCAGTGTGTAACGGCGGCCATATTTCAGGAGAAAACGCTCGCTGTCCTGGCTGGAGATCGATGTTACTGCGGTTTCCCGACACACCTGTTCTCCCTTCATGAGCTGGAGAACGAGGACATGTGTCTGCACCGCTGTCACGGGGAGGAGTTTGAGAGCTGTGGGAACGACGAGTACTTTGTTGTGTACCAGACCCAGGTTCAAGGTAAAGTTTGGCAACGCACGTGTGCGATCACAGGCACATTTGAACAAGTGGCCTTCCAGGAAGTGTAAGCTACTTCCTGTGTGCAGGACAACATACATGCACATTTACAGCACAGTGATATTATCAAGTACAAGACTTTACTCCCCGTTTCTTTCACCTTTTCACATGTCTGTGTGTGTGACTGTTTTTACGTTAACACAATACAAATGCAGAACTGGTATTGATGTACAGAAAAGTGTTGTAAACTCTATTATTTTATGTTTTGTCATATAATGTATAACATATTCACATTTGACCTTAAAAACACAAATTATATTATCAGTAAAAGAATCCTCTTTCTGCAGTATGCATACATATTTTTCTATATTCAACTACGGTATATATATTTACAAAGATTTATAGTTAATTGAGAGATTCAAAGTAATATCTGTTGTTGGCTTTTTCAGCTAATTAAACCACACGTCATGTTACATTCACTGGTACTGTCTTTAATTTTCTACATTTTTCCCCAAGGCAAAGCTTTATCACAACTTTTCAATAACAAAAACTTGAAGTATCCTTCGTGAATATCTTTGTATGATATGATAAGTTAAAAGAAAAGCTGATATATCATGATTTAATGTTTTCTCTCTGTCAATATCCAGTGTTGTTCTGTCTGTGGTTTGTGAGCCATGTTTCCTTGATGCACCAGGCAGCTGGAGCTTAGATCAGCAGAAACCAAAGAGCCCAGTAAACAAAAAGTGACGTTTACATCTGGGAAGCAAAAAACACAAAGACAGGATCTCAGGAAATTATTTTTTAAACTGACCAAACATCGTAACCGATACACATTAACGTCAGTATGTGGGTTTTATTACGCAACTATTGAGGCTCAGCAGTGACTCAAACTAACCCACACACAGCAAAAAATAACACTTTAACATCTCTCTATTCCTGTGTTTGACCTTTTCTTCTTCTCTAATGACGCTAAATGTTTCTGCGCCCAACTTCCAGTGTTTCAACATAACATAACATTTTTCTGTAGCTCCTGTTTTACAAAATAAACAGGAAGTGACTTTTTTTCAGTATCTATATGAAGTTTTATTGCGTAAACCATCTTGTGTTAATATTCTGTAGTGTCACTGTGTCTCACCCCACAATGTCACAGTCAGATGGCCATGTTTGTCACTGCAGAAGTTTCTGTATTTTATACATATAAAAAATGAATAATATAATCTGTGTGTTTTGTCAGATAACCGCTGCATGGACCGACATTTCCTCCCCACTCGTGCTAAGCAGCTGGTGGCCCTCGCCAGCTTCCCCGGGGCTGGAAACACCTGGGCTCGCCACCTCATAGAGCTTGCCACAGGCTACTACACCGGCAGCTATTACTTTGATGGCTCCCTTTACAATAAAGGCAGGCCTCAACATTTACCTGACATGATTCACAAACATACAAGTTCGGGAATAACACTGTGCTGGATTAAACATGATCACTAGTTTCACAGGATTTAAAGGGGAGCGAGACCACTGGCGGAGTGGGAGGACGATCTGCATTAAGACACATGAGAGCGGCAGGAAGGAGATCGAAACCTTTGACTCCAGCATCGTCATGATCCGAAACCCCTACAAAGCCCTCATGGCAGAATTTAACAGAAAATATGGCGGCCACATCGGGTTTGCCTCCCAGGCCCACTGGAAAGGGAAAGGTGAAAAACTATTCTACTTACTAACTTACTCTACTTATCAACGTCTACATTGGGAGGATGTGAAAATATCTCAAATTTAGAATCATTAAACATAAAACCAAAAGCTGAAAATACAAAATAAACAGCATGGTTATTATCTGTAGTGATGCAAAATGTCAAAGAAAATGAGGAAACAACCCTGTGAGATGTTTGTGGTTTTCACCTGAAAAGCTAATGTGGCTGAGTTTTAAAAATGAAGATGTTACTAAAACCATTTCCAAATAAATAAAACGGAACAACAAAGTGTCTCTTTGTGAAATTAAACCACTCAATCAGCCTGAGGTCAGGAGTTACATCTCCTTTTATGACAGAAAACCTTTAGTTTGGTCCATGTCCCATTCACTAACATGGAGAAGGCTGGATTTATAAATCATTCTGAAGCCTTTGAGGAGCAATGATATCGTCCATCTTTATACACAACTGTAAAACAAATCCAGGAGGAGTTTTAAGAATGTCTGTATTCAGTGATGTTACCTATCCTCTCTTAAATTACCTCATTGTTCATGACTTAGAGAAATTAAATGTTTGGGTCCAGGAACTCATTGTTTATAAAATTAAAGACATTTTTTCATCCCTTGCTAAGATAACATTACATAAATACACCGAGTGTGTTCCAGTAGCCATAGCAACTGGTTTTTGTCTCAGTCCCTGTATCTCTCTGTGGTTTAATTGAATTCCCAGAGAGCTGGAGAGTTGCTGATGCAGCAGTTGTCACTCTGTGCAAACATCAGCACATTCACGCTGCCATTTCCAATGAGTGTTTATTCCTTGTGTTGATGGAGAAATAACACGATGACATCAGTAAAGAGAAAAGCTTTTTGACAGCTGCCACTTTGAATACAGAAGAGAGGCTCCGGACTGAGAGTCACGGTGACATTGTGCATTGTGCCCCACATGTACAATGTGATGCACTCACCTCTGTGGAGGGAGACTGGCTCAGATGAAACCAGTGAATCATCATAGACTCAACTCAGGGGCCAGTGTTACGTGACATATTACTAAGCACAGGCTGCTCATTTCCAATATGATGGATCGACATAAAGGCTGTTGCATAAACATCTTTATTTGGGTTTTTGAAGTCAAACCTTTGCTGCAAGGAACATAAGTATCTTATCATTTTAATCCTGTAAAACATGAGAAGAACATGTTCATATCAGTTCTTCAGCTGTATAGAAACAGCTGCTCCTGCTTTTAGATGCAGTATAATAATATTCTGTCAGCTCTGGTACTAAAGCTGCCTCACTCATTGGTTTCTGAGACAACACAGCAAACTTCAAAATTCAACTACAGCCTCATCTCAGGGTGATGATGTGAGTTAATGAAGCACAGATCCTGTCAGCAGCTGCATGTTTGAGCCAGTATTTATCAAAGAGCAAAAATTTACAGGCAAAAGGTATTTTCCTTCAGGACTTCTGTAGTTTGACAAAAGGTCAAACATTTCAGAGATGACGTAACGTAGCCTGCCAGTCATCCGTGTTCGGTTCCTTCCTCTTCACGTTTTTTCATTTTCTTCTCATGCATTTTTTGGATTTTTGCTTTCTTTCAGGATCTGGTAAAGGTGAAATTTGAGACTAAAGTCAAATCTAGAAGTTACTTTGATTGACATAAAGTACATTTGTTGTTGTTGTTGTTATTGTAAAGATACTTTTTTTATTTTGTGATTGACACCTGTATTTTTTGGTTCTCTGCAGAGTGGCCCGAGTTTGTGAAGAACTACGCTCCGTGGTGGGCGTCCCACACACTGGACTGGTTGAATTATGGGAAGAACGTCCGTGTGGTCCACTTTGAGGACATGAAGAGGGACCTGTTCTTACAGCTAAAGGGGATGGTCCAGTTGCTGGGTCTGAAGGTCTCTGAGGACCGCCTGCTCTGTGTCGAGGGCCAGAAAGACGGAAACTTCAAGCGATCGGGGCTGAGAAAACTTGAATATGACCCATATACGAGCGAGATGCGAGCGAACATCAATGAACTGATCAGAACGGTGGACGTTGCCTTGAAGAAAAGAAAAATGGCTGGAGTGCCAGCGGACTATATGCCAAGATGATATCTGTGATCCTCTCATTTCCCTTTTTTCCTCACTTACTGGACTGTTCCGTTTTGTAGAGTTACATCACTTAAATAGTTGTTTTAATTATTTTTCTGTAAAGTCATATAGGTGGAAATTGTAGTGAGAAGAAATCAGTCTCTGTAAACTCCTATTTTCATTTTTTATTCATCCTTTTTTATTTTCTGAACTTCAGCAGCTTCATGCATTAGTAGAAGACACAGGTTAAACTGTGGAGGTTTGTTTTTCTCGTTGGCTCAATGAAAAGAACAAAAAGCACTTCTTATCCTGCTCTATGCACATGTGCTGTGTCGGCATGTGCACATGCCTTAAAATGAAGACAGTACAACGCTGACTACAAAGATCTGACTGTGCTGGGTGATTTGTTGCCAGTGAAAACAAATATTTGACCCAAAATATTTAATACAGTTCTGCAAAGTTTGTGTTGTATGAGCTTATTTACCGCAAAGGAGACGAAACTCTTATGAGAAATCAAAACATAACATTTCTGCTGCTATCAGTGACAGAATACTTCTATTTTATAGATGAAGTTCACTGAGAACCTGAAAACTTTGAGCCCTTATTTCGAGGGAAAAATGCAATATGCAGGCTTTAATTACCTGATGACGATACTGTGTGTTTCCAAGCTTTTTGTAAGTTATTCAACTTCAGCTGTATGTTAGAGAACTCATGTTTTTTGATGATGAAGAGGTAAAAAAAACTCAATTCTCAGCTCCTCCTGTTCAAGAAGAAGAATCTCTCTTGAAGGCACTGACTCAAAGAGAGAAGAGGATTTATCTCGACAGCATCTATTTATGACTAATTTGGTTCTGGACTTGTTTTCTTGACACTGGACTCGATGCAGAAAATCCAAAAAGCACTTTGCTGTGCAACACTTGCCCCAAAGATCACTGAGGAATTAGGCATTACAATCACGTTATGGACCGGAGGTTCTCATTAGCCGTAGTGATCGTTAGAGATTTATTTTTAGTTAATCATACAGAATGTGAACATTTTTATTTTGTATTGCTTTGTTGTAAGAAGAGCTATGAAACAGTTAAAGCTGGTGGTAACAAAAGGCAGCACATCTTATAATGGCTCTATATGTGCTATGCCATATGCATAAAAATAAACAAACATACAAATAAATAAATATACATATATACACATGCATATATATTAGCACTGGTGACTGAGAGACAGAAAACATTAACTGACTTCCATTTTCAATATGATATGAATATATTTTTATAGTGTGTGCTGAGACATCAAAAATATTTGTATTCTAACAAACAAGACGGGAGTCGTTTCTATTTTTAACACATGCTTTAAACTTTATTGGCTCTCACTTTCATTGACAAGCGGACACTCTCTGAACAGTAGGTGTCACATTTGAATGTATTTTCTATGGAATGAATGTAATAAGCTCCAATAAATAAGAATATTGAGTACGTTTCTATGGCCTGTTCTTTTTGGCTGCACCGACCAGGGCGTTAGTGAGTGAGAAACAAAGTTGAGTTCAGCATGAAGGCACACCATTGGTCGGTGGAGTTCCGTGTGACTGACCGAATTAATCCCATTGGTCAGACAACTAAGTGTGGCATTTCTCCATTGGCTTTTGCTCTTTAAAAATGAACTGGTGCAAACTGTCTCTATCACATCATCAGTCAGGCTTATACAGGCATTTTTAAACTGATGATGGTGCCGATGAAAAGCTAAGACCATCAGATGAATGTCACTCCAGTGTTCACTCTCGTTTTTTTGCTCTGATTTGGTCTCGACCAACATCTGGCTCTTTAGCAGCTTAACTCTCTCCGCAAGCTGTTGTCTCTGGGTGTTTGCCACATGGTGACACAACTGCCTGCAGCTCAAATAGGGGAAACGTCTGAACCAATGAACATAACAACAAAGTTTTTGTCTTGTGCAACCAAAACAAGGAGCTGAGGTTACAATAACTAATGCAGCTTTAAAATGTGACTCACCGCTGCTGTTTCTTTTAACATTTACGGAGTCTGGCTCTTCCCTCTGTTCCACTGTTTCAACATAAACAAATAAAAAAAACAGATGCTCAAGCTCAGAGTTAAGGGGACAAATAATTATTAAATGACAATTATTTGATTAATTGGGAATAAATCAAATAATAATGAAAACACAAAGCCTCAAGGTTGAGACGTTAAAGATTGCTTCAAAGAGTTGATTGTAATAAAATAGAAATGACACTTCAGAACTGGGAAAACCATTAAGAACTTTATTGCACAAATCATTTTCACTGTACACTCCTCATACATGAAATAAAAAAATATGCATTCATTGAACAAACTAGTAATAATAGCTGGATTTATGTTATTTGTACTGCATCATGATAAGTTGTTATACAGTAGAATCATCCCACACAGTAATCGTCCACCCATCTTTGTATTTCAGTCAAACTACAGATGCAACTAAAAAAATATGCTGCTACACAGAGGTTATTGCACGACGTGGTGTCCATAAACAAAACCAAACAACACCTCTCTTTGGGTGCTATGTCAGTTGAGAGTTCACGTACAAGAAACAGAAAAAACAATCACCAGGCCTTGTTTGGACATAATGACTCAAGCTTGCAGATTCTCCCCACAATCAAAGGCATAGTTGATGAATTGCATATATGAAAACTGTAATGTTTGGATGTGTGACATCTCTAGATGTGTGTGGAAGCTCTGCCGTCCATCGAGCTGGACCTGGACAGGTATCTGCTGGTGGTGCGGCCTTCCTCTGCCATCGCATTCTCCATCTTCGAGAGCACGGAGTGCTTGAACTTCTGCTTGAAGTCATTGCCCATGAAAACATACAACACCGGGTTGAGGAAGCTGTTTGCTGCTGCCATAGACGTACCTACTTTGAGTCCAGAGATCAAGGTACCATGGTCGTAGTTTTGGTGGTTCAGCTCGAGCAGGACGAACACGTGGTAGGGCAGCCAGCAGATGAAGAAAGCAGCTACCAGTGAGCTCATCACTTTGAGGGGTTTGGTGGACTTGGTCATCCTGCTGGTGCGGAGCTTGAGGATGATGACGGAGTAGCACACAATGATGATGATGAATGGGATTACAAACCCGGCAATGAAGCGGCTCACTGCAACTATTTTGTGACTGTCTTGATGTAATGTGTAGTTGTTGAAGCAGATGGTCCTTCCCAGGTGACTGCCAACATCCCTGAAGATCACAGAGGGAATGCTCATAGCGATGCCGAGAAACCAGGCCAGGACGACGACAACGGACGCCTTGTTGACAGTGCGCTGGTTCTGGGCCCAAACCGGAAACATGACAGAGATGCAACGGTCGATGCTGATGAAGACCAGGACGAAGATGCTGCTGAACATGTTGACAAACATGATGGACGAGGTGAACTTGCACATGAAGAGGCCAAAGAGCCACTCATCCATCACCATGTTGGTGATGCTGAACGGGAGAATGGTGCAGAAGACGAAGTCGGAGATCGCCAGGCTCAAGTACCAAGTGGTGTTGACCGTCTTCTTCATCTTGAAGCCAGAAATCCAGATGACTAATGCATTTCCACAGAAGCCCAGCAGGAAAATCACCGTGCTGACCACCAGCAAAAACACACACAGAAATTCCTTCAAACACGTCGCTTTGTGCTGAAAGACGTGCTCCTCGTGTGGAGTAAAATTAGTGAAGTCACTGTAGTTATAGTCATAGACATAATCATCTGAAAAATCCATTGTTCCTCGAGGAGCAGGGGGATTTCTGTGGAGGGAAAAAAAAAACAACTAAATGTCCAGTATTTCATGAGCACAATTCTCTGATAAAGTTTATTTAATGTAAATATTCTGAAATCTAAATAAATTGCCGTATTAAATATTTGAATAATACCTGCAGGACAGACGTTGGGCTGCTGCTCACTTGATGGTGTCTGGAGCTGAGTGTTCATAGAGCTGAGCTGTGAATGACGCCACACAACCTGCAATCAGCTGACAGAGTTATTTCTCAATACTTGTGTCCTCTAAACACTTTCAGTACTGCATTTTGACATCTTATTGGACTCGTAATCTTTATCCAATGTTGACGATTTCAATAATTCTTTTTGTATAAATGCCATGAAGCAAAATTATTTGTGAAGCAGATGATTTCAGTAACAATGTCAAACAGAATACACCAAGAAAACCCTTTTAAGCTCTTAGAAATTCAACTTAACTCTTTGACCATAATCCCATGATAGTTTTATTAAAATCATTGATTCAGTCCCGTACTGTACTTGCTTTACAAGTAAAGCTTTTAATTGTATTTACCTCTGTCAAGGGGTTAATGATTTCATCTGTGTTTGTTTGTTTGTTAGCAGGACTTTGCAAAAAATACAGGATGGATTACCATGAAACTTGGCAGGATGTGGTATGGGTCAGGTATGGTCGGATTTCCCAGGGGGGACAGGGGGTCTGCCCCCCCCCTCCATCCAGAGAGGTGTCCCCATCAATATCATTGCAAATATAAGAAATGATCATGTTAAATATTGATAATATGTCATGACTATATGTACTGAACAAATGTTTGCTAATTATAAACGCAAAATAAAGCTTTCTTAAACTTTGATGGATTGCAACCCCCTCTCTTTTTGCCACTTGTCCACCGCTCCCCCCCTCCCATGTCTCAAACACACACACGCTCTCTCTCTATCTTATTTATCACACATACTTATACCCCCCTGTGTCTGTGTTTTGTGATATGGCTCTTATGTTTCTTTCCTCTGCCAGATGTTGCAGGCACGCTACAAGAATGTTAAATTCGCCAGATGTATCTGTTCAAACCAGAGGAGGAGGATGACATGTTAGGCTGCAGTGTAAAACCATGAAGGCACTGCGCATAAAGCATTGCAGGCAATGAACACACTGATTTAATAATATCCCATGCTCAGGATGCAGATGTTTCTAATAACACACGAAAGAAAATCCCATCTGTTGTAAACACAGGCCAGAGAACAGCACTGCAATCGGGACCAACTAATTCAGTTTTCTATGCTTGTCGTGTTTCATGTTGTCATAATCTTTAAGGCAGATGCATCCGTCCACAGTGTTCTGTTTTTCTACTGAGCTTGAGGAAGCAGCAGCTGCAGGAAGAAGAAACACAGATGCTGCTTACATGGTTTGGAAGGTTATCATGAGTGAGGAGGACAGCGTCGATCACACCGGATTCCAGAGTTCATCTCAAACTCCCATTAACAAACAGTAGGCAAGTTGGATGAAGATGGTGATGGAGGGGAGCTGGATGGAGAATTTGAGACTATGGAGCTGCAGAACAGGGAGAAAGAAAGAGGGGAGCAAGGCAGATGAGACAGGGACCTGGGGGGTGGAGTCAGAGTGGACAGAAGTACAGCAGAGAGGAGACGAGGGTCAGGGGGCAACAGGAGATGGACTGAAGCGGATTAGTGAAATGTAAATCGTCATCCATCATTAACTTCTAGCATTATTAAACTGTAAAATCTGATTTCATATTATTCAAATACATTTTATGGCAATAAACTGTAAATGGAAATTACAATGGGAACAGTAAACAGTATATATATATATATATAATATTTTTATGGTAGAAAAGAGTAAATGCACTGTAAAATACCATAATCTTGCTGGCAACTGTACTTTAATGGGGGAAATCAAATAAAAAAGTGACAGTGCAGAGCTTGGTATTTGTACAGGGTTTGATGACGGTGCAGCTGGTTTAGCTCTGGTCTCACTCCAGCACATGTACATCCACTCAGACACAGGAGCAGATAGGAACAGATCCACTGGGAATGGCAGGTTAGGGAGGCTGTGAATGAATAGTCTCTTTCTTTTGCTCAGGAAGTTTCCCAACTGAGTGAATTGACAAACAAGTATCTGCCATGATCTGGTCGACTTCTATAAATGCCTGGAGCTTCAGTTCTTTTGTCTTATCTCCTAATGGTATGGGAGACACTTAACCATCCTTTTTCTCAACAGCAACATTTATTGACCCACGTCAGTAGCATCCGCTGTCACATAATTACACAGTCTGCTGCGACTGAGTCTCTCCACACGGCAATCCTTAAAATAGTTGGATAGATAGATTCTTAGCACAGTCCCAGTGTCAAAAAATGTACATGTCTCTCTCCAATTAGATTATACAGCAACTGAATATCTATACATAAAACACACATCAGTAGAGGAGTTGGACTTTGAAAATGTCCCAGTACGTTGGAGAAACAAGCTGTAAATGCATTCAAACCTGAACGCGTACAGCTCTCTGGTAAATGAGGAAATATTTAATTGCACGGTGCAGAATGCGTACCTGACCCATTTAGATGTATTTCAGCTTAATCACTCACATCGCAGGGCATACAGACTGTGTCCTGCAGATTGGATTTCCTAATGAAGGCTGGGGTTATAAATAATCACACACACACACATACACACACACACACACACGGGAAATGCAAAGCATCTAAGGAAACAATGTGGATGATTTACAGTTCTACTCACTTCTACAGAAAAAATTATGGAGAAACCTTTATGGAGTCAAAAGGCAATTTCAATATGATGGATTCAAGCATTTAAGTGAGTGAGTCCCATAAAAGATTGCAACATCTAATTGTTTCAAGTTTCATGTTTCTTTCCTACCTTCTGTTTTATTTTGTAGCCGACATTACCACACTTCCTGTCAGTAAAGTTCCTAATTTGCTTCACCAGGGAGCCTGTTCACTTCCTATTACTCACTTAGAGGACACTCACAAGGTAGTCCTCGATGAATCAGGGTGAATGGAGCTAAATGGCTACAATAATTATTTATGCCTCCACAAAAAGAGTTTTATTGTAATTTTGATATAGATTATATGAGATTGAAACAGTTTTCCTCAATGACATTTGGAGTCTAAGGATATATCTCTATATATTCCTCTATATCGAAAGAATAAAGAAAATTGCAGAATATTTATTTACCCAATAAGCTTAAGTTTTGTGGCTACACCTCTGTGAACCTACTCTCCTGGTTCCTGCCTCTGTGGTTCCTGCCGGTAGACTTCTGACACAGTGCATTCAGTTCATTGTTTTTGCCAGATTTCCTCCATATGACTTGGTGCTTGATTAGCTGGCTTTGGATTTTACTCTGCTCCTTCCCCTGATATTCTCTGCATGACCATTTGGATTGAGAGTTTCTTCTCACGTACACCCGGCCTCCTCTGAATTTGAGTCTCATCTCTGGCAGTATTAGACAAAAATGGAATTTACAACACTTCACGTGTTGTTGGTTTAAAAAATACAATACCCAAGGTTTGGTGGAGTTTGGAGAAATCTGAACTGCCATCAAATTCACATTAATCCACAATGAAAAGGTTTTATCCAGTGGATGTAAGCTGAAGGCTTTACATTGATACCCTCAGTTCTTCACGGCTGCACAGAAACATATCCTTCAGCAGTCGACTTCAGTTCAAGCACTGAGTGTATCATGATGATCCGTCCCTCAGAAAACAAGTTGTGCTGCTCGCTGACCTCTCTTTAGAGGAGGCAAGCTGAAAATAAAATGTACCTTTGTCTGTAGATAAAACACTGTTTCACGTATTATTTAGACACTTCCTGTAGAGATGGGGAAAGCACTGTGGCCTTGTTACTGGGCCACAATAAACCATAAGATTTTCTTGATTTGGAAAGAGTTTCACACTACAGAAATTATTGTAAATTTCATTGGGCAACATTTGCAGGGTCTGTGAATGTGTTAATAAATGTGTAGCTCAGGCAAATTCAAACTAATGCTCAATTTCAGGTTCCTTTTAAACCTTAGGTCACACTTTCCATTGTTAAATCCTTGATCACCAATTTTTTTAAAATGCATTTTACAGCACATTTTAGAAAGCAGAGCAGATATTTAAAGGCACACCATTTTTTCATGCATTTAGGCTATAACTGTGCCTTTAACTCTATATACACTGTAGAAGATTAAATAGAATTGTTATTATAGAAGTATTTTATTTAGTCACTTTTTGTAATATTCCTCCAACACACAGTTTCAAATTTTTCTACAATTCCATTACGATAACAATGACAAAAAGAGTTTTGCATCCGACATTGTTTTGTGCTCTGCAATTCATTAAATTAATTATTCCAAAATAAAAGTTCATCATTTGACTTTTTTCAAGTCACTGCAATTAATGCCTTTGCTTTGTGAAATATGTGCATGGTTTTCAGAAGCATCTTTACACTTGATGACATGATTCTGAGACACTGAGAACACTTTCAACTGAAACTTGTTTTTATTGAGCAATCCCTGCTGACATTTTGACAGGAAATGCATGTGGGTGACTTTGGAACATGTTTATTTTCAGCCGTCATCCAGCCGGAACCTCCCAGCAGGAAATTTCTTAGCTGAAATCCAACTAAAACAAATAAGCGGATCAATAATCTTATAATTCTCTCACAGATTTAAACCTCAATGTTAATATTCGTCCTGCGTTTCTTTTAAATACGAGTCCAGTTTCCAAAATTTATGAAAGTGATTATTTTCATTTGTACAACCTTTAACATCATGACGTTAAATCTGCTATTTCCATGACGACCATGTGAATCCCTGTTACAATAATACGAAGAGTAATCCAGGTCCTCTGCTCCACCAATCAGTCTGTACAGTTCATAAAGTGAATTACTCAACAATCATTTTAAGCATCAAAAGAAGAATAACAGCATTAATGTGTCCTCATATAAATATCCTTATTCATTAAACTCTCCTGTGTGAAATACACAGTATTTTTTTATGCTTTCAATCCTGCAACAAGCCACTGAACATTTTATTCTTTTTATTTATTCCTGCAATCAGGACCAGTCTCTCCCTCCCCTGCAGTTTGATGAAGGCTCCTCTGCTGCAGTATATCAGGTTCCTCTCCTGGCTGCCAGTGAGCCGTCTGAATTGTATTTTAAAGTAACATGAGCATTATTGTAACATTAGTGTCTTCTCCTTGAAGCCCATTATACAGATTAGAGCGTAGCAGAGATGCAGCAGTCAACAGCATTAATCTTTAGCTAAAATCCACCTCTGAATACAGATTAAACAGGGCAGACTTTTGTATTCCAGTATCAGAAATAGATAGTAATCAGGGGTTGAAATGAAGTTAGTTCATACTTCTCCATTCAGCCTTTTATTATTAGAACTAAAAGGGTTTTGCAGATTATTTGTGATGTTTTTTCACCTTGAATTTGTGTGTTGTGTAGACTGTATGTCTGCTGCACTGTCTTAATGATTTGAAATCTGTCATTTGATTGTAATGAACGATATCCAGAATTCCATGATATAGTAAATCTTCGTTGTCTGGTAAACAGACACAAAAACAAATGTCAGGCTTTATTTGCAAACATATATCACAGTCCTCACGTCTGACCTCCCCAGAGTCATTATCACAGCCACAAGTAAACTAGACAAGTCAATTACCAATCTCCAGCTCAGTGAATACAGAAGTATTGAGCGCCTCTGAATGTGACATGAGTGTTATTGACAGCAGTCCTGCTTCTGCGAAATGGGCCAGTAGTTTAATGTTGAGATGAAAAAATATTAACAGTGGTTGCTATAGGAAAAAGCAATAGGCAATAAGGTTGTTTTTAATCCATGATGGCATTGAGACTATGGTGTTAACGTCGCCCCCTGTTGGTTGATCGTGGCCCAGAATGAAATATCTCATCACTGGATGAGCTGCCATGAAACTTTGTACTTATGACAATTCCTACAGGATAAATATTATAATTGATTGATTATGAAATTTGTCCATTTGAACTTTGTTCAGTTTATGATCATATACCAACAAAACTAATGACATCCCTATCAATAATAGCAAAACCATAAACACAAAACCAACCAACAACAAGCTATCACCGTCTTTGTCAGTGTGCTAGCATGCTGACATTAGCACCTAGCTCACAGCACAACCACACAGAGCTGCAACAAGGTTACAAGAAAATCCAAGGCAAAAAGATGAATGAGCTAAAATAAAAGGTATTCAATTCAATTATAAGGGCCAAATCATAACATTATAAGGTCAAGACCTTCACATTTATAGAGAAACTCAACAGTTTCCACAAAGAGCGAGCACTTCCTCATTAATTGGAAGAAAGCTTAAATAACATCACATTTTCAGGATAAGCGAAACCAACAACAGAAACTGAGAGGACCAATTGAAGGTGTTTGACCCTCTGACAGCAACGAACCAAACTGAACAAGGACCCGAAACCTCCTTTTATAGCCTCTCAGCCCCAGCTGATTGCCACCAGCTGAGGGTCCCAGGTGCAGCCCCGTGCTCCTCAATGAGGCCCAACAGTCACATTTCAATTCACTAGAAGCTGATTTTTTATTTGGATCTGCACCAAAATTCACACACTCAGAAATATCAGTCCCCGGAACGTGTCGGATTTTTTCATCAAGATCCATGAATCCCTCTCTGAGGAATCCAGGAACATTTAGAAAAGCGCCCGATTTCACAATGTTTATTTGAGTGAAAAGAAATTCCTGGATCTGCACCAAACTTTCTTGACCCATCCTTCCACCAGGTTTTGTTGTATTCTAAGTGGTAGTTTTTAAATTTAAATACGATTTAATTAATGATTTTTTGTTTGTTTTTAAAGAACTAAATTGCCTTGGCCCATTTCTCTAATATAATCAAAAATAGTTTAAATAGATTTTTCTTGTTCAAGCCTTCGGATTATACTTATAGAGGTTTAGCTTTTGTTTATCCCCCTACATTGTTTTAGATCTGTCAGTTAATTTGTCTTCTTTTTGCTTTTATTCTAATTCATCATATCATATTGTATGTACACTTTTAATTTAGTCGTTAGCTATGGAATATACAAAATGCCTCCATACTGCATACATACTCCAAGTGTCGATTCAAAACGGCGTCATTTACACCATAACACGAGTAGATAATGAGTGATTTAAAACTATCCCTTTAATGAATTGTGGTAGAGACAAAATGTATTTTCTTTCTCTTCAGTATTATTATATGATTCATTTGACCTCATTCAGAAAATTTAACTGAGATTACAGAGGCTCCGGTCATTGATGTTTATTCATTAGTGTACCTTCACATACATGAGTACACACACACACACTGCACACACTCATGCACACACATATACACTACACTCAGGAGGATTAGAGCTGGCTTCATGCCGACAGTAATATGCACAGATGGACCAACATGGCTGTATGTTAAATCTTTATGCAAACATGCTTTTATCCATGTTCAGTTCAGAGGTGAAGCATCATTCAGACATGAGACAGTGGGACCTGCACTACATTATCAACCCTCACATTATTCTAGGAAAGTGTGGCTCATTGTCAACATTTCTACAAGTTCACACACAAAACTCCACTTACTAATAGTTTTCTGTCAACATTTTTTACAAACCTACTGCTTTGTCCTTTTGACAAATTAAAAATGTACTTTCTGTTTGTGCTGAATAAATGTCATGTGACACGAGCTCGAAAGGCTGGAAAAGAGCAACTTCTGTTTCCTTCACTGACCTTTCTGCTTTTAATGGAGAATAAAACTGTGATGCCTCATGACAACTAAATCTGTTGCTTGTGACCTCTGCTGGTTTTTACACTAATGTACAGCTTCAGGGAAAGTGAAGAGCTGGAACAAATCTGAACCAATAAGTTAAAAATAATATTAATTCTGATAAAAAGAACATTTGCATTTATTTTGCTTGTTTTGACTAATCTACTTTAATCAGGACAACAGCGAGAGAGTGACAGTGCTCAATCACCTAAGTCGGGCATCGCCAGATCAATTCACATGTGCAAAATGGTTTTGGAATCTTTCCGTTCAGATTTGATTTCTGAGGGGTGTTGCAGAATAGACCCATGACCAGTGACGTCAGGCCGAGTCACAGAACAATGCAAACAGACAACATCTTCGCCTTTCAGAGATATTATGCTGTGATATAGGGTCTTCGTTGTGAATGGTTTGTGACCGGTTTCAGGATGGATTGGTAACAAAACATGATCTTCTGGAATGGTCTGGGTTTCTATCTCATTTCTTGCCCTATGAAAAATGTCAAAGTGGCTCGTTATTTCATTTACACTCCCGTTGTTGTTTAAAAAAGGAAAATATATCAGGAGGTCTTATATCCTCGTTCATGTTACAAGTACACTCTGTACTGTATCTTGTTTCATCACCAGATGAAATCATGTAAATAAAATCAATGCTTTCATCCCTGTGGTAACTAATAAATATCAGATCTAATGTTTTGCCCACTTGGCATCTCACTTACTGTAGGAAGATTAGCTTATGAATGTGTTTGCACCGTATATTGTATCCTCAAGCTCCATACCAAACATTTACTGTTATCAGTATTCTAATTTGAAAGTAATTGGATAGAGCAGACATGTCATAAATCAAACAGCTATGATAATCCAATATGGCTCCGGATCTGTGGTGTTTATGTGATCATTTTCTTTGAACCTTCTAAATCCTGTTGGAGCATTCGCACAGATCCTGCAGCTGTGAAAAAGTCTGTTTACAACTAATCCTCAAAGTGATCCCAGCTCACGATCATGGGATTTCTGCTTTTAATCACAGCGTCACAACATAAGGTATTAAATCATACAGTCAGTGATAATAATCAGGCCACATGTGGCATAGTATCAATTAGAGTGCTAACAAAATTCTTAAATAACCGTTTTTGAAATATAATCTGGGTGAAACTTTTAATGAGAGAAACTTTCTTCAATAGACAGCTGGGATCAGGCTTCTGTCCTCTGAAGCTTGTGAGAGCAGAGAGTGGGAGGAAGCCGCTGGCTATTTGTTTTTGTTTCATATGTTGAAGTCAGCCCCCAGATGGGATCTGTGTAAGATAACCATATGGGCCCAGAATGATTAAATACATAACTGTGGAGCACAAATAACAACGGAGCATTCTGTCATGAGAAGAAGCGTGTTCGTTTACATAAGAGATTTGTATAAAACTGGTTCTATTAAGCGTTTATTGACATGCTTGCATTTCTAAATTAGCACAAACAAAAAAAATAGCACACCTGAGGATTATGTGTCATCTAAAACATCAGGATCCACCCTCTGGGGACCAAGAACATTTTTACAATACTTTGTAACAATCCGTCCAATAGTTGTTGAAATAGTTGAAATTGGTGCGAAGCAGTTGACCTACATCCTCTGAGCCAGGGGGCTACCTCAGCTAAAAAAAAATAGTTTGAGGAATAATGGACATTTTGGATTTGTATGTAGAGGGGGGGAATACCACCGTCCAGTTGGGAGCAGTTAAAATGAGGAAGGAGGATGTGTCTCATCACCCACAGTGATCCTATTCCTCTGGACAGCCACAGAACAGTTGCCCCCCCCGGCTGACAGGCCTGTTTAAAGGGCATTTAAATCTGAGACTGTAAGAGCAGTTTTTCTCAGATGCGCTGATTCAGTTTCTCTTGCCTCAAAGTCATCAGCCTGTTTCATGAACAAGTTTAAAACAGCGGATGGAATAACATTGTTATTCAGTTGTATTGGGTTTTATCTAATTGGGTTTTACAGTACTAACATTTGTATTTTGCCCTTTTTGTGTGTCACCAAAGAAACCAAACAAAGTCACCAGCCCTGTCAACTCTTGGTGGTGGAAGGAAATAATGAGCCACCCACGGTTGCTGAGTCATCGCTGCGTGTTGTAAGATGTGCATGTTAGTGCTGGAATTGGGATGTTTGACAGAGTTGGCGGCTTGAACACCACCCCGATCCCGTGAGCTGGACGAGCCAGTGTGGAAGTGAGATATTAAGTGAAAGAAGCGCCTGAGGGAGGTCTCTGGTAATGGCTGCCCCCCTCAGTGGAGAGCTAATTATTTCCGTCTACTGTCTTTCTAGCACATCATTTACTCACCTGTTGGTGGCACCGAGGCCCTCGAGCAGGTGACCGGCCTTCACGACCAGAAAGCGCACAGGAGACATGGGCCTGAGGGACATACGTCTATAATCTGAGGTTACATGCTACAGCTGAAAAACAAGTATAACCATACTGAACTCATTGTGTTCTATTGTAAGGCAGGTTTCCCTCCAACATATAACTTACTTCAGTGTTGTGGGTAAAGCAAGAGCACAGGGACCGATTCATCTGTTGAACCTCACAAGTTTAATGTTTAATGACGCAGGAACATTCCACAACCAAAGTGATACATCTCACATCGTATTATTACGCCAATGTTACACATCACTCATATTACGTGCATGTAAGGTGCACTGCAGTACATAATCCCCAGATCTACAATATATAATATTTATATAATAAACATGAAATACATCATGTAGAACTGAAAAATAAATGTTACTTTTTTAAAATGCATTGTATTTTACATTATCACCAAGACCAAAATTCTGCCTGTCTCACGTACTGTTCCTCAAAAAGTAAATTTGTCCTCATACACAAACACAAATTATTATTATATTCATAAAGAGTGTTTCTTTTTAAAATTACTGTTTAAAGGAAAGAAAGAGAAAAGAAGAGAAGACAGATAATTGCATGAAGTGAATAAATCATGTTCAGTCTCTCTAAAGAAAAGAGGTCAGGGGCAAAGGGCCTGCACATTATACCCTGCACTGTATTTAATGCACAATCGTTCACTAAACTCCATCATCCATTATTCTCTTGGTTAAATGTTTCACATTTTTGTGTCCTCTGTGACATTGAAATCCATTCATGCACATTCATGTCGTACGTCAGTGGTGGGACCTCTTATTTAAGAAACACCAGATTGAGTAACAGTAATGCCTGCAGCAGAGTTCACAGAGGGGCAGTGAAAAAGAGTGAGGGAGGAAAACGTACAGCTTCATTTTACTGTAAAGCGCACTGTAAAGTGTTTTCATGGAAGAGCCTCTGGACAGGCTGAGGGCAACCAGACACGACCCTCTGTCCTCTGCCGGAGAAAACAAGACATCCCAACCCCTCGAATGGTCTCGTAAAAGCATTTGTCAGTCTGTGTGTGGATCTCGCGTTTTGCAGCAAGCCCTCCATTTAGAGGTGTTCTGGATGCTGACAGTTGGGAACAGTTGTTGCTCCCAGTGCAGTTCTCCCTCACTCTGTCATCCATTTCACAGTCCCCCTGATCCCTGCTCTCTGAGCCATCCATACTCCGAGACTGGAAAGAGAGCGCCCATCCCTCTCTCTGACTGTCTAATGAGGTCCTCTATCGCTGACACCCAGCTCTGTCACCCAGAACAAAGCCTCTTCTCAGACAGAAAGGCGAGCAGACTGACGGCTCCACAGAGGCAGCAGAGAGGAGAGCTGCTCGGGGAGGAGGCCTGTGCCAGGGGGATTTATTTCCTGCCCTGACAGGTCGCTCTTTTTCCAGGTGGGCAGATGGATTGTCTACCTCTAGAAGCACAGTGCCAGCAAGCAGTGAAAAGACAGGGTGTTATTTTAATCGCGTGCGACAGGTCATCTTTGGAGTGTGCTTCAAGTTAACATGTCGGCTGGTGCGAGGATCTCACTGATGCACGTAGTATTCTATTACTTTACAAAAGTCACAGACTATTCAGTGACAATACTCCCACACATGTTAATGAAGAGGCTTATAATTCATGTTTCACAATATGATAGCAGAGGCTTTAACTTTTCTAAAAACTGCTCAATCCTGATAATAATGCCTATGTGACATGAGGTTGTCAATTGCATCAACACCCTGACAATTAGAATTAGAATTAGTGCTCATCAATAATTCTAACTGCAGACTCGTGTAGTTTTGTGTTTCCACAGCTGAGGGGGTTTTAGTGAGCATATGCCAGATGGGCATAGAATTAGTCCACAATATGACCAGAGGGCCATTCATTTCATGCCATCATTTCTCCCTGATCAGTCGTTCATTCTACCATATCCGTCATTGCCTTTCAATGAAAGCAGAATCTGCACATGCTCGTTGTGGAGGCTCATGTGGAGAAATGGCCGACATGTCACAGCTTTCATGCTTATTTTTTGGTGTCAGCAGCTGGACCAGAGCCAGACAACAGAATCCAAGAGAGGAGCAAAACTTAGCAACAAACAAAGTCAGAAATATTAGTAGACTCAACAGAGACTCAACGGAAACATTTATCTGTCTACTATATGGAAAACTAGTCAGCATGTTTGGCAGTATGTGTGTTGAGCCATGACAGGGCATCGTATAGGATGTAGGAGATCTTACAACTATTATCTAACGTTCATTTTTACTGTGAAGGCAAAACTGATGCTCGTTCAGCACCCACTTATTCTGTGAACGCTGAATTTAAGGGAGAGAAGCATCCTACTTAATTTACTCCTCACTACTCTTTTTGTGAACAACATACCGGCAAAAATGTGACCTGTTTAGCAGTCCTATGCCTCCGCTGTCTGTGGCCTCCGTCAGGTTGCAGGTTATAAGTTCATAATCCTCCATTCTGCTTGTGAGTTGTGGTGTTGAATAATGGCCAGAAAAAAATATTTTTGCAGAACATTATGACGTCAGTGTTTACTTGACCTTCGACCTTGTGGATATAAGACGTCATCACTTTATTTTGTCCTGTTGGAAATGTACTGCCTCTACCAAGGAGGTTATGTTTTCACCCCTGTCTGTTTGTTGGTTGGTCGGTTTGTTTAAAACAACTGGACTGATGGAGGGAGTGATGTACAGAGGCTTTATCCTTTTCTTTATTCTCAATGCAACAGGTCCAGGCCTGGTTTCATTCATTATGGAGGCAAAGCTGCTTCCAAGGCAAAGAGCTATAATAAAGTATCTTGGTTCACACAGCACAAGGTCACACACATTGCAGAGCCTGTGTCCTACAGGCAGCAGACGTCTTTCCACCCATCACTCTTAATCATTGCCAGCATGTTGATTAAATGTTCCCCGAAGACTTCTGTCTTTCTTTCTTTCTTTCTTTCTTTCTTTCTTTCTTTCTGTCTTTCTGAGAATGAGGAATCAATGTGAACATGCTCTTGGCCACTATAACTTGCTACAGCGTCATCTTTGCTATAAAAAGTGTGTAGTGTCCTGGATAATAGGAAGAAAGAAATAATGTGTCTCAAGTGTACTCGAAGAGGCTGTTCCATTATCTTCCAAGGTGAAATGTCTGAGGGAGTGTGGAGAGGCACTGAGGGACTCTCTGCTGGTAAATGATGTTAATGTGCAGCTCCAGGTCTCAATGTGAGCACAGGGTACAACATACAGACGGATTCAAACCTGCTGAATCTCTAACTGCACGCACAATCATCCACACGGTTGTTCATTGAAGACTTCCCCTCCAGTCTGTGGTTGAGTCTGAGCTGAGAATATGTAATAGTGTTGGCTTTGGCTCACAGCTAGGAATCAGTCCTCATCACCAACCATGTTCACAGCTGCTGGTCATTTCTGTTCAGGCACTTTCACTAGATGATTCAAACTCAATTGTAAAGGCTTTTGAAATATACATAAAGGCTGACAAAACTGAATACCAAGGGCACGAAGGACAAGTGTAAAAAGAAGTGGAAGATTACAAATTGCTATAAAAACAAGGTAGAGGCTGAGCAGTAAGGTATTAATCTTAATGTTCATTTTTATTGCTTTGAAAAACCGCATTGGTATTCAGATAAATCTTTTTGAGGCCAATAGTGTTGCTGCTGTCTTCACAGGATTATACTGCAATATGACTGTGATATTTGCATAACAGAGCAAGGCTGCCCTCTTCTGTCTGCTCTGCATTCAGATTACAGACGAAGAACAAGTGGTGCAAAGGTGCAGGAGCCAACATCTGCATCATCAAAAGATACTGAGCAATTAACTTTAATTGTACTTTGAAAAAGGGTCACTCTAGGGGGGTTTTGAAGACCTACAATGCAATATAGAGACAACCCTGAGACAACCTGTGCCTTTATCCAACCTGAGAAATTAAAATTAAACAAGAAAATTCATCGATGAAAACAGAGACAGCTTCTTATTTGATGTGACGTCACTGATATAGACTGTATAGACTGAGTGAGAGACCCTTACACTCTGTGCTGCAGTTGATAGGACCAATATTTAATTTATTGTAAAACCGTATGAATGCCAGAATGTTTTGGATGGATGTTCAGAATGATATCATATAATTATGAGTACAATTGGACAAACAATTCATATTCAGGAAAAAGAAACAGAGCTATATGTTGGATAAAGATGTTATATTCTTCAATACAACTGATTTAGTTATTGGGAGATGGACAGACGCAAAACCAATCAAATCAAGAAACACATTCATATAAAAAGAAGACCCTTACTATTATGTTTGAGAAATTGTTATGGACAGATGATACATAAATTAAAATGTTCACTTTTTCTTCTTTCTTTCATTTCTTCCTTTTTTTTAATTTTTTGTGTATATGCACTTAAAAATAACAACGTTGATACAATTTTAATTGATGCAATTTCGTGTTATTTGTACGAGCACAGAGCCACATTCTGTTCAGTTCTACAAAAATGAGGACATAAAACTCACTATTAAGCTGAATTGCTCAGTTCAGTCAGTGACAGAAATTTTAAATTATGTGGATAAAAAGTGAAAAAAATAAGTTTATTAAAGAAGTTTTAAAACTGCATTAGAATGAGAAAATGAATCAAATATACTCAAAGATATCTATGATTAATAAACTTAAAAATTAGACATATTGTGTGGTTTTCTCTGCTCTGAGGGCAAAGTTGCCTGAAAGACTAAACTCGGGGCGACATATCCCACTCTTTAGCCAATCAGAGACGGCTACGAATCATTAGTCGCTACGTCTCAGCCAATAGAAACCGTCCTTTAATGAAACCCTGACCAATGATATTGGAGAATGTTGACACGTCTGGTCTCGGGAAGTAGATGATGTGTACACAGACTGTAGTGACACTGAGGACAAGCGGTTTTGTGAACGCTCGAATCCTTCGTTAATTCTGTAGTTTCACGTCAACGCTAAGTAGCTAATAGCTAAGCTAACCGGTGTTTCCTCGCTGTCTCATGTGGGCCGGGCTCTCCTCCCCGACAGCCGCCCTCCGCCTCTCCTAGCTGGGGTGGACATACATGGGGACCCGTGTCGCCAGAGAATGGAGGCTCTAACCCGGCGTCATCATGGCTGCTGTGTCGGTGTGGCGCTACACCAGCGGCCGAGTCCTCGGAGGCTGGGCCCCGCTGCTGTGCGTCCTGCTGGGCTCTCTGGTGGCCCTGCTGCTGCCTCTGGTGGGAGTGGAGGACCAGTGCTGCGCCGCCATGAGGGGCATCGCCCAGCTGCGGTGCCAGCTGTGGGGGAGACCTCCTCCGCCTCCAGCGGTGCAGTCCACCAGCCTCACCGTCCCCTTCACCGCCCTGGATGTGCTGCCTCACCGGTCCAAGCCCAGCATAGGTACAGCCGAGGACCCACCACAGACACACTACACTGTGCCACATGGCAGTTAGCCTTATGCTAACAGTGAGTCATTTAGGTCAGTGAGTTCTCAACACTCGCAGGTACCTGACGTAAATAAAGAATAATGGTTTATTTACTTTCTAAAATCAGTTTTATCATCCAGGCTCTAATAGTAAAATATCTGTCTTCTATGTTTACTTGAACTTTCTGTTCACTTTTTCCTTCCTTCCTGTTTTCGTTTGACCTTTTTTGAGTTACAGCTTTTACAAGTTGTGTAACTTAAATACATATATTTATATTTCAGACTATTTCTAAATCATTTTTAAATTTTTTTTATAAAGATTCTAATTCAGTTATCAGAGGATAGATGGTGAACTAATGAACGGCACAGATCAAGGGTAGACGTGTTGAGTTTGAACTTAAGAAAGAATTTGACTGAAATGGACCATTTGTAAAAAATGTTATTCATCTGTTTATCTATTTTTGTTTTCTAATAGGGGGAATATATGATGATATTAATAGTTTCATCCTGTTTCACTTGTGTTGGAGTTGACTTTGTGTATCACCCTCGGTTTACAGAGATGCTGCTGGAGTCTAAAGCGGCGCTGCAGCAGGCTCTGGAGATGAGGAAACTGGGGAAGAGGGAGAAGGCTCACAAGCTGCTGGTGCACGCTCTGAGTATGAACCCTGACTTTGTGGATGCCCTGACGGAGCTGGGGACCATTCTGGAGGAGGAGAAGGATGTCGTCCAGGCAGACCATCTCTACACCAAGGCCTTGGCCATCTCACCGTGTAACGAGCGGGCCCTAGTCAGCCGAGACCGAACTCTACCCCTGGTGGAAGAGATTGACCAGCGTTACTTTAGCATCATTGACAGCAAAGTGCGCAGGCTTATGTCCATTCCTAAAGGCAACTCTGCGCTCCGTCGAGTGATGGAGGAAACCTACTATCACCACATCTACCACACAGTGGCCATCGAAGGCAGCACGCTCACTCTCTCTGAAATCCGTCACATCCTTGAGACGCGTTACGCCGTCCCTGGGAAAAGCCTGCAGGAGCAAAACGAGGCCATTGGTGTAGATGCAGCCATGAAGTACATGAACACGACACTTTTATCCAGATCAGGCGCCATCACCGTCAGCGACATCCTGGAGATCCACCGGCGAGTGCTCGGCTATGTGGACCCTGTGGAGGGAGGGAGGCTGCGCACCAGCCAGGTGTTTGTGGGCCACCACATCCCGCCGCACCCTCAGGACCTGCAGAGACACATGCAGGAGCTGGTTCAGTGGCTCAACTCTGACGAGGCCCTGCAGCTGCACCCTGTGGAGTGTGCAGCTCTCGCCCACTACAAACTGGTGTACGTGCACCCGTTCATAGACGGCAATGGACGCACATCGCGCCTGCTCATGAACCTTGTCCTGATGCAAGCACGATACCCACCGATCACAATTCGCAAAGAACAAAGGGCTGAATATTATGCAGCTCTGGACACAGCCAACGAGGGGGATGTGCGGCCTTTCATTCGCTTCATAGCCAAATGTACAGAGATAACATTGGACACTTTACTGATTTCTACGACGGAGCACTCTGTGGGGCTGCCGGGGTCCAGACATGACCAGGACTGTTCCGACTGCAAACAGACCATCCCAATACACAACTGAGCTGGAGCTGGGGGAGAAAATGATGAACCATGAAAAGCATTTAGAAATAAGTTAAAACAATCAAATCCATGTCCTCAGTTTGAGTTCTTTCCTGCTGAATTCACTGAAACTGCTGCAGGATGATTAATTGAAATGTTTAAGATTGTTTTTGGTTTAGGTTTGTTTTCGTACAAACCCATTTTTGTTTAGTTTAAGGTATTTTGATTCCCATTAGAATCCAGTTTCAGGTTTGACTGCTGGTGATGTGAGGAGGAAACAGCTTTGTGAGATGCTTATGTGATTTTCACTGCTGACGTGTCCAGTGTGTGAACGTTCACTTCACCATCTTCGGCATCATGATGACGTGTCATGACACTGTAAAGCACTTTCAACTATTTGATAACTTATTTTATTCTAAACTTAAAATTGTTCTATAACTTTCATTATGTCTTCGGGTTATAAAGTTTAATGAAAAATGCTGTGAGTGCCATACTAGGATAAAAGATGATTTACATGACTTTATTAAAACAAGTTTTAGACCAGAGAAAAAACATGACGTGTTTTTTTTATTTTTTTTTACAGGACCCAAGAAATAATAGAGTAAAAAGGGTTAAAGAACAAAACAAGCAGAACAAAAGCAATTTACTGTTTTCACCTTTATACCAAATTTAAAACATAGACGATAGAAATTATACAACACAACATTGCACATAAACCACCTTTGTAAAGGCGGATAGTGACTTATAGAGAAGAACATATTTCGATTTTTTTTTTTTTTTTTTAATATCAGGCCACCTTGGTGAAAGCAATACATATAGCTTGTATTCCGTCTGTTTTCAAAACGTAGATTTCTACTTATTACAAACTACAGTGACCTTTTTGAGATGAGCATACTGACCATAACGTACACTGTTAGTATTATCCAAACAAGAAGACAAACGTGGAGAAGACAAATGGTTGAACCCTAAGATGGGAAAACGGAAATGATAAAACTGCATAGATTCTCTTCAGCCTCAAGTGGGAAATAGGAAGTGAAGCTGCTCAGCTGTTAGAAAACTGTAGCTCACTTAACAACCAAGTTCATTCAGAGGGTGAAAATCCACTGTACTGAACACATGAAGAATACCAGGTCCGAACCACATTCATTAAACTGCACTACTACTGTCCACATGTACTTACCGCTAACTCATGATTTATCATTGAACTGTTGCAGATTAATCTCAAAATGTTTGTTCGGTATAATTTAGGAAAACAAAATACATAAATACCACGAAAATGTAAGAAAAGGAAAAACTAAGAAATCTCATAGTTGAGACGTTGCCAAAAAAGTTTCTGTCGTTTCCACTAATGGTTGCAGCTGCTTCAAGTCTGGGTGAGGCTGAAGATTAAAACCAGTGGACACAAATGAAAGCACAGCCACATCAGTCTGGGATTAAACAGATTCCTGTTGCATCAGCAACACTCCGCTTACGTGTACACTCTTTCACAGAGATGGACAGAAGATGGTTTGTTTCCCTCTGAATCGCACCGGACTGATAAAGGTAATGTGGTGATATGTTTTTTATCCTTAACACAGGCCACATTTTCACAGATGAAAGTATTAGAACAGATAAATTATATCTAGATATACTCTTAACTTGTTATCAAGCATGAGCAGAGCGATATGACATGAGGCCAGTTCTCCTGGTGTAATCACATGCCCTCAGACAAAGCAAACTAACATAATCATTTGCTGGACCCTCGAGCAGGGCTCCATAGCATCATAACTCAGATGGTAATAGAAGAAAAATGTGATTTAGTCTTAATATATAGTCAGAAATCTCTGCTAACTTTGTTATCTGTGTCTTCAGAGGCCAAAATAAGCTACACCACTAAAGTCCTAGGTTCCACAAACACATCTGGAGAATATGACTCATTGTCACTGTTGCACACTCAACTTATTTACACTCACACACACCAACTATATTACACTTTTGCATGTACCCTTTTTTTCTTTTTTCTTTTTTCTTAAACAACATTCACAAGTTTGTCTGTTCTGAATATTTAAAAAAATACTCTGCTTCGGTCAAATCCCCTTCACGTTACAACAAAAGAAAGACACCTTGCAACATACAACTTACAATAGTTACATTATATTTACACACAAATATGATACACTTGTTTTTATAAAATTGCCTGTCAGCCATCTTCAAAACACCCCCAACAAAAACGATCTGTCACGGGATTAAAGATGGAGGGTGAGAGTGTGGCGATTCAGGCCGTCTCGCAGTAGCGGCTATGGGAACAGAACCGGGATCAAAGGGAAATAAGGAAAACAATTACAGAAGAATCACAGAAACTAATTTGTAAGGACACAAGAAGGTTTTTCAGTGTGATTCTCCCTTCTCACTTATTGAGAAGCATCCTGGCAAAGTCTGAATTCGACAAAGGTTTCGTCTCTGCGGCTGCGTTTGCTGATGCGCTGCCAGGTTCTGGCACCAGCTCGGCTGCGGACCCGTTCTCCACTTTGCTTGGCCCACTTTGTCGGTGCAGGGAGCGAGGGAGCAGTGACAGCTGGGTGCGTCCTCTTCCTCTCCTGAAGAAAGAAAAGCCAGCTCTGTATTAGTGCAGTTACAAATTAGAAAAAGGCAGACTTGCAGAAAAGCAGAGAATTAAACTTACGCTCCAAAAGCCTGGCGAGGCATCATATCTACCATAAGTCGACTGGAACCAGGTTTGTCGGCCATGCTTCTCCGAGGAGGGTTACTTATAGCAACAGAGATTTTGTTGCCCTCCACTTCAGTGTCGTCTAATTTCAGAACAGCCTGAGACGCCTCGGTTTCATCTGCAAACTCAACATATGCCAGACCCTGCAGAGATGCACAGCAAGAGATGGTTAACAATATTAGCAGCACAGTACAGCTCCACTTTCCTCCGCATGTGTGGACTCCTAAGTGGTAACCATTAGCTCAATCAAGAGCACACTTTAAAAACGTCACCTTGGGTTTTCCTGAGCGATACGTGACCAATCGGACATCTCTGATGGTGCCGTGGCCTTTGCAGAGTTCCTCCAGTTGCTCCTTGGTGCATGAGAACGGCAGCCCGGAGATGAAGATTTTGTGTCTCTCCATGGTTGTGTTGTATTTAAACACCTACAGGGACATGAATGTGAAGATGTCATCAGTGTTTATGTGTGGTTCCCCAATTTAAAGACACTTTTTAAACCAAATAGATTCAACTTAATCCATGTCTCAGTCTCAGTCTGGACAAAGTATGATGGAAACCTTGTGGCTTAAATGAATTAATTACACATTTTTCAGTAACACCCACCAATATGTCACAATAAATCCAAATGAGATCAAGACATCATGTGATTTAGAATAAGTGGCATATAAAAGATGGATTAAACCCCCAAAAAAGCCTTTTGATGAATCACAGTCAATCATTTGTGGCCATAATGAAAAAATGTTTTCATATTTACCTTAAAGTCAGGGTTTTTGTTTTTATCCACACAAGGTGACACAAACATGGGCCTGCCCTCCACCTCCCGTCTGTCCAGCTTCAAGGCTTCAGGGACTGACACCGGGGACTCAAACTGTACGTAGCAGTAACCTTTGAAGTTTCCTTTGGTGCCGAAGACAGGGCGAACCTCTTTGATGGGACCGCACGTCTCAAACAGCGTCCTGAGCTTCGACTCCGGCTCCTCCAGGGTGTACGCCATGTTGCTGATGAACACGCTGCTGTTATCGTTTCGGAGCTCTGGCTTGTCCTCGTTTGGCTTCTGAGCAGCAGTCATGGCTCCCTGCTGGCCTTTTTTAGCCGGCTTATACCCAGGGGGAGCATTTCTCCCAAAGAGTCCTGTCTCGGTCTCCATGTACTCCTCTCCGTTGCCTCTGTGCCTTTTAGGAGCTTGTTGTGTCACAGAGAAATAGATTAATGTCTATAATTTAGTTTGGCTTAAAAATAAAAAGTTCATAATTCACTCAATCTTACCAGAGTCTTCATTCCACTTGCCCTGATAATCATTGTTATCTGCTTTCCTCTTCTCTCCAAATCGAGTTCTGTTCTGGACCTTCTTCTGAGACTTCTTATCGGACTTTGATTTCCGCCGCTGATCCACTTTGTCGTCCTCTTGGTGAGCAAAGTTGGCTTCTTTCTCAGCCGCCTAACAGACACAACGTGGTAACATTAGCCAAAAGCAGCTAATTGATACTCCTGCACTGTACACTGCTGATACATGCTCTTACCTTTGCTCGTTGCTCATTGATCCTGTTCAGCCGGGTCTCTGTCTTCTGCACTGCCACATCCCAGCCCTCCAGAGAACCTGACGCAGAATACAGGCACAATGTAATTCAGGAAAATCTCATTTATCTTAATGTTAACTTTGGTTTTAATGTTGTGACTCACCCTCCACTCGCTCGAAGGTCAGCAGGACTTCACACACATGCTCTGGGTAGTCAGTGGTGCATTGAACTGCTCTGTGAAGAGCTTTCCGACAGTGAGCAGGGTCACCATAAGACCTACAGAGTAAAATCATTTTGGTTAACTGAGCGGTCAGTACTTCATTTCAAATAAACTTTTCTCCTTTCAGACAAAGGACTGACAAACCTTTCGAGGTTATAGTACTCCAGCCACATATTGGCGTATTTAGCGTTTCCTTTTGTCATGATGCTGTCCCACAGTTCTCTGGCTTTTTGCATGTTCTTGCAGTGGAGGGCCTGGTGGACAAAGAAAGTTATCAAAATGTATGCAATTTTATTACACATACAAGTGATAGGGTTTTTGTCTTAAAATCACATTATAAATATCATTAATAGTATAATCCACTAAATCATTTCTCAGAGTAGTTATAATTCTGAGCTTTTACTAACTTTTTCTTTCCAAAACACAAATACACACAACCAAACAGAAAACTTGACTTTTGAAAACGGATGTCATAGGAACAGTTCTTACCTCTATCCTCGCCCAGATCTGCATAATGATACAAGACGGATCTCCGCTTTCACCAAATCCTACAGAGCCACAGCACAAAGAACAATGAATCACTATATGAGACTCAAACGAGTACACCGAAGAAAAAAAATTGCAGTGAGATCTGCTTACTTTCTTCCACATCTTGTTTTATGTAGTCTAGAGATCGAGAGAAGGCTCCTCGTAACTCCTCTAACTCTTTACTAGATTCTGAAACATAAAAAAAAACAAGTAACACCATCAGCAGGGGAAAAAATGAATTTGTTCTTTTTGTTCCCGTTTCTGACACACAACTGCCCTCACCTTTACTGAAATCCACACGTCTCCGCAGGTAGTCCAGGTACGCCTGCCAAATTTCCACATAATCTGTAGCTTGAATGAAACCGGCATTCAGCGCCTTCTCAAAAACATCTGTGTGGAACAAAAATGAACATTATGTTAATAAAGCTGTTTTCAGACATGCACTGGACTCTGCAGTTCCAGTGACCGACACAAAAATGCAAAAAAGAAAATGACACCTATGAAACAAGATCCTATGTACCACTGTAAGGGTCTGGGATTTCCCTTAGGATTTCTCCATAGTGGGCTAGTGTTTAAAAACATATTCAAGATAGGGACAAATCAACATCTTACACATCCCAGTGAAATAAAACACATGGGTCAATTTCAGTATGTTTATCACAGATACGGATCAACAGCAATAAATGAAAAACACAGCTATCTGGTGACCTGAGACAATCTGATGCTCTGCTCCATGCCTCTCCAGAGCGAGCAGGTAGCTCTTCCACAGACCCATGGTCCAGGGGCAGTTCCTGACAGCACGTTCATGAATAGGAAGAACCAAGTCCTTGATCTTCAGCTGACGATCCTGAAGAGTCACAGAGAAGACATATGACTAAATGGTTTAAAATGATCCTAAAGAAGCTGAAATATTTACTATTGAAGATGTAACAACTACATTTCCTTCTAACACATGCATGTATATGCTTGTCTGCCCAATTTACATGCAGCAAAAGAACACAGAGGAAACACAGTAACACTGAAATATGACTAATGCAAAAAATAAATAAATAAGTGGATAAATAAAAACACTTTGAAGTAGGAGTGATGGAGTGTGAAACAAGTCCAAACTCTACACAGCTAATATCACAGACAGCACCGGGCCAAAAACTGACCAATACTCACAAGATACAAGGTGTATTTTGCCCAGATGTCTGGCACCAGGCAGTTCTCTGCCAGAGTCCGCTCAAACGTTATCTGGACGCGAGCTGGGTCGCCATCCTTCAGTTCAAAGTCGATGTAGGTCTGATACTCTGTCATCTTCGGGGGCTCTGCTACCAGCTGCAGCAGAATAACAGCACACAGTTGTAAGAGAATGAATTAAACGACGCACATAATAAAATACTTTTAGGAGAACAACTGTAGCAAACAATAAGTCCATTACCAGTGACTCTTCAAAAGATCTGCGCTTATCCATCTGCTGCATAGCCTTTTTGTACTGATGCATGGCCGTCTCAGGAACCCCGTGTTCAGACCACTCGCCATACTCTGCATAGGTGGCTTCCATGTCTACAAAGCAATGGAGCACAATCATGTCCATTATCAGTGAAGATGCACGCCACATACAGTATTTACAAAATGTAGAGGGGTAACATATCCATTTTAAATCTGCAAATGTGTTAAATTCGTGCAGCCCTCGCAACAGAAATCCTGCCCATTTTACCACAGCGCGTCTACGCGGAAGTGGCACCATGCTTACCCATTAAGGGGACGGCTAGCTGACGGCGAAACAGTGTATGGATTCGCTCGAGCTGAGTGTTGAGCAGCTCCTGCTCCTCGTGGCTAGGAATCCTGCCAGGGGGAGGCTGAGGGGAAAACAGATGTGTGAAAATGTAGCAAAGACCCATTAGTCTAAGATCAAATGACTTCCACATTGTAAGTATTTTTACAGAAACAGAAAGGCAAACTCCTCTTCTGGCCAAAATAGTTAGAAGTACTTGTAAACGAGTTATAAGTGTCTAATTATCTAATACCATCTCTTATTGTGACAGAAACACTCACCTGTACTGTGGACAGAATGGCGTTCTCAAACTCTCTGTACGCCTCCCACACCGTCTGTCCTTTATTCATGTGAAGCCCCACAGCCGTCACCGCTCTCTCAAAGATGGATCTCACCTTGTCTATCCCCCCAGGTGAGCCCATGCCACCAATTGAATACTGAGCATATTCAAGCCAGATATCTGGACCTGGGTATAAATACAAAAAGTTTAATCAAATTTTAAGCCTGTGTTGACAAATGTTAAGTGTGTGTTAACAATGCTGCAATGCACTCACAGATATAGTCTTTTATTGCTCTCTCGAAAAGTTCATACACCGTTTCCCGGTTCGACTCCTCCTCCGTCTCAGTCAGACGGATCTCATCCTTGAGCCAATCCAGCCAGATCTCTGCAGAATTAAACAAAATGAGATTTCGGGTTGCACAAATAATGCAGGGCTGCTGTCAACTGATTTTTTTTCTGGTCCCTCAGAGCATTTTAGACAAACACCAACCTTCAGTGAGAGGGAAGAGTTCACTCATCTTCTGCCTTGCCTTTCGCAGTCGGATCAGTTCTCCCTCCTGCCTCAGCAGTTTGATGAGATCCACATGGCAGTTGTAGTCGAAAGCGTTGATTGACAGCTGAAAAGGCACAAAGATGGCGGGTGAGGCATAATAAAATCATCCCAATTAACCCATTCCCTGCTGAATTTACTTAGAAATGTATTAACACTCCAGAGGAAATATCCTCAACCATATAAGCAGCAATGATTTGACAGACATTGATCAAAACAGTTTTGATATTATAATTGCAGCAAGAAATGTAACCAATATACAAACAACATGAAATATGAGACAGAATCTAGATATATCACCCACCCTAGGTACCACAGATGTATATACACTCAATTTAGAGGAGCTGTCCTTTTTGAGGTAATCAATAATTTGGGGTATTTTAAAAAATATATATATATTATATATATATACAACATAACTGAAACATTGATCAACAATGAAAGTAAGTTCGTTGCAGCCCTAAATCTAATCATAAGAAATCCTTCTCAGAGGCTCCTTTTAGCTGCTGCGGTTTCATTATGGTCCCTTTGGAGGCTGTAGTTTATGATCCAGTGTTACTTTGCAACAGCAGCAACACAAAGATCCTCTAAAATATGAATGAAGTTTAGTCAACACTTCTCTGGAAGTTTCAAATATACTTACTAACTAAATGATTGGAAGATCTGTCACAGTATTATCATCATTAGTTTAAGCTATGTGTACCTAATAAAGTGAAAGTTGTGTGTAATCAGTCATGCTGCAGTAACTATAGACTAGCTTTGAATTTGTTGTTGTAGAAGCACAGACTATATAATATAGTATATATAGATAAATAAATGAGACGGAAGTAATCCTACATATTTAACACAACAGAAAAGACCCATGTGTCACCAGACAGCACGTTAGCATCACATGCTAACCACGACTGCTAAATGAATGGCGTCGCATCATACGCGCTCGTGTACTTGTTCAGGTTGGAAGCAGCTGACGTGAATACGTGTCTCAGTCTAACACACAGAGCAGCTCGGCGGGTTAAAGCCGCTGTTTCCCGCCCCTTCAGTCCCGTTAGCTCGGTAGTGAAGTTAGCACGGCTCGGTTGTTGGCTAGTCACCTGCTCCTCAAGACGCTGGATCTCGGCTTCGTTCTCCTTCTCGTCCTCGGAGGAGTCGTCATCTTCGTCGTCTGAATCGTCTTCTCCCATACCTTCCTCCTCCTCCTCCTGCTCCTCGTCGTCCTCCTCTTCGTCCGACTCCATCTCTCTCCGCTCCATCCCTGCAGCTTCTTCCTGCTCCATGTCCTGCAACTGCGTTTGCTCTGCGTTACTCGGCGCTGCCATGTTGGAAAAGAGTCAGTCTGCCTGGTAACAGGCGGGGCGGAGCCGAGGGAGGCGGAGCCCGAGCCCGCCACGGAAATCCACGAGTCCCGCCAACGGCAACTTTATTTCTAGATGATTATTTATTTCATACAAAATATTCTAGGTGCTTAACAGGGACAAACAAACTTCTGAAAGTACGGTTAGAAAGAATTGTAAATAATGATAATAACAGAATAAAAGAGCTAACCAGATAAAAAAAGAGTTAAAACAACAAAAAAGGTTAAATAATTCATACAGGATATAATTTATGAAATATTTATAATGCAAAGAATCACCTTCACCAGGAGGCTCGAGCAACTGGAAAACTAGTAGTTAGTAGTAGTAGTAGTAGTAGTAGTAGTAGTAGTAGTAGTAGCAGTATTATACAGAAGCGTATTGCAAATCCACTCTTTTTTTCTGATATGATCTCAGGGGGTTTCATCCTTTAAAGTCCCTGCTGCGTTTAATAATAATTATTATATTGATTCTGCTGAACTAAGATTTTTACATCATATTGGAATGTACTCTAATATGAACTGAAGTGACGCATTTTAAACGGTAGAGGGCAGCATTGTGCTTTATAGAGTATAGCCTGCCGGAATTTCATTATAAGACGAAGAAGAAGAAGGAAGTAAACATGGCGGCCGCTTCTCTACGAAACTCTGCGACCTCACTGTTGTTGTTCAGCCGCAGGTTGTTGGTTCCGTCGCTAAATCCCGTTTGTTCTTATCACAAAAAGGTAAAAGACTAAAACATGCGTTTTGTAAGTTGTAATTGAAACCAGCCTATCGACAGTTCGCTGGTGTTACACGTGTCGTCTGGTGCTGCTAACGTTACCCGAGCCACTTACTGGTTTTTAACTGGTTTCCTGAAACAGCAGCAGTGACACGTTGTTTTGTGCGTTTATCCTGAAGGTGGTGGATCACTATGAAAACCCAAGAAACGTGGGCTCTCTGGACAAAAACTCAAAGAGCGTGGGGACCGGGTTGGTGGGTGCACCAGCCTGTGGTGATGTAATGAAACTTCAGGTAAAGAAGGTGGAGGTCGAGACCCGGCTACAGCCGCCATGACGTTTAACTCCTTTTATTGTCTTATCCGACAGAGGACATGTTGACATGTCATAGTAGGAAAACCACAGGTGTCACTTAACATCGACACTGACTGTTCCGTTTAAAAGTCCCAGTAAAAGACAATGTGACGGTGAACCAGCATGACAGCTGCACACTGATCAGCCATTTTATTATTTACACATGTGACCGCTCAAAATGTCTGCTGTGAACAAGACTTGTTGTTACGTGTCTGATTTCCGTGTTGTGTGCAGATCCAGGTGGATGAAAATGGCAAGATAGTGGACGCAAAATTCAAGACATTTGGCTGCGGATCAGCAATTGCCTCCAGTTCTATTGCAACAGAATGGGTGAAGGGGAAGTCGGTAAGTTGGAAAAACACAGAATTGGTACTCTACCTCTGCCAAGGCCCAGCAGTCCCCTTACATTCAAGCTGCACCAAATAGGACCTATTATCTCTGGTGGAGGTCATTTAAAAAGTAGATGATTTAAATGTATCTTGTGTTTGTTGATCTGTTCATTCTGCTCTCACCCTGCAGATCGATGACGCTCTGAAGATAAAGAACACAGACATTGCCAAAGAACTCTGCCTTCCTCCAGTCAAGCTCCACTGCTCTAGTAAGTTCAAGGCACAGATTTTCCTATACAGTTAATTCAAGTTACACATGTTTGAGATTCATAATCAATTTCTCTGAAAATGTATGTCAGAAATAGTTTTTCTGATCAAAAGTAGTAGATTTTGTTTTAACTGCACACTCCCAACACTTTTTTTTCTGCAGTTCCTCCTCATAATGCTTCTAATCCTCCTTTTCTTTCAGTGCTCGCAGAAGATGCCATAAGAGCAGCTCTGTCTGACTACAGACTAAAACAACAGGACAAGGAGGAGACTCGTGTGAAGGCCAGTGGTTAAAGTGCTGTTATTAACTGTCCCATATGGCAGTATCCCATCGATATTTCAGCACCAGCCGGTGTCTTGCAGCAGAGAAGTGCTGTATGGAAGTTGAGCTGCCAATATACTACATCAGCTCTTGCTCCCCTCTGGGAGTTCTGGGAGTTTTTAAAACCTTCACAGCTGTGGGATTGTTAGTCTCTTGAACTCAAGCCTGGATGTTCAAGTTCCAGGTGTTAACAGTGTTTAATGAATTCATTTCATCATATAATAAGAAATCACAATATTTGGGAATAAAGTTTCCTAATTTGTTGTCTTTTCTACAAAATAACAAAGGAGATGCATCATAAACAGAAACTGAAGGTCAGGGCCTTTTTTCCTTTGTGTATTTTTTTGGCATTTTGTCTTTATTTTGGCTTGACTGTGTAAAACATCTGCTCCCTCATGGATGGTTCAAGTCAAGAACTGAAGTACACTTACAAAACCATGATACAGAATATTGTATGAGACTGTTCTTATTGTGCATTAAATTAATAAAAACATTTCCAGTGAGTCTGTGCCGATGTCATCCAGCGGACCCTGCATCAAGCGGGGCCACCCTCATTTGGCGCTGAAGCACCAGTCTCAACACAAGTAGCACCGTCAGCACTAGGAGAGTTACTAATACACACAGCACAGTGAGCAGAGAGATGACCGCCGCAGAGCTTTGTTGCGTGAACTGTCGTGGGGCTGGAGTGAGCCAGGGTGCGTCTCTGTTCGTAGGGAGTAACGACTGTGTCTCTCCAGCAGAGGTCGTGTTACTCTGAGGGTAATCGACCTGTGATGTTTGGACATTTCTGTTCCTCATCAGGAGGATAAGTAACAGTCTTTAAGTTTGATGGGCTCACAGACTGTGTTTTATTACGGATTAAACACTCATCATAGGTGAGCGTCTGTAAAGTGAAGTGTTCAAGTAACAAACGAGTCTCTGGAACATCTTTGGAAAACACAGCAACAGTGGTTAATTTTGATATTGGCAAGTCTCCCAAATCCTTAATGTTTTCAAACAAGCTTCGCTCTGTCGGCTTCACTGTCGCAGAGTTGAGGTGTGACTGTGGCGTCCTCTCGTTTGGCGTCAGGACACGAGGACAGAGAGCCATGACGGAGAGGTTCAGGAGCAGACGGTGAGCGAGATGGACGGGCTCGGTGCACACCAAGTCCGTCGCCCTCTTCAGCCTCCCGTTCAGCAGCCAGCGGTAGAGATACAAGATGTCACACTCGCACACCCACAGGTTGTTTGTGAGGTCTACAGACCTGAGAAGTGGCAGCCTTTCGAAGGCGCGGTCCGGGACTGAGCGCAGGCAGTTGCTGTTGATGTTCAGGACCTGCAGGTTTACCAGGGGGGACAGCGAGGGCAGGTCCAGGGTCGAGATGCAGTTACCTGAGAGGTCCAGGTGGGTGAGGGATGGGGGGAGGTTCCTGGGGAGGCTGCTGAGGTTGTTCCCCTTCAGCGTCAGGACCTGCAGCTTGCTGAGAGCCTGGAGGGCCCCGGGCTGGATGGCCCGAATGCGGTTGTCCTCCAGGTCCAGATGAGTGAGGTTCCCCAGCTGCCTCAGGCCGCCTGCCGTGATGTAAGTGATGCGGTTCTCCTGCAGCAGCAGGGACTCCAGGCTGGGAGGCAGGCCACGAGGGAAGCGGGCCAGCAGGTTGTGACTGAGGCTGAGCTCCTGGAGGCTGGAGAGGGGCCGGAGCAGGTGGTCCACATTACAGAGCTGGTTCCTGGCCACAGACAGAGCCGAGGTGCTGAGAGGGACCGGGCGAGGAAGGGACCTGAGATTCAGGGACTCGCACAGAACCAGAAATCCTGGGCCAGGACAGCAGCAGCCCGGCGGACAGGAGGACATCGTGAGGCACGTTAGTGGACAGATGCACAGAACCAGTAGGACGCCACATCTGCACCAAAGCATGACATCACTGCACGGAGTAATGGAGGAGAGACGACCACAGTTAACCACATCAACGGACCAATAATCTGATATATTATATACTTGAACTAAAATGGGGCCTACTAATTAAATCAAGCCCCCTCTGTAAGGGGTTTATACGTTAGTAATGAATAGCTTTAGTACTGGTTAATCAATAATTTATTGATGCTTTATAGATTAGACATGTGACATTACACTTGGGCTGTTATACCTATGAAGAGGGGTGCAGGGCATCTGGACCAAAACACATTTATTAGCAATTTATTTACATGTATAACTACAGACTCGATTGATTATTCATTGATTTATTAACATTTATAATTGCTAATTACTCACTAGCTGTGACGGTTAACTTAAATATTACTGAGTTACTAGAAAGTGACTATTGGTGATCAGGTATCACCCTAGTAGACATACTGACTATGGGTGTATCAATTGGTACATTTATAAAGACATTAACAACTTATAAGCAACTTTATAAAGAAAAGAATTAAAGGCCAGAGCGCTTACCATTCTTCTATTCCTGTATTATCTGCTCCTCCGAAGAGATGGACAGGCATGATTCCACATGGTCCTCACGGGATCCTCCGTCTCTAAAGATAACTACTGCCACTGTCGAGAATTTCAGGCAGATGCTCATCAAAGTTTAACGACAGCCTTAAGGTGCAGTGTTACCTATTCTGGATCCTCTTCAGCATTCACATCGATGGAGAGGCCCTCGTCAGTGGGACACAGTGAAAAGGGCTCAAAACACTCACAGCAAGAAGTTCAAAAGGACAGATTGTGTAGTAAAAATACAAATGGAAACAACACGGGTGACCCAGATAATCCTTTATCTGCGGTTCCCTAAAGCTGAGAGAGACTGCATCTGGCGCCCCATGAGAGAGTTCTAGTGAGTGGTCCACTGGTCCGTGTGTCTTCCAGCTGGGAACAGCGAAAGTGACAGGATAGTATTTTCTCGAATTATTTAGCACCTCGCTGACAAAAGAGCAGGGAATCTGACCCTCGAGCAAGGCTCCGTCAGGGCTCATGTTTCAGGAGCCACAGGGTCACACTTGCTTTTGAATCTGTTGTTTTTTCATCTTTGATGTTTGATCTTCGGAAATTTGAGCCGTTCCTTCATGAATGGGTTTGTGTTTCAGCCATTGAAGCGATATTTAATTACATTTTAGTGGATTTTTTGTTTTAGACATGGTCTGAATGTAGCCATTTGAAGATGGTATGGGTAGATAAAAGAAGAAAAGTGAACATGCATAAGTGATGACTCAATGTTCACATGGGGGCAGTATGTCATCCAGATTCTAATAACCTCTGTGGTCCCTGTGTTTAGGTGGGATGTTGTCAACCAGAAAACTGTGGAGGAGTTACCGTGTTGTTTGTGCACATCCTGGGCTTGAAATGTTAAGGCAGACTAAAGCTGACATCTCCAGTGGGTATCTCAAATCTGACATTCTTGAGTCAAAATTACAGATCCCCAAATTGAACATAATGTGCACGTAGCAAACATCCTCTTATTTTAGACGTTCCTCGCCTTTTTCTAATCTTAGTTTTTTTTTTTTCAAGGCTGTATTTGAGTTTCATCATGGCATCACAGCTTTTAAAATTTCTTCAGCTACATTCCCAACCACAACGGCACCTCAGCCAAGGCCCAACAGTCCTTTTAAATCCAATCAAGCTGCACCAATAGCACAAAGCAAGATATAAGTCCTTAAAAGCTTTTTGGTCCAGATCCATTCATTCTTCTCTGGGACAACAATAAACATTTTTGAAAACACCCTCAATCTCTCAATGTTACAGAAAGAGACAAGATATTCCTGGACGTGTCCCTTGATCCAGATCTGCACTAAAATGTAATGGGTTCTTCCCTGATCCACAACACATCCTTCCACCAGGTTTCATGGTGAAAAGAGAACCTCCTTGGTGGAGGTAATAAAAACAGAAACACTGTTACCAACACTTTATTAAACATAAGCAAAACAAAACAGTCATTTTGTAAACAATAAAACTGTCACTTACAAAGGAAGCGTGTCTGGAAACATCCGAGGTTCAGAGGAATAAAATATAAAATCATGACCAAACTCTTAACTCTGGCCCATTGATCACACAAACTGTGTTTCATCAGCACGTATTCTCAAAAACGTTAATTTCAGTCACAGGAAATTGAGGAGGAGAGTTTTTCCAAATTATCTTCTCCAGTGCAATCTGAGGTTTTACTCTAATAAAGTTACAATTACACACTTACATGCTTTAGATTTTTTTTGTAGCCACTTTAGGTTAAAGTTGAACCTGAAAACACACCAACAAAACAGGCTAACAAATGATCACATTCAAAATAAAAAACATAATTTATTTTGTACATAAGTATTACTTGTTAAAAAAAGCTTAAACCCTTTACTCATAAAGTCTCTTTACCAAAAACAGCCTGATTTTAATGGATATGCCAAATGAATCTAGACTTAAATGATCAACAAAATAAATATGTGGATAGATGGACACAAGATGTTTGTCATTTTTCTTTTAGTTCAGAAACTGAATTACAAATTGTGTTTTTGGTATAAAGCTTTGAGAAATCGGTTCTTAAAGTAAATACAAAACAATATCACATAAAATAACGCTATGAAGACAAAATGGGTAAATATGAATGTAAATATAAAGAGAATAATTTCTTACAAGTCAAGTTTACTGCTGTCTCACTTTGCTTTGTTTACAGCACCAAAGAGTTTTGTCGAAATGATCGATCAGGCTCTTAGCTGCTGAATAGATGTTGTGTCGTGCAGCAGCCTCTGTCTCAGCAGGAGAAATGAGCCTGACATGAATACTTTCATTTCTGACATTTCTATTTGGGAACAAAAGGAAATTGAATCTGCTCTTTTTTATCCTAAACTAACTTTCTTCCTGCCTGTTTTAATCCATAAAATACTTTTGATAAAGTGATGCAACTTTAATAGCACAATGTTGAGAATTGGTGTCACTGATTGACTGACACTGTAAATGAAAGTTTTAATGCCCTTAGATGTTTTCATATTTTATATTTGCCACAGCACCTCCCCTCACTCTGGGCTCTTTCTTCCCTGGATTCTTCCACAGATGTTTATCTGGGTAAAGCAGCAAGAGACTTTCTGGAGAAAACCATTTTTTTTCTCCCCCCCGTTGAAGAAACTTCTCACATAGAAAATCATCACTTGTGACGGTTGCATACATTTTCCCACCACAGACACTCATGATCAATAACCGTTGCTCACGTCTCCTGTTATCAGTTGTTGACCATTTAATCAGAAACTTAGAGATATACAAGAGGTCACATATCTTCTGCAGTGTGGTTTTCTTTTTCTTTTTTAGGTAGTACTTAATATTTCTATAAATATTGTTTTTGATTACATTTTATAAAGATGGATGATTTTTCATTTGAGACATTAGCCTCATTTAAATATATCTCCCCATGTAGGTAATGATCGAAACCTTTTTGGCACATTCTGCCTTTGTGTGTGGATTAACCAACCGGTCTTGATTTGTCACCTTTCACCTTTATGTAATCAGGAGCCTGGACCCTGGCTTAGTGATGGCTCTTTTTCAGGTGGCAGGTGCACGCAGGCGGACTGGAGCTGGTGCTGGGGCTGGAACTCTGCTGCACCTCCTCCTTGTACTTGGACTGCTCTTTGTGCTTGGGCTCCTCTCTCCGTTTTTCCACCTCCTCGGTCTCCCTGACCTTTCTGACCTCCTGGCGAGGTGACGACCTGACGTCTCTCCCTTTCTCTCCCACCAGAGCCTTGGAGGGGGTGCGCAGGTTCTTTGGGGAGGCCATGCTCTGAGTCTGGACCCTCTTGACGTGGTCGACGGCGTAGGGCCTCTCCTGGAGCTCGCCTGAATTCTTGCTGGTAGTTTTATCAGCCATGTACTTCCTGGGTGGATTAGCAGGCGGCTTGTAGGCCTCCAGCTTTCGCTTGTGACTCATCGCAGTGGCACAGCAGATGATGAAGACCATGACGATGAGGAGAGAGGTCACCACGATGATAATGAGCAGATTCTCCTGCAGGAAGTCCACGACTCGGGTCAGCACAAAGTCCTTGAGGCGGATCATGGTGGTGGTGATGGTGTTGGTGAAGGTGGGAGCTCCAGTGGCGGTGGTGATGTGGACAGGAGCTCGGGTGGAGAAAGAGGTGGGGAAGAGAAGCTCCAGCTCTGCTTCATCACCGCTGCCGTCTGACATGTTGTAGAACATGGGAGTGGAGTGACACACGCTGCACCACAGAGAGAGCAGGGTCAAACAAGTGACCAAGTGAGACGCCATCTTTTCTTCTTGAGTCCTGCAACAACAACAGAGGGCTGTTTAACTTAGAGTCAGAGGAGGGAGTAAGTTTAAGGACTGAGGACCCACAGACATAATGGCTTGATGCACCTTGCAAAAATACAATTTGGGAAAAACACTTTCAGACGTGAACTCCAGAGAATATCCACAATCGGGTCTGGATATTCTCTGGAGTTTGCCTTTCACATATGAAGAACACAGCAGGAGATTCTCTGGTCAGACAAGCTCATAACCAATCCAGAGCCTTCAGCAAAGGGTTTAAAATGTTTAAATTCCGCTGCGGAAGTTCTTGTGTTTACAGCACATCGACGCCGGCATCGGCCCTTATTACCAAAAGCTCTCCTTACATCTTTACTGGTCTTCTACATGTATGATATTATGTACAGATATTATCCTCTTTCTTGTGAATAGAACTCAGACGAGAAGATTCTGTGCATTAATTATGAAGATGGAGTCAGGAGGTAATTAGCTTAGCTTAGCAATACAACTGGAAACAAGGAAAAAAAACATTTTACAGTTTTACCAACATTAAATACACAAAGAGAAAAGTACAAATGACAAGTGTTGTATTTCTTGGAATTTCACAGACTCCTCGGATGTTTTAAATCAAGTTTTAGAGGCCTGAAGTCAAGGAAAGAGCTTCATTTGTGCAGCAGAAATGTTTTACTCATTCACTTTCTTTTGAATCATCTTGCAGCTCCTCAGATTTCGTGTTTGCAGCCTCTTCTGCAGCAGACACACACACAGATAACAAAACACGTTTCCCTCTCAAACTCCAGTCTCCATCTTGACTCAGGTTTTTCCAGGTTTCCTGCCGCCCTCTATCTCCCTTCTGTCTCTCTTGCACCAGATCTATTTTAGCAGGCTGCAGAGTAGCCATTACTTATTTGGGGTGGAGACAGTAAGTTTGGTGCTGAAGGCCTTATAATTTGAAAAGAGGAGGGAGGCCACCCAGCCACCACACCAAAGCCAGGAGGAAGCCATATTGCAGAGGGAGCACAGAGGCGTGGGAGCCCTGCGGCCGCGGCCTCTATATTTACAGTGGGCAGCAGCAGCTGCCATACACCTCCCACAGCAGCACAGACCTAATGAAGATATTTCTGCCTCCAGGAGAACCTGCATTTACTCACAGGACGACGGACTGAATAAACTTCCCGACCTAGTATTACATCTCTTCCAGGACTCTCTCTCTCTCACTCTCTCTCTCTCTCTCTCTCTCTCCAGTGTGAAGTCGAGCTTTAACACAGAAAACGGAACCTTTTTGTTTGTTGACAATCAAACCTGTTGAACTGATAACACAGTGTGAAATTACACAGAGCTGAGCTGCACAGAGCAGCTTCTAATCAGCATCATGCTGGAGTGAACCTGCTGCTGCTGTTCTACACTGTACAGGAACCCCCTCCCCTCTCTGTGTGGTCAGACCTGCTCTCTGCTGGAGCAGATGGTAAAGGCTGGGTCTTCATCCTGGATGTACAGCACTGCTTCTTCAATCCCCATAATTACAGCCATAAATACATTTCCTGTATGTTACCAGAGGGTCCACATTATAGCTTCGACTGAAGGACACCCAGACGCAGATATGCAATTAATCATGACATCCTATGACATTCATTTAACACAGAGACAGAGCTTTTGCCACTCTGAGGTGTTGAGGGCCAAACTGTATGATAGGAGTCATATGTGTGCCTGTTCAGTCAAATTTACAGAACTAAATATTCAAACACAAAGTCTTTTTGGCTGCATCTTGTCCTGGATGTCCTGTTTATCGTCCAAAACATAGTTACCACAAATTCAATCTGACATGTGGATGTTTGTGAAATTTGGCTTCTGAACAAAAAATTCACACTCAAGTTCACAAGTTTTAACAGTGTTTGGCCAGACAACACATATTTATAAAGGTGGAGAATTCACCATTGTTTCACATAAAACTTAATCACCTTTAACACTTTAAACTACAGGTTCAATGTAATGGATGAATAATAATAATTTCTAATATTGGCAGGGGAGAAATAAGCATTCACATATTGTGCTTGAGTCAAAGAGGTAAAAATACTTAATTTCAAGCACAAATTCAACATAAAAAAGCAAAGGCATCCCCCTGCAGCATCCTGCAGGTTTGATTCCGACCTGGCCTTTGCTACGCGTCTTCGCCGCCGTCTCCCCCATTTCACACTCACTGTTCCATCAATAAAGGTGAACTACCCGAAAATATCGAAATAACTTAAAAATAAAAATCCAACTCAAATAAAAGCAGAGAAATTATCAGCAAACCACCCTAAAGTATCATATAAAGTATAAAAACATATTAATTATACTCAAAAATGGGTCCTGTGATTATTTTATAATTGCAGCTGTGGAGGAGAAGTAACAGTGCATCATAGTTTGTAAAATGATTGTAATGGAGTAAAGATTACATCTCCAGTAACTGAAGAACATATAAGTAACGGTAGGAATGTGAACTACTCAGGCAAAGTATAAAAGTTCCTGAAAGTTGTACTGTACTGCACTTCATTACTTTCCACAACAGGGTTGTAACAAGAAAAAGGCAGAAAAGGTTACATATGAGCCAAATGGATAAATTCGGATCCTGAGCTCAACATTTTATCAGTTTGAATACACAGACTTATCTTATAAAACTAAAAATAACATTATTTTTATCCCTTCTTTCTTCCTGTGCTAACATCCACTTTACATATTCAGGAATAAAGAAATATATACTCACAGACTGAGTGAAAACCCCGGGTTTTATCTTCTTGACGGCTCTGAGCGACAGAGAGGGTAAAAACAGGGGAGACGGAGTCAGAAGAGGAAAGTAAGAGTGCTAGAGAGTTTCTGAGCATCCGCCCTCCCTGCTCCGTTACACTGACTGTATATTTTTTTAACTCGCCTCTAAAAAGTCTCCTCCTCGCAAATTGGTGTTCAGTTCCTCTATTTTCAGCCTCTCCTCCCTCCTTCTGAACCTCCCTCTCCATCCTCCATCTGGGACTGGACATTTTCACTACGTATGTGATTTTTGTGAATAATTATGAAGGAATTAGTCACATAGAAGTTACTCTGTGCACCATGACATTTTATAGAGCATAAATTAATGAAACTTTTTGTTTCCAGATATGTTTTATCTTTAATCATTGGAGATAAAAGTGTGATTTGCCAGAATATGTCGACTCATTCAACTGACACAGCCAAACCTTTCTGCTGTGAATCTACCACAGTGAGAAGGACCTGCAGAGACGCTGCAGTTGGTACAACAGGGCCGTGTTTTAGAGAAACGGGTATTTCTGTACTCGGTGGGGCGAGTCCCAGGACTTCTCTGCCTCCCACTGATGTCCTCTCTAATTAAGTCCATGTTGATTACAGCCTGTCTCTACATGGCACACAAGACCAGCGTGGAGAGCGAGAGCACGCCTTTCATCCCAAAACACATGTACAGGGCCAACATATAAGCTCCGTGGTCTTTTAGGAGCACTTGTCGCTGGGGACGTCTCCAAACATGCAGGGGATCTATTTAAAGCTGCTCCAGCCTCCTTTCTTGTTTTATTCACTTATTGGGACAGATGATGCTGCTCAGCTGGGGAGGAGGTGACAAGTTACAAGAAATAAAAATGTTTTCAAAAGTTTGGGAAAGAATTTGTTCCACATTAACATGAAAAAAATAAGAAATTCTGGTCGAGAGCTTCATCAGTTTGTCTCCAGAGGGACAGATTCTTCACACCACTGTTATTTCTGTTTCACTTATTGTTGTATCTGCCATTACAGCATCAAACAGCTCTGTGACTTACAACAACTGTGTGTTTCTAATTGTTGATTTATCTTTATCTTGTCATCAAGCAAAAACTAAGTTTCATCTCTGTCTGCTCACATTTATACTACAGGTTATTACACGACGTGTTCATGCACTGAAAACACAGATCTGTCCAATTCCAGCTTTGACTCAAGCAAATACATGAATTATCTGTTTCTATCCATCCATTCTGTTTTGTTGTTTCACTACAGCAAGCAGGCAATCTTATTAAATGTATCAATACAGGATTTCTTGCACTTAGATTTTGGATGATCTGTCTTTGGAGTTAGTTGTTTGTAATAATATATGAACAGCTGATGTTGGTCAATACAAGAGGATACAAATAAAAAATATGATTAGAAACTAGTCACCAGCCGTGTTGGGAAATAACTTATATGCAGTCTATGGGACAGACTGAACAGAACATTGTTAATTGTTTGGTCTTTTTTCTAAAGTTTGCTCAAAAGAAAAATACAGGATAAATATAACCTTATCCTTAAAAGAAATTCCAGTTGAGACAACAAATCTAAACATAGTCAAAATAAAAAATAATAAAAACAATCAGTACACATGTGAATTCAAAACTCAACAATGAGCCCATTTTAAAAAGTCTTTATTATTTTTTCTTATAATCAATGTTTGATACTTGAAGCAAGAATAATGAACAAAAATGCTGAGCGGACCTCGACATGAGGCGTCATCCGGGTTCGTGTTTGTCTGATTTTCTTTCTCGATATTCATACGACCTCCAGTACAACAGAGGCTCAGTTGTCTCATGATGCGTTATGGCAAGGTGCAGGGAACACAGACAAGGGGAAACATTTATAACCCACTTCCCTCAAAAATACCCTCTTGAGCACAACCACAAAACAAAAACCAAATAAAAAAAAGAATACAGGAAATATGGTCATGTTATTTACACAGCTTCCACTCGTTTTTCTAGACCTTAATTACAAACATACATCTATCTTTCAACTGCACATTTCTCCAACCTACAGAGTCCCTTTGGGTCACTATCCGCTACTACGCCTTCTCAAAACTCTCGTGCCGACAGTGCTGTGACGGATCTATAGAGTGGCAGTCTGATATACAAGATGGGGCAGTAAAATCTGTGTCAGATCAGCGCTCCTGTAGATTCCCTGTCACTAATATGTAAGGACTCGCTGCTCACGTTACATCTGGAAGCCACGATGACCGGAAAAAAGCTGCGCGATCATTCTACGATGTTTTAAATTCCTGTACCGAAGTCAACGGTTTCAAAAAACGCCACCTGGTGTATTGTGGGATGATGTCATCTATGTGGCTGAGATACAGTACTTAAATGAGCAGGAGCCTTATAGCACCTCAAAGTGGTTCAAAATGTGGGCACCTCTCAACTCCTCCATTTACTACACAAATCTACTCACACAACAGTCCCCTACAAACACTTCCATGGTCACCCTTATGGCACTTTCAGGTCTTTACAGTGGTAACAATTAGTGAAGGCAAACAGACTGAACCTTTACCCGTCTCAGCTTCCCACTGGGAAGCAAATCTACAACATCAAGAAAATAGAGCTTTTATCATAGCAAAACAGCTCAGATTGAACGATTCCAAAGGTTCATGGTTTTCGTAAAATAACTATACTCGATGGGGGTATCTGAGAAATAACCATTAAAAAAAAAAAAGACAGGGAGTGGAAGTGCTAAGAGGGATATAAGCACAGTGGAACAAGAAACAGGATAAAAATTAACAGTGAACTATTCAGTTCATCCAGGTTAGAGACAAATCTTGGATGATCTACTGTGAATCCATTTTTATAACACCACCACCAAGACAAAACAACGCAGGAACATCCAGAGTGACAGGAACCAAAATGGCCAAAGACACGAGGCACATTTTCACACACAATCTTGGCCTCAAAGGTCGATTGTGAACCGTTTCTGAAACTATCTCCAGTTTTATCACCAGAAGGTTTTCAATAGTCATGTCAATGTGTGATAACTTGGTGTCATTTCACATCAATCCCTGTTTTTAAGATACAGATCTGAGATGGTGTTTAATGCAACAGTGACACAAAATAATCCCACTACACTTGACTACTTCTGTGTTGAGCAAACCCGTGAATGGAGGTCGGCTACTGAACCTCTGAGAAAAACACAAAGCCGAGCTGACAGACACTTTTTCTGCAGAGAGGCTGAAATACACAGAGCTGGTTTGTCTGTGGGCAGCACATAAAATACCACAATGACCAACCAACCAGTGTAACTGAGTCACTACGGTAGAGTGTTTACTGGAGGAGGAATGTTATAGCAGGATCCTTCCCCACACCAACAAGTGCCAATCGATCAGACTTGTGGAATGTATTTGTCTTTTACTCCAATAAGCACACAGTGGATGTTAATGAAGCAAGCTAGAGAGGAATGCATGTTTACATGGACTATTGTGTCCACAGTCAGAATGATGGAAAGCGACAGGAATGAAAAAGAAACAGCAGAAGGCAGGTATTGATTTGTGCCGCTCCAACACAGACAGCAATGATGATTTATCTATAGTCCTTGATGTCGACTGTGGCAGAAAAATGTGTTCAATCCCTATTTATTTGCATCGTCAATCTTCTTTTCCCAACTATTTTTATTTCAGATTAAATGAGGACTTTCTTCTCTTTGTACGATCAGTCTACTGCACTGAGTTTCCCTGTTTGCATTTTGAAAATTCCCACAAGAAAGAGAAAGAAATACTGTTAAGGAGGTGTAAACAAAAGTTAAATTTGGCAACATTATATTTTGGGGTATGGCAACACAAAACACTGATGCCTACTTCAAAAAGATATTGGGGTATACAATCGCCAATGGGAACTGCTGACTTTGGAATTTCCTGGTCATTACTCTAAAATAAAAAGAATTGTGTAAGACTGTTTCATAAGAAAAAAAGATAATAAAAAAATGTCTGCCACAGAATAAAAGGAGTCCTTTGTCACCACAAAGCAAAAAGTATTTTCTGTTAAATTTGCCACACCTCCTTCTTATTCCACCTGTGTTAAACTGAGGGTTGGGGGCTGGCTAAGAAAAGTTCATCTGGAATGTTGCTAGGAATCGTTGCTGGGCAGGACTCAGACGAACACTGTCACTGAGATCGGCAGTGACCGGTCCTGCCCACCACCCAGCCAATGGAACGTCCTGAATTGTAGCAGGTTCGGGAAGAGGGTCATTAAATGGCAATTTTGGACATTTGGTCTTCAAGTTTGATGATTCGCTTCTCCTGACTGCTGACCAGGTCCTTGAGGGATTTTATTTCTTTCAAGATCTCCTCCAGCTTGGCTTCAGATTTCTGTGGGAGACACGAAGGACAAAAGGACAAGAACTTTTAGCACATTTGTATAAGTTTCTGTCATAATTCTGCTGCAAACTTCAGTGTCACAACAGGACAGAGGACGACCTGTGAAACACTGCCTACAGTCTTGCACTGCCACCTGGCAGGACCTGGGTCTCTGAGGGTTAACATGTTCCTCCAGCAGTGGAACCAAGTGGGCTGTGATTACAGAGCAGTATGGCAGAGAGACACATGGGCTGGGCCCCAGGCGGGTGGCTGTGTTGTGGGTGAGGCATGGATGCATGGCGGCAGGACGCCCAGAGCTGCACCAGACCCCTCAGTTTGTAGAGTGGGTTATACAACCTCTACAAACCACCTCAGGAACACAACCAGCAATCAGCTCTGTTTCTTCCACTTAAAATGTGTCTGTCTGATAACATGAGGTCCAGAGAGCCACAGGCGAATAGACAAACCTGCAGTGAGGGGCCTTAATGAGGGCGGAAGTTAGGAGGACAGACTCCCATGTCTGATGTTGTCTAAATATTACAGTATTAACTGTCCATCATTCAAAGCATGTAAGGGCTTTATTTGGCTGAGATTCACAGTGTTGTTCTTGACATGTGAAATGATCTCATAAGAAAAAGTAAATACTCACAATTGTTGGAGTCGGGGAGGCAGACCTGATGGCAGGGCTCGAGTTCTCTGTGTTCTTGGCCGCCTTGCTGTCCAAAATGTTCTTTTTGAACACCTTGAATTCACGGTTCTTGGTCGGAACATAGACATTCTTGAGGGAGATGAGTATGGGGTCTCCATTCTTGCCGTCAAACCACTCCTCAGCCTCAATGGCAGGGTCTGGTCCGGCTGTGTCAGGGTACAAGTCGTCCTGGAACAGGTCCGACTGAAGGAGAGGGAAAGAGCGACATGCTATGAGGAAAAATCTAAAACCAGTTCATTATAAGAAAAGGCGTCACTGCACTGCTGTGGGTTTAACCTGCAGATTACACAGTGGTGGAGCAGCCGCGTGCAAAGACAACTCACCTTTCTAGGCACAGTCATCACGATAGGCTCACACTTCCTTTCGTGCAGTTTATAGAACCTAGAAACACAAATTAAAACCAATTACCAAAAGGTCAGTACATTATTAAACGAAAGAAATAAACTCAAATGTCGACAGTGAGGTTAGTGATTATGTTCTGCCTCCTAGTGGTTAAACTAGGAATTACACATTAGACAATTCTAAACTCAAAACAAATTCTGGGTTCAGATGATGAATAGCTTAGCTTACCTTGCAATTTCGACCTTGTTGACATCAAGGCCCCTCTTGGGCATATAGCCCATGCCCCTCTGGGGCTCCTTGGTGACAAAGGTGTTAAGGAAGTGAACATATGGAGCCTCATCTGTGATTTCAAAGTAACGGATGCTGCTGTCACCCTGAAAAGGAATCATACATTTTACTTCTGCAGCCAATAAAGTGGAAATCAAATTTCCTCATAATATCCAATGTGCTGTTAATTATGCATAATTAAGCATTATAATTATGCTTGATTTAAGGGTTGAGTGCCTGAAGGGGAACTTACCTTCCCACAGATGTAAACAATGTTGGTGTCTGGGTCATAGAAGGGCAAGAGCACTCCATTGCTGGAGTCCATTTCATTAACAGTCAGGGGCTCCTCCATGTTGTTCTGTGTGAAAGAAAGTGTCATGATTAATTTGTAGGTCAGAGGAAACACTATCTTCAAAAACAGGAAGAAATGGTTGGACTTCTAATAGCTGTGAATATTGTGGTAGATTCCATAATAATAAAGTTGTAAATATGGGGCAAATTTTTAAGGGTTATAAGGTTAATCTCACTGGTTTCCTTACCATTTGAAGACAAAGGAAATATTTTATATTCTGAAACTGAGATTTTTTTTTTAATTGAGGAAATAAATTGACAAAAAATGAGGTGAAAATGATTCCTGACATCTTTAGAGCAGAAATCAACCAGGGGGAAAATCTGTGAAACTGCCAAGAATTCGCTTCGTCACAGAAGATGAGCTCAAAAACACTGACGTCTAAAATGTAATAACTTACAGTAACAGTCAGCTGAAACTGGGTCTTTGTCCAAAAAACTAAAAATCCAGCCAAACCCTGTTATGTTATCAGGTGGTTATGGGAGAGTGAGGAAAATAAATTTAAAATTTACCACTCACAAAAATGTGATGATTACTTAGAAACATGGGCTCCTTTCATTACTGAGCTTTGTTTTGTGTTTACTTCTTGATAATGTTTTAGTGTAAAATAATATAATAATAACAATCCTAGAGGAAACACTGGATAAAATTAATATTGGTCCAAAATACAATAGTAAATAGTTGTATGCTAGCAACGCCCACACCACCAGTGCCTAACCCTGCAGAAAGCCAAACAAAGCCCTGCTGTTGTCAATTCAAACTTATTCTTATGCTCTCAATCCCAGTGTTTGGTCACATAATCATTGAACATATCTCGTGCAGTCAGCGTTCATGAAGCAGCTTACCATGTTCCACAGGGATAGCTGTCTCTCACTCATGCGACTGAAACCTGTGGTGAGGATGTTGCCATCAGCCAGGAAAATGGCCCTCATGGGTCGAGCGCCCTCATGAGCCTTCTCCTTCTCCTGTGAAGTGTAGTTTAGGAGTCAACACTGTTTCCTGAGCACAAGACTCACTGTTTCCTGAACTATTAATTATGTAATTTTGTTTAGTTTAATGGTGATCTTAGTCAAGCATAAAAAGAAATCTTTTAAAACTGCTTACAGCAACAATCTTCTCCTTGCGGGGGTCAATGACACGGATGGACTTGTCCTTGCAGGAGGTGCAGATGAGGTTACCGCTGCGGTTCCAGCTCACGTTGTAAATGACATCAGGGTGCATGTCCTCCAGGGTGATCATGGCCTCACCTGTGCCCACGTTCCAGATGACGACCTGGTTGTCACAACCTGGCGACAGAGTGAAGTCAAGGTGAGCAGCTCATCCAAGTCACGCACAGCATCTGGTCTTTATGGTAGCACCACAATGATATGTTGTAGCTTGAAGTTTAGTGCTAAAACTTAATTTCTGGGAGGCTGTGACAGCTAACAGCAGGACTTCAGTAGCACTCTAAGTCACAGGTTCGAGGACACGGAGAGAGTTGCTACCTGCACTAAGAAGGACATTGCGTGCTGTTGGATGCCATGTGATGATGCCAACACGCTTGGAGTGGCCTTCCAGCACCACCACAGGCTCAGACATGGCAGTGACGAGGCCATTCTCAGGAATCTGCCACACCTGTGGAGGACATCAACAGGACAGAGGTCAGGAACAGAGAGCAGACAGGAATGAAGTCAACTTATTTCAACATACCCAGTTACTGATGAATTGTAGTTACCAAAAAAGACCTGAGGGGGGCAGCAGCAACTAAGAATTCATTGGCATAGGACAGGATGTGATTCATGACATAAGGGACATATGGTAAAATAACCCATATGCAGGCTGCAGTTACTTTACAAACCTGAACCCTAAACTTTAATAATAAGAGTTTATCTACCGTTGAGACAAATAGTGGTTCTGAGGAAAAGTCTGACCCTAAGCATTGGGAGCCTGAGACCAACCAACCCAATACTTATTTCTTGAAGTTTAATTGATACATGAAGGTTGAGCTGTAGCCACTGAGCTGAATGTCATTTAGCAATTTTGATCAAATGAACGCTCTGACTATCACCCATCAATTCTTTAGATCAATCCATGTCCAAACTATGACGGTAATATTTTAGTGCTATCTGCTGGATCGGTCTTGACTCGATCAACCACTTTTAAGCATGCATAAGTTTTATGAGGTTCATTTTAAATGACCTTTGAGTGATGAGAAGTGAGTAAAATTCATTCTTTACTTTAAAAAAAACTCGGTATAGCAACGTACACATTTTGGTACAACTTGACCAGTCTGAGACCAGACTAGAACGGGCTCAATCTTCAGTTTCAGACAAATGTATGTCTTTTTCCCATCCAGCATCCATGTTGTTTTAATAGCTAATGCACTTGCTCCCAGCAGTGTGTTGGTCTTAAAATAAAACCAGACACATTGGTGGTGCAATGCTGTCTTAAAGCACTGGTAAGCGACTGTGTTTTTGACCAACAAACATCTCGGCTGAAGTCAGTGGCTCAGGGTTTCACTGTTATTTTAAGAGCTCATTATTAAGCATGCACCTACATAGGCAGGTGCACAACAACCATACACTGATTGTTATATACACACACAAAGATGGTCTGCTCGAGGGGGATGTAAAACAATGTCTTCTCTTACCTGATACGCCCTTATATAGCAAGGTGCAAGGGCACAAGGGAATGGGAGATGGCAATCCAATTGGTTTACTGTGTGTTGTGCCCAAAACAGACCTATGATTAACTAAGAGACTAAAAATATTGCTTTTGAACCATGCGCCCGGCACAATTACCTTTTTCCCCTACTGCTAAACTAGCAAAAGGGGATTTGGACACACCCTCAACATATTTGCAACATGCTCTTTAGACTAGTCACATATATAGTTATAATAGAAGCCCCATTGTTACAAGAAGCAGAAGCATTCATGGCTGCGGTCTCCTCTGCAAACATGAAATAAATATGACATTGTTTCAGTGTGGGTTTAACATGAAATCTGGACTCTCAGGTGAGAACGTGGTAGCCAAGTAAACAGGCAACAGTCTAATCTCAGCCTTTTACAGCCCAAATAAGGACATATGGAGGCAAGTACAACTAAAGTCTCAAAAAAGTCTGTGACCTCAGCTCAATAAACAGCTAAATCATTCCCCAGCTCTGATTCTTACAACACATATTTGAACCTAATCTAATCCAGAGGGTGAGGTCTGCACCCATCCCTGGGTTACAACAGTCTGGCTTTTCGCAATAAAAGCATATAGTCTGTTGTCACTTATTAGCTCAAGAGTGTGTGTGATGTACTTTTCCCCTCAATGAAGTGATCCGAGTTTAGGTCTAGAGACAAACTTTACCATCACTGTGCAGTCCTCAGAGCCACTGGCAATGACATGATCATCGTGGGGGCACCAGTCAATGTCCAACACCGGGCCTGTGTGTCCACACACTGAGGGGTAGGCTTTGTCAATGCGTCCCGTCTGTAAAGACAAAAGATAAACAACAGAAAGTAATGAGATTAGTCTTAGTCTGGTCCTGCTTAGAGAACATCGTCTGATGGAGGAATGAGCATGTTTTGAAAGACAGTATAATCCTAAAGCCCACCTACAAATTACACACACACACACACTTTTTGATTACAAGTTGCAAGAACATTGTTCGTTGAAGATCAACTGTGTAGAGTCACAAGCTTCGATAGAAAATACAAATCCTACATGAAGTGCTCAAGCCTAGCATGTATTCTGAAATTGAATTTTAAATTGAGTCTGGTTTTATTCCCAATTATGAGCACAGAAAACAGATCTTAGTGTCCAAATCCAAAGATCAACCCTGGTTTTTCACACCATCACCCAGCCAAAAAGAGATGCTTTAGTTGTATTGGAGCTACACAGAAGCAAAGTGAGATTACACTGAGCCCCTATTGGTCCACCCACAGTAATTAAAGAAAGTTATTAGTTGTGGTGTCGTTATACAGTAGACACATGCCAGCAAATGCTTGGTTTTATACACCATCTCCTTACTTGGTTACCCTGAATCAAACACTAAATTGTGCTCTTTACATAACCTGCTTATACAACTCAGACGAGACTCAAATAAACTTCTTATGCAAAAAAAAAACTAAAAACACATGTAAACACGCAAAGTACACTCCGTTATACTGTGCATCCTCCTCTGTCCTCCACTAACCAACGTGAAGCTTAATATAACCTCTGGACCCTACGAACTAGGACAACCTGGTGCTCTCTACATGGTGAGGTGACTCGGTAAACCTGTGCTGTAATGGCTGCGGTGTCTGAGACACACCCTGGTCTGTGATAAGTCTGTAGGGATGGAGAAATGATGTCAGTTACTATGGAAAGAGTTGTGCTGCTGCAGCCCTATTTTAAGCATAATGGTTTCCCTTATGCAAAAAAAAGAGAATAACTCACTGCCCACAGCTATTCTGCCATCATCTTAGGAATGGCTACAATAATTGTTTAAGACCAAGTAGTAACTTTAAGAACTGTATATTGAAGAAAGTAAGAGCTACAACCAAAACTAGAACCTAACCCTAAACTCACAAGAATGTAACCTTCGACAATTACTAATGTTGGTCCAAACAATAGATGTACGCTCCAGCTCCATTTATTATGCAGAACATAGCCACACAGTACAACTCAGAGACTTACAATGTCAGTTTACTAAAAACACATGGAATTCACACAAGCAGGAGGACATGTTTTGACAGAGAAGCAGTGAATCATATGGTATGGAGTGTCCAGGCTAGCCAGACAAGTTTGAAATTCTGAGCATTTTTCCACCACCCACAACATGCTGTTACCTGCAACTGCATGTTATGCAATTGTTTGCATTTCTTCACAGGCCTTCCATTTCAAATTCTGAATCATGTCTTCTCCCACAGCAACTTACAGATCCTCCACTGGGTGTGGTTAACAAACTTGATGAGGATTTTTGAGTTTCCAGCTAAATAACTAACTGCATTTGTAAAACAGACTTGTGGTGAATTAACCAGAGCTGCATGAGCTTTATTCACAAAGTCTTTTCTACAAAAGGCAAAGCTAATGATGTGAGTAAAGTGATTGTTCCCAAGTTCCAAACAGATCAAGCTCATCCCAAATTCTAAATTATAGCTTTTGTAGCCAAATGATAACATGTTACTTTTAAAGGACAGAACTGTCAAGACACATAAATGCAAAAAGCAGTAAATAGAAACCTTTTAGACTCTAAATCTAAACTAATTGCAGCCCAATATTACAATGTTCAGATTTTCAAAAAGCGCAAACCAAACAGATCATCTTCACATGTACAATTTGGGGGAAATAAAACCCGGAGACCAGAGGAAGTTAGTGTGGACCATGGAGGGACAGTTCAGTTTATGGGTGTCATGCTGCTCAGGTATTTCTGCTCTGCTACCGCTATAGCACATTATGCAGCCTAGCAGAGGACACGGCAAGACTCCTGCTATTACAGTGAAGAGGTGTGGCCGATATCTCCATACAGCATGATGCATAACTCAAAAGTCATATTCAGTTAAACTGAATAGATGGACTGGCTTTCTAAATCAGTATAGTCCCACATACAAATCACGGTCTGTGACTCTGTGCTCCATGAAAATATTAGGCCGGTAACCAGTCACCTGACTGACAGAGTCAGGGCTGTGGCACATACTCCAGCACCACTTTTAGTGATCAAAGTCCGGTGTATGTGAGAATGAACTCTGTGAAAAATCACAAGATCTTGTCTAAACCGCACCCTGACTGCTAAACACACCCTGAAATCTGCCCTAAAGCCGAGTGTAAAGAAAGCAGACTTTGACACTGCTATCAATGGGGATCTATGAGCAATCATCATGTATCAGATCACATTGACCATAATTAAATATTACAAGTAGTATGCATTTCCAGGCCGATAATGTATTTGTACATATCAATTTAAAATCAGATGGAAATGTATATTACAGCTTAGTTAATAATTTCCCTGCACCAGATTTCCTGAAGTCTTAACAGGGTTAAAGCAGGAAGTAGGTGTGGCAACAGAAACAAACTGATCATGGAAGATAATGGGCAAATAACTTGCATAGGAGCTTAATAATGCATTGACTTTGACATAACAGCATTTTCACAAAATAAACAGATGCATAATATTATTGACACCAAGTAATGCCACTGGCATTCCAGTTCTATAATGTAAAACAATTACTATCATTTAAACATCAGTTGGTGTTGTGCCCTTTTGTCTTCTCTGATGAGCACGAGTGTTTGTGCACTTGTCTCTGGGGTGGACTGTGCATTTATTAAAGAAACATTGATTTTAAGTTCACTCGGCTGCTTTTAGGCATTAAACTGACATTCCCAACTGTGCTGAAGTTCCAGCAGATGTTATAGTTATTGTAAAACAGAAAAAAGGAGACTGTGACTTGAGAGTTTTTGTATATTATCACTGTTTACTCAACACAAACAGTCACATTTCATTCATCTAAACCTCAGAGTTCAAACTGTGGTGTTGGGAATGTGAGCTTCATTACCAATGAGGAGTTAAGACTTTTCTTGCATGTAATTAGAAGAGTGTAAACATAACATTGCTGATTAGCACATGCTCATGTTCTATGTCTGCCCTTGCAGAGGCCTGGATGTCAGAACCCAAAGACTTAGACAACCTATTGTATCAGTGTTTGACCTCAGAGGTTTTGACACTTCCCAGCACATATCTTATGTCAGACATACTACAAAGACTTCTACGTGACCTCTTACAATGGATTCAGTTTTCCACAATTATCTATCAACACATTTTAATCACCAGCATTAGCTCAACAATATTAATTCCTTTCTTTACGAATTAATCGTATCTGCTCTGGATGACTTGTTTCAATTAACCATGACGCCCCAGTAACACTTGAATTAAGCTGTGGAGCTCGACCTCCTGATCAACCCAGGCATGGCAGCGGAGACGACAGTTCGACCAGAGAGACGCGTTCTTTACATTCCACACCTCGGCCCCAGGGACTTCTGGTATGTGTATGGCTAATGAGAGCAAAGGGCTGCCAGGGTGTCAAATACAGCACCCTTTGAGGTGATAATGGTGTTTGTATCTGATATGCATGATACAGAATTTCAGGGTTTTAAGAACCAACACAAGTGAATCTTGGATCAAGCATCTGACAACACAATACACAAGGCGTATGGAGTGAGATCACAAGGGGATGAAGAGTCCTGGAGCCAGGTCAGGCAAGGTTATGTAATTGATATTTTAAAGTAAATTTACTGCACAAGAAAGAGGTGTCCATCCAAACTAAACTGAATTCAGTGGTTCAGCAGTGATGGTTCAGGAACAGTTGCAGATTTAAAATCTGAGAAGTGATGACTCGGGATTGTCTTCTAACAGGAGTATCATAGGCAGTCATCAACTGTGGGATGAGTGTGTGCTAGAATGTGTCATGGGTTCTATTAGAGATCTACACACATATCGTTACTCATTGCCCCTTGCTTGTCTTTTGATGTCGTGGCAGATCCTGCTGTCTTTGTGATTTTGTGCCATATATCACAGGCAAAAGCTTCTTGTAACGTCTAAGTTTGGGTTTCGGTTTTTAGGACTCAACAGTACTTTTGTGGTCGTCGTCTGTAGACTCTCTCCATGCTGTTTGACATGATTTTTGCGTAGGTAGTAGAAGATGTGAGTCAGACTTTTCATACCCAAACCATGTTTGGTCTATGCGACAGTGGTTGCCCCTCTTTGGTACAAGCGGCGTGTTTTGTCTTGGTCAGAGTCCTCCTCCTTCTATAAAACCTTGTGCTGTGTCATGTTCTCCTCCAGGTTTGTGTTGCCTTTTTTAAAATTCCCTTGTGGAAGAACATGATGCATTGTTCAAGTGATGAACAATATTGCTGTCAAGACTTATTAGCATCTGAACCACAAAAAGTAGCATCCAAAGGAGATGGTAGACTTTTGCCAAACATTGTCTTACTGCAAAGCTCTTTTGTTTCTCCACTTGCTTCAATCTTAAACTTTAAATCTTAATATAAATCTTAAAGTTTTATTTAAGGGAGAATCATATCTACAAGTATGTTGATGTTATTGAGCTCAGTCCTTCATCAGAATTGACATGATTGCTAATGAGCTACTTGTGCATTTCCTGTCTGTAGCTATCTGAACCTTGAGAAGACTATGAAATATCTCATCCTACAACTACTTGTACAACAGTGACTATTAATTTGACAGCAAATAGTGCGATACCTTGTAGAATCAGCTGCTGGTTAAACTAAAATCAGTTTCATGTTGTTGAAACACTGTTAGAGAGCTACCTACCGTGAAGCCAGCAAGATATGGATGGGAACAGATATTAAGATTTTATAATTTTAAAAACTTATTCTACTTAAATGTTTTTAAAATCCCATTAAGGTGTCAATTATTATTAAATTATTTGACTATAAAAATATAAAAAGGAAACCCACCTTTTATATTCAACAGATTCAGCCATAATTTCTTACTTATTGCTTTGATTAATCCATTAGAGAAGATTCCTCAAGTTATGCAACCAGATCAAAAGATCTTACAGCTAAGCAGACAGGTGAATAGGTATGTAGCTGTTATACACTTTTATAACAGCTTTAAAATTGGGCTTTAACAAACTAAACTAGCCATGCAAGAAAATCATCACCATGGTAACCAGCCTCCAGGTACAGGAAACGTGCTCAGTAAGGCATGGAATATATAAGTGAGCATTATTTTGTCTAGAACAAGGGGAAAAAATAAAAAAAACACCCACACCAATGGCATAGGGTTAACCACAGCAGCTGAATACCTAACATGTCCAGAACCACACTACTGACATCTGTATCCTCCGAGAGGAATGTCTGAGGCCTAGAAAACAACTGGTTGCATAGCAACAAGTAAGACTGCAGAAAATGAGTAAAAAAACAGTGATAGATACAAAGCACAACAATGTAACACACACAAAAATGGATGAACAAGATTCCCTCAAGGCAAGAGGGGACATTCTTTTCATTCAGACAAGACGCCAGCACACTTCATTTCCTTGCAGCTCAACATGTGATTCACACATGCACACTTCTAAAGGGCCTACAATGTCTGCTGCCCAGTGCTGCTCATAGCTCCATGGAAATTTCCACTTGAACAAGTCTGTACGGTTGAGACAAACAGCTGAGGCAGTAGCAGTAGCATTGCCGTCTCTTCCGGAACCTTTTAAGATTTACAACCTTTGAATGATTAGGCAGGAACAATACAACGCAGCACACTTCAGTTTGAGCGGAAACATAAGCTTTATATAGCTGAAGAGATTAAGTAGACTAACCTATACACATACTGTAGTACAGTACACTTTTGGTACACAGCTACTGAAATAATCTTGGTCAAAAGATAAATTCCTGAAATTGTGTCTGAGATAATTCCTTTATTTCTGAAAATATTTGAGACAACTAATGCAAGTTATAAAATATTTGGGGCAGGCAGAGTTCTATCCAAGTGCTCCTGCAGCACAAGATTAGGCAGGAACAATACATGATGGATTCCTCATAGTCTAAAAGGCATGATTAGCCAGTGGCTGGTTACTAATGACAGGTGACAGAGACAAATCAATTTTCCAGTAGGTCTATAGTCATAGCAATAGCTTCAAGAACATACTGTAATATAGAAGGACCTTTAGTGGGTCACTGACTCCTGTCATCTCCTTGGTGAGATCACTCTGAATGGACCTTGTAGTGGACCCATGCAGTTAAGGATTGCCTCTGTCTCAAGTGTTTTCACATCTTCCTACTTTCTCCACAGTGCATGCTGTGATACAGTCCAGCACCTGTGGCGTTAAATAAATGATCAGGTGGAGAGGCACGACGCATATGACAGAAAATACATTTTTAGAAAAGAACTTGGAACCAATCGAAGGCGGCCCACCCAAAGAGATTCTTTTCTGATTTCGTCTGCCAGTTCACTGAATTGTGCAACCAAAGTTATTATATTAATAAACTGCTCTTATGCTGTCAAATGCATCAAATGGCTGAAAGTGGCATTTTACAAATCATCTCTTAATAAAAGGTTCCCAGCTAAAAATAAGGTTTATTTAACACAGCTTTCATGTTCTCACAGCTCTATATTAATAGCTTATTATTATTATTAAGTAATCCAGATTGATTCATGATTATTAAATAATCTGTTATTAGTATAAAATTACAAAACAAATATATTAAATATGGCCCTAGAATTCAATGAATGACTATGACAGAGACAACATCTGACTTCAACCTAGTTCTCTCGTCTTAACCGCTCTTCATATTTCAGCCTATCCCAGAATTCACATGTGTGCCGACACTGCGTGAAGCAGCCAATGGCAGGGCAGAGAGGAAATGGTCTTGGAAGGCTGTCAGGCAGGGAGCAGTGAATGACCATATATGGTAAAATCTGCAGTCAGCAGGACTGAGCGGCAGAAGCGGCAGAGGCAACGGAGAAGTATAGAGATCTGGAACACACAATGACCAAAGTATGGCCAAAGACCCCAGATATCATGCACAAGCAGTGCATTTTTGTGTGAAGTGCAGCTTAGTAAAGTAGCCACAGTGCTGTATGTAAGACAGAAGATAAATAATGTGTCACTGTGCACAGACCCAGGAATTACAAACTGCAAAGGTTGAGTGCTGGATGAATGGTGCATTGAGGGGTTGAAGCCAAATCAAACACACCTCACATCTGATCGTCCTCTCTGCACAGAGGCAGCGTTTGAAGCACTAACGTGTAACACAGCTTCAACATTAGGCAATAGACTGTTGTGTTAAGGCTGCATGTTAAGACCAAAGATACTGATAGTGACTCTCACTCAGAAAATAAAGATGCTGATGGCTAAAACAGGATAGAAAGCATATAACATTTAACAATACCATGATTTGATTTAATAAATAAGGAATCTATAGTTTAAGATTTAAATCACAACAAACTGTGAATGATTTACTAAGACATTCCCTTCTCTTACACTGAGCGGACAGAGGAATTATAAGGATTTTTTTTTCACTGAATACTTGCAAGCTGCATTCACTCCCACTGCTTCCTTCATATGGAAATCAGGGAATAAATTAGCAGGCATCCAGCTAAGAAAGAGAAAGGGGGAGATTGAAAGCATGAGGGAAGGAACTGACATGTGTTGAGCTGGACATCTGATGCCCTCTCTATAAATCCCTGTGTTCTGACAAGAGGAAGCAACAATACTCGTGGCTGTGCTGAGTCACGGCAGCGTGCCACACAAACCTCAGCCTAGTGAGTCACACAGCTCCACCGGCTGATGACTCTAAATGAGGTGCAGACCTCAGGTCAGGTCAAAGACCCACAACAGCAACCTCTGAACTCCAGAAGATGTTTTTTACATCCATCTCCAGACACATACAGTTCTGACAAAGTACATTTTCCTGACTATAAGCAGAAGGAGCACAATGCTTTTTTGAGGGCTTATAATCTCAACCATTCTCCTACAGTTATTGCATCACAACAGCAATTATGGTGCACAGTTGCATATGGTTTAATTGTGAAGGGGGAGGGAGCATCATCAAACTCCTGCCTCCCCCAGTCGAAGTGTGGTAATGACAAAGGGCTGTGCTGGGAGTAAGCGTGGGACAAAGGCCCTGAGCAGCTGTCTGCCCACAGAGACCGTGAGCAACACAGCACAGGCAGATGGATAAGCTGGACAGATGCCCTCCTACATTAGGGATGGAAAGGGGTTTGAGGGTGGGGGCGTTTATGGGATGTGTGTCAGAGCAACTAAATTAAATGAGACCCAAGTGATTCAGATTTCAACTGTCCTTCAAAATCAAGCAGAATTTTATTCCCAAGGCAAAGCCAAGTCTGTCAGAGGATAAAGTAAAAACAGACACAGTCGCAACTATAGAAGAAGGAAAAGCACGGCGATTGATTTACACATTGTTAAAACAGTTTCTAAGTAAGCAGGAACATCATAATCTGTTTTAGTCAGTTTATTAGAACTCATCCCAGGCACTGAGAGTAACTCTGTAATAAGAGTCCTCTACAGTGAAGTCTAGTTCAGACTCGCCCCACTTTCAAGACCTGCATTGCCAGAGGAGGCTGTACTGAGATGGACTTTCCTGGTCAGAAAAAGTCATTTGAAAAAAGCATGATGATAAATTCCAAAAATAGATGTTGAAAATAGTATAATAATCGCAAATAGATAAAAGAAAATTAAGATTCCCATTAATTTAACATCTGAAAATAATGTTCATTTATGCCATTTCTCCTTCATGCTAGGCTGCAAAATTGGTTTGGTGGCAATATATACTGTGGCATTGTCCAAAGTTAGACCGTCTGTACACAGCACACTACAGTTCAAAAATAACGTGGTATTTCCCTTTCGGGTCCAGCTTCCTAATGCGTGGCCTGTAGAAATGAGGAAATCACTATATCTGGAGGATTAGTCTGTGTCACGCCTGCCAGCTCGAATGTGGGAAGATCAAAAAACAAAAATGAAGGTCTCTTTTAATCGGTCACTTGAGGAAATTGCCCGAGGTTAGCTCTGCACATAAAGACCTCAGTCTCACACCACTTCTTAATTCAGTAGTGAAAGTAGACTTTGTTCAGCAGACTCACTGTACTGGAACATAGCCTGCAGAGGGCAGCTCATTCAACACAGACACAGAGGAGTGTGAAACAAGTCAAGCTCATAGCTCACCTCCAGTACAAGCTCAGTATGAATGAGGTGCTGAGAGGCGTAATCTGTGTGATGACAGGCCGAAGGATCACTTCCCTAAGCCATAGGCTTCTCCGATGACATGGCAGTGTACTGGTGTACACTAATTACAGGCCCAGGTTGGATCTGTCAACAGTTTTGCAATACTTATGCCACTAACAGTGTCAGGACCTGCCACTTGGCCGTCGCTTGGAGTGACAAACAGAAACAACAGCAGCCAGCATTTGACAATTATCATCCATAATGGCACCCAGGGGCTCACCGGAGGATGTGCCAGAGTCCTGTGATAGATTCAGTCTGGCCTCTATTGCACCTTAATTAGGCCAATTATGACAGCAGGGGTTAAAACAAAAGGAAGGGACATGTTCACAGAGCTAACTTGTTTACAACCTAGCACTCTTAAAATGCTGCCCTACCCAAGACCCTCTCTAAGGTGATTCCTTATATGGAGGTTTGAATCAGGCAATCCTTCACTCCAGGGCTTTGGAGGAGTTTCTGTTGTACAAATTAGGGTGTGTGAAGGCTCACAGGTAACATTAAGGTAGACTGACATGTAGAGGCAGCAACCCTGCTTGTCACAGGTAGAGTCTTCAATGCAAGTTATTATATGGTGTACACAAAACACAGGAAGTAGGCTTGTTAAGGTCTTTTTGAATTTCAATTATCTCCCCCTTGTATGCGCTGACTAATATTCATTGAAATGTGATAACTCAGATAGCAGTTTTTCTCTGGGGGGGTGGGGGGCATGAAATAATCACTCATTAATCGTAATCGAGGTAAATGTTTGAAATAATCGTGATATTGATTTAAAGTCATCTCGCCCAGCCCTATCTAGAAGTAGTAAATGCATTCCTGCTTACAGATCCTGTTTCTCTCCATCTGGTTGTCTGATGTGATCTGTATAAAATACAGTGATTATTCACTGTGGCATTTATTACTACATGATACACAATAAACTCACCTTGTGTAGGGGGAGAACGAGGAAGGCTCCACCACCACTGGCCTCAATGATTATGGCAACAAATTTGGGATTGACTGCACAGAAGGAGCTGTCCCATGTGACCCTTGAAACCCGGATATCATCGTAGCACTGGTCATTTTTCACCGTCTGGCCAAAGACGTGACGGAATTTGCTCGACCGTACGACACCACGTTTCATATCTGTGGAAGGAACAGAGAAATAGTCACAAGATAACAGGTATACAGCACAGAAGCCATCAATGTGAACAGACATGTGTATTTTAGCAACTTGAAAGAACAGTTAACATCTCATCCATACAAAGTAAAGCTGTTGTAACAGAACAAGATCATGTGCTGTTTTTTCCACAACACATTCCCCCTCCAGATGTGTTTGACTCTCTCACTCTGAGGGTGTTTTGCAACAAACCACTCCTATTTACTACTCCAACAGGTCTCCCTGGGATTTCAAAGATATATATAGATATATCTATCTATCTATCTATCTATCTATCTATCTATCTATAGATAGATATATCTATAGATATATATATACTAACATATGATTTGATTTCACTGTTTTTTCATCTTCCATTGTGCCAAATATAAACATCTGAAATACTAAGATGCTTTATCTATGCAACACTAAGATAGAGCCACTTCCAAAGGAAAATAGGACATACCCAATCCAAACAAAAACAGACTTTGTAGCTGGTTCAGCTAAAATCCTCAACAAGACAAGAATCTGCTGGCAGACAGGAGAGCTTTAGAAAACAAGCCCATTCAAAAGCTACAAGTCCCACTACTCTGCTTACAATAACAGAGCACTTCCAAAGATAATGGAAAGCTGGCCAGATAAACGGCCAGAATGAAGGTCCAATCTAACCTACAACCTCGAGAAGACTAAAGCTCTTTAGCAGTATTGTGAACCTTCGAAAAAAACGTTATTTTATTTTTTTGAATCAGCACATGGTAACAGTTCCCAGACTGAATTTCCAACATGACCAATGCCCAGCACAGGATGTGAGACATGTTTTAGAGGTGGTTTTCCATTGTGTGTATGTGTGTGTGTAAAAGAGAGAGGGAGAGAGGGAGAGGGAGAGAGAGCATAAGTGCAGCAAGAGAGGCTCATATGGCGTGTTTCCGACAGCACAAGATTGCAAAACAAGCAGGAAGTTCTTCCTGTTGGGATGTGGGCGTGTCCCAGCTAGACACGTCTGTAAAACAGTTGGGTCAATAGAACCATTTACCTTTTCAGATTTGTAAACCCGGTGGGCTCAAAGACAAAGTTCTTCACATTAGATCGAGCAGTTAATGGCACTTAAATGTTAATCTTTCTTAAACCGAGAAGTTACATCAGATTCTGTAAATCCTCCCCTCAATTTATCTGGATCAGAGGGCATCTGTCTAGGAAACTGACTTTGATTACTGCGGGAAAGGCTGACGCAGACCAAGAGCAGCTGACTGACATCCAATTATAAAATCTCCAGAAATCCTTATAGATATTTTCTAGTTGTGGGAGAGAGAAAAAACACTGGATTCATTTTGAAAACAAGAAATTGATTCTCACAAAGATTCTTCATTCTTTCATTTACTAAAAAAAACAAACAAAAAACATTGGCATGCCAGAATCAGGCTTTTGTCATTACTGAAAAAACCTTACATAACAATTGGGAAAAGCTGTCAATTCTTACAATACTTACTTAATATTCCTTATTTGATAAATTAATCGAAAAAACATGCTTGTTAATGGTGCAAGCAGAAACTGCCGCTGCTGCCTGTTATTGTTGGAGTGCAGGTTTTTAACTCTGTTAACCATGATTCTTTATTTACAGCTGTGAATATTTTTATGTGCACAATCATTTTAAGCCTTTACTCTGATTCAACTGTCCTGACATACACAAGGCAGCTCTCACATATGTACTCTGTGAAAATACCAGCAATTCTAAATGAGGTATTGTTTCTAACATATGTATTAGGCAGGTTCGAGGTGTACGTGTCTGCCCTCAGACACATACTGTATTTTCCTCTGCACAATAAACTGACAATGATGGGCTTGTGTACTATATAAGCTGATTCAATGGTGAACAGCCCTTGACTATTTGAATCTACTGATTTATCTGCCAAATGTGTAACTCTGCCGCAGTTGGAAACGCAAAAGATAAAAAATTAGGCATCTTGTGTCTCCTGGTGTGCTAAGGAACTTGAGTCTTCACAGCTTAAGACTCCAGGTCTTTCTACAATAGACCAAATATTTTACAGAACAGATAGATTCGGGGTGACTTCACCTTAAAAACTTATTTACAACATTTCATATTGAAATTATATGGTATTGAGAATCGAATTCCAATGGTATTGGTGCAACTATGGAAAGTTGCTAGCCAATGTCTTTGAATGCTCATGAAGTCCACTTCATGCTATGAACACTGCATTGGTATTTGTTTGGCTGCAATCTGTCTCCAAGGCATGCTGCTTAGCAACATCAGGGAAACATCAAACTAGACAAAAAGTACACAATACCAAAGTAAGAAATGCTAACATAATTGGTTAACTTGCAATGTATGTTATAGATGCAGGAGAGCTTTATAAGGTGTGTTATCAGCATAATAGTGTGACTAGCCCTGGCAGAACAATCACTACATTCTTGAGGTGTGTCAGGGCCTGCAGAAAGATCTCAAGCCCCAGTGTTCGTCAGCCCCGCGAACAGCAGGAAATATCTATATGTTACCGTTTTAACAACCAACCACTCTGAGGATAAAAGATCAGGACTAGTTCTACCCCAATATGCCGAAAAACAATACAGAATTGCGATGTGACCTATGATGTAGTCACAAAAACAAGAAACCAGGTCAGGATTTCCCAGAAAAGTTGGAAATATACTCAATAGAAATGACTTAACACAAGTAAAGTTGAATTACTTTTGAACGGAGGGACTAACCATTGTTAGAGCTTTTTGTACAACGTGTAAGAATAGTCTAAACTAGATTGATTGCCGAAACATGAAACCTTTATGGAGAGGGCTGGGCTGTATCAGTGTACACACTGCAGGTCAGAGCAGACTGGGTGGGGTTGCAGCTGATTATGCAATACTGGGTTTTGGTGAATGAAGGAAAGGAAAAAAGGAAAATTACATCCAAATTCACTTTTGGAAGGAAAACATTTATTTTTATACTGTAGTTATGTGAGCATTATTGCACTTGGACATAAAACTATTGCTGTCATGGACGAGGACTCAAATCAGACTCAAGAATAAATTCCGATAGCTTCAGGCTCAACATAAACCTGAAATCATTTTTAATAACATCTGTTAACTTAAACCTTAGAGCTATAAAAGACGAGAGCTGTTTTGAGCCTCCCATACAGAACTTTCTCCATGGTTTCAAACACATCTTACCACCCTGCCGGGGAAAGGTAAATCCTAACCTCCACAATGGTCAAATGCCAAACCAATAAATCCCTTATCCCACAGGACTCTTGCATAAGAACATCACTATCTCTTACTCGCACCTGATGAGCTGAGCTGAGCCTGAAACAAGTAAGCTAACAAAAATTCAGGAGGCAGCAGAAAATGAAGGTGAATGCTTGCCTGTTCACAGGGTTGTAGCCAGGGCTCTAACATTATTTTAGGATTTTCCTGTTGAGTTAAATTCTTTTGGTGGATCGAGTTCTATGTGGGTTTATACCCTATATCATCCTGGATAGATCTATGCAGTTGAAAAGCTTGGTCTGAGATTGTGTGGAAACAAACAGGTTTTAAAAGACAGTACAAAAAGAACCACAAGCGGAGGCTTCGCCCTAAACGACCCCATTCCAGTCAGTCTCCTGCAGCTACTATATAAAGTCCAGATTCAAAAGCAAATTTATATGACAAAGAACTAAACCGAGGGCTCAACAGTGATTGCTTAAAATCTGTTGTTTTTATTACCCATTGTCATCTCAAAAGATAAGAACATGATTATTTGAAGCTCTGAAAGACACTAGTCCGACAGACTAAACTAAGCACGTCACATACAGACTCACCTTGGGGAAATGCTACACTACTCGGTGGCACTCTCCTGAGATTTACAGCTCACTGATCGAGCTCTAATTCAAGCAAAATGACCGCAAGTATCTGTTGAGAGGAAAGCTGTGTACCTTATTGCCTCTTCCACCAGTGGAGCTGACTCTGATGTGCAGAGACAGAAGGAGGACCCCACAGCCTGAGGAAACGACAACAGGACGTGGGACCAGAGTGACACAGTTTTTTAGCATCCTTCTCTGTATTCCTTCTATATCCTTCTCTTCACTCACATCTGATTGTTCTGTTGAGGAAATGTGGGTCCTTTGGCAAGCAGTGTTGTACCTCACTTTCATTGATTTTTCATCTCCTTGTAATATTACAAAAAGTCTTGTTTTACATTAGAATGTGTTTCTTTGCTAAAAGAAAGTTCTATACATTTGGTTGTGCTTGTGTTTTCTTTGAATCTAAATAACAGTCAATTGTACACAACAGTATAAAAAGACAAATGAACAACAGAATTTGGGTCTTTCGTCCTGGAGTTTGAACTTGTGTGTTAGGCCATGGAAGGTTTGCCTCTCATTTCTACCTCAGAGTTACAGAACAGATTGCTATCCTCCATTAAATCACCGGAAAATCGTTTTGCTCTGACATAAGACTGCAAAAGAGCTACAGAGGAAAAGTAAAAAAAAATATTGCGGGTTCATGTTTGGCCAGTTTGCCAGAATGTAATTCCTAGAACATTTGTTGTTACTGGAAGAACAAATAACTTTTCAGTCACTTGATCCAAGATCCATCTCTTTAACAGAACACTAAGATCAATGAAGCTATTGAAGATGACTGTGTTCCAGGAAAGTCTTTATTTCTCCTCTTCCTTCGTGTTACTGAGTCATCAAAAGTCTTTAAAACTGGGGTATCCACCCTCTGGAAAGCGACTTAATGGCACATCTTCAGAAATAGGAGACATTTAATGCTGCCTATCCCTGCCACGTTCAATTATGTTCACACATTCCAATTACGACATGGAGCCACCCCATTCTGCCAACAGCTATTTGTACTCCAACGAGTTTCTCATTGTCAGGCTTGCACTATATTATTACATATCATTGTCCCACCCTCAAAATAAAGACAATTTACAGAGACGTCAGAAGACAAACCTTGGTCTTCACATCCAAGAGAACTCTGGAAAAGAATGAGATTTACTAAACTGCTTCACTATCAGATCTCCACTATGGCAGATAACCAGTCATGTTACAGTTCTGAGAAACTAAAATAGTCTAGTTAATAGGCAACACTAGACAAGTTTGAACATTATTCTTAAATGCAAAGTCTAAAAATAGTCAAATTTTTCACCACTGTGATGTTGAGGGAGCGAAACTATCCCTGATGTGTTTTATAATGTTTTTGATGAGTGAGATGTGACATAACATGAAAATCCCAGCCGCAAATCAGGATGAGCGGATGTACAAGAGGGAGGGGCGGCAGAATTAGAGCCGAAAGCCTCTAAACAGTCTCCAAAGCAGTTATTTTAGAAAGCTGCTATATACTGTGTACCACTACTGTATACTGTGTGTTATGAGTGGCAAAAAGGTTTTAATGATTTTTTTCATTACAACATTTATTCCCAAATCTATATTTATTATTTACACTGGCCTAATAACAGCTAGCAGCTAAATGTCAGTGCCAGGGCTAGCAGGTTAGCCTGTTACCATCTGCAGGGAATCATAGAGCTGTTGGTTGGTTCAACAGGAGCTTTGTCACAGTTATATTGAATAAATCCTCATATTCAATGGTGGATTTATTATAATATATTATTGTATTATCTAACCTAAAGCCCTATAGCCTAAAGACCTGTTAAAAAGGTCATACTAATATTTAAGCATGGCTTTAAAACACATTCAAGGGGTTTGTGGAAATGATGTTGCTGTAATAAAACTCTAAAACAGACTGATGTGTGATGTGCACTGCTTTTAAGAAAAGGGATTCATTGTACCCAACTTTTGTGATAGTATAGAATCATATTGCCCCAGCCCTACTGTATGTGCATGAAAGTGTCTATTACTTCTTCATTGGCCCAGTGTGGTTATTCCTGAGGTTGTTAACCTAAAGCGGTATTGACTGTAATGTTTACAGAAAATAGACCTGTCCTTTAAAAACAGGTTGAACTGGTCTAGGCGGTAAAAGCCCACTCATCATCCCACAGCCTGTTACTGCAGCCAACAAGAAAAGAAGGCTGCAAGAAGAAAGGTAGATTTTTATCTTTCAGTCAGTTACTTTACCATAACCAACTTTGATAAATTTCAGCACTAGAAAATCCACTTTGCTGTTATAAGCGCAAAAAAACGTTTTTGACTGCAAAGCAGAATTTTATTTGTTTTACCTTATTTGTCAAGTTGATCACAATCCGAAATTTGTCTCATCTGGAGCCATTTATCTTTAAAGCTGCAGCCTGAAGCTGAGGTCATTGGCATGTGTAAAGCCCTCTGCGGGCACACACAATCAGCAAATAAAACAAAGCTCAGCCATGTTTCGCAACAGGTCTTATCTGCTATGCATTTCATTTTGTAAGTCCTTTGTCTGTGCTTTTCATCATTGTTGTTATTGTTGCCTTTTCTGCAATGCTAGCGTCATCTTGGTAGCTACAGCTGGCCATTAATCTTTTCAACAAAAGGTAGGCTAATCACTACACTACTGGGTATTGTATGTATATAAAACACACATACATAGTGTATTTGGGCTGCATGCAAAGCTACAATATGCTTGTCCACCAACATCAGCCATTTACAGTAATTTCAGAAGGTTTGCACAAACAGTTTAGGACTTGACTTCTGGGCCGCAATGTGAAATTTGATCAAGAATCTTGACTTTTGGCACATCTTGAATTGGTTGTAATTTATTCAGGTGTCACTTTCCCAGTGTTGGTGGAGTTAACGTGACGTCACATGACGCACAGAACTGTCCTTGTCTAAGAATAAACTATAACAATCAATGGTGATGCATGATGACCAATTAATATTCCTTATTTCATGGGCAAGTTAGAATTGTAGTGCTAATGCATATGCAACTACAATAATTTTTAAAATAATTAGAATACTAATTAAGATGTTGATTACGATGGAAAGGACTGAAGCTTTCAAAGAATTTGGATTAGCTCTACACTCTACATTATGTCAGATGCTGTAATTGTGTTATTTTAGAGACATAACCGTCGTTGATGGTCACAGACTTTTCTTTCCCACACTTTGCTACCCACGCCACCCCTCGCCCCCACACACCAGCGATGTCGCCTCACTGCTCTCTATACACTGGCTGCCTTTTTGCCTTTTGTCACCAAGACTGCATGAGACGCCACCTAAATCCCCTTCCTGTAACCAAGGCCACGGACCACCATTGTAATCAGATTCCAGCTACATTCCAGTGCATTTTGCAACAATGAGATAAGGTGCAGTTTTTTCACCATTTTCCAACCCCAAGTGATCATGCAGTCTGCGGTCTGCTCAGTTTAAATGCAACTGGAACGCAATACATTATACACCACTGTATGTGTGGTACTTTGTAGAGGAAATGAGATTTGCAGACATGAGAATAATGTAGCTGAACATCCAGCTTTGTAAAACATAGACAATAAATTACTGGCTCCAATCAACCGCATCAATAGCATGCAAGTGTGCCAGGCATAAACAGACGAAAAAGTTTCAACACCAAAAGTCAAATGTTGGTTTTGCCAACTTCAGCATGCCAAAAACAGGGGAAAAACAGACCCCTCAGATTCACATTTGGAAACACAAACTTGTCAGAAACTGTCTGTTGAGCTGGAAGCTGAGCATGCCTTGACCTGTGCTTGAGCACTTACCCCTTTTTTCAACTTTCTATCACTTTCTGTGCTGCGAGACTTAAGGCGCTAAATCCTAAACTTCTTATCCTGCTTAAAAGTCAAAGTTTAATAGGAGACCACTTTAAAATCCTATAAAATTACTCACAACAGGAAAAGCTTCAGTTTAGAGGATTGTTTGTGTGTAGAGTTACTTTTATATATGCATCCACTCAAATAAAACCTAACATCTGCCTGTTTTTTTTTCTTCAAGCAGCTTTCCTATCAGACACTAAACACATCTAAAAGAAAAGAGGACAAAAAAACTAATCTGATTATTAATCATTGACTCTTAAACATTACAGTGTGAGAGTGCAAAGCATGATCCTTCCTCTTCCTGATCAGTTACTTCCCCCTCCCCCAGAGAGCAAAGCAGAAACCACTGCTCCATTTCAACAGATGTCAGCTGTGGTGGGAATGACCAGTGGAAGAAATAGTGCGTCTGCATGAATTGCTTAGCTATAAAGTTAAAAAGGGGGAGGTTCAAAATAACAGAGGACATCTGATCTTCAATGATTGAGAGTTCAAGCAAATCCAGCAAATCGTCTTTTTCCTGGTATCAAAAGATTAACTTCGATCAATCAATATACACAAAACTTCATCGAGTATACATTCTGCTCGTGGTTTAATAAATTAAGGGAATTGGCTTCTTTTTTTAGTCACCTTTTCGTTATTTTATTCAAGAATGTTTTTTGATGCCTTTGTCATTTCCTTTTGTTATTTGTGCATTTTCCCAAAACACTGCGATTAGTCTATTGGGACAGTCAGTGGGTTGTGTCAGTGTGCAAACAATTAGTGGCACAGATTTAGCCAACGGGCTGGTACAAACAAACAAAAACAGATAAGCACACTAATATGCTAAGCAGGTGGTTAGATAATGAGATTTTTCTTTCCATGTTTCTTAAAATAAACCCCTGAACACTGTGTGTGTGTGTGTGTGTGTGTGTGTGTGTGTGTGTGTGTGTGCGCGTGGGGGGGGGGTAAATGAACCTGAAGTAAAACAAAAAAATGGAAAAAGGAATTTAAAAAGGAATTTACAAGCTGTAGTTTTTCATTCTGAAGGTTTCTGTCCTGTCAAGTCCTCTTGAAAAAATGCTGTGAGATAAGAGCATCTTGTGCAGACAGGACCAAACACAAACTGAGGTATGTCAGACATGTTGAAAGAATGGGATCTATGTTTCCAAATGAGATGCAGAGACCAAGCTATTGACTCCACATAAGGTTGCTTTCCATAGGATGCTTATTATTCCAGCAAAATTATGTGAGAACTAACCATCAGGAGGGATAAACTACTTTCTCTTCAATATACATATTATTTAATCAGCAAAAGAAAGCCCAAGCTCGGAATTGCTACTTCTAAACCATTCCAGCACAGCAATGAACAGTGAGATGGCCAGCAGGGAACAGGTGGACTTAGCCAGACCTTACTTAACAAAGATTAAATACATTTCATGGATATGCTGGATTATTGGAGGTTCATGATATTATCGAAACCAATTCCAAATGTACTCCACAGTTCACCACAGCCCACATAAGGAGTATCTTGCCACAGCAGATAGGAACCAAGCACCCGCTCACATCTCATGCTTAGTTTCCCTCTGCTTCCTGACCCACTTCCTCTTTCAGCCCAGGCACAGGAAGGCCGGCTTCTCTCTTCTAAAGACCCTGTAGTGCTGCACAACCAGCAGAGGTTGGTGCGTCTGGAATGGAGAACGCTGACTGTCAACCCTGGGGCCGTTCCCTCAGCCTACACCTGCTCTGCAACCCATAGTGAGGGGAATTCGTTCAACCCCAAAGCTGATTGCACCATAGGAACTGAGTAAAGTCGTTCAATACAAGGACTTAATATGTAAATAATCATGCTGCCCTTTGGGCACACCAACCATGCCCATTACAAATCAAACTGCCCTAATGTCATGAGGAGGCCAATGAGCTGGTGGTGGTGGCATACAGACAAAGAGGTCACACAGGGGACTATTTGGATCATCACCCAGTCATTAGTGCTTGACTTGAGACTATTTATGACTGCCAAGTGAAGAGGAAAGCACCATTAAGTCTTCAATGACCTCGCTACAACCGTCCGTTTATGATCAGGGCTTGTCCAAAATTGTACTGGTATTTGGGAATTGCATTTCCTGTAGCTCCAAGGCCGTAACGAGCCAAATGTTAAAGACAGGGCCAAGTCATCATACTTGAAAGACACAATTGGAATCAGTGAATAATGGAAATAATCTTTGCTATTTATTGCATCCCTACTTGTGACACTCCCTGTCAAACCACTCACTGAGCAAACCCCATTTTGACTACAACACACGTGGTCCAGTCATGGAAACGTTTTTGCTAAATATTATATTGGCAGACCAAAATAATCAGACAACGAAGGGTCTTAATATAAAAGTAACCACATATTAATTTGACAAAGTTAAACAAAAACCGAAACAGCTGTCAACATAGAGCTGCTGGACCCCGGACATGACACTTCTCTGTCTGACCTCATTGACAAGAACTACAGCAACTAATGGAGGTTGAGTTTAATGTCATACCAGCAATTTCCCACATGATGTATACACACAGTCAAACTAATGGGGGACTCAATTATGCATGAAACTGAGCTTCATTTGTGAAGCAGCGATCACGTCTATGCTGCGACCCTTTTTTCTTCCATACCAGTGTGTTAGTGGGTCAAATCCGAACCTAATCACATCAATACTGGGTTTGAATTTAAAAAGACTGGGAGGGGGGTGGGGGTTATTGGACACAAGAGATCCCGAATGGCAGGGGTGATTCTTGGATGTGTGGAGCCGATTGTTCGGTGTGAGGAGAGCATGTAACGCCCGGGACAGGATGCCAGGGGCCAGGGCGCGGTTGTGCAGCTCTGCACCTCCGTCTGTGTGGATCCACCGCTGCGGAGAGAAGTTTTCCTGCCGCACTATGGAGGGCTACCCCACCCCGCTCCGCTCCCTGCTCCACACCGTGTGGCCACAGCACGTTTCCTCAATTCATCCACCCGACGGAGAAAGGAAAAACCCCGTGGCCCTCTGGTTGGGCGTAAAAATAACTTTTCTAGCATTAACAGATAGCTATCAGCCGCTGAGGGCTACAGCTAGCTTAAAGGGAGAGCGAGGGAGAGGAGCAGCTCACATTATATCCTGGTTCGTTTTAGCTAGCGCGTGCACTTCCCTGTCCCGGGCTGTGCTGTCTGGAGGTGGACGAGGGAAAAACCAAGCAGCTGCCATATTTAATACAGGGGGGGGAAACACCCGTCTACAACAGCGTGGTGTGTGCGCTTACCTTCTGAGAGGAGAAATTTAAGTATTCCCGAAAAGCGAATGATATAACACGCAGCCCAACGTGTGACCGGGTCGATTCCTCCTCCGCCGCTGAGCCTCTGACTCGCTCTCCGATCTTTCCCTACTCCCACACGGGCCCCGCCCCCTTCTTCGGCCTGGCTGACGGTGAGTGGAGCGGCCGCAGTTGACGGACAGCTCCCTCGACCAATGCCTATTTAGATAAGCAGACCCCCGGGGCCTCACGCCTCCTTCCTCCAGGTTCCCAGTCACAGAGAATCACCTTCATTTTTGCGTCTGTCGAGGCTTTTAAATCAGCTTTCATATTAATGTTATCCCTTTGTGCACCGCCCATTGTCTTCTTCTACTGTTGTATCATGGCCACTTCATTGATAAAAGCACTAATGTCCATTTATTCATTAAACAATAGGAGTTATGTTGTTTTTTCTTCAAGGGATAGACACTTGCACCTCATAAGCTCATGTTACAGCCTTACTGCTAATTTAATGATCCATAATATAACAGATAATTAGGGTGAAGCGTCAACATTTGAAACAGTAGCGTGGCTTTATATGCATATGTGACTGATGAGGGTGTAAATATGTGGATACTAAATATAGGGATACAATCAAAAGTGTATGAGGCTCAATTGTGCTTTGTTAGAAAACAGCAATAATTTTAATAATAACGTCTTTTATCTTATTTTTATTCCAAAGGCTACTTCTAATGTCCATTACTACAAATTATTATATCCTAGATTATACACGATGAAAAAAAAATGTAATTCTTTGCCTCGGTGTTGTTTTACAATATCAAAAATAATATATTTCAATTTTCCTGAAGAACACAATGTACCACACGTGTGTTTCAGCACCACAAGATGGCGTTATTTCACAAATCCAGCATTTTTGTCGGCAGAAAAAAACATCTGCACTTCATCATCCAGTTTATTTTCCTTCACCCTCCCTCAGTCCTGCATATCAGGAATGACGTTATCGTTTACGGTGGCTCTGGCAACCCGACCTGACAGGGTCAATGTATCACGAAAAAGCAAAACTTTATCAGTTAATTGTTTTATCGCTCACAAATGATCCAGTGATCAATATACCTGCTGTCTTGTTATTCCCTGTGTGTTCTGCACAACCTTCAGTTTCTATTTATTAGAGACAGCAATGAGTATGTTTTAGTTAATGAGATTTAAATGCCCTTACGTTTTCTCATTGATGGCTTCCTCTCGACCGCCTTCACCAGGGATTTCTGAGGCGAGTCAAAAGCGGCCTTCATCTGTGCCACCTTCACCGACTGGGCCTGCTCATCACACTTGACTTCAGCTGGCTTCGGCTGCTCATGGTGCTGCAGCTTTTCGTGCATTTGAATTGTTTCCTTTATGAGTTCAGAGACAGGCCTAGATTTGGGAGTGTTGGATGATTTTTCTCGCCTCAAGTCACCTTCGTCGTCGACAGTACTGTTGTCAGGTTGGTCTGGTGTGTTAAGTGGCATATGCAGATCCTGCTTGATGCTGGTTGTGACCTCTGAGTGACCAACCACAGCTGTCACAGTACCATTGCCTGTCTTCTCAGCAGCAGGTAAATTGCGTGACTCTGCCTTTTGCTCATCACTTTTCGTGGGTGAAGACTTTACAGCCGACACTGAGGAAGGTGCAGATTCCTCAGGGATCACACTCTCTTCACATGATGTTCTTTCATGTGAACCAGCTGATTGTAGGTCGTCCGGGGACAGGTTTTCAGAGGGTCCCACGTTTGAAGAAGCCTTTTTTGGGTCGATGCTTGTCTCTGAACTCTCGCAACAATCTGATTGTGGCGGCGCGCTCTCACTCGAGTCTTTAATGTGGTGATCCTTTGATGCAAGGTCTGGTTTACGCGGTTTCCTTTTTGAATCTGCAGAAGAGCGTGAAACACATCCTGACCGGTCAATCCTATCACTGGATATCTCTGTTCCTGTTCCGTCGAGGATCCTTTTTGCATTCATCTCCACGGGAACATCTGAAGTGTCCTTGTCGTCCTCTTTTATTTTAGAAACAGCCGGGGTCTCCTCCTCTCTGTTTCTCTTCAGTAGTTTCTGCAAAATAGAGCTGGGCGAGACTGGAATTGATGCTGAATCTGGATCATATGTGTTTGTTTCGGTTGTGTCGGTTTGTAGATAAGGCCTCACTGACTCCTTTTGATCAACAGTGTCAGTGACCTTTGGTTTTCTTGAAGAGTAGTCATTCAAAACTTGCTTCACCTCGCAAGTTAGTGTTTCCTCCTTTGCATTAGTCTCTGTTCTCACTTTTGGACCTCTACAATGAATGCTATCACTCATGTCTAATAGAGACTCTTTCTGCAGATTGTTTTTCAAAGGATGTTGGGCTTGAGCGGGAGGCGGTTCCTTCCTCTGCCTGAAGCTGCCTACTGTTCCTGCACAGAGCGCTTCAGCTTCAGCCATCGTGCTCCCATTCTGATCTTGAGCAGACAGCAGTTCACTTCCTGCATGAGCGCCATATCTGCTCACCTTCAGCAACACAGAGCCCTCTTCCGTGTTGTCAGAGGAGCTTGTATTCTCTGAGGTAACAGCAAGGCCATACTTTTCAGAGAAGTTTTCCTCTTGTCGCTCCTTCTGAGGGCCGGTTCCTTCGTCCTGATACTCCATCTTGATCTGTGAGGATGTCCGGAGCTCCTGCCGAATCTTCCTCTCCTCGCTACTAAAGTGGTTGAACAGCTTGTATGCTATGGTTCTTTCCTCAATCCCTGCACTACTCTTTTGGTTCTTGTCTGTCTCCTGGTGAACCACTGGAGCAGTCCTGCCTCTGTCTGCTCCTCCTCCTCCTCCTCTTCCCTCCTTTCCTGCAGCCACTCCCTGTGTTACCTCCTGTGTGGTAATAGGACTCACCCACACATTTATTTGCTTCTCACTGGAAGGTGTTGTTGGCTCCTGGCCGGGGCGCCCGTCTAGATCCTGTGTGTCTGATTCCCTTAAATTTTCCCCGGTGTTACCAGCCTCCTCCTCACAGGAGCCTTCTCCCTCCATGACATCACCTGCATTACCGTCTGCACCTACAGGGTCAGGGCACGGCCTCGTCTCCTCCGATCCTTCACAGAGGGCCTGTTCTCCCCCCTCCAGTTTCTCCTGGTTCTGTCCCATGCTGGTCTGTGGAGAACAACATGGTGTTAACCCCACAACAAAAGATAAAGTCATGCCATGTGTTAGGAATGCCAGCACAGAAGTATTTTCTTTTGCCTGCAGCTCATGAATGATCTGTGCTCTACCACAGCCTCTGTGAGCATCCACACTAATATTCAGGGGAAACTACGTGCCACGTAGCATGTAGCAAACAACTCAGTCACACAGGAGTGTTTTCATGACAGAGGTGAATCTGTGCATCTTATGACTTTGACTGCTTTAACTGCTCAGTTGGGTTATTCATGCACTTGCAATGTCAACGCCAGTTCAACATTGAGACAAATCACAGACACATGATGTTGCCATAATCTGAATTTTGAATGTTAATCCATTGTTTTGGCCTGTTAAGTGATTTAGGAGCATCACATTCCTCATTCACTTTATGTAATGTTCACTGTCATCACTCATTTAAACTGAACTGAGTGTAGGAATGTCAGACGTAAAGCATTAAAACAACATTGTTGATTTGTAAAATCTGTGATCAGCGGTTGTGGAGAACAGAAATAGTGATACTGTAGAAATTGATTCAGCCCTCTCTGTTTGTATTGAAGGCCGACTCAGTCTTATGACAGTCCGACAGCCAGTCTTCTCCCCACACTTTGCAAGATAAAACTCAACCGGTTTTGTCACACTTTTAGACGTTAGAATCTGTTTTTTACTGATTTGGTTTCATGTGATGCAATTAATTGATTGAAGGTACTAGTCAGTTAAGCTCTCTCATGCTGCAACATGTTTCAGGTATGAAGCCGTGCAACTCTGCTCATCCAAGTATCTTGATACAACTTGTTTTCTTGTATATATACTGATCCCTGCATCACATTTATCTAACGTTGACTGGTGATTGTTTTCCCTTTTTGTCTTTTGATAACTCTAAACCAATCTGTTTAAGATGTGTTTTACTGCTTTAGACTGTGTGTAGTAGATGAGTTTGTATGGCATAAATTGATGCCAAAGTACCATGTTAAACTATGTTTATGTTTTTACTATTAGTTTGATTTAGAATGGCACTTTTTTGAAGGGCCTGGAAGGTGTTTTACCCTTCACATTCCCTCAGAAATGTGTGTATCACATAGCAGCATTATCTTGTGCCGTTGACTGCAGTTATTGCTCATCTGGATGGTCATTGTGCTCATGAAGAATTATAGTCTGTGAGTGTAGAAGCAGCAGCAAGAGGGTAAAGCACAGTATAAGTCAAGGTGTGGCAAAAAAACAACATTTCCCTGACACTCTCAAATTGTCTAATTGTTTAATATGTTTTCACCAAACTGCAGCAGTAAGCAGAGAAGACTGTGAAGCACAATGGACAATGACCTGGACCATAAGTCTGCTTCCTGTCTCTGGCCTCATCTCTCCTTGTGTGTGTGTGTGTGACAACATATGACTGTTGTTGTCTTATCATCTGACAGGCCAACACACTGGCCAGACACACGGTTCAGGGAGCTAATGGTATCACACTACAACAGTAGCTTTGCTGTGTCGCTGAGATAAAAAAACATGATGTTTTTCACACTGGGATATTGAGGAAGAGCCAAAATACGTGATAAAATGAGACTTTAAAGGCAAGAAGATAATGGGGATCAGTAAAATCAGTCACAGTACCGTCTCCTCTCTTCAGATCATGTGGACTCATCAGGTTAAAGCCAGTGTCAGAGTCCAGTGGAATCTGCGTCCAGTGAATAACCACCAACTATTCAATCGGATAGTGAGGGGAACCCCTTCCCTCAAGGCAGTCCATCCCTGGTAACAACCGCTCCATTATCCTGTTTCATCCTTCATGAATGCCCGAAGCTGATCACTTGATCACCATGTGCTCTGCTGCCTCAACATACTCAGACATACAGGAATTCAAAAACAGTGGACCAGGACCCTCTCGCAAACCAAAAGTTTAAGCATCTTAAAAATGAAGGACTTGTCTTTTCTGTCAGATTCCAGCTCTGATTGGTACAACCACATGTTGCCTGGCACAGGCCTGGCCCGTGACAGCACTCTCCACCCTGATAGATATAATATTCCTCTCCGATCATATGTGACAGCTGACACTTACCAGTTAGAAGTTGCAGCCGAGTCAATCGCTCACCCTGGACCGACAGAGTGCTCTTTGTTGGTTGTTTGGAGATGTTCAGTCCGCCCTTAAATGCACAAGCAATGGGAGAGTTATATTACATCCATGTGATGTCACAGCGCATTTGACTAATACAATCAGGGGGAAACTCTTCAGTCTTGCAGCTCTACTTTTTCTGTCTTGAGAAACCTTGGAGAGGTTGTCATTCAGAGCTCCATCTATTTTTTTTTGCGTTTATTTTGAGTGTGATCCTGGGCTGAGATTATAAAAACATGAGGGCTAACCTTCTCACCTTGTGTCCAATTGAATGACGTGGGTATATAACTGGATGTTATAGTACATGACCAGTGCAGACCCTGAGTGAATATATATATATCTTGAATCTTACTCAATACTGTTTGCTTACAGGTGACATGTGCTGCACAGTTCATACTGGTTCACCCCAGGAAGCCAGTAAAGATAAGGAAGAGATAGTAACTGAATGCTTGTGTCTGTGATTAGCGCAATAGTCGCCGACCTGGAGATGTTCAGGAGTGTTGGGAATGATCTGAAGAAATAGCTCAGACTTTTTTTCTCTACTTTTGTTTCTCTTGGTCTCTGTAGCAACATTCAAAACAGGATACGTCTTCAGATAATAAAACAAAAGTGGTGGTAGCCAAGAATTCTCCGACAGAAGAAGGGGAAGAGGGGTCGGCCCACACCCAGACGCTGCAGACCGAAGGCTGATTTGTTGACCCACAACCATCGAACAGTCCTCCAGTTCTGCCCAACTCCTCTTTTTTTATGTTTTTATTGAAAAGGGTTACAGGTCAATCTCGTCTAGACTAAAGTCAATCTGTCACTAATTTCACTAATTTGTCATCGTTAAGTCAGCACACCCCACGGGCCTCTTGGCACACTCATGAGCTTCTTAGTTAGTCCCTCCGTCATTTAAAAGTTTACAGTGTACAGTAGCCACACATTGTAAACTTCCATTTGACATCTTTGGAAACAGTTTTGAATTGCATGTACATTTACCAAAAAAACAGTTTCAGTTCACAAACCACACGGTGTACACAGGGCCGACCATTCACTGCACAGGCATGTCCTATAGGCTGGGAGGAACAAGAGCGTGCAACTTAAGCAATTCACTGATGTCATGCAAACAGTGACGGGAAGCCAAATGTTATATAAGCTGGCTGTTAGAAAATGGCCCTCCTGCCAAAGTATACAGACGTGTGCACAGTGACGTAATTCCAGGCTACACACACAACGTCATAGTGGAGTCAGGGCACAGATATGTACGTTTTGAATAGATATCTGAGACTTTTTGTTCCCAAATTCAGCACACATACAGTATACAATCCTACTTGCCTCTTTTGTGAATACTTTTCCACATTATGTCTCTGTATAAAAGCTTTTGTCTTTCATTTAACTAATCTATTGTTTCAGAGCACACTCATTATCTCTTCTGCTTATCTTTTAAGGAGCCAATCCCAGCTGACTTTGGCTGGGAGGCGCGGTACACACAGGACAGGCATATCAGCATAGCACAGGACTGACATACAAAGACAAACAATCTCATTCACACCTACAGACATTTTAAAGTCTCCAATTCAGCTAACCAGTGCTGGTGACTGGTCCAGGGTGTACCCCACCTCTCGCCCCATGTCAGCTGGGATTGGCTCAAAAAGATAAGCGTGACAGTGATGGATGGAGCAAATAAAGACCAATCAACATGCAAACCCCACACAGAAAGACACCAGTCAAACTGGGATTCGAATCAAGAGCCTTCTTCTTTGCCTGCTAACCACTCTACCACATCACCACCCTTGTTTGTTGTTCCAGAGTATTGTTTATAATTTCCAGCACAAGTAGTCTGGAATGAATCATGCACAGAATAAGTAAGAGCAAAACAGGATTCACGGTATATTATGTAAAAGAAATGTTTATTTCCATATTTAACACATACAGTACATTTTTTTGACCAACATAAAAAGTGCAATATGCATTTGAACTACAGCAATGTACAGTACAAAAGTTACTGCATACTTAAATATAAAAAGAAAATGGTTACAAAACTGTGAAGTAACCTATTGTGATCGTTGTCACGTCAGTGTGACAAAAGCTTTCAAACGCATCGATGATATGAGCATAAAACAGCTATGAGCCTGACGACTCCACTGAGTCTCTCTCTTGTTTCTCCCAAAAGGTGCAAAAAGATGTGACAGCATTTTAAAATACATATATGATTGACATAATGATTCACATATTTTGTACAGCATCAGTGGTGCTTCCAATTTGTTGACAGCCAAACAACTTTGGTCTTTCACATTTTAAAAAGCACAAATGAGTTTAAAATGTTGGCAACCCTCAGGAATGAATTTAAGGTAAAGAAGGTTTGGATGAGAAATGTTAGGGTTCGGTGCTTTTTCTGTTTATATCTTGTCAAAAATGTTTAGATTAATTTAGCTTGGGAAAAAACCCAACATACATTGTATCATTTGACTGCCATAAATCCTCGGTTCCTGTCACACCAGACGTTTGTAGTATGATTTCAAAACCGTGCAGCGTGACTCCTCACTCTGCTCTCCCAGAAGCATTGTACACTGTAGGGAATGATGAGGTCAATAACATTACTCTGATGTTATTTTGGAAGATAGCTTGCTGTGTACCAGTATTCACTCAATAAAAAAAAGCAGTGCAAAGGAACAACAAACACAGAAACGTTTCTGTTCTGTTTGTTGAAAACAGTGAGCATGCCTCTGGCAAAACAATGACACAACCCTCCTCTCCCAGCATTCATCCCTTACACTCACTCAGAGACTCACACATAGTTAAGCATTAACGCACTAACACACACCTCTGCATTAAAAGTAGTTCAAAACCGAGTTCCTCACTTTAACGCAACACCAGCAAATGAACTGAATCAAACTCCAGTGTTCATCTGAGAAAGAGCGCCATGAATGCAACATGAGGTAACCATTAATTTTTTACAACTATCGAGCATCTAAAACATAAATTGTGCTGTAAACAACTATACATATATTTAACACTTTGCTCTCTGTCAAGCTTCACTGAGGGACTCAAGTTCACCAACACAGGCTAAGTAAAAATAATCCAAGTGCCGATGGATACTATAATTTGGTACATATCAGGTATGAACAGCGGTGAAGTTAAAGGTTATAGAGCATCCTGTACCGTCTTCATCCTGCAGTCTAACACAACTATGTGCCTCTGGTCTCATAGGTAAGGCACTTGTTTGTCCATGAATCAAACCATGTCAGAGGTGAGGTGATGGCTTACACACTTGTCAGATACAGCAATATGACTTAATCACTGTGAACAGCAGTTTGAGAAACAATGTGGCAAAGGAGAGCGTACACTCCTTACAACAGTTGGCATTGTTTGTTTTTGTATGTTTGTTTTTGAATATAATTTGCTTCGTCAGACTCGACTCGCTTCTCTTTCCAGGAACTGTACAACCCTCTCCAGCTCCACAGGGTGACACATGAAATTCAGGGTGGAGTGTTTTTAACCTCCACGTGATGTGTCAGCTTCTGGGTTCACCTGGCAGCGCCCTCTCTGGAGTGTGCAAGTCTTTGTATGGCCGAGGCAGAGCAGAGGTGGTGGGGGAGTCCCACTCCTGGCCAGTGTCTGGCTCGGGCGACAGTGAGAGGAGCAGCAGCGTCCCTGCATCTGAGGAACAGGCTGAGCACAGGTCCTCAGAGGAGAAGTTGAGGCTGCCCAACTTGGCCAGCGAGTTGGACCGCTTTAGCCTCGAGGGCACGGTCAGGCCCGCCAGCCGCATGCGGGTCTCGATCTCCTGCGCCCTCTGAAGCACGAGGCCAGGTTTACCCCTCACACTGCGCAGACTGTCACTGCTGGAGCTGCGTGTCAGGGTGGAGCCATGAGGCGAGGAGGTGGGTGTGTGCAGCCCACGCCCCACCACCCCCAACAAGCCTTCATTGGTCAGTGGCATCACCATTGGCTCTAACCGCACTTGGCAAGGTGTTGAAGATTTAGTGAAGTCCCTGGTAAAACTGCAGAATTCCTCCTCATCCTCGGTGAGAAAGGGGCTCTTCTTGGACCTTTGGCAAGCGTGCAAAGGCTTGAGAGATTGCAGGATCTCTTGAGATGAACCTGAAAGTCTCTCTAGTCTCTCGGCACGGCGGCGGACCATCCCAGATTTCTGCAGCTGTTCAAGGGTCTCCTGTTGTTGGACGACTCGACAAGCCACTGCAGGGTTCTCTTCCTCCACATCTATTCTCATCAGCTCAGGGAGAGCCTCTGAGTGAGCTGCAGATTGCATTTTGTCAGGCTCAGTCTTTCCTTCCAACACATTGCCACTGTCCTCAGGCTGAACTAAGTGCAGCGGTTCTCCTGGCTGCTCCTCTCTGATGAGGGGAGCTGTGGACGGGGAAGCAGCACAGTTGGCACAGTCACACAGAGGGCCACAGGGACGCAGCAGTCCCACTGAAGACGCAACGCCTTCAGAGGAGATATAGGACTGTGGGAATGAAGCACTTGGAACTTCAGGAGGACTGGGTTTAAGGCAAAGCTTAGAAGAGAGGGTTGGAGAATCTTCTTTCTGATTGGACTTTGAGTCCCTCATTGAGAGTGCACAAGCATCAGCAGGAAGAAGGATGGAGGAAGGCTTTTCCTAAATAAAGACAGGGGAACGTGGTTATTCCTTCAAATTGGATTCATTTGAAATGGATTACACCATTTTCATTCTAAGATTTGTGTTACTCATATTAATCGAACTTACATTGTGGTTCCATGAAGGACTCAAGTGGTTGTTGTTGTTGGAATTTTCATTCAGAGATGCCAGGTCCATGCCATTACCCTCTGTATCCCCCTCGACCTCCACATCTTGCGTTTCCTCTTCCCCACCTCCTTCCCCACCCCCTCCGTCATCTGGCTGCATCAGTACCTCCATCTCTGCCTCCTCCTTCTGCACCTCTTCCTCATCCTCTTCCTCCACTGTGCTGAACTCCAGCCTCAGGCGCAGCTCCTCCAGTGGCTCAGGGCCACGACTACAGGTCTGGGCAGCAGTTCCCTCTGCTGTGGGTCCAAATTGGGAGAGGGGCAGGCCTTCTCGTCCATCGAAGGCCTCATCATCCAACAGAGCATCCCGCTCCACATCATCAATTTCTATAAAAACTTTTTCCATGCCGACAAGAGGGGGGCCACGCACTGGTGTTGACGGTTCGCTATCCAACGCTGAGTCAGAGAGCCGGCGGAAGTAGTAGTTGTTGTAGGCGGGGTCAATATCCAGTGAAACAGTCCTGCACGAGGAGGGGCCCGCAGCACCTTTATCAGACAGCGCCTCCTCACAGCAGGGGGACATCCCTGGCTCAGGAGTCAGGTGGCCTCCCTCCTCCCCTCCACAGCACTGAGCCACCCCCTGCTGTCCCTCTGCCATCTCACAGTCTGCATCTGGATGCCACAGCTTGTTGTGCCTCTGTTTACTGGAATTACAGACATACAGTGTGCAGAAGGAGAGCAGTAGTTAGAATACAGGTCAACTGAGAAAATACAATGACCAAACAACAGTTCAGGCCATGTTGGAATCCGTACCTGGCATCCAGGATGCCCTCGTACTCTGCCAGCTGTCTCATGAAACCTGGGTTTGGTCGTGTGATGCTCCTCTTCTGCTTGACGAAGTTGTACGCCTTCTCTAATGACCAGCCGTGCTCCTTCATGGCGTAAGCAATGACAGTGGAGGCAGATCGACTGACACCCATCTTACAGTGAACCAGACACTTGGACTGGTTCTTTCTGTTTGTGAGAATTACACACAAACACACACACACACACACACACACACATTAATAATACTGGAATTCACCAGTTATAGGTTTAATTTGTTAGTTATAACTCTGGATTTCATTAAAGCAAAAAAAAAATAGTGGTATATTCTAAATTAAAGTGATTTTATCAAACACTGAATAGATACTGAAACAAGTCATATAAATTACAATTCCCTTCATGACTTTACAACATGTGGAAAGTTACTTTTTCAGTTACCATCCAATGTGATATTTGTTTTCTCTTTCAACATCCTAGAGGTACTATGTAATGATGATAAGATGATGTGATGATAAGAAGTCTGTAGTTGAATACATGAGCTACATGTTTACTGTTCCACTGAGGACTCACTTTGCTTTAACAATGAAGTTGTACGTGTCATTCCAGTGAGCCAGCAGGTCAGTGGCCTCCTCGTCATACACTCGTATGTTGTGATAACTGAATGTGCCTGGAAAAAAGTTGTCTATCTCCCGTGTAACGTTGAGGATATAGCCCACCCTGGGGAGGAAAGATCAAGTTAACTCATCAACAACATTCTTTCGTGCTCAAATCATCAGAAAAAATATGTCTTATCTTGGCTCCTCCATAATATAAAACAAATCACCCTGTCTCTTGCAGCTCCTCCAAATTAGATGCATTCCATTCAGATCCCTAAAAACAAATGAGAGACAACACTGTTTAGACTGTGCAGTTTGGAGTGTATTTTCAAATCTTGGTGAGATGGTTCTTTTTCTCCAAAAACAATTATTTCACAGCATGTTTCTGTTGATGTAAGAGACATCATCAGTTGTCTCACCAGGTAGACGTGGTCAAAGATGAGAGTGGGTTTGTCCATCTGGCCCAGGATCAGCAGCATCTCGTTGTCAATGAACTCTTTGTACTCCTTCAGGTTGCAGTTCATGTGTTGCTCCAGCTCTGTACGGATCTGACAAGAACATTTACACAGCATGATTTCATTTGTGTATGGAGGGGGTTTTTGTGTTGTTGTTGTTGGTGGGTACTTACTTTACATTCCTGTTTCTAGGCATCAAATAATGTCACCAGGTAATATAAAAGTATAAACATACAATTATTTATAATCTCAATAGTGTAAATTAGAATCCTGTAAATTGGAACATTAAAAAAAAAAATCTAAAAAGAATCTTATACACTATAACTTCTCTCTGTTTTTAGAGAATAAATGTAAATGCAACCACAAAACAACAAGAAGGAAATGGACAGAGGATTTGTTCTGTGTGTGTGCGACTGTATTATTGATATTAACCTGTTTGCAGGTGACATTCTCAAGATCCTGGCACGTCATGATGCTTCTGAGTTTGGCTTTAATAAGGCACTCTGTCCTCTCTCTCTCTGAAGGCCTGACAAAGATTAAAACGGTTGTTCCTGAAATGTCGAGCTATTTCAACAACTGGCATAGAAGTAATTTGTTTCTCTCTTTACATGAGGAATCTGATTTTAGTTGCTTTGTTTTTACTGACTTGTCGACAAACATGGTGGGCGAGTCTGGACGTGGGGTTTCCAAGTCCTTCATGGCATTCCACTCGTTGATGCAGCTCTGCTCTGAGGCAATGCAGCTCTCGTAGTAGCCCATCCAAGTGAGAGCAATCCCCCCAGGGAAGTAGTTATACCTGCGTGACACCTCACATGCCTTGTGCATCACCTGCAGAGCCGACCTACATTGTTGTTAGTTGGGAAAGTAAAGTTACAGATGTTAAAATAATTGGAGGATTTACAATCTAGCTTTAAGCAGTTCTGTGCACATGAGTCTTCATGCCAGCAGGTGGCAGATTGAATCAGTGCTGCTTCAATCTGGTATCTCACTGCAGCACAGTGTCTATCAAGAGATTTATTGTATGGTGTGTCATGAAGCTACAGTGCTGTCCAGAGGTTGTTTATTACTCACCACATAGCCTGCACGGACACGGGTTTAAAGACATGAGTCCGACCTGCTGTGTTCACAGTAAAGCCCCTGAGGAGCAAACAAAACAGATGGTCATTCACTGAGCTGGAGCACGTTGAGGCAACAGTACGTGTGTATCAAGATCTTTTCAAGTGTCACATAGTGCGGATGCAGTGTTGAAAAGCAGAGACATGATACCGGTTTACATGCTGCAGCTGTTTTCACTAAACACAGAGAAAAACTCACCCGTCGCCATCCAGGTGGATCTTTGTATCGCTCCACAGAGGCAGCACCATGCCAATCGAACAGCTTTTACTGGCAGGATGAAAGTGAGAATGAAAATTAACAACCTGGCAAACAGGAGAAAATTCTACGACTCTTTTAAATGAGTTAAGTGGATAACACAATTGAAATATTCCATATTCAACTTGAAAAGGTATTGAGATTACAGTGATCATGAAAATCATTTGGGCCTGTTAGTACCAGTCTTTGCTAGGTAAGTCTATCCCCAGTAGGATGTTCTCCTCTGTGTCCTGTCGCCCACTGGTGTACACCACCACCATGTACCGCACGCGATCTGACCATGCACTCTCCAGACGCACCGCCTGCACAGGGTACAGACAATACAACACAAAATATTATGCAAGATTGATAAATAAATACAATCCTTCCTTTGCGCAAGAGCAATTCTGATTGTACATAACAGCAAACAATCTAGAGAAGCAACAAATGGCCGATCAAGTTCACTGACCCTCCTGCTAAAATCTGTGTGTAACAAAGTGTCACACGTGGATGTGCTGGGATAACTGGGATACAAACTAGGTATAATAGTGTAACCATGACCTCGGGGTGTGTGTGAGAGCACAGGGCTGGTAAACATAAAAATGAAGTAGCTCACACCAACACAAACACACCATGGAAACATTTGGTAATGCTCTCCTGAGTGTGCTCTCATGAGCTAATAATTACAGTAAGCACATAAGTGTCTTAAGTGCACAATAAAACAGTTTTCTGGATGTTTTGCTATGCCAAGTTGTTAGTCGTGGCCTTTATATGAGTGCATGTTTTTATTTTGATCTATGCACATATTTCTTTTGTCTCTTACCAGTTTGATTCTGTCTTCAGAGCGAAGAATGTTGATCATCACCTGCAGGTGTTGAGGTAAGTCGCCTGTTGAGGGAGATCATGTAGAAAATTAATCAATGATGAGAAGAGGCTGTTAAGTGTGAGTTTAAAAATCTACCTCGTCATACTGATACATTTAACTTGAAAGTGAAGATAGAACAATGATAAAGAGTGTTTTACTTTGAAAACACTGGGTGAGGATAGTAATGGGTGTATAATGCATGCTGGGAACACAAAGAGCTTATCCAATTAAAGGCTCTGCTGTATTCCAGTACAGATACATGTAGTAACACTGCTCCCTAGTGTTTAACTAGACATACAACCTGCCCGGTGACTTTTATCAGCTGACATGTTGTAACTGATTTAGATATATTTTCCATCTTTGTATGAGTGAAATGATCAGCGACACATCTACCATTCAAGAACTGGTCTGAGTTAATTTGACTTCCCTCAGTGCTTCCTGTGCAGAGACATGTCAGTGACGCAGGATAATAAAACAAGGTGTGGACGTGGACCAACAGCAATGCAAAGTGAAAGAAAAATGCTTCCACCAACATTATCTCCATGTTCTGATGATTAAATTGTCTCATATATGGGTTAGGTCGGGAAGCTAAAGGTTGGGAAACTAAATCCCATTTAATATTTCAAACGTAAAAAGGATCCAAAGAAAATAAAGACAGACACAAATTCTGCATAATATGAATAAATAAAATCCACACTTGTTGTCCTATAAGCTAAATTTACCAAATAAAATAAAAATGAATTAATAAATGAATGAATAAACAGTTAGCTGACAGTCACATGTACAAGAAAACAGTGTTGTTCCTTCGTCATATGTTGTTTGCCCCAGAATTTATAGCAGAGACGGGCAAAGCCACAGGTAAAGAGAATAAGCCTCAATTAAAAGGAGACCAAAATGAAACATCCTGTTACTATGAATGAAATGAAATAATAATTGTTCATTAAATGTTGGATAACGTGAGTACACAAGTCAACAGAATATATAACAGAGGCCTACTAATTTTTAGACATTTTATTGAAGAATTGTAACATATTATATGTTTAAATGGCAAAGCTATTGTCTGCATACATCAGTATAACTTTACAAATGACATTAGTGTATGTATCTGTTAAGCTTGCCCCCCCCGCTGCTCCTCTTAAGATTCTTCCCTCTTCCTTTTGCACAAGTCACCTTCTCCTTTCTGTTTTTCTTTGAAAGCCACAGTAACTGCAAAAACAGCGCAGCTATTGTACCTCGGCCAAATGTTCTTGGGAACAAAGCAGGTCCAGCAAATATGGGTTACCTGACAAAGTGGCTGGTGGAGTGGCCAAAGCTGCCAACCACAGCCCTGACTTGCCAAATGACTTGGCATCATGTTGGGTATTGGCTGATGCTGAAGCCCCACCATGCCAGTAGAATGTCAGGTCAGACTTATGTCTTTAGAGCAATCAATTGTGTCTTTCAATTGGGACATTTTAAAAAGAGCTTTGGACTGAGAGTGCCGACCAGTTCATTGCTTAAAGCAATAAGATAAAAATGTATAATTCAAATAAACAAGATCCTCAGTCATTCAAATCATAAGAATCCAAGATGAGTTGCATCAAGGGTAACTGGAAAATATATTTTTTACAATATGTCCAAAATAACTTCTTCGAGCATTAGCAGAGTATGTTAATTTACATACTACCTCATGTTCCCTTTACTCACTAAAGTTAGCAGAGTAATTAAGATGGAGAGCACAAGATAATACAAACAATACCGGCCTTCTTTAATCGCCAACAGAGGTTTTGTCCACAGTTCTACCATGTGCTGGATTTAAACACTAATCTGCCTAAGCTATATGTCTGGAACACGCTTATCAACTAGGCAGCCTCCCTCCTCTACACCTCAGCTACAAACATCTGCTGCGATGATCTCAGTCACACAAACATACAACATAAACTGGACAAGAAACCTGATGAGGAGACAGATGAGATTAAAACTGTAGTTTAGGTAAATGATGAGGATCACAGGGTGTGTGTTTTGTGTGTGTCTTGTGGTTCTCACCTGCATGTTTGTGGGGAGGATGTGCTTTCTGGCCCTGGTGACTGCTCCCCTGCTGCAGGAAGAGGGCAGCACCCTTCACCATGAAGAAGCTCTCACTCAGGCTGCAGAACAAATGGGAGAGAGAAGTTGCATGTATTGAAACATCACACACACACACACCGCTCTGCAGAGCAACAGATAGGCAAAACTGTTCCGGCTTGTTCAGTGGACAATGGGAGCGAAGAAGTGGTTCAGGAGACAAATGAAATATTCAGTTTTAAGCAGACGGTTCAGTTCAGTAGACGCAGCCTACGAGATGACCATCAATTATTTCTGCTGCTGATGAATTAAGTTAACAGCAAAGTGGGAAAGCCCAGCTGCCACGTCAAAAAGTCAGATCTCAGGTCTGCAGCAGCCATGAATCAAGCTTTGATCCTCAATGCTTATCTGTCTTTTTCCTGCTGCATGGGCTGCACTCGGACTCCACTTGTCAGGTCTCTGCTGACTTGACGTTAAGACACACAGACCTCAATAGCTGACCTAGCTGTGGTTGTTTGTGATGCTTGACTTCCACAATGACCAAAAAGCAACAATAATCAGTTCATACCTGTCTGTACAAGACCTGGTTTTTCAGGTTAGGCTTTAGAGATGACATCAGATTACATAAATAAGGAACAGCAATAAAAAATAAGTGAGGTGTTTCCTCCAGGCTAAATTAAATCATGTGGAAAACCACGAGAGCACCTTGCTCATAAATCTACCTGGCAGCAAGGTGCGACACATGCACAATGTAATCTGTGTGTGCAGTCTGGCAAATCAGGACATCAGAACAGATGAGTGACAGCAACAAAAATAAAACACTTCGAACAGGTATTCAGACCTACATCTAAACACAGAAATCAATGTACTAGTAATGTCATCTTAAAGGAGTTATAGTGGTCTATCTGTCTTAAATTCTCACGATACAGAAAAGAAAATCTCAACTGTGTAGCATCTGCAGTTTGTAGTGTTGTGCTGTAATATAAAACAATCTGAAAAGCCCAGGACTAGGAAAATGCTGATAATTAGTTTATATGTTTTTTATTTTAACTGACAAAATTTTACTATTTCTAACTTCCTGTTGATCTTAAGCTAAACAACATTGACTGCATGACTACAGCATGATTTCTCAATCATGATCGGATCAAAATAGTCCCGTACCACTTGCACCACTAATTGGTGTAATAAGTCATATACACAAACTATGCAGCTTGTCCTAATATAATATTACTTTTATAATTTACACATCTACATGTGTTTTATTGTTAATTGTGAAATGAAAATGAGTAATAAGAGCTCAACAGGCTGCATCTGCAGCAGGGGCAGCAGGTTCTGTTGTCGTGTATCACAAGATTGTGGTTTGTATCAGTTTCTGTCCTTTTAATAACTGCTCCATAATCTACAAAAGTGTAAAAACGTTTGTATGGATACATCACAAACATCTACAAAGATATAAAACCCACTGACCAAATGCCTTTAGTTCACACAAGCACTGACAAACGTCCTTTATCTAAATGACACTGACTGCAAGTTTCACCCTCAGATTGCTGTGTCCAGCTCTGAAGCTGCTTCCTCGCTGAGCTCTCTCTGATCACACTTTCAAAACCCACGTTCAGAAGAGCAACACTGGGCCAAACAGATGATTTTGTGGGAACAATGGACTTTGTTTTGTTCACCTCACAATAAATTTTCTCAGCACCCAGCATCGCAGAAACAAAGTTGCACAGTGAATAAGCACGGGGGTGGACACTTCTCAACAAAGGCCTTTGTCTCACTTTGGTAGATTTTTGCTTTGGTTTGTGCTCTGAGAATTATGAGGCTATTAGGACGGTCTAATGTCAGAAAATGAACGGTAGTGTCAGAGCAAAGTGGCAAAAGTAAGAATTAGAAGAGGAGCACAGCGTCATCACTCATCAGTGTTGTGTGTACTGTACAAATCCCTGCTGCTCACTTTTCCTATTTCAGCTTGTAACACAACTTTAAGTCCACAGGTCTTATCCTTTTCATATCAGAAAAAACCTGAAACAAGTGAAATGAGAGAATGTGTGCAACTTGTCCTTACATGTAAATCAAGAGCTGTCCCACTGCCTCACTGGCCGTACTCAGACATCCTAATTAAACTGCTCTCGCCCTGCAGCACCCTTCTATCAGTTTCTCCACAAACACTGGAGCTAAAAATACATCCGCTATCAAAGCAAACAAAGACTATGACAGAAAAGCTGGTCTGATTGCTGCATGGATTCCATGATTACAACCTCCAGTAACTTTACCTCCTTTCCAGACAGAGAGAGAAAAAAGGCCAATACATCAGGTCACAGAAATATCACAAATATAATCATTGGTGAATCACAGAGTCTCAGCTGCCAGTGTATGATAACTTATTTGGATTAGGATTCACTATCATATCAGATGGACACATTCAGTGATTGATTAGAAATTACTATTGTAAAATCTTACACTTAACTACTAACCACTGAGAGCAAGAAATCCAAACATTAGTCAGGCTTCTGATCTCGAGTCTTGAGTTGGGGATCTTGTTCCCACGATTAAAAAAACATTTTTAAAAATGACAGTCTACACTCACATGCGGTTTATCTCACGCTGGGTCAACACAGCGTTCTCCACAAAATACGGTATCATCTTCATCACGACCTCTTGAATGGGTTCTACAACCAGATGCATCTTGTTGAATGGAGCGCTAAAGAGGCAGTGGTGTGTTGGCGTCAGGCGCTGGCCCACCACGTTTGAGTGACAGACTGACAGTCTACACTCATCTGTGCTGCTCAGTGAAGAAGTTCTGTCTGCTCAGATGCCACTCCCTCTCTGCTGCCTCCTCCTCCTCCTCCTCCTCCTCCCTCATCTGAGCGACTCTGAGTGTGAGTCAGATTCCTGCCTGGAGGGACGTGCTGCAGCCTCCACCCGCTGCCTCAGGCACACACACAAACACACACAACTGTGCTTGTCTCCCCGTCCTACCATCTCTTTTGTCTCAGTCACATTTTGTCTCAAAAGTTTGAAAATAATGTTGATGTGATTTTCCTGAGGTCTGTACCAAACAGGCATGTTCCCTAACATCTGGAGATGACTGTAGGCTGAGGATTCTCTGTGACACTACAACACGTCACGTATAATAGCATGTTGTGACATATTTTACCTTTAACAATAGTTTTCCTCTTTAGCCAGAGCAAAGCTTGTCCACTTGTTCAACAGAAACCATCATAAACCAACAACATTTTAAAACCCACTCAGTGGGTTTCTTTGTCCACAATTGGAGGAAGACAAAAAAAAAACCCCAGGCTGAGGAATTTTGGCACAAACTCTTCCAATGGGATGTCTCCATGTGTATGCCACCTTAGGGGCAGCATCCAAGGTAGTGCCTCCAGGGAGCTTAACTCATGGGCCAAGCATGGGCGTAAAGGGCAGTGAGAACTGGCAATCTCCCAAATCTCCTGAATCTCATTATACCAGGGTTTATAAGGGAGGGATTATCTAGTCTCTCTCTCCTTCAAGTGGTCAGCACTGGCTGTCACTCACTAACATGGACCACAAACAAACCAGTGTGTTTGATTATTAGAGAGCACAATGGCATGTTAAGGATAAAATAACCTTTATGTTTAAAGCCTCTGCATCAGCAGTAACTGATCATTGTAGATACCAACAAGAAAAGTCAAATACAGAGAACTATAGAATGAAATTCCATTCTGAAAATAACTGTGCAAGTTGAGACTGTAGTTTCACATATGTTTGTGAGCATGACACTATTATAAGCTATACCTTCCTTTCTCACTTTTCCCCTCTCACTAAGCATTGAACCCCCCCACCACCACTACACAAAGACACAGCACAACACTGTTAATCTGGGAGGATTTGCTGACAGACATGACCTGTAGCTCTGTGAAACAGATAACAAGCTAGATCTTCTATTCTTCTCCTCGATAGCACTACTTCTGAAACACCACTCCAGATAGTGTGCTATATACTATCTGGAGTGGTGTTTCAGAAGTAGTGCTATGTGTATTCATTCTGTCCCAGGTGGAAACTTGGATAGCTCAGTGTGTCAGGTGCATGAAGAAGTGCAGTGACCTGGTTGGATATTTGAGCTACTACTTTATAATAGGAGGTCAAGCTTTAGAAGCAGCAGGCAGGGATGATGGCATGTCACCAGGTTAAGGTATGGTTTGCTGCTGCAACAGTAGCCAGATGGACCTGTACGGGGCCAAACAGGACCAGATGTCCTCTAAGCCACTGCTCCAAGTCACGAGGTGGAGTGGTATGTGAGAGAGGTACACTTGATTATACCGAGGATGCACTACAAAGAGGCTACACAGAGGCAGCAACCAGGCTGGTTTATTCATGGACTCGGTGTGTTTAGCACACGTAGAAACGATGAGGGGAAGAAACTCCTCTCAGGGCTGTCGGTTGTATAATACTGGCATTTTCTCACTGACACCATTGAAAAGGGTAGAGACAGAGAGGGAGAAGGGACAGGGAGGAAACAAATGTCCTCAGGTGTCAGTGGAGACAGTGGAGGGCCCGAGAAGGAAACAAATGACATCATCTTGCTACTGAGGAAAAAAAAACACAGAGCTGCGGCTTCTGTTGCAGTTTGTCTCCCTATGGCTACATCCATACTAATACGTTTTTTATTTGAAAAAAGGGCATGCCAGTGTAAACGAGTCATGTGATAGGAGCCTGACGAATCAGAAAAGGCTATGTAGTAACCAAAAGACCCAATCAGCAAGCGGTTATGAGTGTCTACTTCGTTGTTTCCAAACATCTCAGTTTCTGCCTGTCCAGAATAAAAATGCGGCCCAAACTAAAACGAGGCCAGCAACGTTTTCAATCTTCTCCATTTTAGAGGCTCTAAAACTCCGGAGTAGTCTGAACGGTTGTGCATTTTCAAACGCAAACATTGTGGTATGGATGGATCCTATGATTCTCTTATCTACACTCATTCAAATCCTGACGGAGCATTTTTACGTATTATTGGACTCAGATTTCAACCCAAGTACCCATCATAAGAAAGTGAGTTTAAATGAAATTCACATTTAGAAGTAATTGTATCCTTGTTTGTTTCTCTGCTGATTGTGGAGTTGTTCCATCACCGTGCACCCAATCCCTCCTCATTCCAAACACTGCACCATGAATCTATGAGCAAACACATCCACTGGCATCTCTGCCAAGTCTGCCTCTTGCCCAACTTTGCTGTGTGTACAAGTTGGTGAGATGAAATCACCCTTGAATCAGAGCCACCAACACCTGCATGATGTTTATGTTGGCCTCCGTCAAGCTGCTGGGCTAGTCATCATTATCAGGGTCAGCTTGGAACAGCGAGCGCAAATACTCCCACTCGGCAGTTACTGCTGTGTGTAAACAGATGGAACTATCTATCAAGTGTTCTAGATCAGTATGGCCTCATCTAATGAGAAATATTATCTGTCAAATAAAAGTCAACTTAATGTGCCATTATGTTATGAAACATGAATTTACTGGCAATTTAATTACATAACATGGGTTACTAGCCCCTCAAAAAATGGTAGCTATCTTGAGGCAAGGCAGGACAAGACATGCATTAGGTATAGATCATTCACTCAAACTGACACGCACACACACACATATGCAGGTTATAAGGTTTAAACTGTGTTTCACAAACACTAATTACCAGTTCAACGATCACAAGATCATACATACTAGGTCTCCTACTACTGTGAGGTTCTTGTTAGAGTGGGGGTACCTGACCTTATCCTGTTTGCACCCCTCAGGTCGGGCCGGAATCAGACAAAAATGTGGAAATTATATTGGGATTCGGATCAGGTCAGTCACATTGACTGGGCAGATTTTTTTTACACATGTCTGTAATGGGGAAAAATCCAATTATGTGTCGGGGAATGAGTAACACAAACTGAGTGCAGCAACATTAACTGCATCTGCTCTGGTCAGGTCCAGACACATAAAAAGGGTTTGGGGTTGGCTCTGGGTCAGGCTCGGATTAGTTTTCCCCTGGCTTGGACAGGTTCAGACAGAAAAATGTCGCCTGAGCTGCACTCTAGTATGTGTCCACTCAACATACACATGCGCGCCCCAGCAGCTCCCGCCACACATAGAGGATCAACCTCTGTGGGAAACACTGTTGTTAACACATTACTTAACTACTGGGAATAAAGGAAGGATTTTACAGTTGTTTATTAGGAATGAATGACTCTGCCAACAAGACAGACAGACAGGTGTTTAACTACACTGACGCTCAGTTGTTCTCAAGTTTTAATGCCAGCTAATCTGCCCCAACTCCAGGTTTCACTGAATGGCTCAAACACAGATGCAACCACTCAGTGAACACCTGTGAGTAACATTTGACCTGGTGTGCCACGTACCAAGCAACAGATGGGCTACACTTGAAATAAACGTACCTCTGATTTGCTCGCCGTTCATCGTCACTCCCAAAATCCTGCAATACAGATAACAGAACAAAATGAATAACACACTCCATCAATTTTGATGGTATTATTAACAAACACTCAGCAGTGGAGCACATAGAAGGTTTGCCTATATTTGATCAAAAACAAACTCACTGAAATACACTTAACAAGGTAACACACAATGGAGAAAATAACTTACAAGCTGTGTGACCAGAACTGACTTAAAGGTTAATCAACATATAATAAGCATGTTTGTCTCCACACATGTTAACACAATCGACAACTACTTGCATGGCAAAGAAATTACCGTGTGTATTAGGGGTTGGTGACATGGCTGTGTATATATGTTGATAGATTTAGCTGACAAGACACTACACACCACTGTAATCAAGACAAAAACCCTAAAGCAAAACAAAAGAAAAATCAACAATGTTTGGGTTTAATCCAGCAGAATATATGTATATAGTGGGAGGGATGAGAGTGGAAAATAGAAAATGACAGTTGATGCAGTTTGGTGGTTTTGCCATAAATATGAGTGCTATCAATCTTGCTTGATTTTTTATGGAGACCCCAATCCATTAATCATGATTAGGGTTTTCTAAAATTCACAAAGTCCTCTTTGACCCATTTTCAGAAAATCCAAATCTGTGTTTAACTATGAAGAGGCAGACATTTTGCACGATGAATAAAACATACTAAATACTTAAAACTTCATATTGGATAGTGTATGCAGTAATAGTCATGAGCAGACTAGATCAATGATTTAGGAACAAATCCTCAGTTGTGGAATTAAACAAATAGGGTAAATAAATAAATCGGCAATATCTCTGACTATTGATGAGACAATTCTACTGATGTGCAGCAGAACATGTAGAAAAATAGAGAGTATCATTTCTAGGAAAGAAATTATTTGCAAGGGAGCATGCAACAATGCATAACTAGGTACCTGCATGGTTGTGTATTAGGGGAAATAATCCCCAAAATGAACTACCTTGTGCGTGCATCTTGTAAATCCCTGTTTACCTCCGCTCTCTTCCCCCCATTCCTACAGTAGTATCCCTCCACCCCACCCGCCCCTCATGAGTAGATGACATCATAGCTGCAGCAGCTTCCTGCCAGCGTTATCTATCACACCTCACCGTGATGCTGCTGCTGCTGCTGCTGCTAGACTACGCCCCCCCGCTGCAGAGGGACACTGAGGGACAAACCCAGTCAACCAGCAAAACTATTTACTCTTAAGAGAAGCAATTGGTTTGCAGTAATCTACTACTTTGATAAAACCTTTAAGAGATGCATACTTTTACTGCAGCGGTGGCTCATCAACTTGAAGTTGTAAATAAATGCAGCCGTAGATGTCAACCCTGGTTTCTCTGATGTGGTCATACACAAGAGAGCAAGGTGCTTTAGGGGTTTATAGCTAGTAATTAGCGCCCCCGTCTGGCCACTGATGGCTGTACTTAAAAAATAGCAAGCGGGAAGTTATCTTTGAATGATTTTGGTTGTTTGTAACATATAAAATGACTTGGCTTTTTTTTGGCAGTGAGTGCTCAGAAACCATAAAGCTCAAAGTGTGACTCTCTGTTGCTACAAGGGAAGAGAAACAACCCTTCAGGTTCAGTCCTGTCCCTCCATGTGCCTGTGAGGCTGACAATCTCATATGCCCCTACTATAAATACTGAAAAGCAGCAACATGCCAACACATGCCCCCCCCCCCCCCCCCCCCCCCAACCAGCAGAATGAATCACATCAATCTCAGCAGTAAGTGGATGTGGCAGCAGTGTCGTGCTACAGTCGTAACGATGGTGTGTAAATCACACTCAAATGTTATTAATGTTCAAGATTTGATAAATGTTCAATGTCAGTCAGCCACATCACAAAACAGCTAACGGTGGCTACAGCTTATATCGTTCTTAAGGCACTTGTCAAAATAAGATAACGTTTTTAATTTGACCTCCTACCATTTTTAAAAAGGTTTAAGGGTTTTTTTTTTACAATGAACCTACATAGTAAAACAAATTACACAATAGACATAATTGTTAGCATATGTGGTAGCCACACATATCTGGCTATCAGTAACGGAGACGTTTGCTAGCTACCGTTAGCTAACAACCTAGCATAACATGTTAACTAACGGTGCTAATCATGTAGCTTCACTCAGCGGGCCTTTCTCCAGCTACATCCCCCCCAGCCACTCCACCAACACCCTCCCTGTACCGGGGCATCGCTTCGGTTCACCCGGAACAACACTGACCTCCCCCGCCGCCGTGGTTGCCGTGCTCCCGGTGGAAGCGGCGCTCGGGGTCGGGGACCTCTGCAGAGTAACCAACGCCATGGCTGGAAGCTGAGGATGATGCACCGGCCGGCCGATGTGGCCTGGTGAGCTGCTGCTGCCGCTGCCGCCGCTGCTGCTGCTGCTGCTAGCTGCAGGGCTAGCGACACATACAGCTGACGGACGGATGGAGGGATGGAGGCAGGGAGGGAGGGAGGGAGGGAGAGAGGGAGAGGGAGTCTCGGTGTCCTGCAGCAGAAGCTCTCTGTGCAGGAAGTGCCGCCGTCACGGCCCCGTGCTGTCAGGTGGCACCTGTGATCACAGAATCATAAAATAATCATTGCTCACCAAACTAGAAAGACAGAACGGCAGTGCAACTCCATGTGTAAATATTTAATGTAATAATAGAGTTCATTAAAACAAATGAGTGCAAAGATTAACATGACAAGGATTCAATACATGTATGCAGAAAAAATACAAATAGATGGAAAGTAGGTTATAATGGACTAACACAAAATAAATAGAAAAATAAGATATTATTTGAGGCACATAGGTAGATTATTAGAGTAATTATTAGAGTAATTGTTGACAGTTTAGGTGCAGGTATTGAATTGATGGACTACAAAGCCCATGGATGCCTTATAATACATTAATGACATTGATTCATGAATGTATAACAGACTACAACAGCTTATAAGAGTCACAAACAACAAAAGGGCAGGTGCTTGAGCACCACTAGGGGTCTATCTGTGCACGTGCCTGATGATTAGCAATGTGCATTCGTACCTTATGTATGAGATGCTAATTTTGGCAAGCGAAAAACAGTCTTATATATTATATATTATAGACTTAACCTATAATTTACTTTATGCAAAAAGTGAAAAGTTGACTTTTAGTGCAATCAAACAGCTGAGGTAAGACCAATTTCTTATCAACTTCAACACAAACGGAGTCTTTTCTTGCATTTAGTGGAGTCGCCCCCTTCTGGCCGATATAAATAATGCAGATTTAACACTGTTTCCTTGTCCAGATGTGTGGACCTTATGTAAAGATGGACAACGCTTCTCCGCTTCCCCCCACTATCCACAAATGAAGCCCAAATATCCCACATAGCAACGCTGCCACCTTATGCTGCAGCCAGCCACCAGGTGGAGATCGAGATGTTTTGGGATTCACTTTGGAGGAACTGTCATGGCGAACCACAACTTGACAGCTGCTGGTGAACCCGGACCTTGTCTGTTTGGTCCGCCCCTCGTCCCTGCAGAACTCCGAGTTGTTGTTGTGACAGACTTCAACAGTTCCTGCAGCTGAACCGTGCAGCTGACACTAATCTGGAGGTAAAGTCAAACTTTTCTTTACAAACATCACAGATCTACTTTAGAGCTGCTGATCTGTGGAATGTCTGCATCCGAACTGTGTTTCCATGGAGCACTTACACAGAGTCGGACATTTTCCAGCTCAGCGGTCTGTAAAGCGCTGATTCGCTGGACCGAGATGAACTTTCTTCATGTTGTCGCCATTACATATCACACAGCTCTCGTATAATATCCTCTTCTCATATAGTTTATGAGTTGAACTCTAGCTCTTCAGATTGTTAAAGTTATACTACATTTACATCTGAGTCTGATATTCAAGAGTAACATTTCATAGACTGATGGTTATAATGACTTATTATGCTGTAAATTTCCTTTTTTTTCTCCTAATACTCAATTCTCATCTCATAAACTCCACACTAATTTAATGTTAATATAAAACAGATATTTTCAACAAAAATCGTTGAATATTAATAATAATATTGTTATTGTATTACAGTTTACATGTATGTGATCATTTGGTAATAATAATAGTATTCCCCTATACTTAATGTGTACTGAACTGAACTGAAGCTCTCCTCATTGATAAAGTTATACAAAGTTTGTTATGCATGATGCAGCCAAACCTGAAAGCACTCTGAGATAGTTACAGGGACTAATTGGCTTGTGTGTGTTGATGTAAGACAATGTTTGGTCTGATAATATCTAATCTGGGTCTATCAGAATACAACACTAGTGTAATTATGATTCCTCAAAGAAAATCAGTTTGCATAAAGTTGAAATAGACCTTATCTGTTGTATGACACTGCAACTACTCGACTATAGTTAATGTTTAAGAACAGAACTGAAGCTCTGCAGAGTGATACAAAGGTTATGCAATGTTATTTGTGCATTGTTCAGCCAACCCTGCAAATACTCTGAGATAATCTTTATTTGACTTTCATCCATATTATCAACATGCTTACATTTCTGTTATTGTCCCTGGTTGGTTGGTTGTGACTTCTTTTGTCTTTTTTCCCCACTCTAATCAATACCTCTCTAATAAGAGTCACCAATACACTGTTTATGGAAGCAAATATCTTATTGAATACTCAATAATCTTGTGTATCAGGATACTATGAGTCAAGAGTCCCTTTACATGTAGGTGTCTTGTGTTAACTCAGACATGCGGGTGGCAGTGATCGGAGCTGGGGTCATTGGTCTGTCAACAGCTCAGAGCATCTATGAGCAGTATCACTCAACCATCACGCCGCTGACCATCGAGGTGTACGCAGACTGTTTCACTCCGCTGACCACTAGTGATGGAGCCGCTGGCTTCTGGCAGCCCTACCTGTACGATAAGGGCAACGTCCAGGAGACGTAAGTGCATCCTCTTTGAGCTGCCTTTGATTCCATTCTTAAATTAGGCCACCAAAATGGAGCATCACTTTAATGGCGTATTTTTCCTCACCTTCAGGAAATGGAATAAAGAGACATTTGACTACTTGCTGAGCTGCCTCAGTTCATCAGAATCTGTAAATATGGGGATATTCCTTCAGTCTGGCTACAACCTCTGCACTGCAGCAGCCCCGGTGAGTAGAACTTGGTTCCTTTACTTCACAGAGATGATGTTATTCACAAAACATTTTACAACTAAGAACAAAGGTCTTGTGCAATATAAAAAAATTGGAGATACGACAATGTCACATGTCATAAAGACTCATTCATACTTCTATCAATATCTGACGTATGCAACATCTGTCAATAACACATTCCATTAGTGTCCAGCTGCAGTGCTGCACTGTAAGTAGAACACCAGCAGAGAGATCTCACTGAGGGTTGGGCTCACACTCAGGGGTTATCTGGGCTTCTGCATCCTGGGTGCTGTCATAGTAACTGATGTGGTCTTGAATTGCAGGATCCCTCCTTTAAAGATATTGTCCTGGGCTTCAGACAGCTCACAGAACGAGAGCTGCAGATGTTCCCTGGATACAGGTAGGTAAAAAAAGAAATCAAGCAAAGTTACAAATACATTTCCTCCAAATACACAAGTGGGCCTACAAAGAAAATAAACTAGGGCTGAGCGATGTGGCCAAAAATCATATCAAGATAACAATGTTCATATCAGTCGATATTGATAATTATCATGATAAATGTCACATTTGTCACAGAACTTTTTTCTCCTGAATGAAGGTTGTGGTTTTAAACTTGTCTTTATGGGCAGAGAATGACAAACACTTAAAATCATTTTACAAATCTGAGGTAGGTCAATAACTCACTATGCAATATATCAGTATATTTTGGACTTTTGTTACATACTATTGATAAGATTATATTGCGATAAAAAATGATATTGTTTTATTGCAGGCCTCAGGAACAAATTTATTAGTAATAATTGCTTAAACACTGCTTACACTATTATCTTTAACCTGCCCACTCATTACTCCCAGGCTTCCTCCTAGTACCTGACTAAATGAAATGTTTTGAATGTTAATATCCTATTAATATCTAGCACATTAACAGGGTTTAAAACATAATTTGATTATATTTCGTCCAAATACAAGATACAAAAACGTACGTAATAATGGATACATAAGTATAGGTATGGATCATTTTGTGTTTGTGACTTTTAACCTTTTTATTTGTCTGTTGTAATATGTCCAGGTTTGGGTGGTTTAACACTGCTCTCATGGTGGAAGGCAAAACCTACTTACCTTGGCTCATGGACTGGTGAGTGATTAGCACATTTCTGAAGAGACTTGTTGTGTCGGCATTTTCTTTAAACCATAACTCAACTTAACAACTCTGAAGTGAACTGTGATCGTCTTCATGTGGGGCCTGTTTGCAGCAACATTTATTACCCAATAAAAAGATGAAAGGGTTCGGGTTAGGGTACCCTAACCCGAACAACTGACTGCTGGTTTTATAAATGAATTTGATTTTATTACAAATTCCTGATGCACCTTTAGCGACTAACTAAGTCTTATCTTACACATTTAATGCATGAAAATAGTGCACATGGACATGCACATACATACACATGGCAAAAAGACAAACCTGGACACCTGCTATACACTAACCTGCCAGATGTCTTTTTATGTTCAGGAAAACTGATTCTTTACTCCACTGCTCCAATTGAAGATTTGGTTTTGTGTTATTTCCAGGTTGCAACAACGGGGGGTCAAATTTTACCACAGGAAAATAGAGTCCTTCAAGGAGGTTAGTGATGGCTTTTCAATATTATACTTACATTTACTGTATGTTTTCATGAAATAAGTTTTCCACTAGGTTCTAGAAAGTCTAAACAAGTATAAAATTCAATAATTGTTGTCCTTATAAAGTCTTAAATGTATTAAGTATTATATACTAAATACATTTAAGTCCCAGTTATGTTAACATATATTTTAACGTTACTTCCTTATTGCTTGTCATATTGTTCTCTCTTATCTTTGTTAGTTGGCAGAAACTGGGCCAGACGTTATCATCAACTGCACTGGCATGAGATCAGGAGCGCTGCAGCCTGACCCAGACCTGAAACCTGGCCGCGGTCAGATAGTGAAGGTGAGAGTGAACTGGAATCAGGTGTCTGTTTGTAGGTTTTATAGCCAACTACAAAGGCAGAGGGTAAATAGTAGATGAACCGTGTTGTTCCTCTGTGTTTCAGGTGGACGCTCCTTGGTTAAAGCATTGGATTCTGACCCACAACTTTGAGAAGGGAGTCTACAATTCACCGTACATCATTCCAGGGTATAATGCTCGTGACAACGCACTGACCTGCAGCAGCACACATTCCTGTTTCCAACAGTTTCTATAGGCTTGGCTGCCAATACTGGATTTATTCCTGGGAAGTTTCAGTGGCTTACACATAATGCTCATTGCTGTGCAGTTTTAGTTTATTTCACTTTGCCCCATGTGAAGTTTGGCCATATTACAGTGTATTTAATTTAAATTCAGCAGTGGTTGCAGAGGTTGGACTGTTGTCCTGTTACTATGGGGATGCCTGCTGTCACACATCTTTTTGGTAGTGGCCAGAAAACCAGAGCTGCTTTCCTGTTTTAATCCCACGAGTGTCTGTGTCTGCAGGAGTCGTCTTGTGACTGTCGGTGGGATTTTCCAGATAGGAAACTGGAGTGAAAATAACAACTCTGCTGACCATAAGAAAATCTGGGAAGCAGCTTGCCAGCTCGAGCCCAGTCTCAAGGTAAGGTGACGTCAGAAGCTGTTTTCAGACAGGAAAATTTAGAAACATCAACACACCCACTCGTTCGCTGTGAATATTCCTGCTGTATTCTCACATGGGCTCACACGATCATATTTGTAACATTTTACCGCAGGACTGGCAACCTGACAGGTTCTGGAAATTGTCCAGAGCATCTGACTTAGATACTTGCGTTCACACATACAGCTGCTGGGAAATTTAATTCAGTGCAGGTCTGAAGGCAGTTCATACGTTGTTTGTGAAAGAGTTTCAGTTTATATATTTGAAATACTTGTTCTCTAAAACATTTCGGTTTTGAGATAATGACATACTGTAACTCTTAGTCTTTCAACACACTGTTAAAAGTTCACATGTTAGAGAGCTTATGTGTTGTTGTGTAACCTCAGCATGCCAGGATCGTGGAGGACTGGTCCGGCCTCAGACCTGTTCGCAGTAAAGTCCGACTGGAGAGGGAGGCCATTCAGGCTGGTGCAATGAAAATAGAGGTAAACCACAACTCTTGATCAGGACTCAACACAGGAATATAATTACATGAACCTCTAAAACACAGTGGCTCTCTCTTAGGTGATACACAACTACGGCCATGGAGGTTTTGGACTCACCATTCACCGAGGCTGTGCCCAGGAGGCAGCGAGGCTCTTCGGTCAGATCGTAGGACAAAATGGCAAAGGTCCAAAAGCTCGCTTGTAAACTTGTGTCCCAGAGTAATGAAAAAAGGAATAAATCAGTGCCTTGTATCCAGACGTTGTCTACCCCAACATCGAAATCAAACGGATGTTCAGAATTATTTTGTATTTGGTGTAATTACATCACTTAAGACAACATAAAGTGTATGTGAAAAAAGAAACACTACTATTGGTGTTCTAATCCAGTATTAATTAAGAGATGTAAGGTAAAATTGTGCATCTATCTATGTGAGGTTTGAGCAATTAAAAAAGAAGAATATAAAGTGCTTATAAAAATGTTTTCAGTAAATATAGACAATAGTAGAGAAACCTACTGAATAGGATTCTAAACTATAAAATCACTAGATTTTAAAGATGTTAAAATCATGATAAAAACTAAACGACTGTTTGCTGTCCTGGCTCCCAAATGGTGGAACGAGCTCCCCGTTGACATCAGGACAATACAAAGTCTACACATCTTCCGACTACACTGTGGCTAAGAAGATGAGTCAAGTTGCACTTACATGTAGCACTTTGCAGTTAATGTACTTACATGATTCTTGCTGTTCTGGGTTTGTACCTTCTTGGTCGAATGCACTTATTGGAAGTTGCTTTGGATAAAAGCGTCAGCTAAATGAAATGTAATGTTAAAGAACAACATGATAACACTGCACTTTTTCAAAGATGATTTACTATGGTATCATACACATTTACACCCAGTGTGTTGACATGTGCACACAGACATTTACAGCAGCTCTCTTATCTCAGACACTGGCTTTACCAGACCTGTGCCACTTAATATCCTTTTTTTTTTCTTTTTGAACAAAACTTTAATCAGTGTGTTACTGGTAGAATCAGACTGGGAACAATCTGTCTCCACATTATCCTTTGTCACAAACAAAAGCAAAGACAACAACTAAACCAGGTTTTGATACAATATTTACAGAAAGACAGAAAGTAACATCCTGGTAGATGTTTGTTAAGGTCAATGTGTGCAGTTAATTGATCATAACAGCAAATTCTCCTCTATTTTAACGAGAGCTGAGGAATCTGTGGTTTGTTTTAATACTCTGATTTAAATTCCTTAATACTTTAATGTTGACTTACGTAATGTTCAGGATCTCCGGACTCGTTCCGTTTGTGCTACTACTATGGAATGCTGTCGACTGTATGATGTCACGGATGTTATTTCGCTCTGTTGGAGACTTTGGCAGATTTGTTCCGCCTGCTGTAAATAAGTGGCCACGTAACGGCCGAGACATGAGGCTGACGTTTGGTTATTATCAGAATAATAACTACAGTCATCGCGCCCTTTTCTTCATTTCTTCAGCAGAACACAAATGTCATTCATGTTAAAATGTGAAATAATAGTGAAGAACATATTCATCACAGGAGTTTCAACAAGGATCCGTACTGTCAGTGACTTACTCCACAGTACGTCCTCGACATGTGAATATTTAAGTCAATTTAATTTAATCGAATCATCTCATGATTTGTTGGTTGAACTGTTGTTCACTACAGCGATACACTTTTGATAAAGCTGAGTTTGGTGACTTGTGTATTTGGACTTGTGTTCACAAGATAATTCTCCATTATTGCAAATAGAAGCAGCTTTTTCACGGGGTTAGGAGCAGGTCTCTCAACCACAAACTGAATAGGTAGTTTTAAGGCTCTTTGAAAAAAATATTTGAAGCTAACCCCTGACACCCTCTGTATTCCCCTATGCTTCTCTCACATTAGAAAAGGCGGATTCAGATACTTTGCTCTAAGTATTTGAATTCTCACTTCTTCATGATGGCCTCCCATTGTCTACACCATTTGTTTATGCACTTGTTCAGGTCATTTGGTCTTCCCAGTCACCCTGTGTGCAGTCATACAGTGGTGAGATTGTGACAGCAATGGCGGTTGAAGACTATAAGTACAGTGACATGTAAAAATATTGTGCTGCCTGGCTCGTAGGGTCATAGGGTGAGAGCTTGTTTAGCTTCCTCGCCCCCCCTTGCCTCTTCTCTCCTCTGCGGACACCATTCGGTCACAGCTCCGGCCGGGACGTCCTCAGCCCTGGGAGCCGGAGCTTGAGTTTGGGTTTCCCTCTGAGTTGTGGGAGGAGGAGGAGGCCCGGCCCATCATCTCCTGGCCCCACTCACGGTGGCTGGACTCCTGCAGGCCGCGGCCTGTCGTCTCAATCGGCAGCGCACAGGAGGCGACGGCAGCGACAAGGCAGCAGCAGCAGTACACTGAGAGAGCCAGATACACAGAGGACTCCAGCATCACCTGCAGGATGAGGACAACCAGGCATCTTTACTCTGTCTTATTCTGTTCTGTACTCAAATGAGAACATGGTTGCTGGGTGTTACCTGTGCCACAAAGGGAGTAATGAGGGCCCCAACTCTGGCCATTCCACTGCTTGTTCCCAGGCCTAAAGCCCTGGTTGCTGTTGGGTAAACCTGCAGAGTTCAGAAAACACTGAGGAGGCAGCCTTACTCAGGTCCTTGCTCTATTTACTCAGCTATTGATTTGTATCTGTATTTATGCTAATACTTGTTTGCAATTTACACAATAAAGCAAAGAAACTGCACATGTATTGGACATCTAACCTCTGGAGTGTACACGTAGGCAGCCTGGAATCCTCCTGCAATAAAGGCTCTGGCGATGAAGATCAACACTGTCATGGATGTCCTGCAAGAGACCAACCAATACCAATCAGAGTAGCTAAACATGGAATCCAGAATAAATCAAATGTTTTATAAATCAGAGCCCACGTTACCTCCCAACACAACCATAGAGTGGAATGATGCACAGAGAGAAGACGAGGAAACACAACGCCATCGTCTTCCTCCGTCCAAGTCGATCGATAGCCCACAGTGTCACCAGCAGTCCTACGCAACAAACTCAGTAAACTTACCTAACTTTTACCAAAAGTAAAAACAATTTTTACCTTTAATTTATGTAATTGATTAATGTTGGGTTTTGTTCATATGTGGCTTTGATATGCCCCCAAGCCCCTGATACACTGACATGGAAACAACCAGTAATGATGTGTGTCCTCTATCAGAAACACCTGTCAACATTAATGTGTATTATTATATATATGTTACTAATATTTGTATTATTATTCAGTGATCTTTCTTTTTAATTGTCTGGTCTCAGTACATTAAATGTAATATGAAGATTGCAGTAACAGGTATGTAATTGTTATTATAATGCAAATGTACAAAAAAACTATAATAATAACCATTTTGTCAAAATGCATTAAAATGACCTTGTAAAACATTAATACATAGTGAATCTATCAAGAATTTAATTCCATATTATCACTGTAATTACTGTACAGTAACAAACCAGTCTCCAAACATAACTTACATAATTATTTAATAAAAATGTATTGGATGACATGTTGAAGAGTGACGTGTACCTGGGAATTCAGACAACGTCGTCCACAGTAGATCTTTATAGTCATCGGAGTTCAGATATTTACACTCCAAGTTGCATCGGAGCTCCCTCCTATTACCTTTGGACACTAGAGGGAGGCACAAAACAACAAACTCAAACACATGGCCGCATGACGAGACCAGCACATGAACTGCACAACATGCATTTGTCACATCAGCAGCAGTGCAGGTGGAACTGAAAACATTAAAGACAGCACAGTTCCATCAATAGTGCCTGTCAGCCATTGTTAATGTGATCCGCTGCACGTGTGCTTTTATATTTCTATGGATTTCTTGAAGGATGATTTATTTTATGTTTAGTATTTCAATTTTGGTAAATGTAAAATATATTAGTCACACAAGTCATTAAACTGTGTGTGTGTGTGTGTGTGTGTCTGGGGCCTGAGAAGCACTGACTCACTTCCACATGCGCCTCCTTCCTGAAACAGCTCTGTGGTCAGAAGCACCAGTCCATAGTAGGAGAAGGCATTTGCAAACCTGAGGAGAGAGAGACAATGAAAAAATGGAAATTCACAGATTGATGTTGATTGTACTAGAATGCAGGGTTTTGAAGAATAACACAAAAAAAAAGGTAACCAGTGAATAGTGAATGAAGATAATGACTGCATGCCATTCCCTGTCACTCCATTTACCAAATAAACCACAGCAGAACTGTGGTCCAGCGAAAGTGGGATGAAAATAAGTCTTGAATCTTCCCACGATCCTCCTGGATAAAAAAAGAAACACATGAAATAACCGGAATTCAAAGATTAAAACATAATAACTGACACACGATAATTTCAGATTCATAAAATAAGAGGATTCGTGGTCTGCAGAGACCTGTCTGGCAGCAACTAGTTTTCCCAGTGGCATGGGTACTCCGTTCTCTGTGGCGATGCGCTTCAGCGTGGCCAGAGCTTTGTCCTGGTTTCCTGTCAGTACGTCGTATCGAGCGCTCTCAGGTAGCCACTGGTCCCACCGCACCCCCAAAAAACAGGCACGTCAGTTGCAGAATCTGTAATCTCCTGTGCTTTTATGTTTTAGACTGATCACACCATACTCACGAAACACAGGATGGCAAAGATGAAGAGAGGAATGTTAGAGAGGCCGAGCAGCCAGCGCCAGCCCAGAGTGGGCATCACCAGGATCGCCAAGAGGACCTCAAACACAGTGCCCAGTGCCCAAAATATCTGCAAAGCAACCGCAAGGAGCACAAGTTGTAAAAGAAAAAAGAATCTAGTGTCAAAATTATACAAAACTCTGCTGATAAAACAGAGAATTCCAGTGCAGTGCAGGTACAGTTGCATGTTTTCTGGACACCAATAACACTATAGTGAGCTGGATGATAGTTGTGTGTTCCATACCTCAATCAGTAAGATGCAGGTGGCTCTAGACTTCATAGGCAGAAATTCAGCGTACAGTGTCACCCTTATAAGGAGAAACACTTTGCCGTTAATCCAAACTCAAATCATTCATTGTAGCATTGCTTCAGATTAGCGAGATGAATTGAAGTTACTCACGACTGTGGGGCTCCGCCGATGCCAAAGCCCACCAGCGCTCGGAGGACGAGGATCCAGCCATACACAGGTGCAAATGCACTCATCAGGCCGTAGAACATTGTCCACAACACACTCATCTTCAGACCCTGTGTGTGCACGTGAAGAAAACATACCAAGCTGCTTGATAAACAGTTTTTCATCACATCCAGTACATGTCTACATGTCTGCTATTGATCACTTTCTCTTAGAAACACAAAAGCTAAACTTGACTTTGCACAATGACAAAGTCAGAATGAGGAAACAGATGTCACCTCTATGACAAATGGAAGTGTTATTAGAACTTACTGTTTTTCTACCGTATTTGTCAGATATGTTTCCCCACAGAGAAGAACTGATCATCATCCCAATAAATACGGCCTGCAGCAATGAAAATAAATGATAATGCAATTGAGTATGTCACAGCAGCTTAAACATTACAGGTTCCACGTTTTATACACAAGGTCAGCTCGGGAAGAGGAGCAATGTCAAAGAAAATTAAAAAAAGAAATGGAAGGTAGATTTGAGGTAGATATTGGATACTGGAGAAGAATTCAGAAGCCTGATGGTCTGGTGGTGATGACGTGCATGTCATGTGAGTTTTACTGCACAGAGCTGATACTGTGATACATATTTTAATACTGCAAACAGAACTGTAGTCTTTTGTTTTGGTGTGATCAACAAAATTTCAAAGAATGGGAAAATATAATTAGAATATTTTCCCGTAGATATGTATGTTGAATGTGTCAATGATGGATTTGGTTAGAATGGGCCTTTTCTGTTAACTGTAGTCCATCTGCTTGCAAGTTGTTGGATATGATACTAAAAGTAAATATGGCTTTGGTTTAGATTAAAATCTAAATATTGCACAACATTTCTAAAGGCATTAAATAACCATTAGTCTCTGCTGCCACATGGTCACCACTGCTCAATACAGGCACTTATTTTAAAACAACCCCAAAGCATTCAATCAATAACTATCAGGGCAGTCACATGGCACTGCAGGCAAGAGCACTTTACAACATCAGAGCGCCATTACCGATGTCAGCAGTGCCACCTCCAGGCTGGGCAGTCTCCACTCACAGTGGAGCTGTGGGGCTAAGATGCTGAGGATCATCATCTCCATGGCATCAGCCATCTCAACAAACAAACAAACAAACAAACAATAAATAAATAACAAAATAAGAATCCTTGCAGACAGTTCCTTGTATGTTTTTTTTAATAACAGAGCAGGGCTTACCCAGGCGAGACCAGTGAGGATGGAGAGTTTCCACTGAAACGTCCCAAAGCCGATGGCCTCCACTGCATCTTCTACCATGAACGTGTCTGGAGGAATGAGACATGTGTGAGTCTAATGTGTGAGTCTACAGGTGTAAAAAAAAGTTGTGGGAGAAAAAGTGGAGCTGTGCTATACTGCACCATCAGTCGGATTGGCGAACTCCCGAGGTACTGGAGCTCCATCTGCAAGAGCCACAGACTCCAGATCAGTCTGCTCTGCGATCCTGATAACCTGCTCTTTATTCTCGCCATCATCCTCGGAGCGGGTGCTCTCACCTGTGCGACGGAAGCGGACGACACTGCAAACAGACAAACAAAAACTGCAATGTGGGCAAGGGGGTAAAGTGGGGTTGAACATTGGGAGGGGGTTAAGGTCAAATGCTCTGGATAAATTCTAAATTATAATTTCTTACCAATAAGTAATAGCTTGATATACCTTATAATTTTTTTCTATTTTATAGGTTATACTTGGCAGATAATAGCTATAGTAGCAGCCAAAGTAGCTACCATAAAATTGGCGGGGGAAAAAGTTATTCTTTTTTCGTGCTGCGAAATAAATGGAATCAAGAAAACCAACCACTTTATCATTTAATAATGGTCATAACTTTTCATTTCGTGTGATGTTATGATTACAGGGGGGTTGTACAGGTTTGGATTCTTGGTGGGTTACACTCCCTCTATCTGCCCCATAAATTCCTCCCTGGAGGGTGTGAGGATGTTCATATCTACGGTTTGACTGCCAGAGGAGTTTCAGAGGTCTGATGCCCTCCAGTCACAAAGCTACAAAGAGTAAAAATGAGAGTCGGAGGCTGTTGCCTAGGTGATGTGAGCTTTTTCTGGCACTGATTTTGTGAATGGGTGGCAATGTCATCCCATGGGTAAACCATGTTAGGCCAACTGATAGCACGGCACGCTCTGCTCTGGCAACCTTATAACAGCTAATTACCCAGAGAAATGCATGTAATAGGTGTAATCTTCTCCCACACTTGGGATAATGGTTCGTTTCTACAGGATGAAAGTCTGTAAGAGAACTTGAACAGAGGCAGCGATGTCTGAACACTGTAATTACATAACACTGCCCACGTGCTAGGGGGAGTATTGGTGCTGCAAACATTTTTACATTTTAAATCTAGATGAAAAACAATGAAATAAACAATTTTAGAATCCATATAGCATCATTGTATTCTATTCTGAAGCTTAAATTATTTATAAGATTTATAAAAAAAAAATCATTTTTATTTCTTTTCTCTTTCAATCTCTTGACTCATTTTATCCGGCCATTTTCAATCATTCTTAATTTGTTTGAAAATTATTTTCTGATTTTGAATTGATTCATTTAAATTTTGTCTCTGTGTTGTTTGTCCCTGTAAAGCACCTTGAATCTAACTCTGTGTATGAAATGTGCTGTATAAATAAAACTGCCTTGTCTGGCAGATGAGTTTATAACAAGTCAGGTTAAATCTCTTTTACTGTAAACTACTCTCATTTTCACTGTCAAGCTTTTTAGACAGACATCTGAAGAAGTAAATATATAAATATCCAGCTATACTGTAAAAATCCCTTCAAAATATCACCTACATTTTCTTTATAGCATTTTACACATTAAGATGAGGAACAAGTTCCTTTTGTCCTTGTGGGGGAGGAGTAGAAATTACTGTGGAACTGTGTGTTTTTGAGAAATGCTGACCAGACTTGCACTGGCCCACCTTGAGCTGCATGTGTGTGCAGCAGGGTTGAAACTAGATCACGTTGTAGCCACTGAGTCATGACAGCAAACACAATTACAAGTTAAGATGGAAAAGTTATCAGGCAGAGATCACAGAGAAGCAGCTTCCTGGGCATTAATGGTCTCCTCTGGGGAAACGCCAGGATTGTAAACAAACTGCACCACAAGGAGCAGCCTGAACGTGCCAGGTTTGTTTCTGCTTATATTTCCTCAGGCTGAGATCATGTCTCGTTGAATATGACTGGATACGTGTTGTGATGATGTGACTGGTGCTTTGGGGGAATGTCAGGCTGTTTGAGCTGAATGAATAAACACGACGCGAGGCTGACAGAGGGCGTCGCGTCGGACAAACACGCTGAGAATTGAAGGAGCAACAACAGACAAAGCAGACGAGGGCGTCGACGCGCAAGACTGAGATTTGTGATACTCACGGCAGCTGTCTCAGTTGGAACAGATCATCGTCCATGTTGCTGTGTGTTGTCCTGAAGCTCCGTTTGGCCTCATCGCCGTTTACATGATCACACAAGCTGCGATTTCAGCACCGAGGAGAGCGACTGACCTGCGACGGTGTTCGTCCCGATCAGCCAATCAGAGGCCGCCGTGCACAGCACGAGACCGACGCGGCGGGAGCGCGAGCGTGGATAAAGATTTTGAGCTCGCGAGGATTCGTGGTCCACGGTCCACACATGATCCATTAACACACACCCACACACTCACAGACCATCACAACTAAATGCTTAACCCTAACCCTACTCCCAATCCTAATCCTAACCCTAACCCTAATTCTATCCCCTACAACCAAGTCTTAACCCTCAAAGCCTTTGGAATTGTGAAAATTGGCCCTCATAACTATAGAAAGACCTGGGCGCACACACCACACATACACAAAATCACACACATGCACAACCCTTACCCTAATTCTATGCCTAACCCTAAAACCAAGTCTTAACACTCAAACAGCCCATTGGACTTGTGAGCATCAGCCAAAGTGTCCTCACAATGTCAAAATGTCCTCACAATGACGGTATTGAACCAAATTTGGCCCTCATAACTATAGATAGACATGCATGCACACGCACACACGCACACACACACAGTCAGTGATGGGACTTTACTACAATGGGCTCTTAAATATGACAGTATAGTATTATATATATTATTGGCTATTTACTCAGAGCCCTAGTCCAGTACTGATGGTGAAAATACATTTGACCATAATCAGATCTAGGAGTATCAGTCAGAATTGTAATTTTACCTAAAATCGTCTGTGTCTATTTTCTGCTTAAAATGTTTTACAATCACTGTGTGAATACATACTTATTTATACTTATATTTTGTCCTCATAATATCCTCTCCCTATTTTCTCCTTAAAATGTTGTATTACTGTATATATGAAAATACATACATGTAGTTATATATTTTAATGATGTCCCCTATGTCTTCTTTCTGCTATAAAGAACCGTAGGTTTAAAAACAAATGTGCGCAACAACCATCCAGTCTATGGCAACAAAGAACACACACTGGGACGTCGGAGTGTTTTGTGTGAACACATCCGCCTCCTCCTCTTCCGCGGGGTCCGTGCTGAAACACGCCGCGGCGGACCACAGTTCCGCCATGAGAGCAGGATGTTTCGGTGCAGACCTGAATCCTCGGATAAGCTCGTCGGGGAGTTTCTTGGCACTGGACGCGTCGTCAGGTAAAGTCTCTCCATCTGGCAAACAGCAGCTACCGGAGCTTAGCCGGTGCTCTGACCGGGGCGGGAGGACCAGGCGGGTCGCGACGTCACCGTGCGTTGGAGTTAAAGTGCAACATGCGCAGACAGACAGACACACAGGGACGGTCCGGTTTAACGCGCACTGTCGGTAAAACCTGCTAACGGTGCAACGTAGCTACGATTTACGTTTCCTGTTTGTTAAGATGACAGCTTGAATAGTTGTAAATGGAAGCGACGTAGTTGACTGAGGGCAGCCTGACCTCGGTGTTGTTGGTAAGCTAACCTGATGCTAACACGGTGCTTCATGGTCACTCAGCTGTTAGAAGGGGCAGGTGGTGTGTGTGTGTATGTACGTGCGTGTGTGTGTGTGCTTGGAGGGGTGCTTGTGTCGCTACTTGGATTTTATCACCTTTTATATGTTATTAAATAGCATCAACAAACAAGTTCATGTTTTCCTAACAGGACCACTAGGATGTGTTGTTTTGTTAAAGGCGTTTGTTTTTCCACAGTAAACTAATCGGATGACCGGTCTGTGGATCGTGTCATTAATTAATTGAGTGTGCTTCACGTGACGTGTTGTTTACTCCGTGTTTTCAGGGCAGAGTGCATTCAATACAAACATAGAAGAAGAAAACAGTGGTTTTGACCCACGTGGGTTTCCTAACAATTCAAAACAATCGTCCAAAACCACCGACCACCTCCATATAACTATATTCTTCACAGAAAAATAATATTGTTGCACAAAACTTTGTATGTTGATTTGAATGTTAAATCTTGATGAGCAGTTGATGAAGTTAGTTTATATAGCTCAATATCACAAATTTCCCTTTGGAGTCACCTCATGTAGAGCAACAGATGAGGCTTCCCTTCTCTTCCAGGACGGAAAGTCATGCAAAAGATGTGTAGAGTAAAGAGCTACATACTAAACCTCAACGTCTCCTAATGGCCCTACAAGTTAAATACCTGGGGTCCCTGCAGTCAGTTAGAACTGAAGAAGCCTCTTGGATGAGAGGGGGAACTTAACAAAACTCAACTAAGTCCAGTTCACCTGTTTATAGCACCTGGATATAACATGACCTGGACAACTGAGAATCTCCACATACATACATACATACATACTATGTTGTAAAACTCAATTTGTCATCTGTCTGTATATTGTTTTTTCAGAAACAAGATGATTAAAAACTGGGGTGTCATCGGTGGAATAGCTGCTGCGTTTGCAGCTGGAGTCTACGTTTTGTGGGGCCCATTAACAGAGAGAAAGAAGAGAAAGAAAGGTGAGATTTGGTTTGCCTTCATAAATACATAGATTTGCTTTATTACAGTAGTACCAAACAATAACTTGTGTTTTCTTTCAGGTATGGTACCTGGTCTGTTGAACTTGAGCAACACCTGCTTCCTCAACTCGTTGCTTCAGGGTTTGGCGGCATGTCCGTCTTTCGTCAGGTGGCTGGAGAAGTTTTCCGATTCGCCTATGATCCAGTCGTGCAAAGACAACCATCTGTCTAACACGCTGCTTCAGCTGCTCAAAGGTATGTGAAAGCAGTCTCTCAGAGGAATCTTTAGAGAGGAATGGTTCATTCATATCTCTGACATTTGTGCACCAACAGCTCTGTCCTGTGACGAACCTGGGGAGGAAGATGTACTCGACGCCGGATGCCTCCTGGATGTTCTCAGACTGTACCGCTGGCACATTAGTTCATTTGAAGAGCAGGTCAGTCATCTTGCTTTTGAGTGCTATCTGGTTTACATTTCTGTGCAAAATCTATTATGCAGTGTTTTATTAACATCTTCTCTGGTTGTGTTGCTTTATTCCCTCAAGGATGCACATGAACTTTTTCATGTCCTCACGTCTTCTCTGGAGGAGGAACGGGATCGTCAACCCAAAGTCACTCACTTGTTCGACATGCAGTCCCTCGAGGCAAGTTATCATCTTAGTCCTTAAAACGGCATTAAAAAATCTCTCTTGTGTGTCACATGCCTCCCTTATGTTTTATAGTCCAGTTCAGCACTTTGAAGTACATGTGTGGTCTTGAGGTGGATAGTTACAGCATTTTGACACTAAATCTGCATCCTAGATCTCTCTATGTCTCTTAATGTGAACCATAGCCAGTGTTAGAGAGTTTTGACAAATCTGGTGCAGCCCTCCTAACTGTTCTGTGTGTATGTCTTCATTTCTTATCAGAGTCTCCCTGATCAAGATGATAATTCTATGACCTGCAGAAGTCGAGGTAAGACAATAAAGCAGTTATTAATAATAGCCTATTAAACCACACATAATAATAATTTTAACTTTTTAAATTTCTTGTTTTGCAGCCCCACTTCATCCAATACCAAGTCCTTGGAAGTGCCATCATCCTTTTCATGGCCGTTTAACGAGCAACATGTCTTGCAAGCGCTGTGAGCAACAAGTGAGTTTGTTTGTTTGTTTGTTTGTTTGTTTGTAGCCAGCCAAGTGAATAACACGTTAGTTTGTGTTATTTGACTTTTTACCTTCCTGAGCTGATTTGTAACTCTGCTTCCGTTTTTTTTACAGAGTCCGGTGCGGTATGACTCATTTGAGAGTCTCTCCCTGTCCATCCCTTTACCTCAGTGGGTGAGCAAAAACATCAGAAACACATGCATATTAAGTGTTATTATACTATCACTTCTCACTGTGCTTTTGTTGTTGCTCTGATTGTCATAATTTGATCTGTGTGTGTCCTCAGGGTCGACCTATCTCTCTCGATCAGTGTCTTCAGCATTTCATCTCCTCAGAAACCATCAAAGAAGTGGAGTGTGCAAACTGCACAAAGGTACATTCACCACAGTGTCAGAGGCAAATTCTGGTAAAACATTTCATTAAATAAGTAATTCACTGAAAACCACAGACAGGAATATTATGGTAAGTGCATTTACATTCATGTGACTGGTTTATTTTACATGGTATTTTTTTGTGTTTCTTTATAAAGACATTTATTTAGCTGATTTTGTTTAATTTTGGTTTTGGATCATTTGTCCTCAGCTTCAACAAGAGTCCGCAGCCATCGGACAAGTTCTGGAAAGTCAGAGAACAACATTTGTTAAACAGCTAAAATTGGGAAAGGTAACTGTCACTTTATATTATTTATTTATGTATTTATGTTTTGTCTGTTTTGCAAACTTGTCTGTGTCTGATGTGTTCCTCCCTCCTCCAGCTCCCCCAGTGCCTCTGCATCCATTTACAAAGACTGACGTGGTCCAGTGAAGGAACCCCCATCAAAAGACAGGAGCATGTGCAGTTCACAGAGTATCTAACGATGGACCACTATAAACACAAAGTTCCCATGCAGAGAAATAAGCGGCTCACATGTGCACCAAAGCCCAAGAAAGCAGAAAATACAGATGATGTCACCGCCAATGGCACAGGTAAGTTGAATTTGTCTCTGTAATATCATTCTACTTCATATGACCTTTTTTATAGTGCATCATATTTGTTGTATTTTGATTTCCAGATGCAGAACATCACAACAACAACAACAAACCTTTTTCCAATGGAACCTGTTCATCTTTATTTCTTCACTCTCCTGGTGTGAACCCACAGCTCGGCCTCATGTATGATTACAGGTAACCTCGACGAAAGCAAATGATCACGGTGCAGCAACGGAAGGGACTCACACATATCAGGTTACTCAGTGTCGTGGAGGTGATCAAAAGCCTTTTCAGACATGGAATGAGGACCATTGCTGCCTTCATCTGTCTGTTTCAGTGATTTTTCAGAAAGATGTGACTTTTATGTTAATGTTCTTTGTAAGTGAATGTGCCAAACTGGTTCTGAATAATCCATAATCAGTTTTGATTAAGCATAGCACACTGTTGTGAGAAACAGATCAACAAATATAAAGGCCAAGACTGTTTGGTGTGATAGATGAATCATTCCTGAAAAGAATACCGCCTTCACAGTCAACTGCAGTCACCTGCAGTCAACTGCTGGCCCTATGTTACCTCAACACTTTACTATTTGTGTTGCTTTTTACTCCAATTGGTCACCAGCCTGTGTATGTTTGTGACCACACTGTCTCCTCCCCCAGTTCTACAGAATACCTTTTCCAGCTCACGGCCGTGCTGGTTCACCACGGTGACATGCACTCAGGACATTTCGTCACATACCGCCGCAGCCCCTCCTCGCCTCGCAGCTCTTCGCCCCTCAGCTCCCAGTGGCTCTGGGTGTCGGACGACTCGGTGCGAAAAGCCAGCCTGCACGAGGTGCTGTCTTCCAACGCTTACATGCTCTTCTACGAGAGAGCGCGAAGGCTGAACCTCACTCTGCGCTCCGAGTAGTAACTGGACGCTTGCAACTTCGAAGCCTGAGTGACTTCAGGCTTTCCGGTCAAACTGTCACAGCTGTATGTGCCAGTTACAACATTGTTATCGACGGGCAGTTTATGACTTAGAGAGCCGAGAGGAAAGCAATCATGGAGTTTTAAAAGAGGTGATTTTACTTCCTGGATCACAGCAACATGTTGAAGATCACCGATGATGTTTTCTGACATGAATTCCACGAATGGACACGTTTCCATCTGCTCTGATAGTAGGATGCTCGAAATCCAAATGATGACGGACCTGTCGGACGTTTGACACGTGTAACAGTTTCTGTCAATGTGGCCTTCTACAGGACAAGAAAACAGCAACACATGACAATATAGTGGATTCTATGGTGAGATTCCTGCATCACAATGTTCATGTGTGAAGTCCATAGTGTTATTTCTGTTGAGGCTGTCAGATGCGTGGACTCAGCTCAACAGAGGTAACTCATCAGGACTTCATGGAGATGCTACTTGTTGCATATTCTGAAAAAGGCTTAACTCTGGTTCTCCATTGTCTAATCTTATCTGCCTAATCATTCCCAGCAGTGTACGTAGTCTGAAATGGATCGACTCAGTTCATAAGCTGTTGAATTTGATATTTTTCTATGTTTCCAGTAATCCTTACACTGTCCTGTTTTGCAGAGCTGCACAGTTGAGGTTCAAGTGCCATGTTGTCTTTTTTGCGCAGGATTTGGATGTGGTTTGAAACCACATCTGCTGCAGCTGATGTGAACATAACATAAGATCTCTTAATGGAAACAGGATGTACCCACGCTGTAACAAATTCATAATGATCTGCTTTTGGTTCATAAAGCCAGAGGAAAACTGCAGGTGTATTGGGCAAGTTATCCTGAATAATTTTTAATTCTGTGTAACTTATAACTGCCTTGTTTGCTCTGACCAATCCGCGAGAAAAACGCTACTGGTTACTGTTTGCGATTTGCACAAATGTATATTCATGTGAGATTGTGTATCTGTGTGCAATCTGTAAAGGTGATTGTTTTCAGGTATTAAAAAACAAAACTATTGTGCATTCTAGATTCATTGAAGCAACATAAATATATGATAGCTTGAGACAACAGATAAAGTATTATCCATCAGTAGAAATGCCCAGAATCAAGCACCACATTTTCTCAAGTGTCTTTGAAGACAACACTGAATCTCTTAACAAGTCTAAGAATGTTCTTTATATTGACCAAATATGCACAGAAGAAACAAACGAGCAGTAGTTTTCAAAAGAATAAATGCATCATTTCACAGTGTAAACATGACAAAGGCAGACAGATTATAACTAGAATGACATTTAGTCGAGAACAAACCTCCACCACGGCCCAACAGTCCCCTAATATTCAATCAAGATGCACCAACATTTGACCACAGATTCAAACAGTGTCCCAGCTGAGCCTCCTCACCTTCACCGTGTGCTGCCATTTTGTCACTCAGGTTCAGCTACAACATTGAGAAACACGTTTTAGAACTGTGATATTTGTCGATATCCTCGGGCAGCGTTGACCAGTGAGGGCCTTGCCCCCACCGTGGCTCCCTCTCATTTCTTGCTGTCCAGTACGATGCGTCTGAAGGTGAGGTTGATGCGAGGCAGAAGGACCCTCTTGCGCACAGGAAGGCTGTGGTACCAGAAAGTGTTGGTGGGTGGGTTCATGAGGAGCAGGCTCCCATGAGTGAGCTCCAGCTTCACAGGTTCTATCTGCCGGCTGCTCTGTTTTCCCCGAGCGTCTCTGTGCCTGAAGATGAAGTCTCGTGCTGCTCCCAGAGAGACGGAGGCGATGGGACAAAGTGGGTCCAGCTCCTTTTCATCGTCCCGATGCTCACCCATGTGATCCTGCCCGTCTTTGTACCTGGTGGAGCGAATAGCACTTTCATCAGGGTGATGCATCAAACTGTGACCTTTACAACGTGTGCTCAGTCATTTCTCACCTATTTACCAAGACAAAGTTAAAGGTCTGTCCTGTTGTTTTTGTGACAGCGTCCCGGATGGATTCCAGGGTTGGAGTCCAGGGGCAGGCTGAACGTTTCACCCCAGAATAAGTGTAGGTTAAACCTGCATCTCCGTGTGTCGCCTGCTTTCTGGGTATATTGTACAGCTTTCCAAACACGTGAACCTTTGCTTCTTCTCCTGGAAAAGAAACAGCCACAACTGCTCAACAGCAACTTCAACATCAGTACAAAAAAGTGCTGTTGATGTTGTACCTGTAGAGTACTCCACCTCCTCCTCCAACTGTTTAAACAGCTGGTCTGCTTCCTCTCTGGAGAAGAGTAAAGCATAATCACAGTCAAGTCCCTCTGCCTCTATTTTCTGCCATGGAACCGGATGAGAGAACTCTGCTAAAGCTGCATCTTCATCTTCTTCCTCCTCCTCCTCTTCCTTCATCCTCGCTTCTTCCAACATTTTGATCTTCTTCCTTGGACTTTTTCTTGTTACGGCATCACTGGTACATGAGCGTTTATTCTGTGTCTGAGTCACAAACGTATCCATCGTAGGAACCTGTTTCGTGTCTGAGGATCTGAATTTTACGATCTGGAAGATGCAAAGAAGAATCAAACATTAACACAGATTTTCAGATTAAATGTGACAAAAGCATCTTCAGTGTTGGTTAGCATCACAGACTGTATATAAAGATAGACAACATGATGGCCACGCAAAAGTGAAGCCAAAGCCTCTCGATCCCCCCACCCCGGTGGCTGGCTGCAGTATGGCTCATAAACCCTGCCTCCTCCATATTAGTTGGGACATGGACCAAATCACATATGTGTGTTCTTTTTCCTTCAGACCGATGCTATCGGGCTGAAGTGTCAGGCTTGACAGCTGAGACTGACTCACGACTAAGTGTGTGTCTCAGTGTATCGGGAGACCTTGCGACCACGGCTCCATCCACCATCGCCACTGCGAAAACTCTGGTTCCAAATGGGCAAGATGGTGGTATCGTATCTGGGATATTTTGGCTTCGTTTCTGTGTAGTGGGAGGAAGTATATTGTATATATGCCTCATATATATTCTCTAAACATTGTTAAAAATGAACCCAGTTACCCAGCACAGCTAACTGTTTCCTTTATCAATCAGTCCGTTTAACTATTTTGATATCTTGATTAGTGTTATTTCGTGTCTATCTGTATAGAATCGTGAAAATACCCGTCACATTGTCCTTGAGCTCAACGCTAGTGAACTGCTTTGATTCAAAATCATATGAGACTAAATAAAACATTAACATTTTCATAGTTAAGAAGCAGGAACAAATAAAAACCGCTTGAAAAATGTGTCCAAAGATGATCAAATTAACTGATAACTAATCACTCAAATAATCGCCCATCATCAAACAATCACAAGAGCGCGTCTGTATAACTGTAAAACCACCGTGACATTGTTTCTCTACCTGCTAAGTGCAGCGCCTGACTCCGAACAGTGGTGAACATCCTTCACCGCAGTTGTTCTTGAACAGAGCCCTGCTCATTAACATAACCCGAGTGACGTCACTCTGTGTTGGCGCGAAACGCTGAGCTCCCATCCATAGAAGTTTAGTTTTTTTCCGCAGGAGCCTGCAGCTGCTTATCTTTCCTATTTACCACTCGGTGACATCCATTGTTTTACTGCACCTCAACAAGATGATTGGACAGAAAACGATCCATTCCTTTTTTTCGCCCGTCTCCAAAAAGCGGATTTCTAAGGATCTCAGTCAAACCGACGATGAAGCCCAAGACGCGGTGAGTGACGCCTCTGGTTCTGTAGCCAACATGACAGCACGCGCCACGTTCGCACGGTGGGAACGTGTTGGTGTTTACATGTGAAGTTAATGTAACGGTGCCTCGCTGCAGCGTTTAGTTTCCCGCGACGCGACCCGCGTCATCCGGGCCGCGTTCACAACCACCCGCTGCAAACACGGAGACTTCCCCCCGCGTGACGATGAGTTTACTCCGCTGTGGACTGTTCCCGAAGCCGTTCTCACCCGTTCTGTGTTTTACTCAACATATTACAACTATGCAGAAGAAGAGGAAAGCCTCGGCGCTGGATTCAGAGCCGACCAGCCCTTCTGCGTCTGCTACAGCCTCCCCCGCTCAGACCCCTCTGTCTCCGGGGCAGCAGGACCGGATCGCCCGCAACAAGCGAGCCGCGCTGGAGAGACTCGCCTCGGCTCACACGCTTCCTGGTTTCGGGGAGACCTGGAGAGAGGGCCTGTCCCCGGAGTTTGGGAAAGCGTACTTCAAACAAGTGAGAGGATGCTGGTGTCACCGCACTGCTGCCCACTGTGTTGTTGTCTGTGGTTTAACATCCCCTCACATCTCTGTCACAGCTGATGGACTTTGTCTCTGGGGAGAGGAAACGTCACACGGTGTTCCCCCCTGCTGAGCACGTCTTCACCTGGACTCAGACGTGTGACATCCGAGATGTGAGTGAAACACTGACCTGGGAAACGTGTCCTGACATTAAAGTATAAACAACTTTATTCTGGTCAGCTTTATAAATGAGGCTTATATGACTCATAACACAAATAACAAGGCAAAAGCAAATAATCAAAGCAAGTATATATGTATATACATATATATCAGATCATAACTACTAAGGTATCCATAGACTTCTGTTCATTTCTATATTGTATGGAAATGTATAATTTCCATACAGCTGGATAAAGTGTACATTTGTCTGCATTTCTTTAGTTTAAAGTTACATTATTGTTATTGATTAAGGCTGCGGGGACCTCTCAGATACATACATCTGCATTTAAACAGAAGAGGTGACTGCTGGATTACACCACTTAATAAAGTTGAGTGCTAACTGATTTTGACACAGTACAGAAATGACCAGAAACCAGTGGCTGCTTGGGACAGTAAGAAAGTACATCTAACATGGTGACCCTTTGCAGCATTCCTTAGAAAATAATCCGATTTATACTAGACTGTTTATTTTTTATATGAAATAATAATACAAATTAAAAATAAACGCTGATTTATTTCAAGTTTACACTTGAAAAAACAAATAAAACAGAAGGAGACAGTTCCAAACTTCATTCTTACTTTTTAGTTTTTTGTGATCACATTTTCTTTTTTCATGGGAATAGAGTGGGACTTGAGCAGTCGACATCTGTAAATGTACATTGTCCAGAACACAAGCTTCTTACTTTTTAGTTGAGTTATTGTGAGCCCAGTTTAAACTTATGGATAGAGGTACAGAACTTGTCTGCTGTGTGGATATTACATACATTTGCTAAAAAAATATCTGTTTCTCACTCCAGGTCAAGGTGGTGATTCTTGGCCAGGATCCGTATCATGGTGCAAACCAAGCCCACGGATTGTGCTTCAGTGTCAAGAAACCAGTTCCTCCTCCACCCAGGTGAGAAGCCTCCTCAGTCTCTCAGCTCTGTCATGAGTAGTGTCCGTGTGGAGCCAATGTGAGAGTACAGTAGTAAGATTTCCGCACAATTCTCAGCGAGTGGAGTGTCCATGACGTTGCTAACATGGGACAGATGCAAAACTGAAAAACTAAACTAATATAAACATCTCAGACAGTTACATATGTAGGATGAAATAGAGGTGCTACACATGTAGCAGAAAAAGACAGTACTATTTATGACATGTCCTGCATCCTTCATATGTGAAAGGAAAACAGGAGATGTCCAGAAAATTGGGTTGGGACATGTTCCAGATTTCATGTTTGAAAAAGGCTTTAGTCATTTTTGTTAAATTTCTCATTTCCAGTTTGGAGAACATTTATAAAGAACTGATTTCAGACATCGACGGCTTCCAGCACCCAGGACATGGAGACCTGACTGGATGGGCCCAACAAGGTACTTAAAAAAACCCCAAAGCAGCCTTAATGTTTACACACAGTTACACAACAAGAGAGCTGTTATTCATTGATTGATAGAGCTGCCATCTTTTCCCTCTGTGACCTCAATCCTCAGGTGTGTTGTTGCTCAACGCTGTGTTGACCGTCAAAGCGCATCAGGCCAACTCTCACAAAGACAAAGGCTGGGAGACTTTCACTGACGCTGTGGTGCAGTGGCTCAGCAATAACATGGAGGGCCTCGTCTTCATGCTGTGGGGGTCATACGCTCACAAGAAAGGAGCTGCTATTGACAGGGTGGGTCGACACTTTAGTTTTCTTACCAAGAATTCAAACAGGAGCTTTTTATTATGTTCACGCATCTAAGTTTTCACCCTGTTGTTATAGAAACGCCACCATGTGCTGCAGGCCGTGCATCCCTCTCCCTTGTCTGTTCATCGGGGATTCTTCGGGTGTAAGCATTTCTCAAAGGCCAACGAGCTGCTGAAGAAATCTGGGAAGTCTCCGATAGACTGGAAGGCACTTTAAGTTGTTATGCATGTGTAAGTCAGTTACTCTAACGTGTTACCATAAACTACAGATCAAAACCCACACATAAGCTTCCACAGTTTCCTGTTTCAGCAAAACTATGTTTTTTTTTCAATGTTTGCCAAAGTTTGTTTGTTCTATACCCCGACTTTTCTTAATGGCCTTATTGTTCTAGTTGTGGTACATAGTTGTGTCATCTGCATTTGTCAGTTCCTACGTTGTAAATATGTTTGTGTACACTTATGGGGTTCTTAGTTCAGCCATTCAAGTTTGTGTGTTGGTTCCATTAAACTTGTTCTGAAACTCCAAGTAGTGTTGTAATGTCTTTGAATTTGCCCATTGAGGTTGAATCTAAAAGATGGTAACTTCCTTAGATGTCCATTATTCTGCAGGTGTTGTCTAGACAGCCATTTTGTCATCAGTTTGGTGAACAAAAACATATAGGTGAAAGATACAAATTTGAATAAATGGTAGCGATACTGTGAACATAATGCAACATGAGGTAACTTGTTCACAATAATTAATATCCTCTACTTGTTTTTGATCTTTGTCACAGGTCATCAAGTGCTTGACCTTTAAAACACCTTTATACAACGATGAGTTTTACTAATCCTGAGCAGAGCAGCATCATCCTCACAGCTGTAAGATGTAATGTGCAACATAACACTGGAACCTCCACTGAATTTGCGTTTAGTGTCCTTATTCTGTGAGTTTAACACAATTATTATGACACTGTGTAATGACCACATTTACACCTCGTATAACTCACTGTATTTAACCATTATATTCCACAAACTTTTTTCACTATGGATATTTTTACCTGTCAGACAAAGATGAGATTAATGACATTTACATAGGTGCTTGGGCCCAATATCGCTAATTATGGCAATGTAATTGTCATAAATAGCAACATAACGAAGGTTTGTTTGATCATGTGTTGTGAAAGCACAGAGATCGCATTACATATCATTGAGCTGCCTCAGATTTGTCTGTTCATCAAGTGTCTGTCGTTCTCTGCTCATGAAGAAGAGTTCAAACTACAACCGGCGTTTAACTTAACAGAAATAAGAATTTGACAAAAATCCATGTCCACCATGCAAATAATTCACTCTTAACGGAGCATATCACATTGTTTTAAATATTTTTTTTCTCCTTTATAATTTGTAAATGTATTATTTATTATTCTGTTCAGCCTTGTGCATATGATCTCCTCTGTCACTGCTCATATTTATGCTGTTCCACATATAAACCTGTGAAACTGGTTGTGAAGCAGTAAAAGGTTTTTACTCTTAAAAATGGTTTGATCTAAAAAAACAAACCGTAACTGTATGGGACGTCGCCGTGTGGGCGTGGTGACGCAATGACGCAGACAGGAAGCCCGAGTGGGCGTCCCTCTTCAACTTCGCCCCTGAACCCTTTGTTTGTCGTGGGGATGTTTGCTCGCTTTGCTCCGGGAAAGAAGAAGAAGAAGAAGTGACCATGCCTGTTGAAAGTCGACCTGTCCGGGACGCGTTCTTACATGTCCGCCTCCTCCAGCAGTACCTGGTTCTCCTGAAGAAATACCCCATCCTCACCAAGTCTGTGACCAGGTCTGTGGCTCTGTCGGGCGGATTGTTCTCTCTGCAGAGCTGCCCGCGGCTGGTTCTCTGCCCAGCTTCCTCCGTGTTACTCTTAAACATTGAAGAATCTCATTTACTGGAGAACTTACAAAGTTAAACCAGTGCGGTTTAGTTTACTTTCACTTGTGCAGATCACTTTGTTTACACTGCTCATGTGTGTCTGCACCCTGGCTTCAGCCAATCAGCATCTGCCAGGAGAACCTCCCCTTATAATGACCCATGATTCATTTTTATTTCATCTCAGCGCCATGTTCTGAAACCACCTGTTAGTGTGTAACAGGTGGATTCAAAACTGTGTGTGTGTGTGTGTGTGTGTGTGTGTGTGTGTGTGTGTGTCCCTCCTTGATATTTTCAGTGGCATCCTCTCAGCTCTAGGAAATCTCCTGTCTCAGATTTTGGAGGCAAGAAAAAAGTTGAAGCATGGAGGCCCGCTCGGTGAGATTGACACAGCTGGAGCTGCACGCTACGCCATTTATGGGTGAGACTTTATACTTGATACGGAATTTGTACTCCAGAATACACAGATAAAAGTAGAATGTCTTGTATCTGTACATCTGTATTCGTATCTGTTCCTCTTGTTCTATTCAGCTCCTATATCATCAATTGTAAATCTACTTTCAATCTGAGATTATTTGTGAACCTCAACTTATTATTATCGATGTATATTTATCTTTATTTCAGAGTCGTCATTAGTCATCATCACAGGAATTGTTCCTGGTGATATGTCCCACATATTTTCTTTTGTTCAGTACATTTAGGACTTATTGCCACTGATCCTCCTTGGTTTCAACAGTCGTGACAACACACTTTTTAAAGTTTGAATTGAATGTCATACTGCACACCATAACTTAAATATACTCTGAGTTGCTGTAAACCAGAGCTATAAGGAGACAAGGGATGACATCATCAGCACACATCAGATGTCAATAAGACTTTTCTCAGCCTCTCAGTCTTTAAACGTCTGAGAATGATCGTGTACAAATTAAATATGTAGATAACATACAAATTAGATACAGATACAAATCCCTGTGTATTTATTTGTGGATCGTCTCTTACCAGCTATGTAACATTACATTTTTTGATGAATAGTTTACTGTCAAATTAAATAAATTGTTTATTTTCTTTCTTAAAATTCACCCTGCTCTTACATCCATGTATTTTTATATTTTATGAAATTCTTATGCCTTTATATGCCTGTTGCAGGTTGATTATTACAGGACCCGTGAGCCATTACTTCTACCAGCTGATGGAGCTGTGGATGCCCGCCACCGACCCGTACTGTATAGTCAAACGGCTGCTACTGGATCGCCTTATATTCGCCCCTGGCTTCCTGCTCCTTTTCTACTTTGTCATGAACATCCTTGAGGTGAGTCATCTCAAAAACCGTCTCTCCTAATCCTCTCACTGAAGGTGGACCCCAGAAATGTGATTGTACACTTCCACAAAGTAAAATCACATGCAGGGGACAGACAAAAAATAGCAAAATTGCTGCAACAGAAGAAGAGATATCCTGACGTTTGCCCCCCTATATAGGTCAACAGTATAAAAACTGTTTATAAAGTAATTAAATCCAGTTATCTAAAAGTCATGAAGGACTATGGTACAACATATTATTTTGAATGGTCAATTTTAAAGCATGGAAGATATTAAGCAAAATCTTTAATTTTATCAGTTTTATCAAGACGTATTCAATATATGTCTTGACAATGTCAAACATGCTTATCGGTCTCATCAAGATGAGCAGATAATATGATGTGTGGAGGTTCTGTATTAACTCTGTAGTGTTTGTAAATAAAAACTATTAACACTGAGTCTAAGATTTCAATAAGCAAGCATTAAGGAAGAAGAGACAGCCTGCAGAGCTTGTATTGAAGGTTCCAAAGGGCACAGAGCTCCAGAACTGTTGAATGAAAAACCAGGAATCTCCCTAGAGCTGGCCGCCAAAAATGTTGAACTCTGAGAAAGGTCCGGAGATCATGGGTTGAGATGGGGATTCAAATTTGCAAAAGGACATAATTATATGGTATCTTCCACTCTGTTTTCAGGCTAAAGGGTGGAATGAATTTGAAAAGAAGATGCGGGGAAGTTACTGGACGGCTCTGAAGATGAACTGGAAAGTGTGGACTCCCTTTCAGTTCATCAATATCAACTTTGTGCCTGTTCAGGTCTGTATTTCACCAGGGCCATTAAGACCGGTACCTTTTTATGGTGGTTCAATCACTTGTTATTGTCAGAATTGTAAAGGTTTGCCTCAAAATCCTGTTGTTAAAGACACAACAGGTCTCATACTGACACCACAATGTTTTTCTTTTTCCTCTGCGGTTTGTGCTCCTGTGTCTGTTTCTGCTCTCAGTTCAGAGTGCTGTTTGCCAACATCATCGCCTTATTTTGGTACGCCTACCTCGCATCGGTGAGGAAATGATGCTTCTGAAGATTACACCACCGAAAAACAAAGCAGGAGGAAATGGCTTCTTCACAGAGACTCTGTGTCTTTCAAAGAACTAAAACTATTTAACCAGGCTGCTTACTATACGACTGTAAACCTGATCCTAATCTGGATTATAATTTTCACCGACTGAAGATCTTCTGAAACCTGTGCAATGATGCATTTAATCTATGACAGGCTTCTGGGATATTTTGGAAACATGACTGTTTCTGTTAAAACAGAAAAAACTAAATGTTGTTTATAATTAATTTATTCTTTTACAGAGGACTGAAGACCTTATCTTGTAAGGTGTTATAGTGTCTATAATTGTATGATCAAGATAGGTTGTTTGATTATGAGTTTTCAATATGAAATGCTAAAATTGGTGAGAAAGGTTCAGGGAATATCAGAGAGACTTAATTTCACTCTTCACAGTGCCACGTTAATGGAGTTGTACTATGTTGTATTTGTCAGTTTCAAATTGTAACAATTGTCTTTGTATAATCAGAATACAAATATCACACTAAAGCAATCTGTTTTTAACCACAACACTGATATTGATTGCTTAAATAAAGCACTGATTTTTGGAAATAACAATAAAAATTGAATAAAAGAATGTGTAATAACTTCACGATATCGCAGCTTTGTGAAAGTTTCCTCAGCCTCCTCTCACACTGAGATATTTTATATACAGTCTATGGGAGAGACATGTCAATTTGTTTTGGGACTTTACTTTCAAGCGTTGTCCCTGTCAGGGTCCTGTAGAATGATGACTGGTTCATGGATCTATTATGATCTTGTTTCCCAGTCAACTGATTGGTTAGTAGTTGGGCTGATGTCAGATATAGTTTGAACTCGTCACAGTTTATACTCATGCTGACTCAGCTGATCAACATCCACCCCTCTTATGTCATTTTCTGTTTCCTGACTTGATTACTTTCAGTTTCTATTCTCCGCACATCACTCAGATGAGACAAGGCCTTGTGTTGTGAATGTCATTAACATGTTGAGGCATGTTTGGAATGAACTAGATGGTGACCCAGGCTTAACAAACAGATGAGGCCGAGATTAAATACACGCTTGTGAGTCACACGTCAGAGTGTAGTTTCATTTGGAATTCTTACAATTTTTCGGGAAACAAAACAGAGCAAAATCAGGAGCCCATGAAGAAGAAGAAGAAGAAGAAGAAGTGCTTAGTGTTGTATGAGTGTGTGGTGGGAGTGGATCCACCCAAGGTCAGACAGTGAAAGGAAGAGTTGGTAGGGAGGTGAGTTTACAGGAAGGTCAACCAGTCCTATACAACAGATATGAAGACAGTTGTGAGCTGGAACATGTGGTGATAAATCAGACTTGCTAAAACAGACAGGATTGTTACAAAGGCGCAATTGTATCACAGTCAGTTTGAACTATGCGTTGCCAGTTTGCAAGGATGCAGGGGGTGCTGAGAAAAGGTCTATTTAATAAAGTCACATCAGTGCTGCAGCCAAAATTTCATATCAATGGAAATCTTTAAAAATATATGCGCCACCATTACCACCACTATCATCAGATATATACACTGAATACTCTTGTTATACAATCAAATACTATAACAAATTATGAAATTAAAAATGTTAGGCCTACTGCTATGCTACTCTCGAAATGTTATGAAGGGTTGACTTTTTATTTGGTTTGTTTAATCAACTTTTTATTAGCCTTGCATTTACAGCCCTTTGCCAGTAGGGGTGCTGCACCCCCCTGAGCACTGATACATGCAATTTTCACCAGATGTCCATTTAATTACACATAACTTAATTTCTGGACTTATTTGTTCGGTTTTCTTTGTATGTATGGATTACTTGGGTTGTTACTGACATCTGGTGAAAATTGCATGTCAATAGAACCTTTAGAAATATATTTACTGAGAAAAATGGTGACGTGTTCAATACTTATTTTACCCGTTGTACTTCCAGCGTTAGACACACAGAACAGGAAATAAAGTGACATGTAAATTCACATTGAAACTCACTTTATTAAAATATTTACAACAGGCTTCTTAATGAAGTGAACAAATACAGAACATTTAGCAAAAATAAAATTGTCACAAGGAAAATAATAAATTAAAGTATCAGTCTTTACTGACACTTCCAATGATCATGGACTCTTCATACATTCAGGTCATATGAAAACATCATTATGATTATTAAAAACATTTTTTTGCCAGTAGATCCCTCTAACCCAAATCTTACAGTCTTGACCTTTAAGCCAGGACATAAAAATCACATAGGGTCACAGCAGGATTACAGAAAAGGTTCAGAACATATTTGCAACAAACTCGCTGGAGAGCTTGAATCTATTTAGGCATCTGGTTTAACATTTTCCTCAATTTCCCCCCCAAAATAATGTATGGATTCTCATGTAAAAGTTGGAATGTGTTGTTAAAATGTAAAACGAATAGGAAGCACAGTGTTTAAGGGTCTGTGATGATCAGATGATGATCCACTGTAAACCCGAACAGTACTACGAACTCATAAGTATTATGGTTAGAGCACTCAAAAACAACTATCGAGTAAACCCAACAATAAACTTCTGAGTTCTGTTCACTATTGATGCTGTTTTAATTTCCAATGGATCAAAGTTTCTGAGTGAACATCCTGATATAAATTAAAATGTATGAGTAAACGGAGGAACGTAGCGTCTGACGTCGTCGACGTGACGTCTGACGTCATGATGTAACGGCGTTCAAAATTCAAGACGGCTGCCTTGATGCGAGAGAGGGGAGTCGAGTCAAACTGCTTAAAAGTTCGGGTAAGTAGCCATCAAGTATTTAAATGTTTTTCAGTCAGGCGCTGTAACGTAGCGCACATGCTAACGTTTCTGTTTGAATTTAGCTTGTTAACTTCCGTCGTGTATCAGCACCTGTTCGATAAATGAGCACCAGTAGAAACTTTTCATTGCGCTGTAACGTAGCGCACATGCTAACGTTGCTGTTCGAAGTTAGCTTGTTAACTTCCGTCGTGTTCGATAAATGAGCACCGGTAGAAACTTTTCATTGCGCTGTAACGTTGCGCACATGCTAACGTTGCTGTTTAACGTTAGCTTGTTAACTTCCGTCGTGTATCAGCACCTGTATGATAAATGAGGACCGGTAGAGACGTTTTTCACTTAACTAAAAAAGGAACGTCTTTAATCTGGGATATTTTCAAATCCCCTATTCAATTGGAATAGCAGGCAGTTAAAATGTAGCATAGTCCAAAGATTAAATAAGAACAAAATGTGGAACTGATTCAAGGAAAAAAAATGGGAAGAAAGCAATACACACAAAATGGATGGAGGAAGGAAGATTTTTTTGTGAGCCACATGTCCAATGAACCTTTTTTAAGTATCCATACAATGTTAAACAGTCAAGTATGGGTATCCTAAAATTGTACTTTGAATTGAGTGCAATAATTGAGTAAATACTACACCCCTAATAAGCTAAATGAAAGCAGCATAAACTGTAAGTCCTCTGTCCAAAGTCCAATGTTTTAGTCCTCTGTTTTTATGATGAATATGCAAATCTATGATCTTGAAGTCATATTTAATAATTTATTTATGTGAATACATATTTTTACCTGACCATTAATTTGTATTATATGCCCATTAAAGGTTATAGAGACTGCTGGTGAAGGCATTTCATCAACCACTCCAGAATCACCAGAAAGCCAATATTTTGTTGGTGAGTTTAATTGTACAATTCTCTTTTTAAATCTGCATTTGATTATGATGTCCATGACTGGACTAAGGTGACTTATTTCATATTGTTTTTAAATGTGCTCCTGCAGGATCACATTGAGGGTGACACTGTTCTTTCTACCGCAATATAAGGTATGTTTTCTATTTGCATATCTTGCACGTTAAGGATCCTACAAGCATCATAAGGTTTTCCTCAAAGTAAATGTCTCTTCCTCACTGATAACCAGGTTTCCAGTGATTCAATGGAATGGAAGTGCAAGTTGTGTTCTGTATCCCTAAACACTCTGGCAAAGTTATTTAGACACTATCGTTTGCAGCATAGGGGGACTTTTTGGAGAGATGGCCAGCCCTGCATGTTCAGACGCAGGTAAAAACTGTTCCTCTTATGTTTGCCATATAGTAACATGATCATAAATGCTTCCCTGTGAAAATCCAAGTAGAAAACTCTCAATTAATCTATATACATGAATGTGTTTTTATGTCTGCAGGTTTTTGCGGAGTTCCATAGAATCACAAATGTGAACTTGGGCGGCCAATTCTACTGCGAGCTTGATCGACACACACCAAAACTACTTGCCCTGTACAGGGAGAAGGCAACCAAGACAGGCAAGACGGCAGAAGCACTGCGGGATATCCTCGGGGTTTATGGCTGCCTGGTAAGTTTAAGATGAATTTCGCCATTGGCACAATGTTGCTCATATATATTGTGCAGACATTACAGATTGGGCCATCTCTACTATGTGAGCTTGAGACGAGCTGAATTAAGCTGAACAGTACTAACGTGTACTTTGTGTCTGATTCGTTTTGATTTTATGAGGCAGGTATTTAAAAGTGTGCGCACCGTGTCCACATAATTCATCTGCTAAACACAACACAACAAGTGCACAGTAAGGGCATCAGGATTAAAGTGACCAGAACAATCATGATCTGACTGACACTATAGATTAATAACTAAATACATGTGGTTATCAGTTTTTGTCAGCGACACAGACGGGCAGACACACACACACACACACACACACACACACACACACACACACTGCAGACAGAAGTGTTAGAAGTACTTTCCCTCGATTATCACACGTAGAGATTTTTTAAATTTCATTGTTGCAGAAGAAGCTATACCCTAAGAAGATAAATATAATTTCTGCAGATTTTTATAAAAATCTAAAGTTTGAATCATGGGGGGGGGGGGCACCCTGATACAGTAGATGCTGCACACAGGTCTAAACTGAATTAATGTCAATTCAAGGTAATCACTGACCACCGTTGTATACAGATGTTTTGCTAAAATTAAATATTTGTATAATTACTTTTCCTTTTATTCAAGGAACAAGTGGATGTTGACATGAAGCGCATTCTGACCCTTCGTGCACTCCCTGTGTACCTACGGGAGGATGGCTCACAATTCTTCAAGACCTTCTGTGTAAGTACTCAATTCACACACTGAAATGTCAATATCAGTTACTACTGTAAGTATGACAGATTGTATAGAAAACCAACTTGAATACCTCTTGCAGCATTTTAGCAATTCAAATACACTAGATTTGTAACTGTAAGAAATTAGGATGAAATCCACACCCCTCGTTTCATTCAAAAATGTATCCCCCAGTTTAGTTGAAGCTAATATGTATTTAAAGTACATATATTTTCCAAGCAATAAACATGTACAACTCCCAGGAATTGACCCTTTACTGCAGCTCAGCAAGAAAAAAACTTTTGTAGAAATGCACAGAAGAAAAGGAAAAAAGACTCGATACAGATGATATGACCAGGTTCTCTAAACATGCATTTTGAGCTGCGAGTGTTGCATCAAGACACACTAGGGGTAATATCAAGTTGTTCTTTTTTGGGAGATCACAGATGAGCATACAGTGCATGATTTGCAAACTTGCTTCTGAAATTATCCCTTTAACTGGATTGCTTGTGTTTTGCAGCTGGGAGATGAGCCAGACATTTCGAACACTCCTGTGGCTTTACTTACTCTCGTCACTGAAGACGCCAGTGCTGCAGTCCACTTTAATGCAGTGAACACTTCTGTTGTGGTGGAGGACGAAATTGTTGTCCGTGATCTCCCCAGGTTGACAGATGCGCTAGTTCTTTGTTTTGGCTTGTTCTATGCACTGCATTAACATTTTGGGTTACCTTTTTATTTATTGGTTAATATATTTTATTTGCACTTTTAAATAAACCTTTATTGGTTATTTTCTTTTAATGTGCTTTTAAATAACCCTTGTTTATTGTTTAAGTAAATTTGCTGCAATGGACATTCATGGTTACTTGTTTAATAGAAATGCGAATATTTCAACGAAATAGTGAAGTTGCTGAAAATGTTTCAAGTTAATTGTTTTATTTTAAATAAAACACTTGAATTGTAATAATGGAGTTGTATTCATATTTTTGAGCATTGTGAACTAATGAATTTTGTAAACTTTAAGTTGACTAGTAGTAATTTTGTTGAGTGACTTTCTGTCAGTGTCGGAGTGTAGCACAGTCACAATATTTAAGTTAATTTCCCCTAGCCTTTAAGTTGTTCAAAATCAATTTTTTTAGTAAATGAATAGTCAGTGCAATGTAAATCTAATAAGCATTGTTAATTTAACTTGATTGAGCATGCTGAAATTAAAATTTTTAGGAAATGTACCAAATATATTTAAGTAAACAATTTTTTTAAAAATTAAAATTCTCAAGTTGACAAATGTAAATTTTTAAGTACTACTTAACTTAAAAGTTATGTTTCTGTTACTTCATTTTTTTCAGGTAATCAGTTACGTCAAACATTTTCAGTACTGTGAACTTGTTCGGTTTTACAGTGCAGTTCGATGGTGCTCAGGGGCTCCACGTTGTAGTCGGACAGTTTGCCGGCGGTCATCTCCCTGCTCTGGTACACCAGCCTCTGCTGAGCCTCCGCCACTCCCTCCCTGCACTGGACCCTGCGCTTGAAGTCGCTCACGGTCTCTTCGCTTGTGATGTCGTAGGTGGACAGCACGTTCTTCTCATTCCTCAGGAACACCTGGAAGGTGGCCGGCGGGCTCGGCTCGATCACCAGCAGAGACAGCCTGGAGCCGGCATGCAGCCCGTAGGAGCCCACGGTCCGCGAGTCGTCGCTCAGGTCAGTCCGCTGGCCGTTGTCGAACACCAGCCTCTGCCTCTGAACGGGCACCGCCAGTTTCTGCTGGAGGACCAGTTTCAGGCTGCCCACCGTGTCCTGGGGGTTCACCCTCAGTGTGACGGACCTCCCGGTCAGCATAGTGATGATTAAATCCATGTCTGAAACACAATTAAAACATTTTAAAATAAGTCTGTAATAAACACTTTGGCATAAACATTCCCGTGTAAAATCGTGTAAGTATATAATAGTTCCCTCACCTCTTGATTCAAAGCAGAAGCGTCTCAGGAAAACTCGGTCTTCAGTAAACAGCAGATAAGCTGATGGTATTCCGAAGCAAGAACAACACTAACAGCTGTAGAATCGACTCATCACTTTATATAGAGGCTGGCCCAGCTGAACAGCCCCCCCCCCCCCCCCTCTGCGTAAGATTCGATTTCCACTCTCCGTCTCTAACTTTCAGTTTCCATTCTCCTCCCATGGATGTTTGGTTGCATCAGCACGGACTTCCACTCTGTGTATGTGTTTATTGTTTTTTTTACTTTTTCACTTTTTTACCTTTTCCAGCATAAACACTGACCATATGAGGACCAGCAGACCTCATGGGGACCAAAGACGGGTCATAATGAGACCAAACGGCCTTTTGTGAGGTCGTGGTTAAGGTTAGGCTGTCCACAATGAAAAGTTCCAATAGTAGTAAAGCTGTGCAAACTTTGTCAGTGTTAAAAATGGAATCCTAAAATAATTCTTATTATATAAAAGAAATACATATCTCATTTCTTCTTTCTGTCCAACCATTCAAACAACAGCTTGTGCTTGTGATGCCATCTTTATTTGACCTGATATTGAGCTAATTACACAAATTGTGCAACACGAAACTCTTCGCAACCTCTGAATTGGAACACAGAGAGTAGTATGTGGGTGGAGTAAACCTCAGGGTTCTAGAAATGTCCAGAAACGTCCACCTCCAGCATAGCAGGTACATAGTTCAATGGTTGTTATGATGCTATCATCACAAGCCCCAGGGCAAGTTTAACATTTTACCACCTGATTATGATGTTTTAAAGGGTGGGGCTGAAGAAATCATAGCAGGGGGTTTTCTTGTTTCTAATCAGGAAAGAATTGCCAAAGGAATGTTCATCCAAGTTTTTGTGAAAATGACTGATAACAGAAAGCAGAACCTGGGATTTTAAACTAAATGGACATGAATTTCAAACTCATCACAAGCACCCAGTAATGAGGACATTACCGGGGGTCGTTGGTCCTCTGGTACTGGTTCCCATGTTGCAAACTCAGGCACCTGGAGCAGAGACCAACAACCAGGAAACAAAACCAACAGTGAATCAATGTCCTGCAATAGAGGTTCAGTGTGTAGTATTCAGTGACATCTAGTGGTGATGGATCATGACTGTGGTAGCAGCTGATCATGGATTTAGACTGCTTGACATACAATATGCCTCCTCACATACTCCACCATTACTGACAATAACTCCTCAAATCATTTGTCATTGCTGCTCCCGTCATCTCTTCCAGACATTTTCTTATGTATAAATACTTTAAACATTGACAGTTTGACACACTTCTCCATTATTCTACAAACTGTTTCTTCTTATCAATGTTGTAAATATTGTTATTTTGATGATGTTCTCAGTTACACGTTGCATCTATTGCACATCTGTCCGTCCTGCTCAAATAAAGCACTGATATTTTGAAATAACAATAAAAATTTAATAAAAGAATGTGTAATAACTTCACGATATCTCAGCTTTGTGAAAGTTTCCTTAGCCTCCTCTCACACTGAGATATTTTATATACAGTCTATGGGAGAGACATGATGACTGGTTCATGGATCTATTATGATCTTGTTTCCCAGTCAACTGATTGGTTAGTAGTTGGGCTGATGTCAGATATAGTTTGAACTCGTCACAGTTTATACTCATGCTGACTCAGCTGATCAACATCCACCCCTCTTATGTCATTTTCTGTTTCCTGACTTGATTACTTTCAGTTTCTATTCTCCGCACATCACTCAGATGAGACAAGGCCTTGTGTTGTGAATGTCATTAATATGTTGAGGCATGTTTGGAATGAACTAGATGGTGACCCAGGCTTAACAAACAGGTGAGGCCGAGATTAAATACACGCTTGTGAGTCACACGTCAGAGTGTAGTTTCATTTGGAATTCTTACAATTTTTCGGGAAACAAAACAGCAAAATCAGGAGCCCATGAAGAAGAAGAAGAAGAAGAAGAAGAAGAAGAAGTGCTTAGTGTTGTATGAGTGTGTGGTGGGAGTGGATCCACCCAAGGTCAGACAGTGAAAGGAAGAGTTGGTAGGGAGGTGAGTTTACAGGAAGGTCAACCAGTCCTATACAACAGATATGAAGACAGTTGTGAGCTGGAACATGTGGTGATAAATCAGACTTGCTAAAACAGACAGGATTGTTACAAAGGCGCAATTGTATCACAGTCAGTTTGAACTATGCGTTGCCAGTTTGCAGGGATGCAGGGGGTGCTGAGAAAAGGTCTATTTAATAAAGTCACATCAGTGCTGCAGCCAAAATTTCATATCAATGGAAATCTTTAAAAATATATGCGCCACCATTACCACCACTATCATCAGATATATACACTGAATACTCTTGTTATACAATCAAATACTATAAAAAATTATGAAATTAAAAATGTTAGGCCTACTGCTATGCTACTCTCGAAATGTTATGAAGGGTTGACTTTTTATTTGGTTTGTTTAATCAACTTTTTATTAGCCTTGCATTTACAGCCCTTTGCCAGTAGGGGTGCTGCACCCCCCTGAGCACTGATACATGCAATTTTCACCAGATGTCCATTTAATTACACATAACTTAATTTCTGGACTTATTTGTTCGGTTTTCTTTGTATGTATGGATTACTTGGGTTGTTACTGACATCTGGTGAAAATTGCATGTCAATAGAACCTTTAGAAATATATTTACTGAGAAAAATGGTGACGTGTTCAATACTTATTTTACCCGTTGTACTTCCAGCGTTAGACACACAGAACAGGAAATAAAGTGACATGTAAATTCACATTGAAACTCACTTTATTAAAATATTTACAACAGGCTTCTTAATGAAGTGAACAAATACAGAACATTTAGCAAAAATAAAATTGTCACAAGGAAAATAATAAATTAAAGTATCAGTCTTTACTGACACTTCCAATGATCATGGACTCTTCATACATTCAGGTCATATGAAAACATCATTATGATTATTAAAAACATTTTTTTGCCAGTAGATCCCTCTAACCCAAATCTTACAGTCTTGACCTTTAAGCCAGGACATAAAAATCACATAGGGTCACAGCAGGATTACAGAAAAGGTTCAGAACATATTTGCAACAAACTCGCTGGAGAGCTTGAATCTATTTAGGCATCTGGTTTAACATTTTCCTCAATTTCCCCCCCAAAATAATGTATGGATTCTCATGTAAAAGTTGGAATGTGTTGTTAAAATGTAAAACGAATAGGAAGCACAGTGTTTAAGGGTCTGTGATGATCAGATGATGATCAGTTTCCTCCTCTCAGACGCATTAACAGTTCGATGGTGCTCAGGGGCTCCACGTTGTAGTCGGACAGTTTGCCGGCGGTCATCTCCCTGCTCTGGTACACCAGCCTCTGCTGAGCCTCCGCCACTCCCTCCCTGCACTGGACCCTGCGCTTGAAGTCGCTCACGGTCTCTTCGCTTGTGATGTCGTAGGTGGACAGCACGTTCTTCTCATTCCTCAGGAACACCTGGAAGGTGGCCGGCGGGCTCGGCTCGATCACCAGCAGAGACAGCCTGGAGCCGGCATGCAGCCCGTAGGAGCCCACGGTCCGCGAGTCGTCGCTCAGGTCAGTCCGCTGGCCGTTGTCGAACACCAGCCTCTGCCTCTGAACGGGCACCGCCAGTTTCTGCTGGAGGACCAGTTTCAGGCTGCCCACCGTGTCCTGGGGGTTCACCCTCAGTGTGACGGACCTCCCGGTCAGCATAGTGATGATTAAATCCATGTCTGAAACACAATTAAAACATTTTAAAATAAGTCTGTAATAAACACTTTGGCATAAACATTCCCGTGTAAAATCGTGTAAGTATATAATAGTTCCCTCACCTCTTGATTCAAAGCAGAAGCGTCTCAGGAAAACTCGGTCTTCAGTAAACAGCAGATAAGCTGATGGTATTCCGAAGCAAGAACAACACTAACAGCTGTAGAATCGACTCATCACTTTATATAGAGGCTGGCCCAGCTGAACAGCTCCCCCCCCCCCCCCCCCTCTGCGTAAGATTCGATTTCCACTCTCCGTCTCTAACTTTCAGTTTCCATTCTCCTCCCATGGATGTTTGGTTGCATCAGCACGGACTTCCACTCTGTGTATGTGTTTATTGTTTTTTTTACTTTTTCACTTTTTTACCTTTTCCAGCATTAACACTGACCATATGAGGACCAGCAGACCTCATGGGGACCAAAGACGGGTCATAATGAGACCAAACGGCCTTTTGTGAGGTCGTGGTTAAGGTTAGGCTGTCCACAATGAAAAGTTCCAATAGTAGTAAAGCTGTGCAAACTTTGTCAGTGTTAAAAATGGAATCCTAAAATAATTCTTATTATATAAAAGAAATACATATCTCATTTCTTCTTTCTGTCCAACCATTCAAACAACAGCTTGTGCTTGTGATGCCATCTTTATTTGACCTGATATTGAGCTAATTACACAAATTGTGCAACACGAAACTCTTCGCAACCTCTGAATTGGAACACAGAGAGTAGTATGTGGGTGGAGTAAACCTCAGGGTTCTAGAAATGTCCAGAAACGTCCACCTCCAGCATAGCAGGTACATAGTTCAATGGTTGTTATGATGCTATCATCACAAGCCCCAGGGCAAGTTTAACATTTTACCACCTGATTATGACGTTTTAAAGGGTGGGGCTGAAGAAATCATAGCAGGGGGTTTTCTTGTTTCTAATCAGGAAAGAATTGCCAAAGGAATGTTCATCCAAGTTTTTGTGAAAATGACTGATAACAGAAAGCAGAACCTGGGATTTTAAACTAAATGGACATGAATTTCAAACTCATCACAAGCACCCAGTAATGAGGACATTACCGGGGGTCGTTGGTCCTCTGGTACTGGTTCCCATGTTGCAAACTCAGGCACCTGGAGCAGAGACCAACAACCAGGAAACAAAACCAACAGTGAATCAATGTCCTGCAATAGAGGTTCAGTGTGTAGTATTCAGTGACATCTAGTGGTGATGGATCATGACTGTGGTAGCAGCTGATCATGGATTTAGACTGCTTGACATACAATATGCCTCCTCACATACTCCACCATTACTGACAATAACTCCTCAAATCATTTGTCATTGCTGCTCCCGTCATCTCTTCCAGACATTTTCTTATGTATAAATACTTTAAACATTGACAGTTTGACACACTTCTCCATTATTCTACAAACTGTTTCTTCTTATCAATGTTGTAAATATTGTTATTTTGATGATGTTCTCAGTTACACGTTGCATCTATTGCACATCTGTCCGTCCTGCTCAAATAAAGCACTGATATTTTGAAATAACAATAAAAATTTAATAAAAGAATGTGTAATAACTTCACGATATCTCAGCTTTGTGAAAGTTTCCTTAGCCTCCTCTCACACTGAGATATTTTATATACAGTCTATGGGAGAGACATGATGACTGGTTCATGGATCTATTATGATCTTGTTTCCCAGTCAACTGATTGGTTAGTAGTTGGGCTGATGTCAGATATAGTTTGAACTCGTCACAGTTTATACTCATGCTGACTCAGCTGATCAACATCCACCCCTCTTATGTCATTTTCTGTTTCCTGACTTGATTACTTTCAGTTTCTATTCTCCGCACATCACTCAGATGAGACAAGGCCTTGTGTTGTGAATGTCATTAACATGTTGAGGCATGTTTGGAATGAACTAGATGGTGACCCAGGCTTAACAAACAGGTGAGGCCGAGATTAAATACACGCTTGTGAGTCACACGTCAGAGTGTAGTTTCATTTGGAATTCTTACAATTTTTCGGGAAACAAAACAGCAAAATCAGGAGCCCATGAAGAAGAAGAAGAAGAAGAAGAAGAAGAAGTGCTTAGTGTTGTATGAGTGTGTGGTGGGAGTGGATCCACCCAAGGTCAGACAGTGAAAGGAAGAGTTGGTAGGGAGGTGAGTTTACAGGAAGGTCAACCAGTCCTATACAACAGATATGAAGACAGTTGTGAGCTGGAACATGTGGTGATAAATCAGACTTGCTAAAACAGACAGGATTGTTACAAAGGCGCAATTGTATCACAGTCAGTTTGAACTATGCGTTGCCAGTTTGCAGGGATGCAGGGGGTGCTGAGAAAAGGTCTATTTAATAAAGTCACATCAGTGCTGCAGCCAAAATTTCATATCAATGGAAATCTTTAAAAATATATGCGCCACCATTACCACCACTATCATCAGATATATACACTGAATACTCTTGTTATACAATCAAATACTATAAAAAATTATGAAATTAAAAATGTTAGGCCTACTGCTATGCTACTCTCGAAATGTTATGAAGGGTTGACTTTTTATTTGGTTTGTTTAATCAACTTTTTATTAGCCTTGCATTTACAGCCCTTTGCCAGTAGGGGTGCTGCACCCCCCTGAGCACTGATACATGCAATTTTCACCAGATGTCCATTTAATTACACATAACTTAATTTCTGGACTTATTTGTTCGGTTTTCTTTGTATGTATGGATTACTTGGGTTGTTACTGACATCTGGTGAAAATTGCATGTCAATAGAACCTTTAGAAATATATTTACTGAGAAAAATGGTGACGTGTTCAATACTTATTTTACCCGTTGTACTTCCAGCGTTAGACACACAGAACAGGAAATAAAGTGACATGTAAATTCACATTGAAACTCACTTTATTAAAATATTTACAACAGGCTTCTTAATGAAGTGAACAAATACAGAACATTTAGCAAAAATAAAATTGTCACAAGGAAAATAATAAATTAAAGTATCAGTCTTTACTGACACTTCCAATGATCATGGACTCTTCATACATTCAGGTCATATGAAAACATCATTATGATTATTAAAAACATTTTTTTGCCAGTAGATCCCTCTAACCCAAATCTTACAGTCTTGACCTTTAAGCCAGGACATAAAAATCACATAGGGTCACAGCAGGATTACAGAAAAGGTTCAGAACATATTTGCAACAAACTCGCTGGAGAGCTTGAATCTATTTAGGCATCTGGTTTAACATTTTCCTCAATTTCCCCCCCAAAATAATGTATGGATTCTCATGTAAAAGTTGGAATGTGTTGTTAAAATGTAAAACGAATAGGAAGCACAGTGTTTAAGGGTCTGTGATGATCAGATGCAACCCAGTCTCATCAGAAAACGTACACCACCTACGTTGGTCCACTTGGAAAAACGTAGACATCTCACAATTTGGCCTCTCAAATTGTGAGATGCCTACGTTTTTATCTGCCCGTTGTTTTGTATTGGCCTGCGCCCACGTCACGTGACTCTCAAGTTCCCGTCTGCGAAAACGAAAACATGGCGGACATTCGTTATATTTTCAGATAAAAATGTAATTTTATAATATAGTTTGGGCATTAAAATACATTCTGACACCATTTCTAGCGAGAAATATGCTCTTTGCTTCCACAATCTTCAGCCAGTTCATGCTTACGATCTATATTCTATTAGTTATCACGAACATTTTTCAGATCTCGCCAGAAAAATCGTAGTTATGTAACGTTTTTGTCGTTGCTATGGTGGTTGCTGTGGACGCTGCCGTGCCGTAAACCACTTCGTAGCGTGCTGCTTGAATCATCGTCCGTGCGTTGTGTCGTTCAGTGAGCGTGAATGTTATTCACGTGATTTGATATGAATATTTGATGATAGATTACGCCTCTAATTCGAAGGATCTAAGAAGTCCCCGCAACTACATTCATACCGAGGCGGGCCCGATTGCGCATGCGCGAGCGGACCTGTCGTGTGACTGTCGTAAATAAAGTTTTTTTTAACTTTCCGGTCCATTGAACACAAAGCTACGTCATTAACACGGAGCGCTTGGAAGACGACGGTGTTATGCTCATTCTGTCAGGTAAGTAGTTCATTTTGTTTTGTTTTTAAATATTGTAACGATCGAGGTTTAGTGCCGAGGCACTCCATTGTCTGTCGATGTAGACAATGGAGTGCTATTCATTTGCAAATATGCTGTTGTTTTGCCACAGGCTACATCCTACGGTAGCCTGTTACCTGGGGTGCTAATAAATGTTTGGTGAAACCAGACGCTTAGCTCATCATTGAGGGACGCTACAATAGAAACATAAACAGATAACGTAATGGTATAAGGAAACTAACAGAAACTACGAATCCGCCCATAAAATAGTTCTACATGATACAGTGTAGGGCCTGCAGTTTATGATTAAACTTTGATTTATGAATGCTTTAGAATAATAAGGGATGTATTTGTCTACCATTACTCCACAATATCAGATTAATTTGGTTTAATTTATAGTATGCAATATGACAATAATGTTTTCAAAACAAGATGTTAGGGCGTTGCGATACATTTTAAGTAACAGTTGATATGTTCTGTTTTTTTAATCAAGGAGGATCCAAGTGAAGCTCCAGGAGTTTCAGCAACATCCAAAACTGGGACCGAACAGTTTGTTTGGCTTGATGAGGAACAGGAAGGGCATCATCTCCCAAAAAGAAGGAGAACTGGAGAGAAACAGGCCAGGTTTAGGCCACTACTACCATCCACATACTGGAAGATGAGGGAGAGAAATTCTCCTATCATTAAAGAGGTACTTTTAAGTTACATACCACAAACACCATTTTATATAATATACTAAATAGAAATTTGTATTAAATCCCCAAAGTATGCTGGGTGAAATTCAAGTTAATATCACACTGAAAGAATACCTCCGCTGTTTACCGTTGATGGAATTTAGTACATCAAATTATTTGTTTTTATTGTTATTATTATTGTATGCAGTGGATTGGTTCACTCAATATGATGACCTCAAGATTGCGGGATTGGGATCTGTAAACTATACGCCTTTTAAGAGCCAATCAGGGTAGACAATTTAGAGTGCCATAAACAGTACATCTGTAAATATGTATATATTTTTGCATGATAGAGACTTGATTGATTTTTTTTTTTTGTTGTTGTTCTGGCCAAGGATTCTGAGAGGTCATCCTTGCTTGACTACATCCATGAGATGACAACACGTAAAGTTATATTACATTGTCCCTTATTTTACAACACAAAGTTTTCTTGTACCCTACCAATTTTTTTTTTATGAATAATGATGTTTGGAAAGTAGAAAACAAAAACCCCACCACCTTCTAAATGTATTCTTCTCCTACGCACCTGTCTCATAAAATAGATGTGCACAATTTTATGTTATGTATAATGATGACCCCATAAAACATCATGTATCAATATTTACACCTTTTAATCTATACTGTTTATTTCTGTCTACATGTGTGAATTCGCCTTCATTAGTTTTATTAAAGAGCGATGTTGTATCGGTCAGTGGCGGCAGCACGAGACTCCACAAACTAGTCTTTAAGTAGCCGAAGGCGCTGAGGTTGCCGTCGGCCATCATTGTTTTTTTGCTTAAGGGACTGAATATGTTCCGTGCAGAAATATTTGCACTTCCCTTATACCTACAAAAACTGCTTGCTTCACAGACTGCAGTTTTGTTTTGCTCTGATGTGGTCGTAGCCGTATCTGCAAAGGGTTGTGCGGCATTAACATTTTGTACTCGGATTTTGTTTTGACAGACTGTGCAAAGGACCTTGAGAACATCACCAATCTACAGGAAGACACAGTCCAGTAATGGGTGTCAGATATTATGCAGTGGACGACAGGTACTGTGGAAAAATGTATGTCATTGTTGCACAATGTCCTTTGACTCTGTTTACACAAGGTCTACAGAAAAGGTTTGATTGTAAACTGATATTGGCACAAATTCATTTTATTCTCCTCTTTACGAGGACCAACCAATCAAAATGATGTGCAGAACACCATTGAGCACTCTATTTGAGCATCTGAAGAGACATTCAAATGTTAGTGTAGTAGACTGGATTTTATATTTTATTGGTGTTACATTGGTCATCTTGTATGGGTACACAAAAAATATTGGGTTTCATAATTTAGATGGCAATAAGCAGAGACATCAACTCAGGAAACAGATTTCTGTAGAAAAGAAAGGTGTGTGCGCAAACAAACGCACTATTAAAATGTTTCGTTTTTTTATCATATATTCTCAGGCAGTACTGAGGCATTAACGGAGACGGGACATGAGGGTCTTCTCTGCGTGCTCAAGAGAAGATTGCACAAAGTTCAAGCTCAGCAGGCTGCAGTGGGTCTGACATATTCTGAAACAGCAACAATGTCTTTGGATGACTCCTCCTCTGAACAGGAAAACATGGAGAGTTACTTCTTCACTGATGAAGAACTGTGAGTGCTGTGATTAGGTAAATGTGTGAATAACTGTGTTGCTGCACTGCTGCTGTTGCTACTCCCTGGCAGGCTAAGGAAGGCCTTAGCTTGGTGTTGGGTAGCTGTTAGCTTTAGCATATTTAGTTTTTAGCGGCCTGTATGATGTTTATCTTTTTAATAAAAAACAATCAGAGGGAACCATCTTCATAATGTAACACTATGGTTTGTTTGTGTCCTTCAGTTCTTCTCAAGTGAAGCTGTACCACTGCTCCAGCTCCACACTCCCTCCTGCAGCCTCCGCTTCTGATGCTAACCTCCTGTCTCCATCACACCAAGCAGCAAACCTGGAGGGACAGAACTTTCTCCCTAGCTGAATTGTTGATCATATCAATTATTTCCTGCAACTGCCTTCATGTAATTTTTGTACATAATAAATGACATGTAACATATTGGGATTTCCTTGCACTTCTACACCATGTTATTGGCAGATAAGATGCTGATTGAGTTAAAGCAGTGAATGCTCTGCTTTAAGCAAAATAACACACAAAAGGATCAAATGGATTTGAAGTAGAATGGGCACACTACCTTCTGTAGAGAGTACCTCAGCTACTGAAGTCAGAAAACTACTTTTGTTATCTGAGATTTCAGTCATTTACAGTCACAGCAAAGCACACAGGTCTGGTTGTCTAAGTGGCACCCATATCATATTGTTTAAGTGCTAAATGCATCCAGTCATAAGTCAGAGTCCACCCTCTTGTTTCCACTAAAATTAGGTGACCCAGATGTTTCACAATGCAATCTGATAAGGTCGTATGGGAAACATTAACATCAAAGAAATGAACAATACAGCAATAGATGTTTCTCTTTAAATCAATAGCTGTTAAGTGGCAGCCTGACTTATTCAAACACATTAATACAACGATGAATGAGGCAGGGGGTTCTATAAGAAATCATAACTTTAAAAGATCTCCAGTACAAGCAAATATGTTCTAAAATTGGTTCACATCCAAGTGTGAGGCTGTTCCACCACTAGGGGTTAAGATATAGTGATATATATATAGATATATATATATCTATATATATATATAGATATATATATCAATGAACAGTCAAAACCTCAAATTACACCCAGTATGGTATGGTTCAGGTGACAGTAGGTGGAAGGTGAAGGTCATTTCCATGAGCTCAAGAGAAACAGTGTGACGTCTTAGTAGTTCATATTTGTGTCCTCTTAAAACATGCACCCACTAGGTACTCTATACTGTAATCCTGAATATCAGGGACCATGCTGCATTGGGGTCTAGGGGAAGGGAGAAGCTATGTTAAAAATCAAAGGGAAGACTGATATGAAAAGTGTTTCACAAGGAAAATTAGGTCTACACTGGTCTAAATTGAATGCAGATATATGTATCAAGTCGGATGGATAGCATAGATTTATACAGAGTCAATGTCATCGGTAGTGAAAGTAGAACACTACACTAACTGTACACTAAGATACATACAGTATGTACAGTATATACAGTACAGTATACAAAATATATCATGCAGAAGAGTAGTGGTGTAAGTATATGGACATAATATATGGACACAAGTATGAATATTGTTGTGAGAGAATAAATAAGTAGTCCAGAGAGTATGTACACAGTATGTGTGGGGGAGGGGTGGCTGCAAATTAGGGATTGTGGCGGTGGTTGGAGGGGGGAAGGGGGGGGCATGACGACACACCCTACTCTCCCTCTGATTGGCTAGTAATCCTTGTTGGCGCCAGAGTTGGCGCCATTGGTGTTTAGGAATGAGGACCGTCAGAATTAGGGTCAGGGGTTACCAATCAGAACCAGAGTAGGGGGCGGGCATTGTCGTCATCGCGGGAATCCTGACACTCTCCACAACAGCTGAAGCTCCTGGACAGGTATGGGACGAGCAATGATGAATTTTACTATTTCAATATTGAAAAGTATAAGGCATATGTTAATAATTACCATGGAGCATAGTTTATATTGGTTCCTAACGTTTCAGTTTGGTGTGAAACGTGTACTATAGTATAGTGTGTATGTGTATACTTAACTTAAATGTGAAATCTCAACATATAGCTCAGTCTACTGCAAAAAGTCATAAACAACACATTTAAAGCATAGATCAAATTAAGTTGTATGGATGTATTTTATTTATATATATATTGAAAATAATGAATATGCTAGTATGCACCACAAAACATTACTCTGATATTAATGTGTTTTTGTTCTATTGAGGTTGGAGTAACCAGCATCCCTCCCCTCACCAACCCTCCATCATCCCTGCCAACCAGTCACCCATCAGCCAACTTGTCCTCTCAACCAACCCTCCACCAGTCCTGACATGCAGCCTCCCAGTGCTTTGTTGAATCAGGGTAAGTTGTGGTGACATTTTTAGATAACAAACACAATAACGTTGTATTTTTACTAATGTGTTCCACAAGTAAATAATACATGTCACATTGAACACCATTTATCGCAGTCCAAGCAGTCTTTTGTGATATGTACATCGCCCATGTTGATATCGTGATGACCGTAATTTTTAGATATCTTGTACAGCCCTAGTGTCTATGATTTAAAACCCATAAACATGATCTGTTTTTTTCCCCTGTTCTAAAGCCAAATAAGGTTTGCTGCCATCTAGTGGTTATTTATTTACAACCAGCTGATTGGTTAATGGGTTTGATGAGATGAAATGTTGCTGGTCATCAACGTAATCATGTTATTTTTGCTGATGATAAAGCCAAGGGGAATCATGTAAAGTTAAAAGTGCACCGGAAGGAATCCTGTGGAACCCCAAACACTAGTTGTTTTTGTTGGAGTGGAAGTTGACTGTTAATCGATTAGTTGTTGCAGCCCTAGATTGACACACCCAGTTTTTTTTAGCATTTCCAGTAGGTTCCCATGATCTCCATGATGCATGTGCTAAATGCATAGCTCTGGTAGGAGTATTGGGATGTCACTGGAGAAATATGTAATCCTGCTTGAAGGGCACTAGATCAGCTACAAAAACCTTGGAAATGTGTCTCTGACAATTGATTATCAAATTGTGCAACAATGCTAATATTAATATATATGAGGTCAGATTGAGAGTAAGTGTACTCTAGTTTTGCTCTTTCAGAAGCAACCATTCAATCACTGGAGAAGAGAAGTATTACCCAGTGAAGAAGGTACTAAAATGCAAAAGGCTGAAAGTTGTATTTGTTGTAATTTGAGGTAAAACATTTTAGTTGTGATCTACAAACAAATGTTGTACTACAGAGATACTAACTGGATTTACAATCACCACACAACTTCTGACCATAGGTTTGATTTTAATGGTAAACATGTTGGAATGTGTTTCAGGGGAACGCAATGGAACTGGTGGAGCGGGAGCCCTGTTCCATGTGGTATGTAGAATGTCTCTTAATTGGATTTGATTGTCCCTAAAATTACTTAATGTTTACTGCAATATTACAATTAAGAAATTAGTAATATATATCATTAGTTTTTCTGATATAACATTATGCATTTCTTTACTTTTATGTAAATTGTTGCTGCTAATGTGGTGGTATTTATTTATTTGAAAAATATTTTTAGAAAGACAAGTATAAACTATTGTCTTGACAATTGACTATTACAATAATCAGGTCATTTACACTAATCAGCTTACTGTGTGCATGTTAACATATTCAATGTGTATGGCATTTATAGCTCGCTGTGTCTCGTTGCCCTTCTTCCTTGTCAAGTTATGAATTCCATTCAATGCTAATGTAAAAAAAAATCTTCTTGGTTAATTACAGTGGGAGGATGTGGCGCTTGCAGTGGGCCAAAGGAGAACACCAGGAGTTGACATTCATACATACAACACGAATATACACAAAACGCATACACACACCCACACAAATATGACATAAAAGGTTCAATGTTAAATGTTTATTTTTCAAGACGTTTTTGTTAATATTACTTATATATATATATATAGATAGATGGATAGATGTATTACAACAGAGCATGTCAATATACAGTGTATATATACTGTATATACTGTATATATACTTTATATAAGGTATATATTAATAATATTGTAATATTACTAATATTTTTATTTGTTTAATTGAAAAGACTATCTTACGGTTTCTTTAGCTTACTGTTAATTTATATTTTAGGAATGTTGTCAAATTTGTTTTGTATGTATGGTACATTAAAAACCTTTCAAACCCCAACGCCTTGTGTGATTGTGTGAACTCCCGAAACCATTTGCTGCTGGAATTGTTTGCTGAAGTGTATATATAAATTATATAATTAATTTAGCCCTTGCCTTATACAGTATGTTTATCATCTCTATACAGTAATATAAAATGAAAAAAATTAAATTCAAGTAGACAGCAGATTTGTTTTAATTCATCGCTGTTACAGAGCACATGAAGATTAACAATATGTACAAACAACTCTTTACATAGCAGAAATACAAAGTTACAAGAAAAAAGTAAAGATAAAAAATGTATTAATGATATCCGAAAAATAATCTTAATGTTCATCATCAGTCCATATCAAATGTATCAAATACAAAATAGGCATATATACTGTAAAAATGTGCACTCGACATACTAAACCGTCCAAGATTACAGATCCGCTCGCGCATGCGCAATCGGGCCCGCCTCGGTATGAATGTAGTTGCGGGGACTTCTTAGATCCTTCGAATTAGAGGCGTAATCTATCATCAAATATTCATATCAAATCACGTGAATAACATTCACGCTCACTGAACGACACAACGCACGGACGATGATTCAAGCAGCACGCTACGAAGTGGTTTACGGCACGGCAGCGTCCACAGCAACCACCATAGCAACGACAAAAACGTTACATAACTACGATTTTTCTGGCGAGATCTGAAAAATGTTCGTGATAACTTATAGAATATAGATCGTAAGCATGAACTGGCTGAAGATTGTGGAAGCAAAGAGCATATTTCTCGCTAGAAATGGTGTCAGAATGTATTTTAATGCCCAAACTATATTATAAAATTACATTTTTATCTGAAAATATAACGAATGTCCGCCATGTTTTCGTTTTCGCAGACGGGAACTTGAGAGTCACGTGACGTGGGCGCAGGCCAATATAAAACAACGGGCAGATAAAAACGTAGACATCTCACAATTTGAGAGGCCAAATTGTGAGATGTCTACGTTTTTCCAAGTGGACCAACGTAGGTGGTGTACGTTTTCTGATGAGACTGGGTTGTCAGATGATGATCAGTTTCCTGCTCTCAGACGCATTAACAGTTCGATGGTGCTCAGGGGCTCCACGTTGTAGTCGGACAGTTTGCCGGCGGTCATCTCCCTGCTCTGGTACACCAGCCTCTGCTGAGCCTCCGCCACTCCCTCCCTGCACTGGACCCTGCGCTTGAAGTCGCTCACGGTCTCTTCGCTTGTGATGTCGTAGGTGGACAGCACGTTCTTCTCATTCCTCAGGAACACCTGGAAGGTGGCCGGCGGGCTCGGCTCGATCACCAGCAGAGACAGCCTGGAGCCGGCATGCAGCCCGTAGGAGCCCACGGTCCGCGAGTCGTCGCTCAGGTCAGTCCGCTGGCCGTTGTCGAACACCAGCCTCTGCCTCTGAACGGGCACCGCCAGTTTCTGCTGGAGGACCAGTTTCAGGCTGCCCACCGTGTCCTGGGGGTTCACCCTCAGTGTGACGGACCTCCCGGTCAGCATAGTGATGATTAAATCCATGTCTGAAACACAATTAAAACATTTTAAAATAAGTCTGTAATAAACACTTTGGCATAAACATTCCCGTGTAAAATCGTGTAAGTATATAATAGTTCCCTCACCTCTTGATTCAAAGCAGAAGCGTCTCAGGAAAACTCGGTCTTCAGTAAACAGCAGATAAGCTGATGGTATTCCGAAGCAAGAACAACACTAACAGCTGTAGAATCGACTCATCACTTTATATAGAGGCTGGCCCAGCTGAACAGCTCCCCCCCCCCCCTCTGCGTAAGATTCGATTTCCTCTCTCCGTCTCTAACTTTCAGTTTCCATTCTCCTCATTCACCTCATGGGGACCAAAGACGGGTCATAATAAGACCAAACGGCCTTTTGTGAGGTCGTGGTTAAGGTTAGGCTGTCCACAATGAAAAGTTCCAATAGTAGTAAAGCTGTGCAAACTTTGTCAGTGTTAAAAATGGAATCCTAAAATAATTCTTATTATATAAAAGAAATACATATCTCATTTCTTCTTTCTGTCCAACCATTCAAACAACAGCTTGTGCTTGTGATGCCATCTTTATTTGACCTGATATTGAGCTAATTACACAAATTGTGCAACACGAAACTCTTCGCAACTTCTAAATTGGAACACAGAGCCCCAGGGCAGGTTTAACATTTTACCACCTGATTATGACGTTTTAAAGGGTGGGGCTGAAGAAATCATAGCAGGGGGTTTTCTTGTTTCTAATATGGAAAGAATTGCCAAAGGAATGTTTTGACACATTTGACTGTACAATTTCATCACATTCATAATTTGTTTATATATTTTATACAGCAACAGGGATAGATAAAACGTTTTTTATTAAAGTTAAACAGCATTACAAAGAAAACATCATACATGAAAATAATATAAATCAATCATAGCTAATAAATATAATCAAATTAATGAATATCCTTATTACACTCTTTGGCCACACGTACTGCTCACTCACCATTTTGATGAAACGATAGTGAAACTAAACGTAAATGACCAGCAGCTTTTTATTTTTCCAGTTCCAGAACATGCACTGTACTATATACACTGTCAATTGAGCATATATTGCAATTCTTGGAATACACATCCATTCTCCAAATTAAAATAAAACAATGTCAGTGAAATCCAGGAAAAGACCACAAATATCAGAACTCTGAGTGTTTCAGTAATGCGGCCCTCTCTTCTTGCTTTGGTAAAGGAATATTTCCTGTGGGAAGAAAATTGTGACAAATAATCTTTAAATGACTTGAATTATCATCTCAATAATTTACAAGAAATCACTGAATCAACACTAATGTTTTCAGGTGTATTCTCACCTGGTGGTGCCACAAAATATTCTTCCACTGTGCTTTTGGAGAGCTGAAGCAGTTCTTCAGCACAGTCCCCTTCCATCACTGTGTCATTCCTCAGGTATAAAGCCCTGAATTGTTCATGGATAAAACATAAACACAATCATGCAGTGGGCTTCACAAGAGGTTAAATTGAGCTGTGGTTGTTGTTCATTAATTATGCAATTTGGATGAAACAATGAGGTGGCCGACATCACAGAAAACCTTTGGTATATGCAGGCCTTGTCAGAAGTGTACCATACCTGTCCTCCAGGACTGAATCCATGGGCTCAATCCCCGACGTGTCAACCACATGAAGCTGATCTGCAAACCGTATCGCTTTCTCCAAACAGGCCAGACCCTGTTTGGTCCGGAAATCAACCAAGGCCAGTCGCTCCAGTTTGTCCACGAGGTCTGCAGGGATTTGTGTGGGCTGTAAAATCAAAGAGGTGTGAGAAATGTGTACAATTCACCATCACTCAAAAAAACCTTAAGCTGTCAATAACCTTTGAATAAAACCGTTAAATCCATTAATAATGTCTAATCACCAAACACTTCCATGACTCCTGGCCCAGCCTGTCTGACCTTTGGTAATCTGCTGGTTTATTACATGTACATTCATTTTATGAACGTGTTTAATTATTATGAGTTTCTAACACGTGATATTGAGACATGATTTTGAGTAACTAAGTCATTGTTTTGAGTTGGTAAGTCATTTTTCTCATTATAATAACTTACTTTTAATAAAGTGGCAGAAATGGGATTCCATGCAGTTTGTACATCTTGACGACAGATTTAGTCTCCTATAACTTATATTGAAATCTATATTTTACATTACATTTACATACCTGTGTGAAAATGACTGATAACAGAAAGCATAACCTGGGATTTTAAACTAAATGGACATGAATTTCAAACTCATCACAAGCACCCAGTAATGAGGACATTACCGGGGGTCGTTGGTCCTCTGGTACTGGTTCCCATGTTGCAAACTCAGGCACCTGGAGCAGAGACCAACAACCAGGAAACAAAACCAACAGTGAATCAATGTCCTGCAATAGAGGTTCAGTGTGTAGTATTCAGTGACATCTAGTGGTGATGGATCATGACTGTGGTAGCAGCTGATCATGGACTAAGACTGCTTGACATACAATACGCCTCCTCAATTCTTTGGGAGTTCTTCCTTACTCTTGTTGAGGGTTAAGGACAGTGGATGTTGCACCTTGTTAAGCCCTATAAGACAAATTATGATATGTGAATATTGGCTATACAAATAAAATTAGATTTGATCCGAAGTTGCATGTTGCCCCTGAATATCGCTCACCTCACCCTCCCCTTCTAAACATGAACGAGAATCTATGGTAGCCCTTAGTTGTTATTGACTGTAAAAAACATGGCGGCCTTCATAGAGAGGACCCGCTCCAAAATAAATATAAAGTATTTAAATATAAAGGGTAAAGAAAACAACAGTTTGGATTGAGATGATTACACACTATTGAAAACATCACTAGAATTATATTATATCCAATTTCTGCCAATAGATCCCTTTCACCTTCATCCTACACACTGGACCTTTAACTGCCTAACAAACTAGCATGGACGAACCTTTGGGTTGTGTGGTGCAGAGCTGAACGCGCGTGTTACAGTGGAGATGTGGCTCTGCAGGCTCAAGTGTCCATACTTTGTTGTTTCAGTTGAGCTAGTTAGCTTCAGCGGAGGCCTGGTGTTTCTCAGTGACAAACCACGACATGTGCGCGTTGCAGCGAGGCTAAACGCGGACATTTTAAACACGGTTCCCTTCACGACTGCGTTGGAGATGTAGAAAAAAAAACCGATCCCACATTTCCTCAGTCTTCACTAACCTAACCAGGAAGGTTTAAACCAGCTTCATATGGCGGATGCTAACGACCCGGTGCTAGCTAGCCCGAGAGAAACAAGAGATTTAACCTCCACGTACTTCCTCCTTCGTTGAAGCTCAATTCAGGGCTTTAGTTGAATACAAAGAGCATTTCTTGAACATGAAGCCACATTACCACGTTGATTGTGAGATACATATATTAGCAGATATTGGTAAAGAGCACGTTAACTGAACAAATATTGTGATATCATGAACCGCCACTGCATATGTCGAATGCTGTCGTCCGCGTAGACACCTCTATGTAATAACCGAGAGATTTCTCCTTCCATTTTGTTATGAAATACTCTTTTTTTAAATCGAACCTCCATACGCGTGTTCGTCAGAGCGCCCGGATAGCTCAGTCGGTAGAGCATCAGACTTTTAATCTGAGGGTCCAGGGTTCAAGTCCCTGTTCGGGCGAAAAGCTCACTTTTTAAATTTCTGTGTTTGTTTTACTGTATGAATCAGGATCACCACAAACACCGGAGCACTAATGTGCAACTGATTATACATATACTTATATATGACTTATTGTATTTTTCTAAAACTAGTACACACTCACCTGCTGTACCCTCTCCCCCACACCGATGAAACTGTCACCACCGTCTGATTCAGTCCGGTCAAATTCACACTACAATCAATTTCGTTTGGGGAAAATATGATAGACTGATAATTGTATTTTAATTTGAATCACATATACCATCCGTAATACGGTGGCCCTGAGAGCTCAACGCACAGCAACTTAAGAAAACACGTGCAAGTGGACAAAACACAAGCAAAGTAAGAAAAGAAGTGTTTCCAGAGGACACCTAAAAGTGTTGTTAAAGTCGGGGTCTGTCAGTGATCTTGGAAAATTTGCTAAACTGTAAACGTTTTTGGTTTATTTTAATAAATAATAAACTTTATTATTGCAGATGTATCCTGTTAACCCCCTGAGACCCACTGGGCCGTATACGATCTCAAATATCATGTTGTCTTGATAGATTTATCTAAATCTGTTTTACTTGTGGTGTGATGTGGATTTTTTTAATTTCTATTATATATCTTTTTTTCCCCAGGCTTTGGATTTACTGAATGTATCAATTATCTAAATACAAACACGAGACCAGATGTGCATAGTTTTTGTAAAACTAATGTACAGTCATGTGCTGTAATCTTCTCTTCTCTGCTTCTTCCCCAATCGTTTCTGAAAACTCGCACCACCGTCTGATTCAGTCCGGTAAAACTCACACTACAATATCTTTTTGGAAAAATAATTATAATTCCATTTTTATTTTTTATTATAAGAACATATACCATATATATGTATGTATATATGTATATTTTTATATATATTGAACTCTTAGTATAGAATTTGATTGTTTTACAATACACATGTTGAGCTGGCCACAAAATAAAAATATTAGCTACAAACAAGGCAGCATTTGGAAGAAGAAAAAAAGCCATGTATAAATAAATCCATAAATAAATAAATACTTTGGAAAATAAACGTTACAACAATTTAAAATAAAGACCTTTTCTACAGCAGTTAGTGTTGACAAAAAAAACTAACAACAAAATGAAACGCAATTCACCGTACCACATTCATGAAACAACACTTGAAATACAACTGTGTGATGTTTCAAAGGATCACAAGCATGAATGTCAGTCACTGAGACCAATATAAGTATTCATTTAAGGGGTTAAAACATGTATTTTGTACGTCCTCAAATCCGCCAAAACATTAAAACGGTCTTATATTTAAAATCTGTCCTACTTAACCTTTCATTGTCACACCTATGGTTAAGTCACTCTCACACGAAAACCTTTCATTTGATCCCTGCGATTACATTTTACCACTGCCTCGTCCGATCTTCCATAGTCATAGTCATATTCAAGCTGAAATTAACATTGGATTCAACAAACAAGCGCCAGACAGTACAAGACAATACAAAAATCAAGGGGAGTAAACTGCACAATTTACAAAATAAAGATACAGTGGTTCACTGGATAAAATAATTCAAAAGGACTATGAAATCAGGCATGTTTCCTCATATATAAATCTCTGCCCACACCTCCATAAGTCACTTAGATAATCAGATTATGAGTCAACAACGGTTTAACAGAATATAATCCTCATAATTCAACAACAATCTAACACAGTTTTCTCTGAGTACAGTACAATTCACACGTAACAAATTAAGACATACTATTTGGTAGACAAGGCAGTTTCCGAACATTGAAAACACTGTTAGATGCTAAATCACTGGCATGGTGCTAAAAGCTAAAATATTCTTAATGTTGTGTGTAACTGTAGTTATCAGTGGAGAATAATTTGACTTGTGTGTGCTACTTAATCAAATTAAAACCCTGTGTACATTCTTTCCATCTTAAAGGTTGGGAATATATCTAAAAATGTAAACTTGTAGACTTTGTTAAAATAATTCATATTATAAATTATTATTATCACAACATACTTTTCTCATAAATATAGTCTCTGGTTGAATTCAGCTCTGCATTTTGGTTTGAAATGTGCAACTAAACTCTCCATATTTCCTCGAAATATTAAGTGCACTCGGACTAAGATCCACACTTGAGGGATGCCGGACAAAAATATTTGGAAATGACAGCTATTTTCTGTTACTTTTGTTTTCAGTCGTACATACTGACAAATATTAAGCGTAATATTCCCATACAACTGTTGACAACACAAATAACATAGTGGATACAGTCAGTAAGGCTCATAGCAGCAAACTGTGATTGTAAATGCTTTGTATAGTGTTAGAGTGAGTGTGTGTGTGTGTGTGTGTGTGTGTGCACTCATATGCGTTTAACTTTTGTGCTGCTACAGCCGCTTGCTTTACATGGATGGAAAAGAAGAACAACAGCGCCATCACTTGTTTTCAATCAGCATCTGCACCTTGTACACCAGATCTCTGGCCAGGGTCAAAATCTGCTTTATGTTGTGGTGCTCAGCCATTTCTGAAAGACAGAGGAAGACTCAAAAATACATTCAGCGATTTCAAAAAAAGCAGAATATGTTCCCTCAAAAGAAGAAGAAAGTGAGATTTCCTAACTTTTATGAGTTCAGGTCTAAAATGCTGGATTCGAACATTTCCATAGTATTTACATGAGAAAATGCCCCCATATTTCCATAAAAGTGTTTACTGTTAGAGTATAAGTATGTGAAGTGGTCCCTTTTACCATTGAAGAACTTGATGATGTCAGTGAAGTCCATGTTGTTCTCCAGGATGATGTCCCTGTAGATCTCCACCAGCGCCAGAGCAATGAAGAGGACAAAGTGACTAGAGGAGGCATACTTAGCCGCCCAGATAGTTTCCCAGACCGCGAACACGTCCTCGTACACCAGCTCTTCAAGAATGAGAACAAAAAAGAAGTGGATATATTGAGAAAGGCTGTGAGACAAAACAGGGATATCCTACGTCAGCCTTTAGCACAAAGCAAAGTGAATTATAAAAACAGTTAACGCAGTCAAATGTGAAATTATTTCATCATCAACTCTCGAGGACAGTTTTCCAAAAATAAACCTACTTTTAAATCCTTTCCAAATTCAAGTAACTGTAAGTATTCTTAACAAGCTGCCGAGTGGTTTGGCAAAGAGAGTGTCTCCGCTTCGTCTAATTGGCACAAAGTCTGTCACAGCGTTTCTGCCAGTGTTTACCTCGCTTGAAGTCCAGGAGAAACCAGCGGTAGCAGAAGTAGAAGTGGGTGTAGTCTCCGTTTTGGTGCATTAGCTCAAACATCTCAGAATCCAGGATCTAGTCAGAGAGGGGATCAGAGGAGATTCAGGACAATTAATAAAGAGTCTGGTGTTGGGAGAAAAGTGAGAAATAAATGGATTTACTGGGCCGCTACAGTGTGTGTAGAGACTTTACTGTGGCTGCGTCACCTGGATTAGAGAGCGCATGTTGGCAAAGTGAGTGTCCATAGCACCTCCGTGGGGAAAGTTTTGATTCATTCTCTTCATGAGCTCAGTGAAGCAGCTGAAGGCCATGGCCTCTGAAAGCAGCAAGCAGAGAGAGGAAGTGAGTGGGGAAACTCTTTTCTGTCATTCCATCAATATCTGTACAAATACACCACGTGTCAGGGGAGAGGGGAGAACAGGAAGTGAGTCATCAGTGTGTTGAGTCACCATCGTCCAGGATGACTAGAAGCGGAGCCAGCAGATCGCACATGCCCTGAACGTAACCGATGTCGAGGTGCCTCCAGATATAGCTGCAAACGTACAACAGAGAGAGCGAGGTTTATATCTGGCATCTGCCAGAGGTAAATCCACTTTTTTCTTTAATGCTGAAGATATGGGTTTTAAAATCTATCGTTATGTAATTAATGAGTTTATAATAACTTTTCTCTTGGGTATAAATGTGGCGCAGAGATTTGCACTGTTGTCTCACAGTGTGATTCGATTTGAATCCCAAAAACCTTTCTGTGTGGAGACATGCAGCTTTGGGGTTCGGTTAACTAGGGACTCTGTGATAGTGTTCAGGTAATAAACATCCATCCTGAGTTATTCAATCACACCTGGTCAGCAAAAGGTACAGGTCCGAACGCACGGAAATGCTCCTCAATGTGTCCGGAGATCGGATCACGTAACCAAATCCCTGTGTGAACGCAAATCTATGAAGGGCCGCCTGCTCAGCTGATGTCCTCTGACCAGCTACAGTTTAACAATGAATCAAACATATTTTTACGCCTCTCAGAATATGAATATCTTGATTTGTTTGTGATCACAGTATCATCACTGACCTCAGGGACCCTAAAATCCAAATTGGCTGATATTTTCTCCCTTTATTCATTTAGGTATATTATCTTGTGCGCAAAAGACAATTAAAAATAATGAATATGCGTCTCTGACGACTTCAGATGCACACAGCCACCATGATGGAGAGAACTCAGCTCATCAAGTTTTAATCTCACCTTGTAATGTGAAATAAAATTCTTGCTGTTCCTGATTGTCATCAGCAGGAATCATTTGCTGCACAGAAAATGAACTTGTCCCCACAAGGAAATTATCTTGTCTGCACAAGATAACGTCATCGGAAACATCTGTGTACGGAGACTGGCTAAAAACAACATTATTTGGTCTTTGCGAACACAAATGACGTTTTTGATTATTTGCATACAGAGCAGGGAAGTGACATTCGATAACAGGTGGTCACAGGAGACACATTCGGGATTCATTTGAATTCCTGGTGTGAACAGACAAAGTTAACACTGACCTTGTGATTGGATCTCTCAGGACTCTATTGACAGAAGGTAGGAATGTGATTGGTTGTTTGTCACTGTGTCAGCCCTGTGATTAATGTCTTCCTATCTAAACTAACAAACCAACACCATCAACCTCCAAACGCAGATGAATAATTTTCTGTTGAAAAAGCTGTGCGTGTTTTGCCTGTTAATACAACTCATTACCTTCCCGCTGCCGTCAGTGTTTTACCTGCACATGATGTTGCGCAGTTTCTCCAGGTTGGCAGGAGTGAAGTACCAGTAGTTCCTGTCGCAGCGCTGGACGTCCTTTTCAATGCGGTGCAGATTTAACGTGTACAAATCCAGCAGCTCTTGCTAAAACAAACAAAGTGATGAGAATGAATAAAGCAAGCTCGTAGCAGAGATGACTTGCATGAACGTACATGAATATATATATAGATGTGAGCTTACAGAGAAGGTACTCCCAGCAGATCCTTGAGAGGTCGCTTTGCTCTTGGTGTCTCCAGACCCGGGCAGAGAATCAAAGTGAGGGTACAGACTCTCCATCTCCGGCTCCTCGGACAGGATGGACTCTGTGCCCTCCGGACTGTGCTTTCCTTGCTCCTCCTCCGCGTGAGGGGCTGAGTCCTCAAAGGAAGACGAGGGCTTGCATCGTCCCTTCCTGCTCCAAGGCACCATGGAAACTTTGGCTTTGGGGATCTCCTCCATCTCTATGGCTGAGGGAGACTCGTCAGATTCAGTCATGACCTGAGGCTCCTCTTTCTGAGAGGCGCAGTAAGTTTCTCTTGTTCTCGAGATCCTGGTGTCTGTTGAGAATAGGAGGTTGGTCTCAATGTCAGCGGCCAAATGATGTTGGACCATTTTTTCTGTCCCCTCAGTCAAACTAAATTCTTGCGGTTCACTTGTTTTTAATTCGTCCATTTCCTTCATCTTTTCCACAATCCTTTCCTCAAGCTTTGTCGTTTCCTCGTTTCTGACTTCTACGTCTTTCTTGAGACTATGTTCCACGAGTTCTTCTTTGGATTCTGTAGCAGCTGCTGATACCATCACAGTATCCTGATCAGACACATCTCTTCCTATTTCTCCTGAATCTAAAGATTGAATTCCTTGAATGTCTGTATCTTCAGACTTGGTTCCCTCTGTTTTAGTAGATTCTGGCTCTTCAACATTTTCCTGGCTTTTAGTTTGCAAACACGTCTCTTTGTCGGTCATCACCTGCTCCTCTTCCAGTGGCTGAATCGTGTCATCATCATTCACCTCAATCTTGGTATTTTCTGCAGTTATGGAAACACCGAGCGTCTCCTCTTCGTCCTTCACTTCGGTTCTCTCCTGGCTGAGCGTTTCCTCTGTTAGACCTTCACCCTCTACCCCTGCAGGTTTGACAGAGCTCTGTGATGCCGGGGGGACAGCAGCAGATCTCGGGGCTGCGTCAGGTACGGCGGTGTCGTCTGTGCTGAGCGAAGTGTCTGACAGGCCAGAGGTGACTGAGAAGTTGCGGGAGGAGGGGTGTCCAGAGTCGGGAGAGCCGGTCCCGTTCTGCAGAGCTCCATTGGGCATCTTTGGCGCCTGCTTGGCCTCTTCGGTCTTGGGCTCCGTCTCAATCTGGTCCACCTCCTCTACAGACTCAAACACCTGAAAGAACAAGCCAAAGGGAAGCAGACTACTCCAGGGGAAGGGATGGAAGGGTGTGAAGAACTAGCAGGGGAGAGAATGCAGGGATGTGGAATATTGTGATCACATGCATTACACTTTCTCATGTGTTGAGAAACTGTGGTGCGAAGGATGATGATTTCAAGAGTGACAGAGCTTGATCGGTTGGGGAAAAAATGTTTCTAGACAAAGTGTATGAAGGTAAGATGTTGATACCTGTGTGCTGCTGCTGGAGTCGCTCTGCAGGCGAGCCAGACTCTGTCTGTCTGAGCTCTGGGAGGACTGGGACTGGATTATAAAACACAATCATTCCAACATATTAATATATTACAACTTTTATTGATACACACATCTTACTATATGCTGACTTCACATTAAAGATACACTATTTACACTTCAGACCAAGACTCTTTATAAAGATAGACAATGTGTCTCCACTTCCTCCTACTGTCCAGAAATGAAGCCAAAATATCAAAAATTAAACACCCGAATTTCACAGAAAAAAATGAACAAACATCAGTGTGATAAGAACTAGAACGATGGTTGATTGGTTGATGTCTCATCTGCTAACATGGAGGAGGCGGGATTTCACTTTTGGGGAGCCATCATGTCGTCCATCTTTATATAGAGTCAATGGTCCAGACTCAAAGTCCCTATGATGGGTCAGGTTCCAAAAATGCAAACAATAGCTTTTCTTTAGACCTTCTATAGTTAATCTCTTTATTTGTAACAGGGTAAACATTAGGCTAATATTTATCACTGCTTTACCTCGTTGCTCACAGTGGAGTCGTGATGGATCATCTTCTGACTGGAACTGTCGCTCGCTACAGAGGAGCACTTGGCCAAAGCTGCGGCGTGCTGCTCCTTCTCTCGCTGACGGACGATCTCCTCGCAGCCGAGCCACTCACGCATGGTCTGTTGGTAACACACTCGGACCTGTTTGTCCACCTGGGGGGAGGGGTCAACCATCAAGGGTCAGTGGTTCCGGTGAAAATGCTTTTGGAAGCAAAGCCCAAAACAGAATCGTAGAAACGACAAACCTCCTTCCTCTCAGCTTCTGACATCCCAAACTGGTAGTGACCCAGCAGGAAAGGCCACACCTCTTTACGCAGCGAGGGCTCCACACCACCAAAGTAGACCAGACGTAGCAGCTCCTGCTCCTTGTAGGCCTGAAGGCACAAGACAGGTTCCACATGTAGCTGCTTTCTGACCAATCTTCATCCGCATTATTCTATATCTAATATTCAACTGTACCTTAAAACATCAGCATTAACACTATGACAGATGGAGGCACCATAGTAGCTTTTCACTCTGCCATTCATACTAACTGGTGCTGCTATCATAAAAAAAATAAATAAATCGTGTATGTATAAATATCACTATCACTATTATAACAACCAGTCTGACAGATCTTAAATATGACACCCAAGTCTTCCCCGTCTCTCTCTCTGTCCTCCTCTCATCCCCCTCCTCCTCTCTCTCTTCTCTCCCCTCTTTTACACCTCTCCTCTCATAAATGATTAGCATAGTTGTTTACAACAATTAATAGTTCTCCTAATTAACCACTCATCTTTTGGGTTTAGGACATGTAATGTCAACAGAGCCCTCTCAATGGCAACTGAACATAACCCATAAGTGGAAGAGAGAGATGTATTACATTTTCTAAGCTACCAGAGTAAATATAGAATATTTGGTTGTGAAATATTTTTCATAGAGTCAAACTCTATGTGACTCCGGGTAAATGTGATTAATGTCCATATAAACTGTGGATGTGGACTTTGACGGGTCATTAGTTGCACTTCATGCCAACTGTTGCGAAACTAATGGTGTGAGTCGCTTGATTAGCAGACGATGAATATGGATGAGACAGTGGAGGAGTGAAAGAGACACGCTAGGAGTGGACATGCGTGTGTGTGTGTGTGTGTGTGTGTGTGTGTGTGCGTGCGTTTGTGTACAGCATAATGTGAAGTGTTGCAGTGCGTTGACCACACTGATGCTTACTGTGCAGTCCTGAAGGAACGTCTGCCACACTTCTGCAGTGAGCCCTTTGTAGGCATCGCACGGCGCGTCGGGTGCCACGATGGTGTGATTGACGAGGGCAGAGAGATGTGTGCGCACAGTGGACAGGTGACGGCAGTATGCCAACCCTAGTTCACAGAACAGTTCATTCATTAGTGTCTCTGCAGAAGCTAAAGGTCATTAAATTCTGATATTTAAGTCTTTTCAGAAAGAAATCACGTACAGCCGTAAAATGCCCGAGAGATGATCTGATACTTCATGCTGTCGCACAGCAGCTTCAGAGGAGCCCTGCAGGAAGATAGAGCACAGATCATTCTACTGTGCTACTATACTATTCTCTTTATTCTGAAAAGATAATTAAACTATTATTAAACAAAAAATCTAGTTCATGATTCTAGTTATTCATATTGTGTTGAATATATGACACACTCTATCTAATATAGACTTAACAATAGTGCTGGGGCTAACCTTTTATTATTCAAATTTTAACCTGCCTTTTTAATAGCCTTCACCCACATTATCTGTCTCATCACCTCATTTTCTCCACACATTCTCATTCCAGTGAGGTAAATGTCAAATAATTGTCTTCTGTGTAATTGCTAGCTTCTTGCATCTTTGCTATGGTTTCCTCGTTACTGTTGAGGATCTCTGGTTTTGGCAGAGCGAGTGGGCCTTCAGCAGTTTACCCGTCATGATCCAACACAACTCAGTCGAGTTAGAGTGTTTATCTCTCACCTCTCATGGTTACAGCCCTTGGGTGTCCCTCCCTCAGAGAAGCTCCCCTGAGAACAAGAGGAACACGAGGCCTTCCTGAGAGTGGGATGCCACATTGTAGCTCCCTGATCCATCAAGTCTGGAGGAGTCACTGCAACACCGGCACACACACACACACACACACACACACACCAGCATTATCATCTTAAGTCATTAGGCTGCGCAGGCTTTCAAAAAACAATTACATTTGCAGTTGGATGATTTGAACTCAGCTGGAAACACTTATGCGTGAGCAGAATTATGCTGAAAGTGCTTCAATTTGTATGAGCGTGATTCCTGTTAGAGCAAAGATGAAACACAAAGAAGACATTGATGCAATATGGAATTAATGCACAATCTGACAGCATGAAGTCATCATTCAATTACAGAATTACAGAGGGAAGGATCAAGTAAGCAATAGCCTCTCTCGGTTCAGTAGCCACATTCGATCACTCAGCTGTCCGCCCATCGCCCATTAAAAGGTTAATGTGTCGTACTGCAGTAAAAAAAGGTTTGACAGAAGGTGGCAGGGAGCGAGCGGGGGGCTTTAAGAACGGAACACGTCGATAAATGTTTCCGGAGGTGCAGGGCGTATTAGAAGCAAGGGAATTAAAGCAACGCAAGCTGACAGACGAGCCGAGATGTGACAGTGTTACAGCTGCTTCCTGTGAGTGAGGGGGATTCTTCAGGGCAGCTGCAGGACCTCTTGGGGACAACCAGGGTCCCCACTTTGGAGGGTGGCTGTCCGCTTGGTTGAAGGGAGTGGGAGGAAGTCAGGTGAGGAGGATGAGTTACAGTCACTGTAACAAACAATGAGCAACATTTTCATGATCACATAACAATCTGGAGAGGGCCATGTACGGGGGCCGAGACAAAAACTCAATGGAAGTGAGTGACAACGGATGTTGACCATGAAATGAGCAGAGTTACTTAGTGTGGTCAAGTGAGCTGCTTTTGTGAAATCCAAGACAAATCAGTTGTCGCTCAAAATGTGATGCTATATGAGGTGTTACAGTACAAGTGAGCCATCTTGGAGTGTCCAAAGAGGTTCACAGAAAGTAACTGAGCTTGTTTCATTGTCAACATCCGTTGTCACTCACTGTTTCTGTTGTGTCTGTTACAGTTGTGATGTAGTTTCTGCATTTGTGTTTTCCATTAATGCACTTGTGTGAGATGGCTCAGCCTCCGTACCCATGGGTGCTACTTTTATGTGGAGCGAAACTCACCGAACTCTGACTGGCTGTTTGGAAAGAGGATGCGGAAGACATAGTCCGTGGCCTCGTCCTCCTCCTTATCCGAGACCGATTCTGAGGATCCCTGAGGAACTCTATTCCGCAGCTTCGGAAACACCTTCCCCTGCAATGAGAAAATAATGAGTTACTAAAATAATGCCAACAAGAAAAAATTCTAGCCAATCTAAACCATCCATGTGAATTAAAGATGATATGTGTCTGTATGCTGGAGCCTATTAATATTGGCTGAGCATGTGTGGGTGGTTTTAATTATACAGCTTAGATACACAGCTATTAACAGTCCGACAAAAACATCCATTCGTTTAAATAGACACTTTGTGTGGTGGAATTAAGCCGCATATTCATCAGCATCCCTCGAACCCATATTGCAACGAGTCAGCGCATTTATGTCCTAATACAAATTTAGTTTTTAAATGGATTTATTGATTTCATTGTGCTCTGGATGTGAAGCCATAACAAAGACCTCCTGCTCTGACCTTTCCCCTCTGGGACCAGAGCTGGAGGGTCCAGCTGGCCGTGGGGAAGGAGGCCGTTCTCCAGGCAGGAGAGGAACTGGAGCAGGTGTCCTCCCCTGGGGAAGCGCAGTGGAGGTCTCTGGATTCCATCCTGACTGACCAGCACCACCGTCCCCCCACTGTCCACTACAGGAAGTGCACAGGAAATGAATCCTTTATTATCAAAACTATTCATGATGACGTATTGCTGGACAATGATTACATTTGTGTGTAAAATGCTGGATTTCAGAATAAAGGCTGGAGTGGACCCACCTTGTTGATGACAGTGCAAGTAAACTATCTCCTCGAGAGGAATCGTCATGGCATAGTCCCAAAACACACTAAAAGACATCAAATCAAAATCAGTCAGTAAAATTAAAATGGCTCATAGTAGAGTACTTACCTCTGTCAAAGCCCCAACAGTCCCCTTATGAAACCATATTTAAATGAGATCTGGCTTTGTATTTGTATTCCATGTTTATCGTTTATTGATTATTACTTCACTGTCTTCAATCTTTGACTGCCCACTTGCTGCTGTAAAATTATATAAATATACATGTTCTTTTTCATCAAGATCCATGAATTATTCTGAGAAATCAACGAAAAAAAACAATAATCCAGATCCGAACCAAAATCGAAAGAAGTCCTTACCGCATCCTTCCAGCAAGTTTTGTGGAAATTATTTCAGTAGTTTTTGCTTAATCTTGCTTACAAACAAACAAACGGACAAAAAACTAAAATAAAACTGACGGGTGAAAATACAACCTCCTCAGTGGAGGTAAAAAACAACCAACAGGATCAACACCCAACAGTAAGAAACAAATCCATTGGGAATGTTTATGTATTATCTTAATGAATCAAAATCTCAAGTAACACTCATTTCATGGCTAATGAAAGAAAGCATTGGAGAGCGTGCACACAGAGGAGCAGGCGCGGAGTTGCTTACTGCGACTATCCATTTTATTTGGTGAGATAAACCATGCACGAGCACAGGAGCACAACATGTCTGAGAGATGTCTGACAGTGTCTCAGTCAATAAACCTTCTGCTGCTGCTGCTGCTCAAAAGAAGCCTCATCCTGATCCGCAGCATTTGCTCGACACACACCGAGCCCCTGGGCCACACACAAACACACTGAATTATTCAGCAATACCCGAGTGTTACACAAGTGTTTTCTTTGTGTTTGAGGAAGCACATCACATGATAGATATTCTTGGCATGAGGAGGATTACTGATATTATCAAGTGCAGGCTCCACCGCCACTGCAATCACAGCAATCATAATAATTCTGCACCTGCGCTCGTAGTCCAAGTCTCCAACAGAGCCGTTCATGAGCTGGTTGGGAGTCCACTTCAGGGTCATGATGTCAGCGGTCTGGTGCAGGGAGAGGTAACCGGGGACAGCCTCCATGTCGTCCCTCTGCAACAACAACAACGAGGATGGATGTTTTTCATTAGATGCAAAGAACAGTAAAAGTCAGTATTTGTAAGCCTGAAGCACAGAGGATCGTGTACCTACACAAATGAAAAAAGATATCCCTTTTTTGTGGTTTAAAAAAAAAAGAAAATAAGGTTTTTGGATAAGCATGTCCCTGTATTGCTATTTTAGAGCAGGCATGGGAAGTCTGGGATGTGCCAGATTTCTTATTAGCTTTTTTGACATGAATTTAAATGAGTCTAACAGACATGGGAGGCAGTTTAAACAGGTTAAAATTAGATACTTGCTTGCACATATACAACTAGGATGGCACTCAGGAGAGGGCATAGTTCTGCCAAGGCCCAACAGTCTACTTATGAAACCACATTAAAATTCACTAGACCTGGATTTTTCATTTGGATCTGCACCACATTGCATTAATATTAGCCTATTTGATCTCTTTCATTGAGATCCATTAATTAGAATCAGATATATCAATGAAAATGTTAAAAAACATCCTATTTGGCAAATTATTGTTTTCCCCAAGATCTGGATCCGCAAAAAGAAAAAGTTCTTTCTTGGTTCATGCCGCACCCCTCCACAAAATGTCATGGAAATTAGTTAAGTAGCTGTGTGCATGCGGAACATTGGTACATCGTTTAAATTGAGATATTATTTAGAATGAGAGTCATGTTATGCATGTCTGAGTGTTTAAGAGAACTGAAGCCAGTTACCGGTTGCACGAGCACGTTGTTTTTGCCGAACAGTAAAGTCGCCCTGTTGTTCTGATGCAGTGACTCCACATATTCACGAGCTGATGGCGAGGGGGAAGGGCGTTCGTCCATGCTGCTGCTGGAGTGCCGCTTCTGGAACTTCCCCAAACGCAGACACACAACACATCATATCAGATCACCAACATTAACTTGAGGACTGAACAAGAAGACCCTGTACACTCATTGTGTCTCCTGGGACACATTGTGCTTCACTTCATGCGGTAATATCAGCAGGTCCACTTTCATCAGACCCACAGGAGAATGGAATTTAAGAAGATACACAACTAAAACTCTGCATATGTGCTAGTAATCATGTACTACACATACATAAGGGGGTGAAATAAACAGAGCATGCATGGTGGAGTACTGTGTGACCGGATCATGACTTACACACAGTGCAGGCCTCTTGGTGGGAGAGTCCTGCCTGCAGTTGCCACCGTGGATGCGATGTCTCTGCACCAGCTCGTCAGCAGACGGGTCGGTCCAGAAGTGGTCAGCTGTCTTCATCTTGGTGTACTCCAAAGCACAAGGTCCGACTGTCGGAAGGAAAGAACACAGTCAGTTTCTGCAGACATCAGCTGATGGTTTTGCTAACCAATGATCGGCACTTGATTCTCCTCACAATCAAAATGAAAAGAGAAGGACACAGAGTGTATGGTTTTGCAGGTAGAACCTGCTTTCTTGTCTTGATTATGGTAAATGGTCTTTATTCATGTGGCGCTTTTCTAGTCTTGTTGACCAGCCAAAGTGCTTTACACTCATTCTCCCTTTCACACATATTCAAACACTGCACATCTATGTGCAGCACTTTCACTATCACACATCACACATCACACACGGCCGTCAGGGGCAATTTGGGGTTCAGTATCTGTATCACTGGAAGCCAGTGAGGGATCATTTGTTCCTGTTTCTTAGCCTGTTAGAACTATTTCCTTTCAAGTTAACCAATCACGCAAAAAATAAATCAAGAAAAATACTATAGCATATTTTTTGGTGGCACATATTTCTTGAGCGGACAAAGGGCAGAGGAACCAAATTGCCCTGTAAGAAAGTACAGAGTAGAATAATGTCCTTGCACAGGTGAGAGTGTGTCCTGAAAAAGCTAAATTCTGCTTTAGACCAACACAATCTCACATTTTGAGCCCAAACCAGGGTGTAGCTCGATGCTCGATGATTGCAATAAATCACACAGATACTTGCTTAATGTGGCACATAATTACCTAACAAAGAGGCAAGGATAGGTCCATCTACAGGGTCCATTAGAACAGCCTCTTTCTCGTAGTATTTACTGGAAGACAAACGTGAGAGGGGGAAATTTGAGAGGACATAGCGTTCTGACAAGACGAGCAGCTAGACAGAAGATCATTGGCTCCTCTCACTGTACCTGCTGTTCTCCACTAGGTAGAGAACGATCTTGTCCAGCACCTTTTCAAAAAGAGCCGCCCGGATCCACAGGTTCTTGGCTCCCTGTGGGGTGAGGCCGGGCAGCCGGGGCATCTTACGAAGGCTGTCCTGACTTTGCAAGCTTTGACTTCGTCTGCAGAGCGAGAGAGAAAAACACATTCAGCATGTTTTTTTTTTTTTATTTCCATAAAGTAAAACTGCATGTGCTTGAAGCTAATGGCATCAGTGATTCGTGACTCATAAAAGATTATAAACATGAATTATTTAGAAGCTTTTCACAATAAAAAAAATAGTCCTTCGGGTACACGCGGACGGCCGTTTGTTTTCAGTGCTTTCACTGGTACAATCAAACAAGCTTTGATGTGAGCTTTGAAGTCTGGTGCGATGTGTGAGAAGGAACTGGGATGTGTTGTGCGTCCCTCACTTTGTCTCGATGATCTGCTCGAGCTCCTGGGCCTTCCTACACAGCTCCTCAGCAGGGGCAAAGCTTTTTCCCACCTTCATGAAGAGTGCCGCTATCTTGTTGCTGCGCAGAAAACCAGCTGCTCGTCGCCTCAGCCCATGCAGAACACACGCCTCCACTGCAGCTGTTTGGAAACAAACAAACAAACTTTGGTTTGAAAAAAAAAAAATTTTTTGTCTAAGAGCAAACAACACTGACATTTTGCTGACATGTTAGTAAACACCCGCTTATTTAAACATCCACCAGAGACAGAGCACCGCTAGCATACGTTTGTTTTAGCTCAGTTTCCATCAGGGAAAAAGAATGACTCAAAACATGAAAAATCTGCGCGACATAGAACAAAAGCTAAAGCATTCCATAGACCTTTTGTGGTCATTTCAACTGTTGTTAGAAAAAAATGATATATACACATAAATAAGAATGTTATTTGTATCACTTGAGGTAAACCTGTCATCTAGTAATATGTCCAACATAATTTACATTTAATCAAATAAAGGAACAAGAAAAAGACAATTAAATTTAAATTGCTTAAATCAGGACAGTCCACTCAGTGTCAATGTCCAGGGACTTAACGATGAATGTTTACTTTAAACTTTTCTGGGATACAGTATTTTCACAATTTTTTGTAATTCTTATTTTCATATTTTATCCATTTAATTTTTTTGTGATTTTCTATCAAATTTTTTGAATGGTGTCTCAATGTGCATGATTGCCATTTTTTAATGAAGTCATACCTTCACGTAATCATTTTTGCATGAGCTTAGATTATCCAGTAAGTCTGTGACAGGATAACACACATTTACACAATCACCCCTCTGCTCTCCTCTGCTCTCCTCTGCTCTCCTCTGCTCTCCTCTGCTCTCCTCTGCTCTCCTCTGCTCTCCTCGCTCTCAGGCCTACGTGGCAGGGCCTGGAGCTGTGTTGACATTTGAGTTCTCTTTCAGGACTAATCCTGCGGCTCTGCTCACATGGGGTCAGGGGGAAGGCTGGGGTTACCATGGCAACCCCCGTTGATGGAGAGCTCGAGCTCTTGGAGAGCTGATTGGAGGGAGGGATGGCGGCGACTCATCAGCATCACAATCTCTTTCCATCATCCAATACGCTTCCCTTCTCTCCTGCCACCATCATCGCTCTGTAAACCGGTCACTGCTCTCACTATCATCTCTGTTTTACTTCAAGCTAGACAATAAAAGTGTCATCGGAACCATCATCTTTCAGGTGTGGTTTTCTTTTTATTTAATTTATATCGTTTCTCCTTCCTCTCCCTCCCAGAGTTTTTTGCCTGTTTTCTCCACATCACCTAAGAGCAGGAAGCTAAATGTCAGAACAAAGCGTAACGTCTCAGATATAGCTCATCACCATTGCTCTGTCATCGTTACCACTAACTAGTCTCAGATGGCCGAGGAAGATGCAGAGAAATCAGCTCCCAAACCTTCACACCTTTTTCACAGCTAATGTCTCGGCTCTAAGACACAGATAACAACTTTAATTCCCAGAGTGCCACAGTGTCTGCACAAACAACCTTCAAACGAAATGAACAGCAGCATCAGTGGTCGTCTCAAAACAATAATTAGCGCATCGCACGCCCGGGATATTTGTTTAATCGCCATGGAGAACGTATAGATAAAAACATGAAGGTGTGAGGGACGCGGGCCGGAGTCTTCCACATACAAGACCATCAACATATTAAGATTCAATGTTTTATCTATCACAAACAGCAGCGAGCGAGTGCGTACATTTTCTGTGAGGAAAATGTGCCTCATATCAGCGGGATCAGCCCTTTGTGCTGTCGCTCCTGGTAAAAACAGTAAATTATCTCTAATCATCCTGTATCTGTGGCAACTGAGTGCATTAACACAAAGCCACAGTCGCCTCACTTCACTGAGACCGACAAAGAGGCACCAACACAAGGTCTTAATATGGACACTTCTGAAAGGATTCATCAATAAGTCACTGATAAATTCAGTATTTGCATTATTTTACGAAGTGATCAAGTCATACAGCTTCTGCTATGTTCTTATGTAGTTGGATATTGTTCAGACAAAATAAAAACGTTTCTTTTTTGCCTTTAATTATACTCGGGTGTCCTGTGATGGAGTAAATTATTATTTGACATTTCATCGAAAGAAATATCACTTAATTGCCAAAGCAATCACTAGATTGATCAGTAATTGATGATATAAATCATTCTTAGAAACTTTTATTAAGTTTATTAATCTATGATAATCTCATTTCTTATTATTCAACTTGTGAATGTGTTTGCTTCAACAGAAGCCGTTTAGGAGAATTGTTCTGATGTGGCACGGCTCATATACCATAAGAAGCGAGGGCTAGAAATTCAATGAACAGAGCTTCACCAATACAACCTTATCTCACATGTATGTGTTTAGCTACTTTTCATTGATTCACAACTAAATTTCGACAGCGGCGAACTGATTTCCTCTCCACAGCGTCTGCAATTCCTCATTTACTCTGCACGGGCAGCTTATCAAAAGTAGCCAAGATGGTGGAGGCTAATTGCTCCCTGGTGAGCTGGCCCAGCTCATCCCCCATCCTCCACTCTCTCAATCACTCAGTCAGTCTGGGCTGTGAACAGACCACAGCTGAAAGAGGACGTGAAGTAACAAGAGCCACTGCAGGGATCACAGGGAGAGTCAGGTGGAGGAGGAGGCTGTCGACAGAGCAGAGAGATGAGAGGGTCCTCCTGAGCTGAACTGCTACATGTCCACTGGGACGTACGACAGCAGAAGAGGAAATGATATGGCCCAGTAGCACACTGTAATAAGAAATAAAGTCAGTGTTCTGTGACAAATTATTTTCATAACCCTCACAGAGAAAAATAAAGGTATAAAGAGAGGTTTGGACTAAGCTGATTATTGGGTGGGATGGATGTGCAACATCGTTCTCTTGCGCTGGTTTAATAAGGTTTTCAAGCTGCGCTGCAAATTCTCTGCACACTGTGAAAAGCAGATCAGCTCTGCTTCGACATGAGGAGATCGTGGTCTTACTTCTATGAAGCTCAACACATAGACTGTGTAATGTACATTATATTGACTGGGAATTTTTTTTATCCTCACAATATTTAGTTTAATTGCCTCCCCCTCATTGCAGTTTGTCTGTGAGGAAAATCAAACAGAAATAATTAGGACCCATTATATTTTGGCGTGGATCCAGGATTTCTTTCTTACTTTCTTTATTATATAATTTTTCCCAAGAAACAATCGGACACAGGGAACTGATTTCGATGAGAAATCTTGTGCAACTTGTTTGAATTTAATGAGACTGTTGGACTTTAGCAGAAGTATCCGCTCTTATTGTCTTTTGCCTTTATTGACCTCATATGAGTCTGAAATAGATCTTAGAACCGCAGATTACAGCTCGTCACATCTGACCAGTGTGAGCGTCTGCATGTGAGCAGTGTGTTTCTCACAGTAATCATGCTGCACTCTATGAGTGCCATTTAGAGAAGAAAACAATAACATTTGGTGAAATATTGATCTTTGAAAATCCTTAAATTCAATATTACACTCGATGCCGATGATGGAGCTCTTTACACCACAGTAGAAAAGTCCCTGTTTTAATGTAACAGTGGAAGTCTTGACTTCCTTCCTGATTAAAGAGATTTTTAAATATATTCTTGATGTTGGACAAAGATCACTATGATACGAAAAAAAGGTCCAATAATAAGGACCACCAACTTTATTTTGTAGGATTTGTAAGGAGATATACTGAATACCCAGTACATCTTACTGTTGCCAGTCTTTCTATTTGTATAAAAAATTGTGGATAATTAGCTGTCATTTTTTGTTGGTGTTACTGTTGAAATAAACAGTGGACACCAATAGAATAAGGTTAAATCAGAATATGGGTGAAACATCAAACATTTCCTTTGACTCCTGATATGGACATGTATTAGAACAGAAAATATTGAAATGACAATAGTAAGGACTTAACTAAACTGAATTAACTTCTTATGTATGTATTATTCTGCGTCATTGTGCTTTTTCCATGTTAGATTTACATAGACGACAACATGATGAAGGTTCAAATGAATCAGTAACATATATATATACATACTTTATATATATATATAGTAACCGACAGATAGTAGCACATCATAAGGTTAGAGATTCAGAGCCACAGATGAAGCTTCACATGAAATTTCACAGTAACTCTCATCAGGTAAAAGAAACAACAGGGGTGTTGCAGAGTTGTTGAATTTGAAAATTCAAATGAATGAGGGATCCATTTGTATTTTTGATGACTCACCACAAAAAGACACAATATGGCTGCTGTCTTCGTGGACAAATTTCCTGGTCACGGCTTCTTCCATAATCTGCTTCACCTGTCAATGACGGAGCAGATGCTGGATGAGTCACTCATTAATATGCGACTGTCAGTCTCACACACACACACACACACACACACACACACACACACACACACCATCTGTGATGAATTTCTTGGTGACAGAGTGATACATGTGATCGAGGGAATAATTCTGAGAGTTTATATAACTAAAGCACGTCTGGGAATCAGGGATGGACTGGGGGTAAAAAGTTAAGAGGCAGAAGAACACAACAGAGTGGGGGGAGCATGCATGTTAAGTTGCTGGATGAGTCACCAGCTCTACTGGGAAATGGAGGTGGTACATTTAAGGGTGCTTGGGGGGGTGGGGGTCCGTTGTCAAGGCTTCTCCACTGTGACCTGACAGCAGCGACAAAACCAATAGTTAAAGATGACTGATTAATCAATCCCTCCTGTAGCTATGGAGACGCCCCCATGTGTGGGCACCGCTCTGCGATCTGCATGGGGACTATCAACCTCCGAACAGAGTCGTGCAGACGTCTCTAATTTCCTGCTGAGATGTGCCTCTCCACTGTGGCCACGCCACACTGCCAAGTTCATCCTTTTCCCTGTGAGCCAGCTCAGTGTTCATGATGCGCCAGCTGTCAAGCAATATCAGTTTTCACAGTTTGATATTTACAGCTTCATCATAAAATTTTCCAGGAGATAAATTAAAATAAGATCTAATTTCCCACTACGGCTCAATTTTATGGACCAATAATTTTGATATCTGGTTTACTGGCTGATCACAGATTATAATACCTGTAAATTTCAATGGATGTATTTCATAAAGGGCAATAGTGATAAATGAATTAAATCATCCATTCATAACAGGGGCATTAGAATTACAATGTCTTTTAAAATGTTAAAGTAATCATTAGTCAGAGGGATGGGCTCTGTCACAGTGTCACACAAGATTCGATTTGTATTGATGCCCTGCTATGCTGCATTTCAATGTTAATAATAGGATTAGTTTTAACTTCTTTACTGTATTCAATTCAATTAAATGATGTAAACATAATTAGTAGCAACAGCTGCCGAGCAAATGTAGCTGAAGAAAAAGTAACAGAGGTTCTCTGTGAAATGTAGAACAGTATAAAGTAGTATAAAATGGAGAGAATAAAAAGTGCAAGTACCTACAAATTGTACTTGAGCAAAGGTACTTTCTACCACTGATAAATGTGTCATTTATGTATTATGATTTCTTAATGAAGTTAACCAATAACCCCCCCAAAAACCAGATGTGAATATCTGTTTCTGGATAATCCAAAGAGTAATCCAAAGAAAGAGTTCCTCAATTTCACATGATGTTGTGCCTCAGTATAAAAAGTATTATTTCACAATAAATACAACATCATCTTCCCTCATTCTGACTGATATTAACAAACCTTTGCACACAGGCACATAAACAGACCTATAGAAAAGCCTGCGTGCGTGCACACACACACACACACACACACACACACACAGGGGATGTATATCCACTGGTTTTCTCTCTACGTGCACCTGACGCACAAAGAGCTGATTGCAAACTTGAAGCTGCAGACTACTGATATTTTTTCATCTCTGCGACAGATCAAGTCTCTGAGGAATTCATATGGTGAAGTGTCTGAGCACTGACAACCTGTGTGTTTCCATGGAGACGGCACGTGTCGCACAGTGGATCACTTCCGCCTAAGAGGATGCGACAACAACATTCATTCATCTTGGAAACAAACAAAAACAACTGCGGCTCCTTTAACTCCACCAACTCCATCATTTCCATCTCCAGCTTCATATAGAGACCTAATGTGTTAATATGGTGTCGTTCATACACAAAAAGATACAAATCCATAATGGCCAATACATTTTCACGAGACTTTATCGATGTGCGTGACGTGACAACAGTCATTAATGATGAATCTACTCTAACTAACCAATGCAGCTTGGAGGCAACACAGGGTGATAAAAGATCTCCAGAGTATTTCCAATTAACTCCTGCAACAGCAGAGGCAAGAAATAAGAGGCAGAGAGAAAGCCACATCCATTAACACCCACCCTTCATTATTCATCGTCTGTGTGGCCACTGATGAATGAAGGGAGGAAGAAAGACAGAGCGGAAAAAAAGAATAGAAATCTTCATCACTGTTATTCATGTGAATCCAGGCGCACACATGGAGCTACAGCTCTGATGTGAGGCTATCTATTTGAATTACGGTTCCATTGTTTGAATGATGATTTAATAATGAACGAGCAGACTATTACATGGCAAGAAGCACAAAATCAATGCAACCACTACACAGTCTCCCCACAGGGTCTATTCAGGCGCTCTTCTGGAGCTTTTGATCGTATCACATTATCTTCCTCTGCACACAAAGTCGCCCGTGTGTCATGGAAATGCAGACGTTCAAAATTTACAGTATCTCTGAGCGCTTTATGGAATTCTTGTTGTAGGAGCCAAAGTAAATATTTAGCCCCTGTTGGTTATTGTTTGTTCAGGCTGCAGATGATTGTTTTATTATAACTTGTGGGTGTGGCTTCTCTTTTCTGCTTCTCTTTTCTGCTTCTCTTTTCTGCGTCAGGTTTTGTTTGCCTCACAGCAAGAGGGTTCTCGGTTCGGATCCCAGTTCGGCTGAGGTCTTTCACAGTCCAAAGAAATGCAGATGTTGGAGTTAAGTTAACCGGAGACTCTAAATGGTGTGAATCGATGTTTTACTCGACGGCCTGTCTAGTGTGTATCCCAGCTCTCGCCCAATGCCAGCTACCCTCCCCAGCCACCATCAAAGGCTAAGTCGTATAGAAATTGGATGGATGTAATGGATGGCAATTGCAGATATTTGTTGTACAATAACATCTGGGTAAGGTGGACAATGCCTGTCCAATTTGGTTGGCAGGTTACAGACAAAGACGAGGGCTACGTGGTTCAAAGTTCCACGTGGGTCAATGCTGCGAGTTGTCTTAATCGCCTCCTCACTTGTACAGATTGGAAGTGAACGTTTGCCAATGAGACATCGACATATGTGAGACCAGGACCTAACAATAGATGAAGGATGGATGGAAATAGAAAGGGCAAGAGTCAAGTATGAGTGTCGAACAGAAATGTATTTTGTTTTAACGCTTGAGTTTCTGCAGTAAACACATTTAACTCACACAACAGTGATCTCTCTGCAGCCTTATCCTGCAATGTGCATCCACCCTGTTTTCTATCAATGACCATGAATCAGGAAACCTATAAACCAAGTAGAAAACACAGAACAAGACTAGAGGATTATCTCCGTCTCCTCTGTCTGAAACCTTGTGAGACTGGAAAGTAAATGCTTCTGATCCCTGTGGCCTTTGTGTTTTCTAACCCCCCCCCCCCCGCCTCTCCTTTGGCAAACACAGATGTGTATTTGCGTTCGAGTGCATGAGTGATATACACAAAGACAGAGGGAGGAGCACAATCAAAGCAAGATAAAGAGAGCGAGGCAGACGGAGATGGGTTCTGTATCAAAGCCGAGGCAAATAGGAAATTTCATCCAAACCAGAAGGTAATTCTGCTGCCACGGGCCTTCCACTCTCTCTGGATACTGACCTATATCCAAGTCTATTTGAGCAGACAGGTGGCACATAACCAGCTAGACCAGGAGAGTGTGAGAACACACAGCATAGAGACGCCATATGGTGGAACCCACGCAAAGTTATAATAATCATAAACTAACGGGAAACCAGCACAAACAACATATTTCTCTATATCTCTTCGGGGAAGAAAAAAACTTTCGGTAAATGAAAATTGTTAAACTCCTTGATAAATGTTGATTTTCAAGAAGCGCTATCTGCGGACCAAGTGAGTCCATCTGCAGGCTGCATTTGTGGAAAACAGTGAAACAGTCACCGGTGAGTGAATCTCAGCGAGGCCGTACCAGCACACAGGAAGCAGGTTTAATCATGGGAAGGGTCTGGTCTCTGCTGATAAGACTGCAAACATGACTCACTTCCTCAAATCAGAACAAAGTCTCTACTTTCCTCTTTTCACAAGATCCAGGATGTGATTTGTATCGGTGTTTGTTTGACAGAATTAAAGTTGTGTTATTTAGGAGGCAATCGGAGGTGAAACTAATAAAAAAAAAGCCGAACAGGTTAGAAGAGTGAGGGGAAAAGAAATGAGTATAACCTTGTCTGAGCCAGTAAAACTAATATTGATGTTGCTCTGCTTCAATGAGCTTTTGACTCAGACCAACAGCAGTGGAAGAGGAAAGCTGTGACACTGTGAATGTAAATGTTAAATGAAGTGTTGGTGATATTGAGAAAACCTTCCTTGAACAAACAGTGAGAAACAGAAACCTCACGTGAAAAGCTTCACGTCACTGTAGAACAACGGAGACACAATGGAGTGGCACACAATCTGATCTTCAGCTTTCCTTTCACAATGAATTAACTACTATCTAATATATTGCTTTAACGATAAATACTCAATATCTTAATCACTATGGAAACTTGAATGTGTTTTACAGCACCAGCTATAAGTTCCAACCATATCACTGCAAACATAAACCATAAGAATCAAACTTAACCCGACTAGTTACCGTGTGTTTATTACATGTACAAATATGTAACTTTGGCCACTAAGCGTCTCTCAATCAAAACAATAACAAAAGACCTAGTTTGATGATGTCGTGAAGCAGCAAGGGATCATGGGAGTTGTTGTCAGTATTCATGTTTTATTCACGATGCAAATTGTGTATAGCTCCTATAATGTCATGTGAATTAATTGCATTTGTCTTAATGTTGGATTTTATGTTGGTTTTCTTTACAAATCCTAATACAATCAGACATTAGAAGTTCACAAATGACTCCTCAGTCATTGTTCTTCCCCGTATCAGATCTTAGCATCAGCCCCATTTTCCTTCACGTGAAACAAATGCTTATGTGACCTTTCCAAACAGTCAGTGATGTGTCAGAGATCTTTGTCACTAATTGTGTGTCATTTTGCAAACAATGGACCATGAACACCTCTTGTAAAAAGGAAACCAGCAGCCTGTGGATGAACAGCTCTTCATTAAAGGTAGTGATGTTTGAGTCGATCTCTGCTGAGCTCAGGTCATCTCATGTGTGTCACTTTAAATAATGAAGTGTTGAAAACACAAATACACAAACCTCCAGAGCTGCTTCCACACAAACACACATGCACACACACATTTGTACTTATATCTTAGTGACCCTCACCCTATTGACATAATACATTCCCTAGCCCCTTACCCTAACCTTAACATGCCCAACCATAACTGTAACCTAATTCTAATCCTAAAACCAAATCTTAACCCTCAAACAGCCCATTGATAAAGTGAGGACAGGTCAAGATGTCTTTACTTTCCAAAAATAAACCTAAGCCTAATCTAAACAACCCTAACCCCAAAGCATGTATCCACCTTGATGATTTGCATTATTGGGACATGCTTTTAGTCCACATAAGAAAGACAGGACCCCATAATGTGACTGTGTAAACAGGTTTAGGTCCCTACAACATGAGTAATACCTGAGCCACACACAGTCTGTGAGATGATGGTGGTTTGCTCTGGTGCCATAAACACCACCAACACAGACTATCTGTTTCCTTCTCCACCATCATGACTGAGCTGCTGCACCAACACTCGCACTGACAACAAAGAACATATTAGACACATTTTAACATATGATTCTAACACATTCAGCTGCACTGAATCTCTGCTGTTCTTCTTGTATCGAGTGCAACCTTGTGTCCTGGTCTTTGTGGTAAAGACGAGCACTCGCACATGTTATGGATCATGTGGAACTAGCCTGTGCGTGTGCACGTTGAACTGCGCTGGTTCACATGAAGCAAAGTGTTTGTTTTTCCAACTCGATAAAAACACCCACCTCCTTCTTGACGGTGCGCAGCAGCTTCTGACGAGTCTCTGCCTCTGGAACACAGTCACATACAGTTTTTAACAGTCGGACTCCGTCTGATCACCACGACAAAACAGACATTTACAGATATACATGTTTATAAATGTGTGTTTTTGTTCCCACCTGCCATGATTGTTGCCATGGATCCTGTCTCCAGTCTGTGAGCAGGTCCCCTCCCATCAGCTGAGTGGCGCTTGTTCTCAGAGATGTGGCTCACGACTACACCTCCGCTTTACACCCGCCCCTTAAAGACACACACACACACACGCGCGCGCGCGCACACACTTTCTCTTTTTTCCCTAAATATATTTTCTTACAACACCGCTATATCCTCACATATACTCTGCTATTAAATTATAATATTAATAAAAACACTGATGTATATTTCACAGTAATAACTTGATGTGTTATTTTCCACTGAAACCATTCTATGGATATATGTATGTATGTGTTCCTGAGCGGAAAACAAGCATGTGCTCAGAAGTGGTGGATGTCAGAGTTTGAGTTGAATTTCCCTGACATGGAAATGTTTTGTCTTCACGCCACCTTGTGGTCAAGATACAGAAACACGTTTTGGCCTGCCAGATGAGGTATCTGCAAATACAGTAACATTTCTTTCTTTTTTTCTGACCTTCCATTTGGTTAAGATAAGATAATATAAGATAAGATGAGTTAAGATAAGATTAGATGGGATGGGATGAGCTGAGTTAAGTTCAGCACCTTTGAAGAAAACTGTATAAAAGCACAAAATTATAAATCTACGATAACATTTAACCATTTTCTTTTATGACACACAGGATTCTAACTATACCCCTAATACACACGGATATCTTGGAGTTTTTTATTCCCTAATGCCCTAGACACAAAAACAATTAATGTGGATTATAATTTCTAGGGTTCTATAGAAATATGGAAACAAGTTTTCACACCTGTGTGTAGCATATGAGTGTGATCATGTTCAAGAAAAACACAATGTGAGTCAGCTGGAGGAAGACGGGAGGCTTCAGTGCACCAGAGTCCTGGGGCTGTAAGTCCAGCACTGCCTGGAGGACGGAGCTGTCAGGTAGATCAGGTGGAGAGAGTGATAACACAATAAGACAGACTCAGAGGAGCAGGGCTCCATAAAACTCTCATCATGTCTCCTTTTTAATACCGGTAAATTCTCAAGTTGTCAAGATATGATTCTTGACACTTTAAATCTCAGAATCACACATTAAGACCTGGACCACATTAACACCTATATATATATATATATATATATGCCAAATAATTCTACACATGATTGTCTGGCTATAATAATTAATTTATTGTAAATATTATTTATGACATTTACTATGATATGTGTATATTTTGTATTGCAGATAACTTGTGATACATCACGTGAGTTGGTCAAAATAGATTGTGGGCATTTAAGATGGTGACTGAGTTTGCGTTTCTCCTATTTTCAAAAAGTTCTTATAGTTGAAATGCAAAAGAAAAAGGAAGTGCTCTGAGAAATTGAATAATTTATTTGTCAAAAAATACAGTTCTTTGTCTGCGTTTGCACCAAAAAGTGATGGTTCTTCTTTTCAGACCCAGGTCCCATCCCACATCAAGTGTGGTGAAAATGTGTTTATTAGTTTTTACAAATAAATAAACCGACAAACAGTGAAAACAGTTACTAGCCTAGTCATACATTCAGTTATGATTTGAGAATATTTTTTTCTATTTTTGAAATATGACTTTAAAATACAAAACAGCAGTCTATTGTCTATCTGAGAGGATGCTTCTGAGAGTGATAATAATCTTCAGTGGCTTCATTATAACGTCTGTGCCTTGGTCCCTTTTTTCCTCCTCTGTTTTCCTCCCAGTCATTCTTTTCATTCCAGGATTCCCTCAGTGGGATGACTCACAGCTTTGCAGTGGCTTTAGATAATCTGAAGTAATAACATGTCTTGTTAAATGCCACACCAGGACTTCTGCCTGAGTAAGCAGCATCGCCAGAGCCCCTCTCCAGCTTCCCATCGGTTGTTTGGTGAAAAGAAAATCAACATTATTTATATGTTTGTGTGTATTTGTCTGTTCACGGCTCATAAACAACAGCATTTACTTAAAGAAATGAGACAAGTCAACATTCAGCAAAAAAACAATTATCGATGCCATCACATGTCAGCAGGGGGTCATTCATGAGATGATCATTATTATATTGTATTATTATTACATATTATATCTTTATTAGATCAAATGTATATACACTTTTATACCGAGTTTGCAACACAAATAAAACATTTAAAATGTTCTATTTCATTGAAGCAACTGCTGAATGCAAATTACAACAAATATACTGGGCCAATAAAATGCATAGAAAATATTCCTCAATAAAACATTTTCAAAGGTGCTTCAAATGAAACCAGTTTAGAAATAATAATCCTGTGTCATATCCGTGTCTGTTTGCCTGTCAGCAGAGTCTGTGTGCAGGGCCAACATGCACATGTCCGTGTGTGATTGGAGTCGACGTGCTCCATCAGGCACCAGGGCATGTGATGGAGGCTCCTGTCAGTCTGATGTTCTTCTGCCTGTGTGTGCCAATGCAGATTGACAGGATTGTACTGTTGGAGAAGGCCAGTGCTATATGGTTTGTTGTTATGTTGCTTTTGGCCCCTGGGGGCCCCCCACTGCACCTCAGCTGAGCAACCAACCTTTCTCCAATGGCTGGTTGTTTACTCTGCACCAGCTCTGGCAATGAGAAGACATGTTGAATGAGGAGGAATCTGAAGAATGAAAATAAGAGAAATGCATCATGCACATGTGAACTCATTGTTTCAGTGAATGAGGTGAGCAGAAACAGAAAGTTATCAGACGAACCATCTGCGGTTCAACATTTCCCAGCTTCAGTCAGACGACAAGTCATGTGACACCGTGCCAGACAGTTTGGCTGCTTTTAAGAGACGGTCGTGTGATGGTGCTGGATGTCTCATGTCCCATCTCTGTGTCATATCCATTTCCCAGAGTAACTTCATTTGATGCACTCTCTCCGCTCACAGACCTGCAGCACTCTCACTCGCCCTCTCACTCTCAAGTTAGCAGGCTTTTCAAACTGCCACGTTCTAAAAGCCGTGGATTTGATTACAAAGTCTTTTTATTAGGTTTTCTTAATGAGTGCAGTTTAGCTGCCTTGATTCTATTCTGCTGTCTTCGCCAAACTTTATTAACATAGAATCCGGAAGTCAAGAGGACTCAAGGTGTTATTTATAAATGTGTGTGTCAAACACACTCTCTTTGAACATTGTCTTCACCTTGAGCTTGTTTTCAATCCTGTTCATCTCCTTCACACGGTTTTATCTCAGTTTTATTTCTTTATCATTACTTTTATAATGGGTCTACATTTAACATATGTTGTATGATCCAGAAAGATACCATAGAGATAAATGACATTACTTGACTTAACGTTGGAAATAAAAACTGTAAATAAAGATATGAAGATGTAAACTGAACACGTTGGAGAACATGTTTAACATTAAAGTGCAGGCAGCATACAGAAGCAGTACAAGATCATATTATAGGTTTGAAAGCTCCTGTAGAGCTACTAAACTGACCTTGTGGTAACAATGCTTTTTTAACTATATGTTTTTTTTTCATGTATTATTAAACTTGTATGGAAGCTCAAATTCCTTGTTAGATATCTCACAATGTGATTTCCTATTAGTCTTATATAACACTGCAGAGCCAGAAATCAGTCTGTGATCGTGTGAATAATAAGCTCGGTCATGTAATTGCTATCAAAGTATGATGAACAGTAGACATACATCTGGAAAGCCATTACTGTAATACTAGTCTAAACTTTGTTGGGCATAATTCATAAGTCATAATTTTACTGCCAGAGATGAGACATCAGAGGACTGGCAGCCTTAAGAAGCAACTAAGGCTTTAGCAGTTTTCATACAATGACGGATTGAATAGTGTAAGAACTCATTATAAATGAACTCTAATATATTCCAGAATATCAATTTCTCAGTACTCACTACTTATATACAATTATTATAATACATTATTATTATTATTATTATTATTAATAATATATATATATATTATTTATGTAATGTCTATTTATTTCAATCCAGTGGTCCTCAACCTCGAAGAGGAGCCCCCTCCAAAGCCTCACAACATAAATCTGAGATGAAATTATTGATGGGGAAGGGAAAAAAGAGAAAAACAATGAAAAGAAGCTCCACCAAACAAATGTGTATTTTCAGTCAGTTTTCTTTGTTGAATAGATCTTAAAATCAACTGCTAACAGCTCACAGAGAAAACAGGACACAGGGCCCATTGTTTTGTGTAATACCAAAAAGGATCAGATCTACAGGTTTAATGTTTATTAATGTATCACTGTGAAATGTTTATTTTAATGTAGAATACTTCTTCAAACACACACGAAATAACATATTTGTAATATAACAACTAAATATATTCATCTAAAATGTAATTGGGCACACTATAAAGTAAAGTGGAAAGTCTGAATGGATCAGATAATACTGATAATACTGTGTCTAAGTTTCACTAGAAGGATAAAAAGTTGATTTCAGCAAATGAAGCACATGACCTGTTTCTCTGGAGCGTGATGAAGAACTGAAATAAATCGAGTGTTTCCTCTGCTGGACAACCTGTTGCTTTAATGGGGAACAAATTATTATGTTCTCCAAGAAGCTCATGGATGAAGTGATGCAGATTAAAGAACAACTGTCAACGAGTTGTTTCAGCTGCTGTGAACTCACTGAGAATCTATTCAGTTCAACCCCCTGTAAAAACTACAAGTGCACGATGAAGAGATCCATGTTATTGATCAGCAATAACACAATCGATTTAGAGCCTCTCGATCAGCCGGAGCTCAGTGTTAAAAGCTTTAGTTGGTAAAAGCAGAGAAGCTGTGATGTGTCGCCACTGACAGGTACAGCTCTAATCTTTACTATCACCCAACTCCTCCCACTGCTCCCTGTCATCTGTGCAGGAGCAACCTCCTCCTCCTCCACCTCCTCCTCTGTGGAGCTGCTCCTCTCTCTGACTTTTCACAGTCCGATGCCCCGACAGGACTCAGCGGTCATGGCCGGCACTCTGACCCACCAGGGCTCCCCTAACCCGGGCTACAGCCCCAACAACAACGCCGTCCCGGTGCCGGCCATCACGCAGACGGACTCCAGGGACAAATGGAGCAAAAAGATGGATTTCCTCTTGTCTGTCATTGGCTTTGCGGTGGACCTGGGGAATGTTTGGAGGTTTCCTTACATATGTTACCAAAACGGTGGTGGTGAGTTGTGTCCAGAGACGTATTTGAAAATTTAAGTTTTGTTTAACTAGGAGTCTTCTGCGTGGAGACATTTGGTTTAAAAATAATGTTTTTAAATCGATCAAATCTCAGAATATATGATCGAAATGATTTAAAATAGATCATTTAAAAAAACTGTCCATGGTGCTGAAATGTGCGTCTGTTCACGTCACAATCAAAGTTCACTGAAAAGTTCACTTTCCCACATTTCCTGTGACATAGCATCTAATTTGATCTGATCAGTTTTTTTTGCAATGGTCTTAAGAACATTTTACAATAAATATCTTTACTTCTTTACATTTCTTGTTGGCACTTGTTGGTCGTTATGCATTTTATTGGGAATACATTCAGCAACTGAGTGGTTACATCACAGCAGCCAATCCTGTTGTTAGAGGAGACCACTCAAATTACATAAAGGGGTCAAAGGACAACATTCAAAAGACGAAAAAGAAAATTCAACATATGACTACTGGACTAAAAAGCATGAGCAGGAATTTAAAGAAGATTGAAAAACTCAACAAAAACTGTGCAGACTTTATCATTTTATAGGAAAATGTGTTGCAGAAGTGAGTTAATTTCTATTTTTCCCAAAAAATATTAATTGTACCATGTCTCTCTTCTGTTAAAATAAATATTTTGACTTCTACACCCCCCATTTGAATTTAAATATCCTTAAATATTTTGTACAACGATTAAACCAAGAAAATGAGGCCAATGAACAGTAAATCTATTTAACATTTTTATAAAAATGTCACACTTTAAATCAGACTCGAGCTCTGTGAAATACTCTGTGCAGGTGCTTTCCTCATTCCCTACATTTTGATGGCCATCTTCGGTGGTGTGCCGCTCTTCTACATGGAGCTGGCACTGGGGCAGTTCCACAGAACTGGAGCCATATCCATATGGAAACACATCTGTCCTATTTTCAAAGGTAAGGCCTTGAGCTGCAATGATGCTCAACATACACGTCCATATATCCAGTTGCTTTGGCAAATCTGAGGCTTAAAATCCAACTCCTTACAGGCTTGTTCTAATCTTTTATCCCCAACTTTCTGCTCTCTTTCAGGTATTGGATATGCCATTTGCATCATCGCTCTGTACGTGTCCTTCTACTACAACACCATCATCGCCTGGGCCCTCTTCTACTTCTACTCCTCTTTCAGCAGCATCTTGCCTTGGACAAACTGCGACAACGTGTGGAACACCCCAGACTGCACCAACTACTTTGGCGTAGACAACGTCACCTGGACAAATTCCTCCAGGTCTCCCGCAGAGGAATTTTACACGTAAGTGCATGTAAGTGTGAGTAACAGAAACCGCATGTATAAATAGCTTTACAGTAATGCTCCACACAGTTATCGTCCACTGGGGTTTTTGTAGGATAAATGTTATTTTGGCCTCGGAACACTTGATGTTTTATGTTTCATCTCAACAGGAGGAACGTTCTTGAGATCCACAAGTCGTCTGGGCTGGAAAACGTCGGGGGTGTTCGCTGGCAGTTGATGCTCTGCCTTTTTCTCATTTTCACCATCGTGTACTTCAGCCTGTGGAAGGGCGTGAAGACATCAGGAAAGGTGGAAAATAGCAGTTGCTCAAAAACCATAATGATAAAGAAGATCACATTTCTCTCGTCTCTTCCTGATATACCTCTTTCTTCCACATCAGGTAGTGTGGGTGACCGCCACTTTACCCTACATCGTGCTTTTCATCCTCCTGATTCGAGGAGCCACTCTGCCAGGAGCCTGGAGAGGTGTGGTGTTTTACCTGAAGCCCCAGTGGGGGAAGCTCCTGGAGACCAGTGTGAGTTGTACACAGTTGTCGGTTCATCAGAAAAAGACACGATTCAATCATTTCTAACAAGAAAAGTACGATCAGGACCCATATGAATGTGTAAATACATATAGAGTGATATAGATAAAATACTATATTGGTAAAATTTCAGAATTAATATCGATAAATATTGGAATGATTTAAAATTATGAATTGAACACGCTTTGTTTGCCTCAGGTAAAGAGAAAAGGTTGATTTCACAACAAAGTTATTATATATTATTATTTCAATATGTTTTATTTGATAAAATCATTCCGGTTACACATGGCAGATGTAGAGATGTTTTTTATGCTTTATATTCTCAGCTACTTCTTAGTAATTAATATCATTAACAGACAACTTATCTCTTTTCTGATCTATTTCATTTAGAGATTTTTCACATAAGTGCAGATTTATGATTAATACAAAATTAAAATGGAATAAAATGCTTAATTTCACTACTTATTTATTCCAAAGAGGAAGAAATCTGTAAGACCAAATGAAATACCCCTTAAATGCATGGGCCTGAGTTTCTTTACTGGTCCTGATGAGTAATAACTTGTTGTATCAACACATCTGGAACTTCCAAGAGTCAGTAGTTTAATATAGTGTACACATTTATTTATATCTACCCACTTGTCCCTTTATAGTTTTTTTTTTTTTTTTTAGATCCACGAAACACCCTTATCTTCCTCTTGTTTGCTAAACACAGCGAGTGCTCTGGTCGGATGAGAATATGGATGAGACGAAATGAGATGCATAAATAAGCCACAGAGCGGCATAATAAGATGCATAATTGGTTTAGATTTTCTGCCCATTAACAAAGGCCTCGCTTTCTGTCTCACTCACCAACATCCACGCTGTCCCCTTCTCTTTAATGCCAAGTGCGTGCTGCTCTTCAGATCTCGCTGCGTACAGCTGTGCAGCAGCGATTGCTCAGACAACACAGCTCTGTTTGCTAAATTATATTCAAGGGGCTCCGAGCGCTAATAAGAGAAATAAGTAAAGGATCACTGGACAGTGTTAAACCACAGAGAGGAGAGGCAGACATTTATATTTTTGTGCTGTGACAAATGCATAGCAATTTCAGTTGCAGTTAGAGTCCCAGATATTGAGGTCTCCATCTTTTTGCCTTCTCCAGGTGTGGGTGGATGCTGCAGCTCAGATATTCTTCTCTCTGGGGCCAGGGTTCGGGGTCCTGCTGGCTCTCTCCAGCTACAACCCTTTCACTAATAACTGCTATCGGTAAGAACTGCCACGCAACGTCCAGGGATCAATGACACGCTAACTTGTGAAAACCAATGTTTGTTGCATGAATAGTCCTTGATAAGCAGAGGCTGGTTAATAAATATATCAGAAAAGTACATTTCATTGGCAACATACCTACAAATCTCTTCGTTAATCATCTTAATGTGAAGTGCTTTCGGAAAAACAGGTAGTTTTGCAGGTGTTTGCAGCTGGAAAAGAAGATTTTTCACACAGATGTTTATTTATTCACGTAATAAACTTTCATAAATGTATTTGGATCAGATACATTAACATATACATGAAAATGTTCTGTTAGCAGCTCATTTTAAAAGCTGGCAAAAAATGTATTATCTGATATATTTGCAATTAATATTTGTTACCTTACAGTAGCTGAATAAAGACCACCCTACTGCCCACCCTAGAAATACACATTTTGATTCTCAAAATCAGGATCATTATCTGACTCTGCAGCTAATCATTTTTATAAAGATCTTTACATTATTTCTTGACAAATTCACAAAAATTACTCCTATCTGACAACGTTACAAACTATTTTTTTATTATTCAATTTATTGAATCTGCTCCAAAAGTTAATGACTATTCCTTGGTCCAAACACCACCTTTCCACCAAGTTTCCATAAATTGGTGGAGTGTTGGTGTAATCCTGCCAACAGACAAACAAAGAACAATGAAGCACGACCTCCTTGAAGGTAGTGACTACTTCTGGAGATAGACGCTAATTACTCCATCACTGTTAACATTGGTGAAATGGTTTTATATCTGGAATAAACACACATCACACACGCTTCAGTGGAGGGCAGCTCCTTCGTGTTGTTGCAGGTTGTCTGTGGTTGCTAACAGCACTGTTTTCATGTCTTTGCTCAAAGATAACAAAGATGAAGAGAGTCTCTAAATGAATCCATTAGAAATAGGTCAGAGAGGTCAGCGGGCTACTGACTGGTTTTCACTGCAGACAACACTACACTGGAAGAGCATCTCTGAAAGAAATGAAAACAACCTGACGAGTACAGGGAGTGTTATGCTGCATGTCCTTTAACAGGGTGTATTTCCCTCCTCAACAGTGACGCCATCGTGACAAGTTTGGTGAACTGTCTGACCAGCTTCGTGTCCGGGTTCGTGATCTTCACAGTGCTGGGCTACATGGCAGAGATGAGGAAGGTGGAGGTCGAGGATGTAGCCAGGGATAAAGGTCAGGGAGAGAAAGAAAATCAAATCACGACAAGAAAAAAACTCGCTAAATAATACTCACCCTGATCTTTTCATGCTCTCCAGGACCAAGTTTACTCTTCATCACGTATCCGGAGGCCATCGCAAACATGATGGGATCAACCTTCTTCGCCATCATCTTCTTCGTGATGATGATCACGCTGGGACTGGATAGCACTGTACGAACGGTCAAACGAGTACATGGCGGACACAGGGTCACTTTATGTCTCACGGAAAATGATCACACATCACATTACATTACACAGTATTAAATGCTTTTCACATCTTCAACAATACAAATCGATACATTTACTGACATAAAATAATCAAATCAACTGTAATATACGTACATGCAGAACAATTCAACCTTGATTTCCTAATGTTGTAACATCAGGTAATAACTGTCCCTGTATGTTTCAGTTCGGTGGGCTGGAGGCGATCATCACCGCTGTGTTGGACGAATACCCGGATCATTTCTCAAACAGACGGGAACTTTTTGTTCTGGGCTTGGTCATTGTCTGCTTTATGGGCTCTCTGAGCACCCTTACAAATGTAAGTTTTCCCACATTTGAAATAAGTTAACCAACAAGGACATAATTCAAACCCTCAGGATTACAAAAGCTTATTTTTAAGCACATTTACCTGAACCTTTACGTGGATCTGGATACAGTGATACAGTGTAGTCAATAAAAAAAACTGAGATCTGCGGTGTGTTGCTCACCTGGACAAAAACGACATGTCATTGACAGGGTGGTGCGTATGTGGTGAAGCTGCTGGAGGAGTTTGGAGTCGGATGCTCTATTATTGCTGTGGGTTTCCTTGAGGCCATTGCAGTTTCCTGGTTCTATGGTAAACAAGAGATTATTATTGATTGAGTCAAATATATTGTTGATTCAAAACATTAATACAGTTGGTGACCGATGTTTACTCGTGCTGGTTTCAGGCATCCAGAGATTCAGCAGGGATGTTGAGGCCATGTTGGGCAAAGCTCCGGGTTTATTCTGGAAGGTGTGCTGGGTCGCCATCAGTCCTGCATTTCTGGCGGTAAGAGGTCAAATGGTCTGAGCTACATTTAGAGAAAATACACACTGGATATTAATGTCGACAATGGTAAGATATTTATATATTATATATCAACATATCATCCTTTAAATCAAATAACTATTATTTGTTAAAATCATCCAGAGATAAACCAAGACACGAGAGGAAGCTCTGGACCAGTGACGGTGCAGACAGCTAACAGCTTCTTCTCTATGAGAAATGTCCTCCTCAAAACAATAATTTTTCATTTTCCTTCAGAATGTATATTGCAAAACTCTTGGACAAATGTCAATTTCCCATCTCTACATACAGTCTCATATCCCTGGTTCTTATTTGCATCCAGCTCCCAGGTTGTGTGTCTGTTGACATTTTGCAATATTATATTTCTTTTCTAATATATGCAAGTGTGATATATTACCCGTTCCCGATATTATTTATGATGCCCTCGTGTAAAAGCTACATTAGCACATATTCAAAATGTCACGTGCCCCAACTGTTCCCAGTACATCATAGTGAGCTCCATGCTGAAGGCGCCGCCGCTCACACTGTTTGATTACAAGTACCCGGAATGGAGCATCATAGTGGGATACCTCATTGGCTTCTCGTCCTTCATGTGGATCCCCATCTACATGGTCTACAAGCTGGTGTGGACCCCTGGATCCCTCAAACAGGTCAGCAGACTGAAGGGAGGGAGGACACAGTTAACGTCCTGAAACATTTTCTTTTAAATTAAACTTTAACCTTGTCCTCCTTTGATGGCGCTGTCCTCCACAGAGGTTGGCGGTGTGTCTGAGACCGGAGAGGACCATACCAGACATCCACGCTGACAGCCTCAACATGGCCTCTGTGCCATAGGAAGAAAGAAACACCTCAACACACGTAAAACACACACACACCCGTTCACACCACAGTTTTGAATTACGAGCCTGAACACGGTCGGACATCATGACTGTTACCTGCTTATGATGTCAATTTTCTCTCTGTAAAATGGTAAATGCTGCTAAATTTGTCATGACTAATACGAGGAAGTGAGATGTTCATATCTGTGTGACTCAGATTAACCTACAGTCTGTCACCACGGTAGTTTACAGCTTTCACATGCTGCCATTTTCAAAGTGTTGCATTCTCGCCGGTTGTAGGAGTCAATGGTAAATGGTTGAGTGAGTTGACTCTTCCCTTGATCAGCTGTATTTATCTCACATGAACATGATGCCAAGGAAAATAAAAACATGTATTTCTGTATGTTAGTGACACTCAGCACATCGTTTCTATCGCATGGAGCCGTTTCTCTTAAGTTTGATCATTTCTGTACATTGTGAAAGATTCATGAGATCTGCTCTGTGCAGTAACAGTGTTGCTAACGCAGCCACTAAACGTATCATGGGAGAAGTGTTTTGCATGCAGTGACATGTAATTAAATGTATTCCTCAGTGGGTGGTTTTTCCACATGGATCATCACATATTCTACGACATGTCAGCTAATGTTTTATTTTCTTTTGCTCAGCCCACGAGGACAGATAATAAATGGGACCAAATCTAAACCAGGTTATCAGTAAATTAAAGTCCCCTCTTTATTAAATATTTTTTGTCAATGCTGTATTTTATATTTATACAGTAGATCTGTAACACTGTGCTTGCATTTGCATTTCATGCCGGCTTCTGGATATATCTGCTAAAATGTACTGTTTTTCCCTACAAGTGTTTGTGATGGATGTAAGTGAGGCACTCAGACAAAGACCACGTTCAATCTTCTTATTCTAATGATAGCATATTATTTTACATATAGAAAGTAGATAATTGGGGTTGTGTAAAGCTCACCTGGTAGAGCTGCTGCCCCAATGAGGCTAGGCCTCACTCGTAGCGGCCCGGGTTCGATTCCGAAGACAGGAAGTGTCTTCCCCCACTTCCTGTCTGCCCCCTTCACAGCTTGCTCTCTGTCCTCTCCAAATAAAAAAATTATAAAAGCCCCCAAAAATGAATAAATACAGAAAGTAGATGATTTGCACTCACATGTGATAGTAATTTTAAATAAGTGCAACTGTTGTGTGTTACCATCATTTTTAAAATTCAATTGTTCTTCATCTGATGCTTCATTTAACTCCAGAGAGACGGTTTTTGCCTTAACTTGCCTAAATATCACACTGTATGTATGAAACTAGTGAAGGTTGTATTGATATTTATTGATACTGTGCCTCTCCACACAATGGTTTCACTCTCTAACTGAAGACTGATCAAAGGTTTTTGCAGATATACAGTTCACTTTAATCTTATTCACCTATGTTAACTTAATCTAAACTAGAATGGCACTCACTAGAGTGTATACTTCCGCCAAGGCTCTACAGTCCCCTTATGAATACACATTGTACATTTGAATTGACTAGATCCGGATATTTATTTGGATCTGCATCTAAATATTTTCTTCCTCGGGATCCTTGAATTATTCTCTGTGAAATCAAGGAAAATATTGAAAACACCTTATCTCACAATGCTAAACAAATTGAAAAGAAATCCAGATCCACACCAAAATTGTATGAGTTCTCCTCTGACGCCCACTGCATCCTTCCACCCGGTTTGGTGGTAATCCATTGAGTGGTTTTTGTGTAATCTTGCTCACAAACCAACAAACAATTGAACAGGGGGGAAACCATAACGTCCTTGGCGGAGGTAAAAAGAGTTTTACACTTTGTTTATATTCAGAGAATAATGTGGTGAGTGTGAAGTCAGCCCTCTTCAACATGGTGTCTGTGGTGAGATGTGTATAAATTAATTACAGTGTAAATTGTCGATTTCACATTTGTGCTTTCCAATTCCAAAGTTTAAACACGACCATAAACAAACACACAAGAAGAACAATATTTAAAGCAGTTGAATTCCACTCTCTGTAAAAAAAAAGCAGGAAACCAGATATGAGACGTGTTGTTATAAATCTCCATACAGTGGTTGTCATGTCTTTGTAAAGGTCCTTGGTTGCTGCTGCTCACCTCCATTAGATTTTCTAATTAACAAGCTAATTTGCAACATCCAGAATCCATCAACATCCAAGGGGGAGAGAGCAGCCTCTACCTTCAAATGCTCACAGCGCCCTTCAGATCTTCACTTATTCAACTGTGTGTGTGTGTGTGTGTGTGTGTGTTATTCCTGGTTAAGGCCGACCACTTCAAGGACGACAGGTATGATGAACGTATGCGGGAGTGGAGCAGACGGCGGTTTGGAGCATATGATTCCACGCTGAGCTGCTGGTTGATAGACGCGCACATCAAAGCTCTTTTGTGTCAGTGACTGCTATTGAAGTAGAGAACAGGCAAACACAGGAGACACATAAAAGAGATGCTGATAAATGGAGGACGTCTCGTCTACCTGACGGGGGCAGCTCTCCAAACAGGAAAAACACTTTTATTATCAGCCAGTCAATTAGGACCCAAGAGTCCATTTGGAATATACAGAATATGGTGAGTGTTGGACAAAACTCACATGCTGCTATACATTTGAGACTTGAGGGCAAAGTTTGACTTCTGAACAATATTTGGTTTAATATTCACTTCAATATGAATCCACAGGTTGTAAATCTCTGACCTACTGTCTCCCAACCAGTGTTTCATGTGTCGTACTGACTTTTACACGTGATTCAGGCTTCACATTATGTGGTGTCTCCCCGATCTGAAGACCCACTAAAGACGAAAAACCGAAACATATTTACTCCAAACATCCAACAAATATCTGATCAACTTAAATAGAAGATGTGCACATTATATATAATAATAAAAACGTATCACAGGCATTTAGAAAAGATATATAGGTCAAAGAAACACAAGGCAGAATATTAAAAAGAGACACTATATATAAACCCACATTTGATCCTTCTTCAGCAGAATTCAATCAAAACACCATCCTATTTAACATTGTAACATTATTATCCATCTTCTCCTAACAAACTAAAACAAAACAGCTAAATAAATGAAAAACAAACCAAGTTGATCACGTTTGAAGGTCTGGCCTCAAACTACACGGCAGAGATAATAAACCGATGAGACCCCGTGACTTCTTTTAAAAGATTTATTTAAACCAATTTTTACAGACTTGCCTTTAAGTGATGTTGTCTGTGTATTTGATTCGTGTTCACAGATTTTACAGGACGCTGTATTCTTATTGCTTTTATTTATTTTATTTTTTATTTGTGCGATTGATTTTGTGTGTGTCCTGTATCTTCCTTGTTTTTCAGCACTTTGGAAACCCTGTTTTTAAAGTTGTTATATGAATAAATATTATTATTGGTTATTTTTACTATTATTATGATTATTATTATAATTATTATGATTATTATAGCCACTGTTAACAATTTGGAGTTCAATATATTCTGTACATAGGTCTATGTGAAAAAACGCACAATCATTTACGTGACTTGAAGTTATGACATAACAAATCAAGTAATTATGTAATGTTTCCTTATGTTTGTTGCCATGACAATGTTCAAATCCATTGATGGATCAACAGGAACAGATACAAAAAATATGACAGTCACAGAATCATGCACACATAACATATAAATATTAGTTTAACTGATTTTCAGATGTCCTATTAAAACAAGATGTCAGAGTTCCTGCGATGATGAAATGCTGTTGTAATGAATTTATCCAGGAAGCCTCCAGTTTTAATTTCAGGTCACCGTGAGCGACATTTCCTGACGCTCATTAAGCTTCTCTGGCATATAATTAAGAGCTTTAAGTGTTTGTAATGGTGTGCATACTTAATTTCTATAGAGGCTAAAGGTAAAGGCCATACACATCAGTCATGCAGAGGGATTATATAAAGATATAACCCCAAGGAGTTTGACCTTTATAACTACTCTTCATTGCTCTTTGACATTTCAGAAATGAGAAGTGTGATGGAGGCCTCACACTTGCTTGATGGTTTCCAGTAAAAGCTTTTACAGCGTTTGTACTTCCACAGTAGAACTACTTGGAAACACCTGAAGCTTTCAGTGCCGTGTGGCTGTCGCAGCTGCAGAAAGATTCAACCAGTTCTACAACTACAACTGTTATTCAGCCACAGTTGTGATAATCTGTTGAACTGTACAAGTTTATTTATAGAAATGATCATCAAAATGTTGAGGAAATTCTTATTTCCTACTCCTTCATGATTCTAACCTGAAAATCTTTGGATTTTTTACTTTTCTTTCAAAATAAATATTTTGCAGTTGTCACGTTGGTCTCACAGGAGAATTGTAATTTATATCATTTTATTCAGTAAATTATTCATCTGTCAACCAAAATTTTACAACCAGCAAATAAGAGTAAACACTAACTGGTGTGACCACAAGCACGTTGTTATATCATAGAGCTAAAATACAATACAATGCTATTTCTCGACAGAAGTTCAGATTACTATTACACTACTACATTTTTTGCACAATTAAATGGTGGATCTAGAATCTTTCTAAATCAGGGGCCAAAATTTACACGAAGAGGCAAATCATGCACAATTTCTGATTCAGTAAGGTGCACATTTCAGTAATTCTTTGTTTACTGTGAGCTCTATAGCTTTGAGCAAAGCAACACATCATTGAATATATATTGAAAATTGTTCCTTGTTCAAGCACATTGTGTACTTCAAAAAATATTAGATTCTTAACAAATGGTAATATTTATTGTCAGTAAAAGGACACAGGGGCACTTCAGGGGGCCACTCAGATTTCTGCTGGGGCCCCCTGCCCTGAAAATGGTTACATTTTTATTTTACAAACCCAGATTTAAGAATAATTCCCTCAGATTAATACAAAATCGAATTAGTCGCTTCTGATTGAGTTATTTGTGCTACTTCGAGGGCAGCAACAAAAAGACACAACACAACTCGAAATTCATAAAGAGTAGACTTAAAATGCCAAACTCTTGTATTTATTTAAAAAAATGTTACAAGAAAAAAGAAATCTCGATTTCCTACAAATCATTGATAGTTAAAATGTTTCCAAAAGGGCCTTAAATGATTCATCTCTCATCAGGAAAGTTGCGCATCAACTTTCTGTCACTTGACAAATCGATTAATCAAAGAAAGTCTCTGTTATTAGAGGCAGCACTTAAAGTAGTGGGCGTTAGGACCCAGATCCTACAGCGGAAGAAGGAACGCCTTCCTCTCACATCATCATCAGCACCACCCTCCTCCTCCTCCTCCTCCTCCTCCATGATGCTGCCTCTCCTCCCTCAGGTCGTGATGCTAACAGTGTGTAGTAGTGTGTTAGTTAAAGGACACAATGAGGAGTCTGAATTAACCCAGAGAGCGTACGTGGTTCTACTGAAGCAGGATGTAGGTGAGACTGAGAACTGAGGCCTGACAGTGATGCTGCTGCTCCATATTGACTGTCAGTCTGTGATCGGTCTGTTGTTTCTGTCCTCACAGTGACCATGAGCTGTGTCCTCTCTGTCCTGCTGCTGCTCATCCTCATCATGGCGGTCTGCGTCTACAAGCCGCTGCCTCGACGGTGAAACTGTGCAGAGGAGATGAAGACACCGGGGACAGATGAGCTGTTGTCCCGGTACAACCTGCACCGAGCACCGGGGAGCTCATCGGCTGCAACCGGTACAACAACAACACCAGACCGGAGCTGCCTGACTGAGGAGGGAACCTGCAAACTCTGCCACCTGCCTGCCACCACCGGACACTCCCAGAGAACAGTGTGACACACCAGCAGTGTTCAAATGATCATAGCAGGTTACTGAAGAATTATTTATCTACCTGTTTTTGATATGTCATTTGTTTATTTAATTTGAAATGAGCCTACGTCTATGCACTGAATTATATTGTTGGTTTGACAAATGTTATTTGACAATAACATGAGCTATTGCCAACACAACACGTGTCAGATTTATTTATATTTGTTAGGACTTCACACCTTAAGGTTGTAACTAGTTTTATTAATTTGCTTTTCAGGCCGAGAGTTGGTCTCATCTGTTTGTTCTGAAGGGAGAATAAGCCTGGAGGCCAAAAGCCTTTAAATAAACTAAAGTGGGATTTTTAAAGTGAGAGTTGTCATTACACAAATCTTCGTTAGCTTAGCCAGAGTTTATTTATGTATTTTATTCTGTAAATGTGGAAATCTGCTCATCACTTTTCTCAAATTAACTATTTGCTCATGAGAGAGATGATGCATTTATAATGCAAAGAGAATTATGTAAATTATTGTATTTTCTTTTGCTGTTTCTGCCTTTTTTAAATGAACATTTTAAATGAGTAGACTCCTACTATTAAAAATACAAAACTACAGAGCTGGAGAGGTCTAATTGTTTTTTATCTAAATCAATGGAAACCGTTGAGGTTTTGGTTAAATTAAATGTTTTAGCTTTGGAAAGGTTTTGGTACAGGCCCATAAATCATCATCATCATCTTCATCATGTTCTCGCCATTTAATGAGCTTGGCCTGTTTCCTGCTTCATGATTTTGGAATAAAATTGTTCTCCGAATGCTTTGCTAACTGTGAACTAGGTTAATTAAACATACAAAGATAAAGTAAAGATGAGTAAAATCAGATAAAGTTGGAGTAAAGTTAGAAACATTTTCATTGAAACTATATAAACGATTCCAAAACATTCTTTAGACAACAAAAGCTTCTGTTCTGTGTTTTTACTCCTACACTGTAGGAGTGCATCCTGACTTTGACTATAACCACATTTAGCTGCTAGCTAAACATAAAAAAAGATTGACGTACTTGACCCGACATGACAATGTAAACCTGCTTCAACAAGACCACATGCAGTCCTCATGGAAATAAAGTGCTTTTATTTTAAAAACAACATTTTGAAAGCAACACGTTCCTAAAGTTTTAACATATTAAAAAATGACTTTGCAGCTCGAGCGGTGCATTACAAAGTTCTGCATTTTATTAGCCAAAGCTAGCCAGTCTAGTGTTCAGCAGTTTGGCAATTTGATCATTGTTAAAGATTTTCAACTGAAGCCCCTGCAAGTCAGACGCATCAACACAGAGACCTTTGATAAGTGGCAAGAAAAAGTGAGTGAAACCTGTGGAATAAGGTGAGTTTGTGTCTTCAAATGTGGTCAGATCTTCATTGAAGTTACAATTACACACCTGACATCTTAAGAATAACTTGAACGGAAGCAGTTCTGTGTGAAAAAATGATCTGGAATTCCTCCTGAATGTTGTGCAGGTCTGATCTGCAGCTACAGAAACTACAGAAAACACTTGTTGGAGGATATTGCTGCCAAAGGAGGCGAAAACCAGTCATCCAAGCCGAGAGTTCACTTATTTTTCCTCCAGCACTCTGCATGTTTGATGTGCATGTTCTATAAAGACAGTAAACATTCAAAAATATTTGTGTGTTATTACCTTAAGCACATTATGTCTGTCTGATCTTGTAACTTTGATGAAAATCAGATCACATTTTATGACAAATTACTGCAGAAAATGAGGTGATTCCAAAGGTTTTGCATATTTTTCTTGCCACTCCGAGCGGTTGGCTGTCAGTAAAATCAAGTATAGTGGTTAATGCATGTTAATCAGCAATACCCACAACATCTTGTTTCTGAGTTACAAAATTAACTCCTCAGAAAGTTCAGCAGGCGTCACTCAGAGCAAGCGATCCATTGGCACATGCTGAAAGAACCTGCATGTGGCGGGCATGCTTGACCTTTGACCCTGTGCAATGTTCTCTTCTGCTCAGAGGTCGAAAGTTGTTCATGGCTACAAAAGGCTGGCTGCCTTTAGGAATCAGAAAAATCTCTGCAACATTGGTCGTGTGACGCTCCTTAGGCGCGTGACATCCACAGACAGACCGGTCTCAGCTATTGCATTTTGAACTGAGGTGAAAAATGCTTGAAGATGCTTGGCGACAGTTAACAGAAATATTTCCTGTCCGACCACAAAATCAGAGAAAATGTACAAATGGAAGAAAAAAATAAATCAGGTCGGGGAAGTTAAACCCCCATCCTATGGCTACATCACTATGCAGCCAATATAACGTTTCCCTCACAGCCACAAGATTTTGTTTAAACATCTGCAGAGGAGACATTCACAGAGTACAAGAAACTAACCCTAAATTATGAACTTTTGACTTTAATAACCAATCTCTCTGACTTAATGTTGATATGGCAGAGTGATATTCAGAATACCATTTTGCACCAAAGAAACGTTTACCTGGCAACAATTTACACGAGTTTTACAACTGATTAACAAACTACATTTCCAAAGTGATGGGAAAATGTGTACAATTTGAACCCTGAGATTTCTATTATTCAGTGAGCCTGTGGTCCTCAACTCTGCAGGAAAACCTCCCAGTGAAAACCCTGTAATCTGTCCCTTAAGGGCCACAGTAGGCGACAGGTACTAGGAAACTAAAAAAAACAATGCCACCTAAAGTGTCCCATCTGAGTGTCAACACTACATGTGATCACCTAGAGTGGTCAAATATTTTACTTCACAGAACCATAACTGCACTCAGGATGATGAGTCCACCGACACACCGTGGGTTGCTGCTCTGATTCTGAGTAGGAAAAAGAAAATAAATAAATAAAAAGTAGAACCCACTGGAATCTACCTCAACGAGTCCACAAATGAAGCTCGGGTGAGGAGACAAACTATGCTGAGATAGAAATATCATATAAAAAGGAGTATGCTCAAAAATACCTTTTGGAAAATATCAGATATTGTGAGTTTGATATTGCATGTGCAAGAACGATCTCTTACAGAGAGAATTCTGCAGTTGCATAGACAGTGGTTGGGAAGGTAAACTGAGGTGTGGTGGTTGTTGTTGTTGTTGTTGTTTCTGGATCTGGAAAAGTTACAATATTATTATTATTATTATTATTCCCTCTTATTCCTTTCACTTCTCAGTGAGCGACAGCTGCAGTATCCTCTCCAGCTCCTCTTCCTCTTGCTTCCTCGCCCTCTCGTCTTCCTCCTGAGCTCGGGCGGAGAGCTCCATGGCCAGGCGGAGGTCTGAGTCAGGGCTGGAGGCAGAGACGGAGCTGGTAGCGCTGGAGGTGTCTCCAAATTCCACTAGCACCCCCTCTGGGATACTCCTAGAATGACAGTGACAGGGGAAAGTAAGATCCAGCTCTGATCTGTGGCTTTTACTGACACATGCAGGTGGTGGATACAGAGTGGCACCTGCAAGTATGAGGGACTGTTGCTTTTACCACATGAACTTATGTAACTGCTATGCTTGCAACCTAAACCTGTGTTCCTACCGGTCACTCTGGCTTCTTGGGATTGGGTCAGTGAATTCCCCATCTGTATCCTCACTGATCCCCTCCTACAAACACATACACATAAAGGGGAGGTAAGTAATGCAATGAACAGCTAAATCAAGGACAGCATGGGAGAATTGTAAGAAGAAATTTGTGTAACATAAGGCATTTGCGAGAGAGCTGAAAAATAATTGTTGTGACCTGGCCCGGGACTCTGCGCGACTCCAGGAGACTCTGATGGATGGCATACTGCAAGAGCTCCTCGTCATTGTTTGACACGGGCGCGTGGCGTGTGCCTCCTCGGCGGAGGTAACCGACCGGCACCACAAACACTGAGGGGCACACCTTAAACAGAGGGAGTGCTGGGCGGGGGTACAAAAAAATGACTAAATGAACAAAATTTGCAGACTGTAAATTTCTATTTTAATACAGTGGTGAGACTAGCTGCATTCGTACCGGCAGCTTCTTCCTCTTCCCCTGAAGATGTTGGCGTGGCCGCTGGCGTGGTGCTCGCCTCCTCTGCAGTACTGCATGTATTTACATTACCAAATGTAATCTTGGCATTCAGCACATGAAACAGTGGAATCTCTGTTAGAGAAAAGACAAGCTGTGAACAAATAACAGAGGAGGAATGGAAAAGCGCCTTCAAAAAGGTCAGTCTCTATAAAAATCTCACTTACCTATTTTAACAGGGAATCCAGGAGGAAACTTTAGGGTTACAAAGTCCCGTAACCGTGCGAAATGGGAACTCGTCCGGGCCATGAGGTCAATTATGGGGGTCACCTGCTCCACCAAGGACAGGGGATGTTCCTCACTCATCCACAATGTACCTTTGAATCTGCATCAGAAAAGATTGTGCACAACTTTACCTCGTGATATAGATAACACACAGCTAGGAGGAATCAAGAATGAGGTTATTTTAAACTTAAAACTGTGGCTCTCACTTCTGGGTTCTAATGCTGAGTTCAATGGGTCGGCCGATGTCTCTGTTCCCAAGGTCAAAGTCGGGATCAAAATATTCCTCTGGAGTGATGGCAGTGGGATTGGTGGCAGTTGCATACTCAAGAGTTAGATCCTATGAATTCAGAGCAGTCATATCAGATGAGCCACCGGGTGGGAACAGAATTCATAATTTTTATGTAATTACTGAATGCCATGTCTTACCCCTTGTGCACTTATGTGCTGCTCCACAGTCCCCAGCAGAGACTCCAGGACGTTCCGCTCACCTTTTAAAATCAGAAAAATCCACTTTAATTCTCTCTGACTCTCAAAATGAATCATTCGACATGATCTAACATGAATATAAAAACAGGAAAGTAACACAATATTTGCACTCACTTTTTATTCTGGCTTTCTCCTCGTCTGTGAGATGCTCTGTCCTCGTCCTGATTACCACATTTACATTGTTCACACTGAAAACCTGAGCAGACGACCAGAATCTGATGTCAGATACTGTTGTAACTGTTGTGCTGCAAAGCTTTCAGTGAAAAAAAACTTTGAATATAATTAAAAAGCTTCAGTGACCTTTGCTTCAAATCCATTGACCAATTCTGTTCTGTCAGTTCTCCAGCCCCATATCCCAGACTTGTTCCTGTGAAAACACAAAACATCATTATAGGCAAAATCCAAGTGCAGCATATGTGATGCTTTATGAATGGCAATGTTGGAATCATAGTTTACACAGCAGGAAAACATCAGAAGTATGAAAATGCCATGAGAAGTGAACTCTGATGAAATACTGTCAGTGCTGCAGAGTGTGACGCATGTTGTGAGAAAAAGTACAGCAGAATAAAAAAATAAGATTCTCACCTCTCAAAAGCGATATCCTTAGTGTCCAGGAAGGTGTTGACAACGGAGGTCGTCAACCTTTTGGCAACTTCCTGCTCAGCTGGCTGCATTGACTCTAGTGTGACATCCTCAATTTCTTGGGAGATGTTGAAGCGCTCTGTGTCGACCACTTCATCATCGTGATTCACCTCCATCAGCTCGGCATATGAATCTGTACAAATGCAATTAGGGACAGACTTAAATCACTTTTCAGAAATGGTACAAATCACAGTGACAGCTTGTCTGTGCAGGAGAGTTAAATCACACACCGTCCCCTCTGAAGATGTAGCTTCTGCGCCCTCTGATCCATGTCATGTTTTCAAAGCCTAGAAGAGTGGCGTCCACTCGTAGGCTGGCGCCACATTTCCAAATGCGACAAACGTCACTTGGACAAACTCGGGACAGAAGAGGGACTGCGAAGCAACAATAAATTATATGTTCCACAAAGGGGAAGAAAAGTATCCACACATGACAAACAAGGTCCTCTTAAACCGAAACAAATGCTTTACCTACCAAGAGGCAAGTATGTTGTTTTTCCTGTATGACCTGATGAAACCTCTCGACTTTGTGCAAATACAATATTTAACCAGTGGGCTCTGCAGTAGAATACACTTGCAGATACCTTCTTTTTACACAGTGAACTGCTGATAAACCAGCCTGTACGTCATGAACACAGACACATACTTACTCCAACTGGTGAATTCCCATTTCATTTCCATGTAGAAGTCCGGCGACTGTGGACAGAAAATTTAAATAGATCAATTATTTATTTTGCCAGTAAATGTTTCCATTGATATTTAAAGATGGATGATAAGAGAATCAGAAAATATATGATGTAAAACCTCTCGGATTTTTGCCAGCAGCTCAGGCACTCCTCCCAGCGCAGTGGAGGCTTTGAGGTAGTCTCTGCGTTGAAGCACTAACTGAACCATCTCTGGATCTCCGGTGCTGACCGCCTCCTGCAGCACTGCACAAAGACAGACATGTCTAAACAAACCACTAAATGTTTTACAGCAACCGCATCTGTTTTCAAGGAGAAGCAACTAACCATTAAAAACCTCAGAGGAGTGGATGGGCGTCGTGTTTTAACCAGAAAGCCCATTAACGGCATATGATGTGTAGGTTAATGAACAAAGGGATCTAAGTGATCTAACAACCCATAAATCATGGAAAAGCATGTCTGCGAGGGAAGTGAGCGACACATTGAAAGTGTGATGGCATTCATTGAGTTTTCTGCAGCCGGCTTTATAACTGACCTGTCCAGTTGTTGGCATTTTCTTTTGTCACTTCAGCACCGTGTCTCAGAAGGACTCTCACAGACTCCATGTGCCCGAGTGACACAGCCAAGTGCAGAGGGGTTCGACCTCTGGGATCCAGCAGCCTCGATGTCATTCTGAGAAAATCAAAGAAAAAGTCACGTTTCACCTGTTTCACATTTAATAAAAATAATGAAGTCACCTAGTTGGACAGAATACTGCAGTAAGGGCACAACCTGTTTTAGGAGGAAAAGCATGTGGTGTGCAGGCTATATAAAACTGCTCTCCTTTATATTATAACACAAAGGTTTTAATTTAGGTCCACACTGATAATGACACAGGGTTGAAGGCAGTAGTTGATTTGATATCATGAGTGGTCATCATGTGAGTCAATAGAGGTAAAGGTGTTATTGAACAGCATTGTGGGGTAATAACAATTGAACTACACTGTATTAACTGTGGTGGATAAGTGTGAGGAAAAACAACAAATGCAGAATTTGAAAGATGAGTTATATTTTGTAAAAACACAGTAGTCGCATGTTTGTTTAGACTGTGCCTATGACTTGATCCCCATTATAAACTCTTTAAAGTAACAATGACACAAGTTATATAATGGTCTGGTAAGGCTGGCCAATAAAACACTATAGTGCCTTTCATCAATAGCAATATAACAAAAGCAGTGTATTGCTTATATCTTGAGTAAGCACAGTCAGGGCGTAGAACACATAATTGATCAACCTCACATTTGTAAGATGTTTTGCTGTTTATCAAATGTTTGTCGTAAAGAAGAGATTAAAACCACAGCGTTCACTCGGGGGCAAACATCAGCCTTTAAACTTGAACACAATGCTAATTAAACGATGTTTATCGATATGGACTGATTAGAACATTGACATCTTGATATAGGTTCAGGCCATATCGCCCAGTCCTATGGTCAGGTGCACGCTAAATAAGAAATGTATAGATTTACTTGGTATAACCGTTTTTACGTTATTATATCTACTCGTAGTGGATAGTTAGTGAATTCTAGGACAAGTGGAAACTGACAATAATAAATGTTCTGTTTAGTTAAACTTTCAAACCTGTTGGCCATGGGGCTGCGGTGCCTTCTTTGTTTTCATAGTGATACTGAGCATCTGTCAACACGACCGGCCTACTTTGGCTGGATGCCTCCGCAGATTCACCCGCTCGACCCCGGCTTCCACTAGCTAACGAGCACGTTAGCAGCTAGTTACCATCGCGTTCACTGTGTTTACGAACCTCCGCTATCGTGACTTGTTCCTCCAGTCGCCTGTAGTCGTTCTCCCACACCGCGGAGTGCAGGGGGAACTTCCCACGGATGTCATCGCTAACGTTAGCCGTAGACATCTTCCTCTTTGCGGACACTCTCAGTGCAACGTCGGCCCGCTTCTGGTGGTCACAGCCATATGGGGAACCTGCGCTAGCTGTGCAGTGCTACTGCCAACAGTGTACGACGAGTGTGACCCATATTCTTAATGTTTGCCTACAGCAGCGTCGAAAACCATCCAGGTCCGGTGACCAACTTTTGTCCAAAGCTTTCCCTAAATAAAACTTTTGAACAAGGAAGTGCCAGCGGGATAAACCAATGAGGACAGGGGTGTCTCACAGAGAAGCGGACTCACAATCTAATCAGTTGCATTGAACTCACACATCGCACCGGCTCATGTATGATACCTGTTATTTGTTTAGTCATCATATAATAGAGATGTGTTTTGTATTCAAACTGTTTATTTAAACAAAAGTAGAAAGAAAAAATGATAATAATCAGTTTCAGTCTGGACGCAACCATTCAACCCGTCCGCACGGGGGTGGACTAACATCTATGGTTCCTACCTGAATACATTTGATTCCTTCAATTATTGATGAAATATATTAAGTAAATTAAATTTTGTATGTCCTGCCAACATTAACACACTTTTTAACTTTTATTTACTTAAAAGAGACACTGTACATTAATGAATATGAGACTCATTTCATCTGCAGTCTCAGGCAGGTTAGTGTTAAAAAGAGATCAGACAAACAAAGAAACAGAAAAAAAACATTACATAAATAGATTTAAAAAAAACAAAATAAAAAACATACACGCTGAGGCAAAATCCACAATATACAACAGTTAGTGAAAATGATTCAATTAAAAGGAGACAAAATCATGTGAAATCCCACCAGCACGTCATTGTGTACTAGATTGTACAACAACTGGGAGTTCAAAGTCATATATGCTCCATAATACATCCACATAATAACAGATTATAATGAATAACCTGTGGCGGTCACTTGTGTACATGTGCTATTGGTGCCTGACACCCTTTCCCATGTGCATTCTTCCATCCTTTCAACAGATTGACATTAATTGCGTAAAACAATTGAATTGTTGATTGGTGAGATGTGTTTTAAACGATGGCTGCTGTAACCAAGCATGCTCTGTCTTCTTCAGTAGTTGTAAATACAACGTGTATTGATTACTACCGGATTCAAATGGTGAACAGATCAAACTCACCTCCTGCGCCTAATCTTTACCGCCCTCAGCCTGGTCTGTCAGGATGTGCTGTTTTCACACCACAGCAAACACTGACAAATACATTGTAGTGTTCACGTTTCACTCTTAACTGCGAGTGTAAAATCCGGCTCACACGAGAAAATTAGTATTATGTGTATTATTCTGTCATTGCTGGGTGTGGGTCACCTGAGAGTCTGCACTTTGGGCACAGTGTACCTGCTGGGTTATGCTGCAGCTGCATGTAGCCCTGCTGCTTGTCTGACACACACACACAAACACTGAAGACTGGCAGGCGGGTAGAGGCTAGTTAGCTAGTCAGGTGCTAACTCAGCTAAGTGGTAGCATTGTACCTTCCTCCTCTGGGCACCGTAATAATGGTGCTAACGTAAGACGCGAACCCGAAGTTAAACCAAGTAGCAGGTCGTCGTTCGGGTTGTTTGTAATTAGCTAACCGAGGTGTTGCTAACGCGGAAGGCGTCCACACACAGAGTAATCAATGGTTAGCTCAACACACAGCACAGTCTGCTCATTGTGAAGAGACATTTCCCCCTGAGCTGAGGACAGGATGTCTAAACGTCAAAGAAACACTGAGCTCTGCGCGGATTGTAATGTCCCAGGTAAGCTAACACACACACACACACACACACACACACACACACACACACACACACCCATCCCTGCAGACTTTTAGCTGTTAGCCTTTATTGATCCACTGAGGTTTGGCTCCTTCCAGCTCAGTAAGCCTCCACTCTTCTGATTTCAATCTGATTATGGGCGCTGGTTCAAGCTGTTTTCACACTCTGCAGCAATGTAGATCAAGTATTTCCGTGTTGTTTTGACTGAACAGGGTGTCAGTGGTGTTGACAGATCAGTAACTAACTAACGCGGTACCTCCCTGGACTCGGGTTTCAATCAGACCTGTAGCAGCTATCTTCTTCTTTTCTGTTTCCATCCATGTTGCTTGGTTTTAAAATATATGCATTTTTAGTGTGTGCAGTGGTTTAATCCAGATTTGTCTCCAACAACAAACAACATGTTTAAGATTGTTTCTTATGCGGCATTCCGAGGTTTCCAGCACATCTGAAATTGAATCTTCAAGTCTGAAATCTCATCCCAGATCAGCAGCAGCAATCTGCTTTGTAAGCTCTGTGTCATGTCTGCAGAACAAGTAGGATGACAGCATCATTCCTTTACAAAGCCAGTGGGTACAGAGTATAACACACAAAGACATTGGAAGGAGAAAGGAAAGCCTGTCCTAGGCTGATCCAACTTTTCATGAGGGATGCCTAAAAGAAAGGGCTCATCTCCACTTCAACATGAATTAAGGGATAGAGGACTCTCTTCATAAAATCTTGATTGTTGTAAAGATACTGCAAATAAGTATATTTTACATCTGGAATCTAAATCTTTAAAAAAAAATATGAGAGCAGACCCTTTCTCTATGGTACTGTTTTACCTACTATGCTATCTGCAGTGATTGTAAGCAGATTTATTAGATGGCGATCATCTCCAGTGGAAATATTATAATGCACAAAGCACCTTTTTATAAAAAAAAGAAAGAAATAGCCATTAAAAAGTTCTTCACTTAGAGAACCAAAAAATACAACATCAAAGACAACAAGCAAACTACAGTAACACTATAGCTTTTAAAATCAAATACAGAAAACAATCAAATACAAAATCTGAAATCAAAGACAACAAATCAAGTAATAGCAACAAAAAAACCCAAGTCTAGTAAAAGCCATGTTAGACTCAAATTTAATACTGTGTCCATTATGTGGCCTCAGAGCAACATTTTAGCAGATATGTTTTGTCCTCAATAGCAAGCTATTAGGAAAGAAAGAGAAGTGGATTTAAGTTCTTACAATTTACTGTTTCTGTGACAGACGACTGCATTGTGTCTGAGGTGCTTTCAGAAGTCCCATTTATATAGAAGTGACGTGATGTTTTTCAGCTGGCACAGGAAGCAAAACAGGATGCTGAGTGAATTGACCGCATGCTTTCAATGCAGAAGATCTTTCTCTCTATATAATGGCGCCACAATGTTTTGTGAATGTTGCACAATGTGAGAGATTGTTTTTAGTGATGGTTAACCCAATGTAATTCCATATCTGTTTGCCAGATCTTCAGGATTAGTCAAGTTTTAGTACCTTGTTTCTCATCAGGCCCCCCCCCCCTCCCAGGTCTCCACAGCAGCTGGCCCGGATTGCCCTTCCATACAACTGTCACCAGTTGTTGGACAAGAATATATATAGTTTCAAAGATGTGGTATTAAATTTAGCAGCACTTGTTGAGGAATGGGTAAAAGAGGCATGTCAGCACTAACACTCATGTCTTGGTGGCGAGTAAGTTTGGAGAAGCTGCTGAAAACTGTCGACCAGGTGCCAGAATCTGACCAGCAACCCCCGCGGCTGTTCATCCTACACCTCAGCTGCTGCTAAGGCACTTACAGTCTCACTGTCTGTGCTGTCACCGTGCCAGACACTCAAACAGTTAATTGACTATCGGGCCAGTGGCGAATGAATTTACCATATTTTTGGTCTTGAGATGTTTGCTGCCACCAGCGTCTCGGTACAGATGGGAGACAACCCAACCCTGAGACATTTGTAGAAGGTGAAGTGTGCCAAATAGGTCACGGTTAAGTACACATATTTATTTTGGGCACAGAGTATTCTGTATCTTCTGCACTCTCAAATTCTAACACCACACGTTGCAGCACTAGACTCTATATCCTTTTTTAACAATGTATTGAAAGGGGAAGCTGCTCGATCACTCAACAATAACGTTGAGATGCTTCAACCGACAACTGTTAGTCTACACTTCCTTTTTTCACAGTGTGTGGCTTCACCTACACTTGTGTCCAAAAAGGCCTTGAATCACAGTTGTGACAGTCTGTAATAATTGTACACTACTCAATGTACAAAATATTAATATTAATTTCAAAAAGGCTCAGTTCCTAAAACAGCGGGTTACTCAGGCAGGTGGGAACAGTGTATCTGTTAGGAACTGTTTTTAGACATGAATTCATAAACATGAAGGAACATGTCACTGAGTACAATGGTGTGGCTCACTGAGGCCTTTTGATCAATTTTAGATGACAATTGAGGTCTAAGGCACAGAACAATATGTAACATGAGGATTTGGCTACACAGAAAACACTTGTTAGCTGGATCTGTTAATTGCTGGTTGTGGCCTTTTCCATGTAAGTACCACTGTGTAATAGTCGGTTAAGAACGTGATAAATAAAAGGTTATTGTGGTCCTATTGTTGACTTTTAAATTCAGCATATAAGTGATGGGAATATTTGGCCCTCAGTGTGAGCAGTAGATGAACTGTTACACGTTTCTCATCCCTGTCAGAACCTCGCTGGGCCTCCGTGAACAGGGGCGTGTTGGTTTGCGATGAGTGCTGCAGTGTTCACCGAAGTCTGGGAAGACATAGCTCCCAAGTCCGCCACCTGACGCACACGCCGTGGCCTCCTACACAGCTTCAGGTAATAACAGCTCAGTGGGAATTTTTAGATTCTGTGGGATCTTTACACTCTCAGCTGTGACGTTCACTGTTCCTGTCAGAGGCTGCATTGTTTCTTAAAACACCTTGATGTCATGTTATCTTTGCACAGTCTTTATTACTGTAGTTCTGATTTCAGCTGCCCCGTCTCTTTGCTCAAGATAAATCAGTCTAACAACCAACCCCACTGAGTTGTATTGATTTCTGTCCAAATATAGAAAGTATTTGTTCGGGAACAGAAATGTCAGTCAGCATTCTAAAGGTAAAATCAATTTCCTTTTGATATCACTTAGATGGTTCAGACATTATACAGCAACGGTTCAAATTCAATATGGGAGCACTCCCTCCTGGACCCTGCATCTGTGATGAGCGGGAAACGCAAGGCCAACCCTCAGGACAAACTGCAGTGAGTCAAATACGTTTGAAATAATTACAGAGCCTTTTGTTCTCTGGATGTTAATTGGTTGTTAAACTTAAAATGATCATTATACTAATAAATAGTGTTAGTGTGTGCTGCTTGCTTATTCATAGTCTCTGTTTATTTATTTTTGTCATTGTCCCAAAAGCCCAAACAAATCAGAATTTATAAGAGCCAAATATCAAATGCTGGCATTCGTCCATCGCATGCCTTGCCGAGAGGACGACAGCTCGACAGCCAAGGATCTAAGTAAGGTGAGGAGAAAAAGCTGCTCACACTGATTATGAAAAAAGTGTTTTGTATTAAGTGTTTTTATATTATTAACAGTTTCCAATTCATACTAAAAGTGTTTTCTTTCTTCAGCAACTTCACTCCAGTGTACGCACAGGGAATCTGGAGACTTGTTTGAGGTTGCTATCCCTCGGAGCACAAGCAAATTTTTTCCACCCCGTAAGATTCACTTTATATACATTTATATCACTTTTCATCTGTGCTTTTGCTTGTCTGTTGATTTGAGGTCTTGAATCTGCTTCTACTCCAGGAAAAAGGAAACACTCCCTTGCATGTAGCAGCAAAGGCAGGGCAAGTATCTCAGGCTGAACTGTTAACTGTTTATGGGGCAGATCCTGGAGCCCCTGACACCAATGGCAAAACACCCATCGACTATGCAAGGTTAGCTACTTTCAATAAACTAATTTCAATACAAAAATATTAACCAAGTTTTAGTAATTTATCCAATTTGAAATGTTTTTTTTTTTAAATACATTTTTTAGGGAAGCTGGCCAACATGACCTGGCAGACAGACTGGTGGAGATTCAATATGAACTAACTGATCGACTGGCGTTCTACTTGTGTGGGAGGAAACCAGGTGAGAAAGATCTGGAATTGAAATGAATGGTGGTTGTTCTGATAAATCAGGGGGGCGGGGGGGGGGGGGGTAGCTTTAAACCTGAACCTGCTTTAATACTCAGGATATTCTACTGAAATGATCCGGAGGAGCTGTATGCGAGAACGCATATGTCCTAGTCGGTTTAATTTGTCTTGTGAATACCAACTATGTAATGTGTTTCAAGTATAAGCTTCTGTCAGTCATCCAGCGCCTTCTTCCTTTCAGATCATAAAAACAGCCAGCACTTCATTGTTCCACAAATGGCTGACAGGTAAGTGAGCCCGAGCTGTATATCAGCCTGATATGAGTCAATATTCAGCGAGTTGTCTTTGAATGAACATGTGCATAACTGATAAGCTTTGACTTGGGTGGAGCATGCAGAGCGAGAGCAGTGTGGCAGTTGTTTATGATTGGATTTTTGCTCTGAGGCCCGTTCTGACATGCTCTTGAGCTCCCTGCAGCATCTGTTATATGAGCTGCAGATAACAGACCCAGTGAGGTAGTAGAGTCAAACTAAAAGCTCTGTAATTGCTGCAAACAATTCATTAAAAACAACTCTTTATCTCTAATACCAAACAAGTATATTATGGCAGACAAAACACTGTTTAACTTCTTAAACTGAAATGTTACATTTGATGTTTTTTCATTGCTTTCTTACGGTGAATAAGGAACATGTAAGTATTCATCAGATTAAAGTTTAAATCATGTTCATTTCTCAACAGCTTATAATGATGAGTTATTTTCTGTTCACAGCAGTTTAGACCTATCAGAACTGGCCAAAGCAGCAAAGAAGAAACTACAGTCTGTAAGTACTGTTGTAGTGTTCACTTGTAGAATTTCACTGTTCTGAGCTTTGTTCCATCCGGTGACTAATGTGGGACTAAGTGTAGTTTCCTGACTTTGATGCAGCTCAGTAATCATTTATTCGAGGAGCTGGCCATGGACGTTTATGATGAGGTGGACCGACGAGAGACGGATGCAGGTAAAAGTCTTTTTGTCTCGTCTTTTATACCTGCGACCAATGATATGCTAGATGAGAGTAATTGAGGATAATTAAATGCTCATTAAAGGTCCAGTGTGTTTTTGAGATTTAGGTGGCATAAATTGAGTGTATTTAATCTAAATTGTACGAATTTTAGTTTTCTTTACCCTAGAATGGGCCCTTTTGATTTTTAGATACTTTATATTTACATCAGAAGCGGGTCCTCTCTCTGGAGGCCGCCATGTTTTTTACAGTAGCCCACACTTGACAAACTAAACACCTTTTTGAGTTTTTATGACAACTGAAGGCTGTCACAGGTTCTCTTTCATGTCTGGGAGGGGAGGGGAGGGTGAGGTGAGGGGTATTCAGCTGCAATATGCAACTTCACCACCAGATGTCAATGTAAATTCTGCACACTGAACCTTTTAAAATGGCAAAAGAGAATCTCTGGTTCCTATAAAAAGAGTTCCACCAACTAGAAATGTTGAAGAGACCATCAGCTTACACTGCTTCTTTTGAAAATACAGCTCTTTTTCACAGCAGACATTCTGACCTGATCTGGACTTTAGTTTACACTTCCTTCTTCTGTTTCTTGCAGTGTGGTTGGCCACACAGAATCACAGCACCCTGGTGACAGAAACAACCGTGGTGCCTTTCCTGCCTGTGAATCCAGAGTATTCATCAACACGAAACCAGGTAAGTAATCTTCACAGAACCCTTTTACTAATGCTGTATTGTTTCTCTTTGTATGTATGGATTCATTTTGACAACAAATTGGCCTTTTGTTTTCATATTAGGGACGACAGAAACTTGCAAGATTTAATGCACATGAATTTGCAACTCTGGTGATCGACATACTGAGTGATGCTAAGCGCAGACAACAGGGGAACTCAGTGGCCAGTCCCAAAGGTCAGTGTCTTGTGTGTATTTATTTCAAGGTCGTACTGGCACCGGACATTTCTCGCTTGTGCAGCAGAGATGTTAAGTGTTTGACTCTGTCCCTTCATTCCAGACAATATTGAACTCATCCTGAAGAGTGTGGCTATCAGACACTGTAGTGACAGCCAGGACAACGACCAGCCTGACTATGACAGTGTGGCGTCGGACGAGGATACAGATCCAGAGCTCAACTCCAGCAAAGGAGACAGGACCAAGGTATCATAGTATCACATTCACAAATTACAACCGTGACAGACACTGTGTCTCTCTCTAGATGTCTTTACAGTTTTTGTTTCTAATCCCACAGAGTCTGGACTCTGACCTCTCAGACAGCCCCATTACTATGCAAGAATACTTGGAGGTGAAACACGCGCTCTCAGCCTCTGAAGTCAAGATTCAGCAGCTCATGAAAGCCAATAACAACCTGAGCGATGAGCTGAGGCTGATGCAGAAAAAGGTATCCACCAAGCTCCACCCTTAAGATCACTAACACCAGGGGCCAGCCTGAGGGGGGGGCCACAGCGGTCAGCAGAGCTCTTCTCCTGCCCAGTGTGATCGCTCTCTGGTGTGGAGGCCCAGCCTGTGGGTTGTAGTCAGGGCCGAGCTGCTGTGACACCCTGCTGGTCCACCCTCTGTTTTGGCCAGCATGTTCAATTTCATAGCTTGAATGTAAACAGCAATTTTTTTGTGTTGGTTTGTTTTATAGATGTAAGAAGAACAAGTGCACCATTACTCCAGTTAATAACAAACACAGTTTAGTCACATTTTTTTGTTATCTATAAATTATAGCTATAGCTATGCTATTTCATGTTACTAACAAGCATGTTTCAAGAGCATGACAGGTTTTTTATCCCTTCATAGTTATAGTCACTAACTTAAATTGTATGTGTGTGCCTTGCTTCATCACATATACTGTGTTCACTGAGTAGAATGTTTTTAGATGATTTCTAGCTGTTAACATGTGGATTTATTGTTGGACATGTTTTTCAAGCAGTTACATTTCATAGAAATTTCATAGAAAGCACGCTCCTCAGCTGATTCAAGTCTGGAATAGTGTTACTGTACCAAACTGCTGATTTGTAAAATATATTTATACATTATATATTTTTGACCACAGATGTTCTAAAACATGTTACAGCTTCGTGTTTTGTCAAAATTAATCCTTGACAGTGAGGTTACATTTTTGTTTTACATGTGTTAAAAGGATTTTAATTTGGTTGTTTGGAAGGAGGGTGCAGATTTTTTGTCTCTTATTATCTGGGGGTAGATCGTAGACTGTATATAAAGATGGACGACGCGTCTCCACATCTCCCAGTTTTACAAAAATGAAGCTAAAATATCCGGGATATTGTTGCCACCGTCTTGTGCTTTAGCCATATTCTGCGCAGGACGGAGCTGAGCTGCAGTATCAAGGTCCTGTTGATCCAATCGACCAATGGCAAGTTGGTCTCAGCTGTTAACCATCACATTTATACCTGTTTTTATAGCATCAACTAATTTAATCCAAACTCATCAGGGAAATGAACACAAACCTCAGTGTGATAAGAATGAAACCATCCACTATCTCGGAGGTGGTGAGATTTCTGACCTTTACTGCAGCCAGCCATCAGGGGGTGATCAAGATGGGGGAACTGTCATGTCGTCCATCTTTATGTGCAGTCTATGCATACATACTAAGAACTGTAAGCGCACATCTTAATTTGTGGTTTAACCATTTCTCAATGAAGACCATTCAGATAAGGATGCTGGACAGGACAGATACCAGTGACCATATTTCTAATGCAGGCTTATATTAGAACACTGTTTCTGTATCAAATCAGCCTGTACCAAACACCAGCAGATGTTAGTAACTAAGTCCCTCTACATCTCAAGTTTCACTTTTAAACACCAGCAGACATGTTCTCTCTCAGCATTGAATGCAAGTTGTTGCATTGATTAAGGCCAGTTTATCTTTGACAAAATCGTCTTGATTTTGTTCTTCTCAATCTCTCTGTACTGTAGCTGCACAACCTTTTGCTTGCTTGTCACTTGCTTTGCATCTATAGACAAAGGGAAAACCTCCCCCAAAGCGAAAGTCTGGTTATTGCTGGGATATTAGGTGGTTCAGATCAGAGCATTTAAAAACGGGAAGTTGTTTCAGTAACAGTCACAAGGATGATGAACTGTGTGGATATTGTAGCACAATGGCACACGTTTATTCTTAAAGGATAATGTAGGGTAATATTATCACACCAGACTCCTCAGCTGATAAAACAATTGATATAATATTTCTCTGAAGCTTAAGCAAGAAATCATTATAATTTAAACAGCTTCAGGTTATATATATATATATATATATATATATATATATATATATATATATATATATATATATACACACACACACACACACACACACACACACACACACACACACACATTGGTGGTGACAAGTCAGAAACATTTGTAGTTTTTTGTTCTTTTCTCTTTTTTTGTGAGAGCTGTATTCAAAGCTTGACTGAAACTCTTGTGGGAATAAATATTTAGAGGAACAGTGGGAGAGAAACTGAAATGCTGAATGGATCAGGACAGGGAACAAAGCTTGCTTTGCTGAAAGCACCTCTTAGTGTGTTGCTGACCGTCTCTTCCAGCTTCAATCTCTGCAAAGCGACAACTCGTGTCTCAGGCGGCAGGTCACACCCAATATCTATCAGATCCCCAGCGGTTCAGACTACCCTGACCCTTCCAGTCCCTCAGCCCTGAAACGCCGGCAGTCTGCACGGGCCAGTCGGCCCATGTCTATGTATGAGACCGGCTCAGGCCTGAAGCCCTATCTCCCTAAAGGGGAAACTTCCTACCCTGAGGAGGGTATCCCCACCCTGCAACCCTTCCCACCTCATGTAAGTAAGAATGTAAGTAAGACCTGTTCCCTGCTCTCCTTTGCCATTTCCTCTCCTCTGCTATGTTTCCATGACTTTCCCTCATGTAGTCACCTTGTCTGCAAACCTTTCTCCAAAATGTTTCCTCACTCATTTACCACTGGGTAGTTTTCTGCAGCATCAGAGACAGAGTCCTCAAAAAGCACAATTACATTCATTTCAATTAGAGTCAGTCACATTTCATTATGTCCAGATTTGAAGTATACACAGGGTGTGTGTGTGTGTGTGTGTGTGTGTGTGTGTGTGTGTGTGTGTGTGTGTGTGTGTGTGTGTGTGTGTGTGTGTGTGTGTGTGTGTGTGTGTGTGTGTGTGTGTGTGTGTATACACAGCTGTTGTTTACTGGAGTGCTGCTTGTTCCTCAATCAGAACGTAGCTGTACAAACAAAGAGATGCTGTTATTCTGATAAACTCTGAAGGTTTTTTGTATTGTGTTTTATGTTGATGAAGCATTAAAACTACCATACAAATACTCTGTGTTTTTGTAATGCATGATGAATCCACACACTCACTAAAACCTTCTCACCTGTTTGACTTCTCTTTGATTTGTCTGCAGTTAAATTTGAGCTGATGAATTGTAGTTTTCTGGTTCTTTTCTTCTGATGAATTAACTCTTCACTCTTAGGGCTTACATGTAGGAGAATGATCTGTGAAATAAACCAAGCTATTTTAAAGTAGTCTACATAACATTAATTGCTATCCCTTCTAAAATAACAGGATTTTCTAATCTTGATCATGCTCATATTCATTGCACTGTTTCCATCAGCTCCTTTCTCAATGTACATTATGTGATAAAGCCGTAACCGCCTTGAAGAGGTTTGTGGGACGCCCTGACGTCATCTCGCTACACCTTTCATTCTGAAACTGAAGAAATGTGTCGTTAAAATGTGATTTGAACCCTGTCTTTAGACGGAAAGGGGCGCTTTTGTGACCACCTCTTCATCCCTCCCCTCATTTCCATCAACCTTGTCATGGTCGAAGGACGAAAGTGCTCAAAAGGTTAAGTACATCCGCACTCGGCCCACACCTCGTGGGACACAGCAAATCCACCGGGAGCCTTTTACCATTTCTACCTCTTTCTGGTCCCTTCACATTCCTGTCTCTCCCCAAACTCCGCCCCCCTCTCTGCTCTGCTGCATGAGCCAACCCTCCACTGGCTGCCCTTCACCACCAGACACCTTCCTCCATCAGCATCATCCTCACTGTGCGGCTACACAAGTGGAATTGTGTGGTTGTGTGAAGGCGAAACCTCAGCCTGAACCCTGAGCAGAAAGTTGTGCTTGTGACGCAGCGTCTGATCATTTTAACGCTTTCCGTTTGATGCAGCATCCTGTGTAGCAGATGATGTAGAATTTTGATTGATTGGACAAAGTTTGTTTTTAGTGTTTGTTTCATTTGTTCACAACCACCTGTAAGAATAAGGGGAATTAATTGAGTATTTAGTGTATTAGATTGTTAAATGTATGTTTTATACATCTTAATTCTTGGATATTTTTCATTTCAAATCCTCTGCTTATCAAGAAAACTTATTTTGACTCTGTCTAACAAATGCTTGTCCACTTTGCACAGTGAGCTTTCAGCAGCATGCTCTCAACACTGAGGTCATCCGTGAGTGTTTACAGTCTAAACAGATTGATCATCTCTTCAGGCAGAACACAGACTAATCTAAACATGTATGAACTAATCGCTTTTCCTCGGGCAAGCTTTCACGTGCAGCATTTCATTTTGTACTGCGTGTATTTGGCAGATATAGTGAACGGTTATGAACATGTTGTACGTTCAGGCTGTGTGGCGTGAGTGTTCTTGTCTGTCTCTGCTTCCTGTTTATAAATATAGTTTTCAGTCTGATAGTCTGCGTGATGTTAAGCTACAATGAACATATCAGATCACAGTGAGCTCTTTGTGTCTCACACACATTTAGTTTTATTTATGAACTCGTCTGAACACTGACTTCCCGTCCTCATGTAAAAAAAACCCTCTTGTGTTCACTTCTCTATAATTCGGAGAAAGCTTGTGTGTCATGGTTCAGGTCTCTGGAGCCATGTGTTAAATCTGTCTTTTTGTTTGATCAACCTTCAGGAGTTCAAAAGTTTTCATAGACAAACTCGAATGTCCCTCAGTTGAGCACATACCTCGGCCAAGGACCAACAATCTGCTTCAAATCAATTAAGCTGCATCAAATTCCACACACTCGTACATGTCAGTTCCCTAAATTTTTTCCATCAGGATCTCTGAATTATTTCCTGGTAAATTTGTGAAGGTGTCAAAAAACAAAACAAACAAATCCTGTCTTGCAATGTTAAAGGGAAAGACTATCCTGGATTGGCCCCTTTTGTACAGATCCACCTCAAAATGTAATAATTTCTGTCTTGGCCGACGCCCATCCACGTTTCTTTGAAATCCTTACTGTAGTTTTTGTGTAATCCTTTTTACAAATAAGCAAACAAATGCAGATGTAAACATAACCCCTCTTTTAGTAACTATCACACTGACAGAGAGGAAATGATCTAAACTCATAATCTGTTTTACTAATTTTTACAAATGCTGTAAATGTATTGTGATGTGCTCTTGCTTCACAGCTGTACTGGCTTACTGCAGTCGTCTGCATCACTTTAACATGTTTAGACTCCAGTTTGAAGTTGGCACAATCAGAAAAATGTAAATTCTTGCTCATTGTGGATGAATTTGACCTGTAGCATTGAAGAATGGGACTTTCTCTGTCCTCTCTCTTCCTTCTAGGCCTCAAGGTTCGAGAAGCAGAGCAGCATGCCGGAAAGTGACTATGACAACACGTTGTACGACTCTGAGCTGGATGATTCAGGGTGAGAGTAAATAAGTCAAAGATAATAACTGGGTTTTTATGGCTCCTGAATATGGTTCAAAGTAACGTGCCGTTTTGTCTGCCGAGTAAAAACAATAAATACTATTTTCTTGTGACTTTTTTACTCCTGCAGTTTGTGCAGGAGAGGGAGGCTGAGGAGCAGTGGCTGGCTGGGGGAGGGCAGCTCCATCCCCGAGCTGGACGGTCTGGAGATGGAGTCAGACCCCACGCTTCCCAGCACGGAGGACGTCATCCGCAAAACCGAGCAGATCACCAAGAACATCCAAGAGCTGCTGCGAGCTGCTCAGGAGAACAAACACGACAGGTCCGAATCTAAAAAGGAAATTATTTTTTTAAATCAGTGATGCTGTCGTGCTTTAATTTCCCTGCTTTCATTTTTACATCCCAAGTTCCTCTTCCTTTCATTATAATTCTGTTCTGTTTAGTTGTGTTTATTTTCTATAATTTCCTCTTTGTTTCTGTAATCTTCACCCCCCCCCCCCCCCAAACCACCCAATTCTACTTCCACTCTGCTGCTGCTGTTATGTTGTTGCGTTGCGGTGCCCCGCCCCATCCCTCGCTCCTGTGAGCAGACCATGTGAGCGGGAAGGTGTGCGTCGGCTCAGACACAGTCTGGGATGTTTCAGCACTCTGGTACCCTGGGCTGACAAGGCCCCCCCTCCCCTGCAGCCGCTCAGCCTCCGGTCCCCTGACCCCACCTCCTGGTACTCTGGCCTCTGTCCCTGCCTCCCAGGCACAGTTTCATTCTCCTCTCCCTCCCTCCTTTTCTTCTCTCACCTGCTAACAAGCTGATGTCTCTTTTTCAATGTCAATGTGCTAATGAACGCTTGAATTTGTTTAAAATGGAGCCCGACCATTATATCTGTCGACTGATATGAGCCTCTCACAGACATATGGTTATTGACGTTTATGTTTGCCGATATGTGCTTATATAAGAACCTTCTAGATGTGCATTTCTGATTATATTTTACGTAAAAAAAAAAATGGTGTATGGCTAAACTGTAAAATATCAAGCCTCATTTACATTTCTTTCACATTATGGTTTGATGACGACATCTTAAGGAATAATTGAAAAAATTATATATATCTATTATATATATTATTATATATCTGTATCAAAAAAAAATCCACATCGGCCGGGCTCTAGTTTATTACTTGATTGATGATGATGTTTTCTCACTGACTAACTTGGCTAGTTGATGGAAAGTTAAAAATTACAATACAGCTTTTAATAGATATAGCCAAGAGTGTGATTCATGTTTTAATATTCTTCAGGTTTGTTGTTTCAGGTGGTTTTTTTTTTTCTATTTATCCATAATTTTGAATATAAAACCTCACAGGACTAAAAGTGTGTTCAGTAACATGTTTTCAGTTCTTGTCAGCCTGAAGTGAACTGAACATGCATGATGTGTTGTGGATATGACAGAGTTCTTTGCATGTAATAACTTTTGGTGAAATTCTTCTACATTAATATTTATTCTGTAATGTTGAAATTCGTATGGACGTGATATCAATACATTGAACTCGCTGACACATGTCTTCTCCTCACAGCTTCATACCCTGCTCAGAAAGAATACATGTGGCTGTAACAGAAATGGCTGCCCTCTTTCCCAAGGTATGAAAACAACCTTGTACATATATTTAGTCAGAGGGAGTGGATCACTTATTATTTCCTTTTTAAAGGCAGCAAAAATAGAGTTGGATGTTTCAAGTTCAAATACAGCAATATTTTCAACTGTACTAAATATTATTAAATGTGTGTGTTTAGTGTGGTGAAAAGTAAAGTAGACAAACCAACTAAGGTTTTAGGCCCAGAGGTCAATCTGCACGCAGTTCATCCCACACCTTTAACACCGTTCTGCTGAATTTTGAAAGGACACAATATAAAGACAGTCCCATGACATTTTTCAACCTTCCTCTGCAGAGGCCGCGCTCGGAGACCGTGAGAAGCTCCCTGCGCTTGTTGACCTCCAGCGCGTACCGGCTCCAGGGCGAGTGCAGGAAGGCGGTGCCGTCAGAGGGCTGCCCCGGACCGGACATGCAGCTGGTCACTCAGCAGGTCATCCAATGTGCTTATGACATCGCCAAGGCCGCCAAGCAGCTCGTCACCATCACCACAAAGGAGAACACCAACTAACAGCACTTACAAGGCTGCAAAGCCGTTCAGCATCTCAGTCCTTTTTTATATATGTTTTCGAATAATTGTGTTGATTTTTGTTTTTGTGGTATATGCATGCATTTGTTTGTTTTTTAACTTATGAATAGGTATTGACATTATTTAAAGCCAGCTCGAAGTTTCAAGGGAAAAAGTCAGCAGCTGTTTTTTGGGATATTCAGCTGTTGTGATAGCACAATTTCTCTTGAGGTGAAGATGACATGCAGCAAGTCAGGGAAATATAGAGGCTTCTAGATTTCTCTCTCAAATTTAGAGTAAGTCTCGCTCTAACTTACAAATAGTCTTCAAGCACATTACAGTGAACTTATATGGTGATACAGGTATATGTTATCAGTCCAAAGCAAGGCACAGATTCTTAAAAACCACAAATGTCATTGATTGCTGTTGTGAACACTCTTGTACTAAAGGAGCTTCCTCTGATTAATTACACTGTGGAAGCGTCATCATACTGTAAAGTTTAATCTTCAATCTTAATCTAATTAGGTAACTTCCATTAAATATTGGGAACTTCATTTCTTCACACTTTGCAATGCTAGTGTTTGTTGCATCAAAAAAAGCCATTTATACAGTTTGTCCCCTGTCCCAGTGTAACCCAGTGTGCAGTGCACTTATCACAGAGAGATTGCCTTGTCAGTGAACTTGTTTAGGAGGCAGGTTGTGATCTTAACCAGAACCAGGATGTTGTAATGATTTAGTGTGTCTCTAACAGGCTATAGACTGCACTGTATTCTGGGTTCCCATGTGCCATTGCAGTGTTGGTGATGTTACAGCATATATAGAGCCAAGAGCCATACTGTACGTACGTCCATGTGTTTTGTGCTCGGTTCCGTTGCTGCTAGTTTTTGTATTAATGTGCAACATGTGGGATAGAGCTGTAGACACCTGCCCTGTTAATGTGCTTCCCAGCATTCATCCTCACCCAAGTGTTTCATCGTCATTCTGAAATCTGATCAAGGTTATTTCATTGAATGCAGTTCAAAGTCGGACTTTGGAAAAATAACTATTTTCTAAATAAACTTAATTTATAACTACAGCCTGTTTTATCATGTTTGATTCATTGACACAAAACACTGGACTGATATAGTTTTATTTATCAAAAGTCAACAAAATTCATGATATAAAATATATATATTCCTTGAAGAGCTCCAAAAGTGCAAATGAAAATCTGTTCCACTCTACAAATGCAAACAACCGGCCCTGGAATATTAACATCATGATTAAACAATGGCCTCACACTGGAAACATGATACATGAAAGTTTCACTTCTTTAAAAGACATTCAAGGAGAGATTGTCCAATGCGTTTATCAAAACAGTTACAGATTGATAAAGTTGTTCATCTTCTCCATTCTGGTGCTTAATTTATATGGAGTCAATAGGTGTGAACACACGTGTGAATGGTTGTCTCTGCATGTTGGTCCTGTGATACCCCACCTCTCACCCAATGTCAGCTGGGACTGGCTCCATCTTCTCCGTACTGACTGAGAAGATGACACGTTGATTCCAATGTACGATATGTGGGACCAGATTTATGGTCTTGTATGTGTACAAACATGTGTTTAATAGAGTTACCAACAATAATATGGAGCTTCAGAAATTACATAATTTTTTAGAATGATATTGTCTCATTATACTTCTTTCATCCACAGTGTCTTAGTAAGAAAACTGTATTTTTACATTGATTTACAATGTGAATCTGTTTTACTGAAATCATGTTGGGGTCTCTTTCGAGCCTGTATGGACAGGAGGCACAATTACAGCGACCATTAACTGTTAGTGTTTTCAATTTGGCATTTGAGTTTTGTTGTAAGACACACATAGAAACATGTTTTAACCAATCCTTTAAGGATATTCACATCTGGAAAAATACATAATATACAAATCTGTTTTAACTTCATACTCTCACGTTGCTCATGTCCAGGCGGATCGAGGTCTGCTGTGAACCTAAAAGAGACAGTTTCCAACCTATTTTAGTACCGGTAACGTAAAAGAGCATTTAGAAATTTGGAATCTCAACATTCAAAATCATTGTTATATAATTTGTACCTTCTCCTGGTACCCTTTCTTTGCCATCCTCAGCATCTCCAGCCTCAGATCCTCCTCTTGGATTCGCAGGGCCTCCCTCTCTCTCTCCTCATCCTGCTCTTTCTGGCACTGCTCCTCCCAATGCTCTTGACGCTGCTGCTCCACCTACAGTGCAAACACACAAACAGCTTTAGGCCTGTTTTATTACAAATAGCATCTTGTCCTAAGTTGTGCTCCAAATTGTTTTAAGTTCTCGATGATAAAAGATACCACTGCAGCATGAACCAACCTGAGCATTTAACTCATGTATCCGTTCTGTCCTGTGACCCTTTTCACTGTCCTTCTCCTGACGTCTGAAGTCCTTCTCCAGCTCCAGCTCCTGGATCAACTCTTCTCGTCTCCTCAGTAACTCCTCCTGAGCCTCGCGGTTCTTCTGCACCTTCTGCTCCAACTGCTGCTGTCGGCCCACAAGCACCTTTCCAAGAAAAATGCAGGAAAGTTAGTCTGTCATCAAATCGTCACGCGTCCGAGTCTTTTCAAACAACTTTACCTCGTGCATGAGCCGTTCTCTGGCTTTCCTCTCCTTCTCCCACTCGGCCTCTCGTTTCTCCCATACACGCTGAGCCTCTTCTCTAAAATGGATGAAGTACAGTGGTTTATATTTGAAGGGAAACAGGGGTCCCTGTCTGCGGAGTCAGAGGTTGCTTGAGTCTTGCTGCTCACCTGTGCAAGACGTCAAACTCAGCCTCTCGTTCTTGCTCCAACTGAAGTTGCTCTTCAATCACTTGTTTCATCCAGGCAGCATCAGCGACAGCCCTCTCCCTTCGTGCGCTCTCCAGCCTCCTGTCCTCGTGCTCTCCTTCCAGCAAGGCTGCCAGGATGTTACGGTCGGCCTCCTGGAAGGCACAGAGGTATTTAAAGAAGATGTCAAAACCGCTAAATATATATATACATATCTGGAGAACACTCACGAAACTTACCAGTTCCTCCTGCACTTGCTGCGCTCTTCTCTTCAACTGAGCTCGATATTGACGGATCAAGAAATACCTGGTGGAACATGAATTCAATGAATCTATCTGTATGATCCCACTTGCGATGAGTTATCTACTGAAAGCTCTTCCCTTACCCCATCTCAGACTTCTTTCGTCTTTCCTCCACCTTCCTTCTCTCCTCCTCCAAGTTCTCCAGCTCCCACTGCTGCACCAGCAGAGCCTCTTGCTCCTTCTTTAGACGAGTGGCCTGAGAGAGAGAGGATGATACTTAAACCTCCAAAATCCCTTTTCACAGAAGAAAAATGTTGTCTAAGATCTTTATACCTCTTCTTCCCTCAGCTTCAGTTCTTCCATCTGTTTGCAAAGTTCTTCTCCTCTCTTGCGCTCCTCTGCTTTCCTTTTCTCCTCCACCTGTTTAATCCGCTCCAGAGCCTCTTTTCGGGTGCGTTCATACTCATTTTCGAAGCGCCTCGTCTCCTCCTGCTCTGCCACTTCGTGCTGCATGTATAAAAAGAGATGGGTCATTCACAGTAGGTGTCTAAACTTTCTAAATTATGTAGCAGGTTGAGGGGATTAACCAGAGTAGATTTCAGACCTGATACTGTGGTCACAGATGACATGGGCGCTGTTTAATTAAAAATTGATTTGTTACCTAAATCAGTCATATAAAAGGAAAATGACAGTTTAATGACTTGCGGGTCCCATGTGTCACCGCTGGCCTGGTGAAGGTAATGCTTCAGAGAACAGGGGAGCAATTTATTCACTTTTTGGTTTGATTCAATTTGAATATTGCACACAAACTCCTGCAGGTGAAAAACACGTCTTATCCTTAAACTGTTCTCAAAGAGCTGTGATGAATTTCCTACCTGTGTCTTCTCGGATATCTGCTCCTGCCATCGGCTGACAACATGATCTTTATGTAATGCTGACTCGACCTGTGGACAGATTAAAAGAGCAAGTTCTGACACAGGCGCGACAGAGATACTGATGAACCTGACCCCTGGTGGAAGGGACACCCGGACATTTTATTCTCCCAAGTCGACACTGCGCTCAAGTTAACAGAAAGTCACGGAATATCTGCATCACAAGACCTATTCGTTTCCAGATCAAATGGACATCTTGAAAAAAAGTGTCTGTTTTCTCCACTTGCTGTGTTCTTCAGACATATAGGATGGTCACTAGATTCCTTTAGGCCATTTCTCTGTTCATCAACAGTCAGACATGGAGGTAACAAGTTTGGCACGTGTCACTTTTGCATCAATAGTTAAAAATTGACTACCTCTCGCAACTCTGGGTTGTTTTTCTTCCAGTGCTCCCTCAACAGCTCTTGTGCAAGCTAGGGATACAAAAACAGAAATAACAGGGATTATACACTGTGTTGTAAAAGAAATATGCACCTAATACCATGCAGCTACCTTTTTTCTTCTTTCATCTCTGGCTGTGCGAAGCACCTCGGCTTTTTGCACCAGCTGACTTGCCAGTGTTCCCCTGTCAGGCTACCACTTCTCTGAGCTCGGCCTCCAGCTGGTCTTGTTCCTTTTGAAGCATGGCCCTCAGCAGGTTCCTGCGCCGCTCCAGGCTGGCCTGTTTCTCCTCCTTCGCTCTCTGTTTATGGTACGACGACATACTGGGGGGAAAAGGAGAGTGAAAAAACACGTGTTTTCTTTCTCTGACATTTTCCCCTTTCATCCGTTGCTGCTGATGAAACTAACAGACACTGCACACACACATTATATCACAGCACATGAATAGACCATAAACTGATTTAAAGGAAGACTAATGTTCTACACATCTAAAGAATAATCAACGAGCAGTAGTGCACTAATACCTGGCTTATATGATTCTATTTCTTGTTCTAATCAATGTTGTAAATACTGTTATTTTTCTGATGTGCTCAGTTACATGCAGCGTCTATTGCACTTCTGTCCGTCCTGGGACAGGGGTCCATCAGATGTGGCTCTCTCTGAGGTTTCCAGCTCTGGTGGATGAGTTACCTCTGCTGGTAGGACTGACCGGAGCTCCACGCCGCCTGCCTCTGGCTGCAGACACTCTGCTCCTTGAGGTACCGGGCATGCTGCTCCCACTGCTGCCGACACCGGGCCTCCTGCTCCCGCTGCCGGGCCAACTGACTGGCCAGCGCCCGGGAGCGGCCGGGTACATGGGCCGAGAGCGTCGGCAGAGCCATAGACCTGAATCATGACGAATCAAGAGCACACGTAGAAATAACCTCGTCTCCTGACTAGAACTGCACGTTTTATAATGGCCATCTGCAGTGTCTGAACCAGGCGCTAGCTGTGTGTGTGTGTGTGTGTGTGTTAGGTCGAGGATAAAAACCACTCAGTCACACAAACAATAGATATTATCCAGTCAGTGTTGTGTCCCTGCTTGTTTTACACGTGTTGTTGTGCATTTGACGTGTTTACTAATGAAAAAGACACGAACAAAGCGCCACACCGCTCACCAGCTAGTCACCACTGACGGAGCGGAGTCGAGGCTTCTATGACTCGATAAGTAACACGTACTCACCCTGTTGGAGGTGACGTCCGCTGCCTTTACTCGATGTTTGTTCAAATCAGTCGATGGTTTGAGTTTCAAAGCAGAAAACTCGCCTTTGCTCTTTCCCCCAGTTTCCCTTAGTAACCGACATCACTTCCTAGTTACTCCCACGCTAGGGGATGACGTTAAGGTCAAAATTAAGAGAAAACCAGGACGAAAACGCGAAGTTTACTCAAACATCAGTGCAAACATTGTCAACTTGAACTTTTTGGAGAATCATCAATTTATTATGACAAATAAAAACTTGAGAGCTCACAAGACGTTTTAAGACAGAAATGTATCTATTAGGAAAATAAAGCAGTGCTGAGTATCGATAATGTGCTGTATTTATTTGTTACACACAAATGTTCTTCCCAATAATAATAATAATATTAGAAATAATAATAAATAATAATAATAATAAGAGCTTTGGGCTCTTATTATTATTTCTATAACTAGTCTATGAACCTATAAAAGCCATCATTTATTAAACATTAATCACAGCTTATGGATTTAAAAAGTGACTTATCAAAAAGGATTGTCCAGCTTTATTATTTATCAGCTATAATTCAAATTTAGTAAATAAATAGATTTATTATAGTGTAACTAAGTTTTTTTATAGGTTTAATACCAGGCTCCCACCAGGTCAGAGTGACTGTACTTCCAGACAAGTCCACTAGTTGTCAGTAAAGCATCATGTGTGATAAAACGCAGAGGAAGTCAATAGCTGATTGGAGAACATCAGGCTGTTGGTATGTTTTTCCTCTGGACTGAAAGACCCAACAGGTTGAGATGACCCGGATCCACCTGTGAGAAGTGTGTGTGTGTGTGTGTGTGTGTGTGTGTGTGTGTGTGTGTGTGTGTGTGTGTGTGTGTGTGTGATCATAGTTAACGTTTGGGGATATTTCAAATAAATGTTCCTAACTACTACTGGCCTAACCCATAGCCCTAACCAAATTTAAGATTTAATTTAAACCCAAATTTAAACATAACCTAACCTAAACTTAACCTAGCCTACAGCTAAATATACCTAAACAAATTTTACCTAATCTACAACTAAAGAAAACTTGACCTAACCTAATCTACACCAAAACATAACATACACTTTACATAACCTATTCCTAAACATAACTTGACCTAACCTACACCCTAAGGCTAGACTTTAAACATTAACTTACCATTAACCACTGACTGAAAAATCTGTTTTATTCAATTTAGGGCTCAGCTTCTGTCCCAAATTGCACAACCCATCACAACCCATCCTCAATTAGATGGTCTGTAGTCTGAAAAGTGGCTCATGACAACAACACATGAACATGCATACACCGACTCTCTCTCTCTCTCTCTCTCTCTCTCTCTCTCTCTCTCTCTCTCTCTCTCTCTCTCTCTCTCTCTCTCTCTCTCGCTCTCACACACACACATACAGACAGACACACACACACACACACAATCCTCCTCTCCCCTGGTGTCAGTGTAACTCTCCAGTGTGGGGTTGACAGCCTGTTGCTATCATTTCAGAGGTAAAGCGAGTGTCCGGACTAAAGCGATGGCTCTGCTAATGGAGCACCAGTTCAGGCAGCTGCCAGCCGACCGACAGGTGGAAACAAGACCGTTTCTGGAGGCTGTGTCATACCTTCCACCGTTCTTTGGTAAGTAAAGTTTCCACAGTGTGACACAGCTGAGGCTATGTAGTGACATCCCTGGATGGGAAGTTGTGTGGAAATAAAACCTTATTCTGAGTTGTCACTGCCTGCAGAGAAATGATGCTCCTCCAGACGCAAGTTTATTTCTATTCAGCTTATTATAATGACTGAGTTGTCAGAGGCTTGTAGTTGTATAGGCCAGATGGATGGCACTGACAAAGCCATAATTATAGTTCTATGCGTGTGGATTTATAAAGTTGTATAACCAGTATGGGGCCAGAAATGCCTGGAAAAATGTCTCTTTTTAACAGGTAGCCCTCTGCAATGGACCTTTTTACACTATTGTAAAAAAAATTCTCTTGAGCTTTGTTCAACTTTTAGTAATAGATACAAAACGTGTTGTGAGACAAATCTGTCACAACACTTCTGCCAGGCCCAACGAGGCGATCTTGATCTGTCCGAATGATAATCTTTTTTTGGGGAGATCGTATTTCTCTCCACCCAGCTGTCCACAATCCGTTATCATGCATAATTTAATCCACTGGCCTGGATTTTAAGTTGTGAAAATTGATTAGTCTGGTGTTGAGTTCCCGTTGCCCATTCACTGGTGGCATGGTGCACCAGGGCATCTTTGTGCGACTTCATTCTGTATTAATATGCCAAAGGTCCTCTATTGAATTTGCCATGTGAAACCCTTGAGGGAAACCAAGTCTGATGGTGACATTAAGCTTTTCCTCCTTGTCACCATTGTTTTTTATGACCTAGAAATCTCTTGGCCAACTTTCCTTCGAGCCATTAAAGTACACACACTCATAGTACTGTACATTCACACAGGTATTTTAGATGCCTCTTCCTCTCGACAGTACTTGATTGACAACTCCAACTATTTATTTACCCCGGATAATGAACTCATGTGAGGGGTGTCCACGGCTGTTCCCAAGCCAAGAGCAAATGATGCTGTTTGTTACAAAAATATTCCTATCATTATATCTTTTAGCAGCAGCTTATTTGACTGTCTTTAGCTTCCAAAAGCACAGTTCTCTACGCACAACTTCAAATTGTATTCTAAAAGGAGGGTGTCTTTCAAATGAAGTGTTGTGACGATGCATCACATCAGCACGACAGAGTCGATTTTGTAGTAGTTTCCACTAACGGCTCAGGGGCTGAAAGCTGTGTGTTGTGTCAGTGGGTCAGCCAGGAGCCGCGTGTGGTCGCCACTCGAGATGTCTCTTTGTCCACAGGCCCGTCACCAAATACTCAGATCTTTCAGCCGACTAATTAAAAGACACCTAATAATAATACTCGGATGATTGGCCTAATAAGGCCTAATACGGTACATTGGCTTTACCTGCCAGTGTTATTGTCAGCTCCAAGAGTTTTAACTACTCGAGCCAAATGTGCCATATATGTCATTTTGGAATTGACACAGAATCCAGATCTGCTTGGTCCAGATCTTTGCTGCAGCTACAGTATATGATCATATTTTGAACATAGTTAAATGACACAAACTACATGACTGCAATGCTGCTTTTTATTAAAAATACCCCTCTAATGAGGCCTCTCGAATTTTGACTAGAACGTGTTCGACGGACTACGGGCAACACTGAAGAAAGAATACTTGACATTTTGAGAATTAAGTAGTAATTCGAAAGGAAATTCGTAATATTAAAATTGTAAGGAAAGTCAAATAGTAGAAAAAATAGTACCTCATTCTCTGATATGATGTCATCCTACTGTCACTCTTTCAGTTCTCGGTCACATCCTGTGTACATATTTTCTCCTCAGACTGCCTTGGTTCCACTGTTTTTGCACCAATTAAAGCTGACATATCTGGCAACATCACAGTAAGTACAGTAATTATTTAATGTGGCTTGGGATGAATATGTATTGTGTGTATTACTCATTCATTTTTACTTTAAAAACTATTGTTTACTACTACTAGAAAATCAAAGCGGTTTATGATACCAACCCTGGACGGTTTCAAGACGCTGCAGCAGATTTTGGAGGCGGAGAAGGAAATGCACGGAGCAGGATGGCCCAAAGTCGGAGCGACCTTGGCTCTCATGTGGCTGAGAAGGTTTGAGTGATTTAACATTTGTGGCGTGGTTTTGACGTTTTTTGTGTTGTGAAGCCGTGTGTTCATAATCTTGTTTTTCAACAGGGGTTTACGATTTATCCAAGTCTTCCTGCAGAGCCTACTGGATGGTGAGAAGGATGAAAACAACCCAAACCTCATCCGAGTCAATATCACCAAAGCCTATGAAATAGCCCTGAAGAAATACCATAGCTGGTTTGTGCAGCAGCTTTTCAAGGTCAGTTACATCCCTCCATTTATTTTTATTAGAGACTTGTGTAGCCGTTTTCAGACGTGTTCAGTGGAGGATCTCCGGAGAATTGGGTCCGGACTTTCTCTGCAGTTTTCCTCTCACAGATGAACAACTGCAGTGTTCACAACAGCAACAAATCCTCTGCAGGATTCAGGTGAGTGGTGGTGCAGCAGGCAGAGGCAGGATGTCACGTATTCATTCTGCTACGGAGATCATGTGATTTTGTTTTCTTAACACCACAAATTCTCTCTTCTGCGTGTGCGACACCACTTTTTCCTCAAGAGATGTATTTTTTTTGTTTAGTTTTTAACGTCTGTTGTGTGTCAGAAGCATCATCACCCATCACACACACACACCCCCTCGGTGTGCGGAGGATCTTCGAAAGCAGCTTATGTTAGAGAGCGGAGAGCTTGTTGAAAAATACATGCGGCGTATGAATTTGAAATGTTTGTGTGGCTTTCAGGCTGCTCTTTACGCTGCGCCGTACAAGTCCGATTTCCTGAAGGCGCTCTCCAAGGGTCGGGAAGTCAAGGAAGAGGAATGCTTGGAGAAAATCCGGAAATTCCTCATCAACTTTTCTGCCACCGTCGATGCTATTTATGACATGTACAGTAAGATGAATGCCGACCTTGAATACTCAGTGTGACGTTCCTCTTCCCTCCAGTGATCTGTGTAGTTTACAAAGTCATTTACATGATGCAGTCAGGATTGTGCAGTCTACATATTGACTCGGCTCCCTGCAGGCCATCTGACGGTTCACTGTGAGAGTGTATTTGTAATACTCACATCAAATGTTTATGCACTTTTTAGTCATCTTTGCTGCCTCTGGCTTTCTCTTTGTGCCTTTTCCTCACTGTTGTTTTCCGATTCTGGGGCAAAGTTTCCATCTTCACATTTAAATGCAGTATTTCATTATTTTTCATTCGTGGACTCACGTCTCTTCAGACAATAACTTCCAGACATTTATGTTCATGGTCATGAGTCCTCTCTTTCTCTGATAGGAGAAGCTTTTACCAGAAAAGTACTTCTCACTCAACAAGTGTTTTAAATCCAGCAACAGGATTGTTACAGAAGAATTTAGAGGACATGTGAAGTGTCTGATACCACACAACTAATCCCAATTCAAATCATCTGTTGCAGTAATTAAAGTGATCGAGTTTTGCTTATAACATTTCAACTGATGTGTATACTGAAAAAAACTGTATGAAAAATGTTTTTGTTAAAATCCATCCACCTAACTTATGTATAAGAAACAGTAAATCATCATATATCATAAAGAAGAGGCCAGATTTATTGCTAGTGATAGCTAGTGATTTTGAAGTCAATTAATCAATATGCAACACACAACTCATAATTTGATTAAAGAAGCCATATGTGTGTCATCTTATGCAATAAAAGCTGTTTTGTTACCTTTAGCTACAAGTTACACAGAACATGGCCAGTTCACTCTAGCTTTTGCTAGAGTGTTTCAGTCATCACGTGTTGGACTCAACACTGACCAGAAGGTACGGCTCATTTCAAGTGACCATGTCAGCTTCTGTGCCTTTAACCGTGTGTATTCCTCTACACATCCCCTTGTGTAAACCGTGCAGACCACTGCATAACAAAATGTAAATCATTTCTGAGGGTCTGGTCTGCCTCTGTTTATGTCTTTACTATGCAACACTTGTTTATCTTTGCTATTTTTACCAAAGCACTGCTTCATCAAATGTCGTTTACTCTGTCAGGTACTGAATGTGTCTTTTCTTTTTACCTAATTATTAAGAAAATATTTAAAATGCATTTTGCCCTTCCATTGTTTTTAAATAGATGTGAAATTTCAGCCGAAGCTGGGTGTCAAATGTGATGTTCATGGACAGAAAGCTTGAATACACTTGGATATGTTGATGGCCTGTGGTTAGTTTAAACAGTGCTGAAATGTCTGTCTGGTGATTGTCTTGTGGCTGAAGTTAAGTTGCAGTGTTTGTACAGTGCAAAGCAACTGATTGTGTATTTTCAACTCAAGTGCAATATGCAATAAAGATATGTGCAACAAGTCATGTGGTTTTCATTTAGTTTTCTTGTAGAATTTCTTTCTTTAAGTTTTGCTGGGATGGGGAGTAAATAAATACATTTACACCAGCTCTGTACAATGTTCAAGTATTTGTACTCATTTATATTTATTTGTTGCCACTTTATATTTGTACTCCACCAAAAGCAAATACAAATTACTCCACTGCAAATGTTACCATGAATTTTGCCTTAATATTTTAAATCATATGGATTAAATATGATGAATTGTTATGAAGTAAATTACCTAATAGCATTTGATTTAGTTTAGAATATCGTCACCTTGACCAAAGGGCGACATTTCTTATGTAAGATATGTTAATGCATCAGTAATATTAACCCAATAATTTTCAGTCTTGACAAAGGCCATCCTGCTGTTTAATGAGGTCTTCAGTTTAAACCTTAAGTACATCTTGCAGATATTACTTCTGTATCTGTGCCTGATTAAAGTGTTATTAAGTGTTTACAACAGATCAATTGGATACTTGTTTTTTTGTGTTGGTGGACTCACCACACCTTGCTCCAGGCTGAACAGGAATCAGTTTCATTGTGTGATGATGAATAGCTGGAAATGGGTCAGAAATATTGAAATATTATTGCTGGCAGACAGACTCAATGCATGAGGGGACAGGCAACAAGGCCAAGAGCAAACTGTCACTCAGAGATTACGTCAGGTCTTACATCACTCTGAAAAATAAAAATACCAACATGTAGGATTCCGTGATAACTGGGTATCTGCTTAGGAAGACCATGTGATGTGATGGAAAGCTCCAGAGCTGCTACTAAACTGACCTGGTGAGATATTGTTTTGGGACAATACAACCAGAGAAACATCCTTGTCTACAACCTAATAACTTATTTATTAATTTGTATATATTCTTATCTCTCATTTAGTGAATTGTGTGTGTGTGTGTGTGTGTGTGTGTGTGTGTGTGTGTGTGTGTTTTTGTACAAGCTGTTCTAAATGAATTGCTCTCAGTGAGATCGATAGAGTTGTTTGAATTCAATTGAATTGAATCCTGTTGAGACCATATGAATATGTACGATCTGTACCAACAAACCTTCCTGGAATAAGCAACATATACGTGGATGTTGGATTTCTTTCTCAATAAACTTTATTATCCAAAATGTACAAAATAAAACTATTAACAAAATTCATTCCAGATGACATCCAAGTTCAGTAGGATGAACGTGAAAAGCAGATGTACCGTTAAATTACACACAGGAGAGCTCTCAAAGATGAATGAATGAATGAATGAATCTCTGTTGAATCAGCAGAGCCCCCAGCGGCCATCAGAGGAACTGTTTTCCACTAGGAGGCAGGAGTTTTCTGCCAAGCTTGTCCGGTCCCACCCGTCCACCCAAAATGTGTGAAAGCATCCGTTGTTCTGGTGGAGCTGACCGGACACATGGAGCAGAGGGAACCTGCTGTAGCCCAGTGAAGACTGTCCAGGCTGGAGACACATTGATCCTGTAGAGAAGAGAGAGGAACTCAGTTTGAGGGGGTTTCAAACTATGGAGCAAACTACGACTCTTAATAATCTGAGAGAATAGAGTCAACTGATCACATCAAGGTAAGACACTTCTTATGGTTCTTTATTCTTCTGCTCAAAAGGTTTCATTCTATCTCTCTGTATTAGTTAGAAAGGAGTCTTAACTTCAGGATTTTTTACATAACATAGTTTCTTAAGTTTGTCAGAACTTAAATAGCATGCTACTAAGTTCAAATAGTAGCAACTATTTATAATTCATTTTTTCTCTTTATAGTAAAAACGAATGAATGAATATCCATATGTTGATCAGATAGTACCACCATAGCATTTTTAAAACTGTTTTAAAAACATTTTCATTACATGGATTTTAACCTTTGTTGGTTTCACGGCTTTATTTTAGCAACTGTCTTGATTTTACTTGTTTAAATTTGGGTGTATATATATATATATATACACCCAAATTCTTGATTCCAGTCCGTCACTCTGACAGGTTTAATACACAGCAGGTCCTCTCTCTCTCCACTAAGCAACTTAATCCTTTGTTCTAGGTCTGTTATAATAGTTTAGCGAGGGCAGACTCCTCTTTGTTCCTCTGTCTTTTTTACTATGGGATGCCTGCTGAAGTGTAAAGGTATGAAAATCCCCTTGTGTCAGACAGGGGGTGTGAGTCACCCCTCTCCCTCAGCAGGACCCCAGCTCCTCTGTTTGTGTTGCTCCTTTACAGCTCGCTCTGGCCTAGATAAGTTGTCAATGTCATGGACAAACTCAGGAAAGAGCGCCATTCTAAAGGAAGCTGTGGGGGGACGTGCGGAAGTCGTGTTGAACTTAAGTGATAGCCTGCTGTGGATTTACCGTTTGTGTAGGTGGGTGCTGAGAGGCTGGGACATGTATAAGAGGTTCTTCTGACAAGGGAGAGGAAACAGACTTATACTGGTTTCAGCATCAGTCCTTTGCTGTGTTTTCCTCAAACTTCAGAGCTCCTATTGTGTCACTTACAACACCGATTGCTTTGGTCTGTACTTCTGTGTCAGTGATTCTTATGATGCTTACTCTGTTTCTTCAGGGTGCCCACATGCTTCAGCATCATTTCCAGTTTCCCCTGAAGAGGAATTTGGCACATCACTGTAAAAGGCATGAATGAGGTACAAGGGGGTTAAACTGTCAACTTTATACTTAACAATCTGTTTTAAACTTCCAGGATCCCTTTGGTACTTCTAGTATTAAAAGTTAAAATTGTAAAAATGTTTTGTCCATTTGGCTCCTGTCACTATTACTCTGTAGGATTTCCTTCATGAGCAGAGTTGGGCCACCTTGATTACAGCAAACATGACACCTTCTTAGATCCCAACATTTAGTAACCTTTATTAAATAAAACTTAAATACTTAAATAGGTTAAAGAGCGGAGATAAACGGTTGGATGATTTCAATTTTTCATTTTCTATAAAATCTTGTTTTATTGCCTTCTCCTCTGTATTGTCTATTTGTCATGTTTGAGACACACTAACCCGTATTCTGTATTAACTATCAGGATTTCTTTCTTTCACAAATCCTTTGAATACAAATATTTGAAACCTGAAATACAAATTATAGTTATTGGGATGCAGCCATTCAAAACAGATGTAATAGTCTAAATGTAGGAGATGACATAAGCCAACTGTTTTAACCTGACAGTTTCTAAGTTATGATCATAGATGTCTGATTGAATTTAAACAGATTCAAACTTTATTTTTTGCATTTGAACAATCTCGCCTGACTAGCTGAAGGCTGTGCAGCTCACTCAGAACGCTGTCTCGTGCTTTTCATTTCAGGGTCGCTCTGCTCTCTTCAGAAGGTGCCACCTTGCCTTGTCCAAGGCTGACAGCCTCACCTCTGCTCCTGCCAAAGCTGTTCTCTCTGTGGACGCAGGCGATGGCGAGGCCGCCCAGCCTGAGGCCGATGCTGCGTTTCCCCTCTCTGACCTCTCGCACTTGTTCGAGAGCGAAGATGCCCCCCCATCGACTCAGGACACGAGCCAGGATTCAGCTGCTGGAACTCTGGAGCTGGTTCAGCCCGGCCAGCTTGTGGAAAGCAGACAGAACCTGCGGATGAAGTTCCAGGGTGCTTTCAAAAAGGGCATTTCCAACCCCATGGACCTGCTGGAGTCCTCCATATATGAGTCTAATGTGGTTCAGGGACCCAAGAAAGCCCCCATGGACTCGCTCTTTGACTACGGTACCTACAGCAAGATGAGCAACCAAAAGAAACGCAGGAAGAAGCTTCCAAGAGGGTGAGCAGGAGCCTCCCTGTGTCGAAACTGTAATTCATGTGTTTCCAGGATTTAAAAGTTGTGCATTTCTTTAAACCTCTTGGTTTTAGGTTTTACTTTTTGTCTGAGCAGCAGCAGTAAACCTTGACTGGACTTTATTTCCAGGTACAAAAGGGGCTGGTTTGGAAAAATGTTGTCATAAAAACAAAAAACCTCCCACAACTGCTACTCTGTAGACAGAGGTGTGCCACATGGGGAAGTATGTACACACACACACACACACACGCACACATACACACACACACACACACACACACACACACACACACACACACACACACACACACACACACACTGCAGTCCTTCATTCAGCCTTTTCACTGATCTAACAGAGAGGATTTTGTTAGTTGCTCTGCAGCCGTTGAGGTAATATTTAGGCTGCTGCCTTTATTTGGCTACCTGTCCCATACACACAGAGGTCTATTTATTGAAGCTCTGGAGGGTGTGGCTGATCGAGTAAAAGATGGCTTATCCACTAAAAAAGAAGTAATCAATTTTAGGGCAATCCCAGATTGAATCTTTTTGTATCCCACAGTAACATCACGTCATGTTTTTGTGTGTCCTCAGTAAAACTGAGACGTCCTGTGATGATGGTCAAACAGATCCACCAAAGGTCATGAAAACATTCAACCGCTCCCTCCTGTTTGACGGTGTGTCCCGTGGAGACCCCGGAGCCCTCAGCGGCCTGTTAGAGTACCTGCAAAGTCACGGCAAGAGGTTAACTGATGAGGATTTCAGAGGTAAGACATCTGATATCAGATATCTGTCTACTGAGTCAAACCAATAAGTGATCGGGAATAAAACAGGTTTAATGTACAGTAGTTTAGTTTTCTTCCACTTTTCTTCCATTTCTGTTGAATATCTCAACTCTGCCTTTGTTCCAAAGCAGAACCTCACCTCATCTACTTCTGCATAGAAAGACTTGTCCCTCTTGATTATTTGCTCAGAGGATATGAGAAGGAAAAGGTGGAGTAAGTCTTTGTCCCACTGAAGGCTGGTCCAAACAAAGCTTCTGTCTCAGGAGGGTTTTAGGCTCATAACAAGGAGCAGAGAAAACTAACAGCAAACTGTCGTCTCTCACAGAGTTAACCGGGGCCGGGAGTCTTTACAAAAAAGGCTAAAAATAGTGAATGGCCGCTTTGACCCCTGTCTTTAACAGTTTGTTCTCATGAACCCTGAAAACTCCATGTGGCAACTCCCAAAACTGGACATTATAACCAGGAATGTTTCAGTTACCAGGGTTAAGTGGAGGAGCTCAGTTAATTAAAAAAAAAGAAATTAGAATTTGAAAAAAAATAAAAGATCTTATACTGAGTCAATGTGGCATGTGAACACCACAGGTTGCAATTAAGAGTGTATGAAACCTAATCAACATAGTCAACAAATGGAGAACTAGCAATACAAAATAATGGATTAAGAGAAATAGTTTTGCTAAAAGTAGAAAGAATAAACAGTTACTCTGCTAGTTAGCTGAAATTACTGGATAATTGAGATACCTCAAACAAATGATCAAACAGTTCTAATAGATAGTGACATGAAATAGATTCATGTTTGATATTTAGCCAAAAGTAGTGGATAGACAATTTGAATACAGCTGAAATGAATGGATGCATAGTAGAAATGCCAAAAATCAGCTTTAAGTTAAATGATGGTATAAATAGCTTAAAGTAACACATGGATGGACAGAAAGGTAATGTTGATGAAGGTTTATCTGATTAGACTGTGGGGAAATGACTAGGAGACACTGTCTGACACTGACATGTGACTAACCTCTATAAACAACACTGTCTAAATCCCAAAATATTCTTTGTCTTTTGTCAAATGTTTCTACCAGAGCCATCAACAGGTAAGACCTGTCTGCCTAAAGCCCTGTTGAACCTTTATGAGGGTCAGAACGACACCATCCCGCTGCTGGTCGACATCGCAGAGAAGACTGGAAACCTCAGAGAGTTCATCAACTCCCCCTTCAGGGATCTTTACTACAGAGGTACGGAAATAAACCAGTACTGAGAACATGAACTTACATAAAACGAAGCCGTTCTCAGACATAAACTTCACACTTCACATATGAAGAACACAGCAGGGAATGACTGGGGTCAGACGTGTTCACAGCAACAGAAAAATGACGTGAAAATTCATGGCAATCACATGTTTTTGTTTATCCTGAGATATTTATATTCTTTTTGTCTTTGTTCAGTTTTGCGTGTGTTGTGTATCAACACGCCCACTCCCTCGCCTTGAATTCTTCGGACATTTTCCTGCTGTATTCTCACACGGGCTCACTCGGACATTTCACCAGGGGGGCTGGCAGGAAAAGATCCAGAAAATGTCCAGAGCGACTGAGACACTCAGACATCTGCCTTTTCCAGACAGTTTATGTCTGAAATGCAGGTTTATTTCGTGCAGTTTGTAAGACTACAGTCTCCTCGTCTGCCTCGGAGTCGAAGCTGACAGAGGTTGTTGTTGGTTACTCTGGGTTTGACAGGCTGCTACTGTAGGCGAGGCCCAATTAGGGGGAAGAGCAACATTTTGTAGCGACTGTGCAGCTCAGTTACACGGCTTCGGTGTTTGGATTTCCCCTTTCACATTATTAGTTATGAGAAAACAGTGACAGGAGCCTTTTCAATATCCACAGCTTGTAAAACAAAATCAGGTGTTACTATTCATTTGCATGTTTACCTAATTCTTCTATACTTTTTAAGTATGGTAGTTGGATCAAAGAGTTTTTTTTCTTTTTCACGCAGGAAATGGTTTTTATGTGACACCATAAAAATACTTAAGGGCTCAGATTCTGTTGGTGTTGATCACAAAAAAATAACCTGAACATAAATTTGAACCCCTCACAGCTTTTTGTACGACCTTGGGCATCGGATTCACAAAAGGAAAAATTCTTTAGGCAAAAATAAGGTTTCGACACTGTCTTGTGTAACTTTCCTATTTGCCTGTCAACAGTATTAAACTCCACACACTTCAGTTGAGTAATTACTTCACATATAAATTGAGCAAACATGGCTTGAGCTAAAGTTTGTGTCGTTTTGTTGTGTTGTCAGGACAAACAGCGCTCCACATTGCCATAGAGCGACGCTGTAAACAGTATGTTGAGCTGCTGGTGGAGAATGGTGCCGACGTTCATGCCCAGGCCAGAGGTCGCTTCTTTCAGCCGAGAGATGAAGGGGGCTACTTCTACTTTGGTAATTACCTTTGTCAGCTAATTTCAAATTCAGAATTCTGTATTTCTACTTATACTCTGAAACAGTCAGATGTAGAGTTGAGCAAAACTGTATTTTCTGCCTCATACTGTTCTAATGAGGTGGTGCGTCTGATGTTTCCCTCACAAGCACCTATTCTGTCTTTTACACCTTGGAGTTTGCATCAAAGCTTTGTCATGTGTATTAAAGCAGCTGCCAAGATAAAACAGTTAAACCAGTGGTACATTTTCCTGGCAAAAGCAAATCTCCTTTGCCGCGCAGACATGAGGTGACATTAGACTCCACCCTTCCTCTTTTTTAACCTTACAGCCAAATGTTTTGTGAAGCGTGGCAAGTTAAACCACCAGCAGCAAAGCGCCAAAAACACATGAAAAGAAAAGCATTATGTCATATGTTCAAGAGGTGCAGGCCAGTGAAAGGTGTCTGTGTTCTGCAGTGAGGAAAAGTCAACATCCTCAGGACGGGCTTCACTGACCTTTAAGACCAGGAGGAGAATGAATAAATCAGAGCCTGTAAATTCAACTCAACACTGCCCTCTGCTGGCTCCTGCTCAGGCCCTACCTCCTCCGTCGCAGTATAATGCCCAAAAATGTGTATTTATTTGTGACCTTTTGATGATAATTATAGCATCTATAATTGATTTTCACCTCACTCTTCACGAACATTAAAAGAAAGGTAGCTGTTTTGGACTGATGTTTTTTTTTTCTTCTTTTTTTTACACAACCCAATTTTAAGAATTGTTTATTTGATTACATTCTACGTTATATTCCCCACTCGTCGCAGAGGAGGTGATTTCTATTTGCACTTAGCACGGTTGTCATTCCCAAATCCCAGCGTGTCCGGGCACAGTGTGAGTAATTTGCCGCGGAGCTTTGCAGTGAGGTGAACAGGAACCTGGCAGGGCTGATGGCTAATGGGATTTAGACTCACGCTAACGCTCTGCATGCACCCGTGCAAATCCATGAAGAGGAGCGTTTCTATGTGAGGTGACAAAGTAATCTGTCACCCATGGCAACGGCTCATTTTCAGCAGCTGCTTTTGGCACTCTGGCCTCATTGCGCCCCTCCCTCCAACAACTGCTAATTGTGCTGTTTTCATAGCCGGGGATTTAAGTCACATCTTTGATCCATGTTTAGTATGCTTTGCAAAAACATACAGATGCCAGCTACAGTTCTTAATTAACCCTCCTGTTGATTTGCTTATTTTTAATGTGAGGTGCCAGGCTCTTGATCTCCTGTGAATTTACCATGAAGTGACTGCTCCCTCTTTCTCTGTGTGTGTTTGCCCAGGTGAGCTGCCTCTTTCCCTGGCTGCATGCACTAACCAGCCAGACATAGTGCACTACCTGACTGAGAACCCACACAAGAAAGCTGACCTGCGGCGCCAGGACTCCCGCGGCAACACGGTGCTGCACGCCCTGGTGCACATCGGAGACAACACCAAGGACAACACACGTTTCCTCACAAAGATGTACGACCTGCTGCTGATCAAGAGCGCTAAGCTCTACCCAGAATGCAGCCTGGAGACAGTGCTCAACAGTGATGGCATGTCACCCCTCATGATGGCGGCCAAACTGGGCAAGATAGGGGTGAGCTAGGGACCATAATGCATCAACGGTCAAGCAGCATCACTATAATAAAAGGTTTTATCATCACATTTCCACATCATTATCTCCATATTCCTTCAGGTCTTTCAGCACATTATCCGACGAGAGGTCAAAGATGAAGAAGGTTCGTCACCTGTCTCGAAAGTTTAAGGACTGGGCGTACGGTCCGGTGTACTCATCCCTCTACGATCTATCATCGCTGGATACATGTGGAGAGGAGCCATCTGTGCTGGAAATCCTCGTCTACAACAGTCGCAACGAGGTATTGACAGTTTTATTCAAGTTTGCCTTGCTATTCCAAAAGGCGAAATGAAAAGCTGTTTCTCTCAAGATCAATGTATTAAGAACCAATACAGGGGCAATATAAAAAAAACCCATCAAGATAAAACGTAAAAATGTCTAAAATGTCTGGGTGCATCAAATACCTGAGTGCAATAACAAAAATGTGTGTGTGTGTTTACGGATCAGCATTTGATTTGATTACGCTGTAGCAGCTTCATGTTTCTGGTCTCTTTGTCAGAACCGTCATGAGATGTTGGCAGTGGAGCCCATCAACGAGCTGCTCAGGGCCAAATGGCAGAAGTTTGGTGCCGTCACCTTTTACATCAGTGTGGTTTCCTACCTCATCACCATGATCATCTTCACACTCGTGGCGTATTACCACCCAACACAGGGAGAGGTGGGTGTGAACCAACTGGAAATGTGGATTGTTCTCACAGCATGGCTTGATATATGTTCTAGGTTTCTGCCATACTAGCCTGTAGCTCGTTTATTACCGTTATAATGCTAATCCATCATGTACCGGAGCAGCAACATTGTTTTTTTGCATCAAATTACCATTTCTGTATTGAAGGAATATTTAAGTATTTGGGGAAATACACTTACCTGCTTTCTTGCCAAGAGTTTGCTGAGAAGATTGATACCATATTGAAACCTGGGAAGCCTGACTCTGTCCAAAATCCTCCTAGTAGCACCACTAAATGTTTAAAATGATTTAGTTGTTTAATCTGTTCGCAAACCATTTAAAAACAGATGGAGGTTTATGTGCTAATACTAAACTAAGCTAATCAGCGGATATCTGGCTAGCATCTTTCTATGTAATAGATAAATATTGATTACAATTATATCTGACTCCAGAACTAACAAACTGACTGATGACTGTCAGCGAGTAAATTTCCTAAAAAGTCAAAACAATTCTTAAACACATTTTGTCTTAAAGACTGATATTTCTCATTATGGTGTTTTTTCTCTGCATTCTGTATTGAATATGTTTTAGTGTTAAGACATTCAGATTGAATTGAATCTAAATGAAAAGAATATCATCGATAAGTCCTTCCTTCCTTCCTTCCTTCCTTCCTTCCTTCCTTCCTTCCAGCCTCCGTACCCGTACAAAACCTCCTCTGACTACGTGCGGATGGCGGGGGAGGTCGTCACCTTGGCATCAGGAATCTTCTTCTTCCTCACCAATGTGAGTCAACGAGGCTCTGACACACATTCACAGATTGGTCATTACTTGTTTCACCATTGCTCCCCAGATCAAGCTCAGCACTGTCACAATAGTGTTGTTGTCATGATGGAAATGTTTCTCCTGCTTTTTGCAGATTAAAGACGTCTTCCTGAAGAAGTGTCCTGGGGTGAAGTCTTTATTTATTGATGGATCCTTTCAGCTGCTGTAGTAAGTCCCCGTCCTCTGTCCCTCCTCCCTCCTCTTCCTCATCTGGGCTGCAGCTCTTGCTGACTTTTACCCAAGGCAAATTTTGCATCCTCCTTAATGGAGTCATCTAATTAATATCTCAACCTCCTCCCTGGCATGTTTTATAGTTTGCATCTTTAATTAAACCCATGATCCAAACAAAGAGCAGATAATGTTGAGTGCCTCTGAACTGTGATGCTTTAGATCATTAGCAACATGGCTGTGATGTCTACATTCTCTTGCAGTGCTAAACACCAGCAGTCAGGCCTTTGTGCCTTTATTTAGAACTGAAAAGTTCAATTATTTGACAAAGTTTTCCTCTTTCCTCTCCAGTTTCATCTATTCTGTGCTGATTGTAGTCACAGCTGCTCTCTACCTGTCGGGCATTAAGGCCTATGTGTCTGTGATGGTGTTTGCACTTGTCCTGGGCTGGATGAACACCCTTTACTTCACCAGAGGCCTGAAGCTCACTGGCACCTACAGTATAATGATACAGAAGGTTAGATATGGGACAGCTGATTAATTCACTGTAAATATCACAGTCTGTGCGTTTTTAACTTTCCTTTTCTCGTTCTCAGATTCTTTTCAAAGACCTTTTCAGGTTTCTGTTGGTGTATGTGCTCTTCATGATTGGATATGCATCAGGTAGGCTTATGTTCGTCTGATTTTACCAGTATGTCACCATTAACTACTACAGATAGAGGGCAATTTGCTGATTCAGACAGAGCCCCTAAGGGACTGTCAAAATGCATTTTAAATGATGTTCAGAGACAATTTCATACGCCTTGCAAGCAAAGCATCAAAGTCTTTATAAGTCCAAGGTTAAAATATAATACAACTAACTCCTGTACTGTTATTATCAGTTCGAAATGGAAACATAACAAGCTGGTCTGCACTGGGTGTGGCCTCTATTGTGTACCAGATATTTTACTGAACTGTCTGGTGTGTACAAGAAACCTTTGTGTGCAACTAAAAAAATACATTCCTCGGATGAGGCCCAATATTCCTCTTATGAAACCACATTTAAATGTCGGTGGAGACCCTGATTCGGGTCTCCACCGAAATTGAATAGGTTTTCCCTGACCCGTACAGCTTCCTCCCATTGCGTTTCTTGGTAATAGTAGTTTTAGTAGTTTAGTAGTTTTTTGTGTAATCTTGCCTAAAAACAACAGATGGAAGGGGTGACAACATAACCTCCTTGGCAGAGGTGAACATAGCCCACATCCCCTTGAGGGCTCCGTAGATTTGCTCTTTGGCTGAGATTTAGGTTAGGTAAGATAATAATCTCAACACTCATATCTGTTGTACAGCTCAGATATGATTAGCTTAGCATAGATCAGTATTTCTCCGAATGTTGAACTATTCCTTGTCTCTTCCTTTTAGTGCTCACACAGATCTATAACCCAACCTCCTCTGTTCCCACCCCACAGCCCTGGTGACCCTGCTGACCGTGTGTCCTCCACCAGGAACTGAGTGTGACGGGGACTGCCCCACCTACCCAAAGTGCAGGGACCCCGACACGTTCAGCAACTTCCTACTGGACCTTTTCAAGCTGACCATTGGGATGGGAGAACTGGACATGATCCACAGTGCACAGTATCCCGCTGTCTTCCTCATCCTGCTGGTTACTTACATCATCCTCACGTTTGTGCTGCTGCTCAACATGTTGATCGCTTTGATGGGGGAGACGGTGGGGCAGGTGTCCAAGGAAAGCAAGAAGATCTGGAAGCTTCAGGTGAGCTGCTTGTTGCTGGAGGGCGGTGACAAAGGCGTCTGTATTCAATGCCGTTAACATTTAGTCTTGATCAGATAGATTTGGCTTCATTTGTCCAGGTTTTGATAAAGATTTCGTGTCTGAGATTTTTTTACTGAAAATTGTACCTAATGGGCGAGATGAAAAAATGTTAGGGAATTTTTTTAATTAGTTTTTATAATTTTCTCCACCAAAGAGGTTATTTCTGTTTGTTTGTTGGTTTGTATGTTTGTAACCAAGATTGCACAAAAACAACCAAATGAATCGACACAAACTTTGGTGAAAGGATGTGGTATGTGTCAGGGAAGAACCCATTAAAGTTCGTTGCCGATCTGGAAAAAAGTCAGACACATTTAGGAAAATTATATTTATGAGTGCGTGCAATTTGGTGCAGCTTATTTTAATAAAAGGGGGCTGTTGGGCCTGGGAGGGGAGGTATCTACTTTTCTAATTCAGGCTGTGGCTGCTGTGAATGTTTGTACCAAATTTCATGCTAATCTGCGAAATAGATGTTGAGATATTTCCCTCAAAACCACAAATGTCAAACTTAGGCACGAGCAGAGGATCACTAAAATCACACATCCCATAAATTTGGTTCAAAATGATTCCTTTTTATGGTTTATTCATGACATGTTTCTGTAGTTTGAGTGGAATAAATACATGTTTAAATAATGTATACTCACAGTGGGCAACGACCATCTTGGACATCGAGCGCTCATTCCCAGTCTGCCTGCGCAGGTCTTTTCGAGCCGGGGAGATGGTAACTGTGGGGAAGAACTGGGACGGCACACCCGACCGACGCTGGTGCTTCAGGTATTGTGCATGATTCATATTCACTGTCACTCTGCAGCGCCAATGCCACTTCAAAGGAAACTGTCAAACCCAGCACTGTCCTCATGTATCAGAGTGGACGAGGTTCGCTGGTGTCACTGGAATCAAAACCTGGCGATAATCAGCGAGGACCCAGGCCAAGTCAACGTGCAGCAGCAGGGCGTTGGAGTCTTGAGGAGAGGTGAGATTTCACACTGCACCCTCATGAATAAATGCACAGACAAACACAGCGTGAGCAGCACATATATTCATTCACACAGATTAAATAAATTCCTTCTTCTTTTTCATCCCCGACCAGATCGCTGGTCCACAGTAGTCCCACGAGTGGTGGAGTTAAATAAGGGTCGTGAGGCAGTGGTGGAGATGGAGCCTCTGACACGCAGGCGCTGACACCAGCAGAGGACTTGTACTGTCCCTCTTCTAAAGAGACAGAGGAGAGCCATCAGCGTCAGTGACACGACTCTGCTGGGGACAATTTGGCCAATAAGTGCTTCTAATTTGCACAAATCTCACGTGCCTTTTGTTCAGACAGAGTATAGTAAATATTACAGTGAGACAGTCAGTATTGGACAGAGGACTGAGAGCACAGAGACACTGGATGTACAATGTCCTAAAATAACTCAAGTATGATCTAAAGAACACTAAATAGAGTAATTAATTTCTGTCAATATCGATAATTATCACAATGAATGTCACATTATTATTTCTCTTTCTCTTGAGAATAAGGAAAATGTGGCATTAATGACACAGTGACCTGTAAACTATGATTTTTTTTTATTCAAAAAGAAACATGAAAATGTAAATGTACTGTATCTCCACATGTTAGAATCAGAATCAGAACCTGAACACTCAGGGATTTAAGAGTTAAAATATTTCAGCATTTCCAGTCTCATATTGTTATAGAAAATTATATCACAGGTTTTATAGAAGCAAGAACTATCATTTCTGTATCATTGTATATTAGCAGTTTAAATTAAAGTTTTGAACCCTTTACACATGATAAATATTTTTTCAAGAAAACATTGCAGTAAATATTTATACATTTATACAATGGAATTCAGCTTTAGGTTGCTTGTTTTTATTATATATATATATATATATATATATATATATATATATATATATATATATATGATGTGTGCATAAATAATTCATAATTAAATTATATGCTGGTTTGTATAGAAAGAGGATGTTTTATACAATATTTTGTCTTTTCTATATTGTATCAGTCAAATAGTTTTAAATCTATGAAAGTCTCAGGCTTGGACTGGCGGAGCAGGCGGCTCTCATTTGAACTGAAACAATGCACTGTGCCAATTTCTGATGTGTCCATTATTAAAGGAATACAAAGACATTGTTCCGAACAAGATGGGCATGATGAGCAGGTTGTACTTGTCAAGCAAATGTGCAAATATGAGACAATAGCCTTCCGTGTTACGGTTTGTCTTTGAATTTCCAGAGTTATTGTTCCTTTGCAGCTGGGGTATTTGCATAATCAACTCTCAGGCCTCGCCATTATGTTACTTTCCTCTATTTGCTGCAGTGTTTTCGTTGCTCTTGGCTCAATGCCCTATACAGCAGCTCTCTCTTTCTATGTGTCTCTACTGAATGTATGCATCTATACGTGTTAATGCACATTGATGAGGAACGGAGAGACAATACACTTCATTTAGACCAATTCATTACTGTTTGAAGGTCACAGGTCATTGTTCACTATGTTTACATTGAGACATGTCTATGCATTATATTTGGTTTGTACCTTGCTGCACAGAACAATAAACACTGAATTTATTTATAAATGCACACAACAGTCTGTCTTGCAATTTCTAATCAGTACTTGAATCATACATTTGATCATATTATAATGATTTATGTACAATGAAAAGAGAGGGAAAGAAAGAATGGTTTCATGAGATTTTGATTTCAATCTGGTTCTTTACTTGGCTTCCATTTATATTTTTAAGAACAATACTAGTACATAAATAATTAAACATCAGTTATGTTCATAGAACTGTAATCACACTGTTGTTCTGTAATTCTTTGGATGACATTTTTTTATCTTTGATTAACATGTACTGTATGTCAGGAACTACTTGGTGGGTAACCACCTTCATAATCTGTCCCAGAAGGTTGTGATGCCATTACAGACAATTACATTCCTTTGATTTTCTGTTTACTTTTCACAAAATGTACGTATGTCCCACACCTTAGTAATCAATCCAAAAATCTATTAATATGTCTGTCTATCTCTCTTTTGGATTTCTTGGCATCTGATCGACTTCTCACTTGGCAGGTGTATTGTTGAGGACCCTGTGTCCGGTGTGAAGTTTATTGGAGGAGCGTCTCTCAAGACCCCAACCCCTGATTATTTTAAACTGCACTTTTTGTGATGTTGCAGAGTATTGCTTTGTACCAACACACTCATTTAAACCCAATTCTCAATTACTCATTGCAAAGATTTTGATTCCTGATCCGTCTTCCTCTTGAAACGATCAGGTGTAGTTCCTGGTCTGGCCTGCTGATGGCTGCAGAGGTCTAAATTCCTCTGCCGTGTCTTACACATCCCAGATGAGGGCCTTCTCCTGCAGATGCTGTTGGGCACATTTTCTGTTTTTTATTACAGCTGCATGTATTGCATTGTCAGAGTTAACTGTTATTACCATAATAGGTTATAGTTTGTAGAAAGCCGTCCACTTATATTTTCTCTCCCGTGGATCTCAGGTCTCGTTGACCCCACTCCAACACCTGCTAAATAATTATGGGCTTTTGCCTTGGTAATGAAACCACAAGCTAGCAACAATTTAAAAGCAGGGAAGCACTTCGCTTCCCTGCTTTTCACCTTCCGCGGTTACGCCTCACCTTTGGTTTTCCATTTTAAAACGTGGTGATTCTCCCTAACGTTAAATAGGGCCTCACCCCTTCGCTTCCCACCCTCCTCCTCCTCCTCCTCCCCCTCCCACTCATCTCTCTCTCTCTCTGAGGCCAGCAGCACTGAAGGACACAGGGAATCTCTCGCCACCTCAGAGAAGAGGCTAATCCTCTTTGCCCCAACTTTAACTGGGCCACTAATCCTCCAGGTTTATCTAAGCAGTGAGCACCTAGCGCTGCTGACAACTTGGCCTGCCCTCCTCCCTGCAGCCTGTTAAATAGGGCAGGGCTCGGTCCTGCAAGTGTCACTGTCAGCAACTCTGGAACCCCACACTCGCACAGTAAAGTGTGAGCTGTTAACAAAAAGGCCTGCTTGCTTGCTCGCTTGTAGCCTGCATGTGACTGCTCGCCGCCACAAATGTGTCTCAACAAACCAAAGCGAAGGCCAAGCAGGATCATGTCGTAAACGACCCTCATTTGGCAACCGCACATGAGGGAAAGTTGAGGTCTTAAAGGAAACAGACTAGCTTAGATATTGGCGGCACATATTCTTCAGCTATTGACCAGCCAGTTAAGCTTCAAGCTGTTAAAGGTAGGTGAGACTGAAGGGGATACTGGGCTGGACTTGGGCCAACTCATTCTTTATTCACTAAACAACACTTCACACTGTCTGATGGCTTCAAACGGAACATTCATTGTCTTCCTGAGGTGCAGCAGCCCGACGCAGGGGAGGAAACCATATTGGTCACAATCTCACTAATCATTCCACAAGCAAGATATTGTAAAAGACGTCGATAGGTAGAAAGATCACTGAATCCTTCTTCAAGCTGAAAGATAAAATCAGGCTCAGACCTAAATGATAAATCCAGGAGCAGATTTCTCACAGTTTAAAGTCAGTCCTAATTCTCCTCCTTGAAATAATTCCTTGAAATCCTGTACCATGAGCCCCAGAGTGACATATTTCACTGGGGTGCGTTATTTCTAAATGGAATGAGCAATCACTGGAAGCACTGGGAGATGAGGCGCCAGAGACATATTGGTTAGGTGGCGTGCGAGATGACCTTTCAGTTCATCTCAGATGAAACGAGGTTGCTGAACCCGAAATGATTCAGAGTGTCTAAACTGACAGCCGAGGGCATGGCCGCGGCTGAGCGTCAGCCTGCTGCCCCGGCCTCCGTAGGCATCGCTCATGATTTATTGTGAAATTGCCAGGGACTCAATGTGGCGTGCAGGTGAATGAGTTTTGCTAATAAGAGAAGCATTTCTGCTCCACAGAGCTCTTTTTCTGTCTGAGCGAGCGTGTATGAAATCAGTGTGCAGTCTCCCAGTACCACACGCTCTGATGGAGGCGGCTGGCTCATCAGTCTACGGCTTATCTGATGTTTTAGGTGGGTGGAGAGGTTGGAGTGAGGAGAGAAAAAAGAAGGGAAAGTGTCAGTCTCAAATTCTTTACTGTGTTGTTAAACATTTAGATTTGGTGTATGTTGTGTTCCCTTTCTTCAGGAAGTTTGTAGTAAGGCTGTACTATGCTGGCAAAAAACCTACCAATAAATAGACAAGCAAAGAATATAGACTGTATCAATAAGGAACTTCAAACACAATACAGAACTAGAATGACACTCAGCAGAGTGCATACCTCCGCTTAGGCTCAACAGTCCCCTGATGTAGCCACATTTAAATTCACTTGTTACCAAATTCGTCACGCTCATAAATATCAGTCCTAAATATGCCAGAATTTGTTTTCTCTTTATTCTCTGACAAGTCTGATCGTGGTGGTGGATCGTGGCTCATGGTGGCCTCTGATGGTGGTGGCAGCTGATCGTCGCCTAAGACTAAGACTGCTTGACATACAATACGCCTCCTCACATACTCCACCATTACTGACACTAACTCCTCAATTCATTTGTCATTGCTGCTCCCTTCATCTCTTCCAGACGTTTCCTTATGTATAAATACTTTAAACATTGACACACTTCTCCCTTATGTTACAAACTGTTTCTTCTAATCAATGTTTTTGCTGGTGTTCTAAGTTACACGTGGCATCTGTTGCACTTCTGTCCGTCCTGGGAGAGGGATCCCTCACATGTGGCTCTCTCTGAGGTTTCTACGTTTTTTATAGGGTTTGCTTTTTGAAGATTTTCTTTACTCTTGTTGAGGGTTAAGGACAGAGAAGGTCGCACCCTATGAGACAAATTGTGATTTGTGAATACGGGCTGTATAAATTTGATTGATTGATTGATTGAAGTCCAAGAAAATCATGAAATAAATTCCTGAATCAACACCAAAATTCAATGTGTTCTTCCTTGGGTCATGCGCCACTCCTCCTCAGAATATTTCATAGAAATAGGTTGAGTAGCCTTTACGTAACCCTAATAACATACAAACAAACAAACAAACAAAGGATAAACAAATGCAGATGAAAACAATAACTTCCTTGAAGGAGGAAAATAAAGCTTTCATATTTTTTATCATTTCTGGTGTTTTTGGAGGCGTTTGGTGCAAAAGGAGTGTGATCTGCTGTAAGTGATAAAGATCAGTGTCTGCGTGAGGATTTGTAACAAACAAGGTTCAGAAAAACGACTGATGTTCCCTGTTATTGTGTGGATGAATTATCAATGCTTCACAGGAGGACATCTTGTCTGGGCCACTTTGGTAAATTGTGTGTAAAGAGTCTTAGCTCGCCTTTGCCTCTGCGCTTAAGAGCAAATCCTCATCCCGGAAAAATGTCAATCATTCCCATGTTATATTTTCTTTCTCTCTCGAGCGTTTGCTTATCCAAGGTGAGGTTGTTTTTCCCAGTGATGACACAAAAACACTGTGTGTTCGGTGAGGTCTTACAGTGATGCCACTCTGTACCGCTGCACAAGGTGAAAAAGGTCAAGTGAACAACAGGATTGAAGAGGGCCAGCATATGGTGGTGATGTGCAAAGAGAATCCTGAGACTAATATGCTTACCATCATTACAGAGAGGTCTTAAAAAATGTCTAAGAAGGTGAGTGCAGCGAGGAAGACTGAAAGACAGAAAGAAAGAAAGAGAGAAAGAAAGAAAGGAAACCAATAAACAAAAAACAAGTATACCATGGAGAAGTATAGCACCAGGACCGGCTTGGATGAGTTATTCGAAAGAAAGAAAGAGTTCATTTGTTTACTGCTTTTATACAGCTTCCAACATGAGCAATACAAAGTAGAGTTAATAGGTAGATAGAAAGAATGAAAGAAAGAAAGAAAGAAAGAAAGAAAGAAAGAAAGAAAGAAAGAAAGAAAAGTATACTATGGACGAGTATATAGCACCAGGACAGGTGTAGAAGTCATCTGCTTTATTTACTTATTTCAAACAATAATACATAAGAGAGGAGAGGTCAAATGAAAACCAACCATCTACATTAAAATAAAGAAATTTCAGTCCTGAGATTGACAAAAAGGAGGAACAGACAAAATATCTACTGTGGTCGTCGGGATGGAGGAGGGACAGTGGCAGTTTCAGCAAATTGAAGATGATGGTTGTGGGGAGATTGCAGACGTGGAGAGGGAGTAGAAGGTATAAGCAATCACTGGGATGCTTGGCTGTAGGCACATTCAAAGTTGAAAACCCCACGACTAAAGGATTTTACAGCTTTTTTTTTTTTTTTAATATTCAGACTTCTTATTTCGAAATCTAAGACTCATATAATCTCGTTTTTTTTCTTAAGAAAAAAAAAAGCAAGGAATCTTTTACATTTTTTCATCCTGAGGAGACAAAATCTTTTTTGAACATAAATACAACACTGCAGGGAGAACAATAAGAGAGATGCTTTATAGATTTCCCATTTCCATATATATTATTTTCTCAAGGTTGCAGCACCCTCAGACTTTGGCAGCGTCGGTGCATTTGAGATCATTCGGGGAAAGAAAAACCCAGGCCTGTTTGTCCACAGCAACATTCTGAGAGCCACACAAACAGTGAAAGGAAACAGGAAGAAGAAAAAAGCAAAATCCCCAGACTTTTGTGTTTAGATTGGATACAGCGATATACCCACCACGTAAACTAGATGAATATTTGGAGGCCATAAGCTTTTTCAGCTGAACATACATGGATTTGATGGCGAGGAAATAAAACGCTGTAAGCTCGAGGAATTCCGACCTGCTGCATTGCCTGTTACGATAAGAGCTCCGGGGCTGTGCCTTTGGAAAAAAAGATCCTGATTTATTGTGTCTGTGCTGATGGTTTACCTTGTGTTGCGTTAAATTAATGTTATTTTAATTACGACACAGTTAAATTGTGTGATGTCGACAGTGAACCCATTCGGTTTTATTCAGTAGCACTCACGAGCAGGCGATGTGCTCTAACTGTGGCAAAACACAACGAATCTTGCAATGATATTGTGCAACACAGCTATAGGGCTCATGGGTTAACTATACAAGCGTCCTCATGACCACGTGACTTATTAAGGACGATGGGTGCAACATTACAGCAATAAAATGTAATGTTTGAAATGCACAAGTATTTTGTTTTAAGAAAAAAAGTTATTCCCGTCACAACTAAACCATTGGCCCATTTTCTTTGGAAAATCATGTTATAAAAGAGAAAGTAACGTAACGTTACAAAGAACGACTTAAAAATGCGTCTTACTGATAGAGGAACATGGGTAAATTGTGGTTATTTCCCATTGTCTTGCTTGGTAGGAGCCCAATGGAGAGGACTGGCCCCTTGAGTTTTTTTTTCTTCTCTTTGACGCTAAGGAGGGATGCTGGGAAGAAGTCTGAGACGAGGGCCCCAAGGGTCCAAGGGCAGCCAGGGGACATGGTGGAGGATAACCAAAGCAGCGTGGAGGGGATGTCCACCCCCACACCACTGCCCCCCCCCCCCACCCCCCTCTGTCATCTGTAGGTTAGAGCAGCGCCAAGACTCCACAGAGCGAGCAGCTGCCTTTATTTTCTCTCACCCTCCCTCCCCTCACATCCCCTCTGTTTTGAGAGTGAAGGAGCCGACCCTGCTTTGAACAGGTCCGTCCTTCTCTCCTTCCCCCTCAGAAGTATTTTAAGGTGCATAATATACAACCAGACCTTTGCACTGGGTTAAGGTCTTCATGGACTTATTGGGATTTGCTAAGGGATTTTTTACGAACAGCCCAAGTCAGCTCCCCCTCCACTTTTCCCTCGGGCCGTCCTCGTGAGTGTCTCATTGCCCTTGAAAGCATGTTAACAGTCAATAGTCTGTAGCCACACAGAGACCACAGAGTGATAGATCTGAGCGTCCCCTCATTCACATCGTGTTTGAATGGCGTAATTTATCATTTTCATGGGCAACACAGATTCAAATATTTTTCCAAGCATTTAAAACTTAATTACAAATGAGGATCTTACTGGCTGAGATTTTCATAAATGGAGGCACAATACGTCTTTGAGTGAGAAGGTGATTCCTTCAGAGCTTGAATCTGAATGTGCGGCTGCAGAGCCAAAGAGGGGAGGCTAAAACCACCACCAGGAACATGGCAATTATCCTGATTACTGATGCTTCGAGGCTTCTCTGACCCCAAAATCCCTCCCTGTATCTTTCTCCTGCTTTTTTTTTCTTCTCTTCTTCGCTAAGATCTGTCACATTGCACAGGGCCCCTCAGCCAGGCAGGGAGCAACCATGTATAATCCAACAGAAAACAAATCCCCTCGATCAAACACAGCCCAGCTTTTAAAGCAGGCCTCTGAGCCCGGGCGCCATGGTGTGGTGCTGAGGCCCTCCACCACCGCCGCCTACAAACCCTGCTGTCCTCCCCTTCAACGCCAGCTCGTCCTAACCTTCAGTTTGTTTAAGCACTGCTGAACCCTGTTGGCCCCGGACAGGGGGAGGGTGGGCTTAGATAATGACATGCCATATGCCACTCTGCCTCTGCAGCTGAGTGAGCCACGCACGGATCAGCTCAGGCACAAATCTATTTGAAATTTAATTCTATTATCCTAATATGGGCTAAGCGTCCATTGTCCAAAACGGGAATAGTGGAATGGAGCAGAGATACAGGGGCTAAGATGCATCCCATCAATAGGAGCTCAATTAATGTGTGTTAAGGAGCAGAGGGGACAGACAGTTTGGAGCCAGTACAGTAGAAACTGTGGCCACAATGCCAAGATGTCAAAAATATCCAAACACCACCTTTGAAACTGACATTTTTCTTTAAAAAAGTAACATTATTTTCTTTATTTAGTGTCACCTTTTTGAATATTTTATTCAGTTGAACTTTGCTCAAAGGGGCCAGATTCCTCTCTGTGTCGAATAGGAAATCCCTTGCTATTTAAAAAGGGTTTGATTTCAACCCTTAGAGTGAATGATTACTCACTACTGTCTGTGTCCAGCAGCAGGCGTCACCCAATAGTCCCATTAGCAGCGAGGCCTGGTGCCTCAGACGTCCGCCGGTGGGAAAGGCCAGACACCAGAAACTCCACCGCCTCAAGTGTCTCTTCTTCACTTCAACATCATGTGACAGGGTTTAATGCTCGGATGCAGAAGCCAAGCGGTGGGGATTTAGGGATGGGATGTATCTGTAAATCTGTCAAAATATTTCTACAAGACAGAAAATATGCTGGAATCAGACTGTGGCTGGGGTATTAAGCTGTTGAAACAACATGAGAAATTTCAGTGGAATGTTAAGGAGGCTTACTGTGCAAATTTAAGCCAAGGGGCTTGGTTTTCTTTAGACTGCAATCTTTGTCAGCCTTCAAAGACAGTGGCTTGTCTAGAAATACCAGTAGACCAGAAAATGTAAGGCTCATAGTTAAGACTAGGTGAGGGTTGTCTTCAGGGGGAAGAGAAATATTAAATTATCCTGTCACCTTAAAAAGAATCTTCAATGTTGATGAATCATTTAAAATCTTCTGTTTGCCCTTTATCTTTGGGTGGCCAAAGTGTAAAGATTAAAATATGATCAATTAAAAAAGGTTTTATCGGGGCTATATAAAACAGAACCTATGTCACACATCACGCTCCAGTCTGGAGTTACTGATACAAGGGGCCCAATTTCCCACTTTCTTCTAGAGGACATAGGTCAAAAAAGTAATGACAGACTTCAAAGCCAAGATGTGGCCTTCTGAATATATTCTTAAAGAAATTTATTTTACACCTCAAAACAAAAATAAAAAGAATAGGGATTAGGGATGTGGTACATTGGGAATGTATTGACAACTGTAGTTTACATTTTTTTGGTGTAAGCTCAGAGAAAAAATGTTAATACAGTCATAATAATTGCACTTCATAAATCTAGACTGATGCCAGTGTTTCCCAACAACAAAGCGGCGTCTCTCTCGCTCTCTCTCTCTCTCTCTCTCTAGTTAATAAATTCAATTTACCATAGAAATTTGACTGACAAAAGAAATGCTAATTTAAGACCAGAGGACTGCTGCACTGATCCAATTTTTCTCTTTCACTTGAGTCCCACAAGGCAATGAAACATCGCAGTAATTTAAGTGCAGTACATTCAAGGGAATCTCACAGTCATTATAAATATTTCACTGCTCTGAATCATCAAGTTAAGACTGGCCCAGGCTAAATGCATCCCTACCATGGGGCTGAAATGGACAAGGAGGAGCAATTGGGCATCGTCTCATTTCGTCTGACACCAGAGGGTAGGGCATGATTGTTTTCATTTTGTTCTCCTTTGCAAGATTGAGGATAGAAGAAGAGTAGGGTTTTACATGTGTGTCTGCCTCTCTCTGTCATTATGATAACCCCTGACGGAGGAAGGGCCTACAGTACTACAGTTATAAAGGAGTCAGGTGAGAACTTGATTTTCTACTTCCTCCAGTGAATTTCAAAAGCCTCCAATAAAAAGGGAGTGAGATTTACAAAAGATCTCCTGTACATTACTCAGATATGATGTTCATGGGACTGCTGAATCCTTTTGTCTCAGTCATGGTGGTCAAATTTTTTCGAATGACCTGATAAAAGTAAAGAAAGTCTGAGGATTTTGAACACAAACTAAAATGAACACACGCGCATGCACTCAGCCACATACACGCATTAACATACACATAAGGTTATGCCGATAACCCCCGATCACATTCTTCATTGTAACATTTCTTTTTTTGTAGGTTTTTGTGACATTTTCCATTTAAATAAGTATTTCAAGATTTATTGTAGATTCCAGTGTTGGTTAGGATAAAACAGAAGAGCTCTCCAACCAGGTTCTTACAGAACCAATGCAGCGACTATGTCTCACACCAGGACATAAGAACCTGCACATCAGCTCAAAGAGGAATTATTAAATCATAAAACAAAAGTGGAAAACAAAAGAAAAAATAAAAGCATTAGAGACACTTTTCCCCATAGCAGCCAATGCATATAATAAACCTACAAATATATAAAACAACAAAAATAGGTTCAAGTTTTTCAAGTTTCTTAAATATATCATATCCAAACTACCCAATTCCAAACTTCAAAGTTAACAAGATTCAAGCAGTGCAATTTATGTATCAATTAGAACAGCAATAATAACTAATATTGTACTAATTCAACCTTATGATCCTTGTACACAACACCCGAGTACTGCCTATAATCTTATTCTTCTTGCGTATAGGTAAATGTATGCCTGTGTGTGTGTGTGAGCACTGTTACAGAGTTTTGGATTTTGAGAGCAGCCCTAAACATTGGCCCTTTTAAGACCATTTCAGTGACAACCTACACAGTAGCTTCATCCTTAGTATTTGGAAGGGGGGTACAAGTGGCGTATGCACTTCATGTCAAGCTATGATTCTTGTCAAAAATGTTCAGGCAAGTTAAACAACCAAATAATAATAAAAAAAAACACAAAAAACAAGAAAAAAAAAAAGAATCAATCCAAAATTCCTATTGGCAAACCACACAATGGAACATCTGGAGAATCTTGAAATCCCTTTTCTCTCCCACTGGCAATCATTATCACCTCTCATATTTGGGATTCCCACTGCCTGCCTTGAAACCACCAAACCATAGGGTCACACAGCACAACTGCTCTGGTCTAAGCTCCCACGCTAGTTAAAGCCGAGTCACTCGTAATAACTCCGTACCCCCCCCAAAAAAACATCTTGTTTTTTTTTTTTTTAACTTTGATTTCTTCACAAATTCTCAACTCTTGATTCGTCTCCTCTTGTCTCCTTCTTCCTCCTCTATCTGTAAACAGGGAGGCGGATGTGTGCATGCTGGTGGTCCAACAGACGCGGCACAGACACAGTCTCGTAGCCTTTGCCGAGCATCTGCTCCTTGATGCAGGGTGGGTGGATATCGTTGATCAGGTACTCCAGAGACTGCAAGCTGCTGCTCAGCACAGATGAGTTGCACATGCTCTTACTGGGCAGGCTGCAGCACAAGCCTCCCCCGCTGTCCACAGCTGGGTGGTGATGGTGGTGGTAGTGGTGATGGTGGTGGGGGTAGCCCATCTCTCTGTGCCCTGTGGCAGGTCCTCCTGTAGAGGTGCCCAAAAGCTCCTGGGGGTTGTAGCAGTCACTGTCAGGTGTCACCAGCACACTGTTCCATGGCGGGGCAAAGTATTGACCCACTGAGAAATTTCCATGCATACCCACGCAGTTCAAAGGGGAAGAGTTGACTTTGTCCAGCCCGCCTCCTCCGCTGGCACTGGCTGTCATGTGATAAGGTCTGGAGGAAGAGGAGGACACTTGGCCGGCCATAATCCCTCCCCCTGGAACACAAGTTTCGGGGGACTTGCTGATGGCGCCCCCTCCTCCACTTCCTCCGCTGTACATGCGGAGCACAGCCTGTTGTTGCTGCTGATGCTGCTGCTGTTGTTGTTGATGTTGTTGTTGATGTTTCTGCCAAAGGATGTAGTCCATACCTTCTGCGTACACACCAGTCTTCATTGCCTCCGCATTTTGAGTCGGCAGTCCTGTCCCTGTGTACACCATGTTAGCCTGGGGACCCATTCCGACCACGTAGCCTCCACTTGAGGAGCTAGAAGAGACCCCCATGACGTTTGTTCCCTGCTTGGAGGGGCTGGAGTTTGATGATCCAGCTCCAGCCCCTTGACACACCTGCTGCAGAGCCTGGGCCTGGCAATGCTGGTTGATCTGGTAAATGATGCTCTGGATGGAGGGGAGGTTGGACTGTGTGGGCAGGGCCAGGCCTCGCCCCCCTGTTACTGGAATCACTGAGCCAGCTACAGTGACATTTGGGGGTACTGACAGTCCAGGTCCTTCTGGAGGCTTCGAGGGCCCAGTGTGGTATACCATTTGGCCGTGGCCACTGGCTAAAGTGCTATTATTAGGGGGTGGGTATGGAGCAATAGCTATGTGGGCTGGAGAGAGTTTAGTCCGTCTGCCTTCAGAGTTCTTGAGAACGCCTTTTGAAGGGACAAAGGTGGAAGTTGATGAGGATGGGGAGGAGGCCTTGACGATGGCGAGCAGGCCATTGTAGCCCCCTGTGTGGATATTTGGGTAGGGGGTGTAGCGTTGCCCTGTGGTGTCATATCCATTCACAGTCCGGTTAAGGTGCTTGTGCTGGGGAACCCTGATGTTGGTGGGGAAGATCTTGATGGCCAGAGGGTTGTTGGCCGTCCTCTGAGCGAAGGCATCAAGTTCTGCCGCAGTGGGGTAGCGGGGGGAATGCGCGGACACCAAAAGCTCACCTACGAGACAAACAGAGAGAAAAGCATGAGTGAAATGGATGAGTAAGATGTCTAAAAGAAGAGAACAGCAGACCAGGAGTTTAATTACCAGAAACATCTAAGGAGCTGGCAGCAATGGCAGCCACAGAGTCAGATCAAGCAATCAATTGCAATAATCCTGACTTCGCTGCAGCGGTTAAAACCTGGCAACATCCCAGTCACTTCATATAAAACCAGATGTAAACAGCTGACACGCTGCAGAACAACCAAAGCAAGAGTTTGCAAAGTGTAAGTCAGGACTGACATTCATTTCTGTTCCATCACTCCCCTCCTCCATGTGAGATTTCTCTCCATCTCATTTTCACACCCTCCTGTGGAAGTTCATCCCTAGACAAATGGATCTTTTTAAAAACTCATTCTGTCAAAGCCTGGTACCTTAGGCGCTGTTAAATCAGTGCATTGTGAAATTAATTCAGACTCTCTTTAGCATTGAATTGGGTTAGCCTTAGATACCAGGCAAGGAGGGATGAAGGGGAGGGGATAAAAGCCTGTTTAATTGCAGTGGCACAGTTGAGATTTATAAGTGGTATCACTTACTGGGTCTTACCCTTGGCCACAGAATTTCCACATTTATTCAATCTAGGAGAAAGTGAAGAGACCCTCACAAAAAAAAAATATTAAACATCTACAGGGAATTACTAGCCTGGTTAAGGTGAACTATATCAGCACAGAGCCAAGTCAAAAATGTGCTGCAATTTGCAAACCTGCAACGATAACACCAAAAAACAGGTTTGTCGATTACATTAAACAGGACAGAAACATGTTCAAATAAAAATTAAGACATGCTTATGTTGTTTTTTTGTTCTTATGAACAAATCTATACATGATGGAACAGACAAAAGGCAGGTGCACGCTATTAACATACATATAAATGCGCTGTTTTACTGTTTGCCTAATGAAACCAACCCAGTTCCAAAATTAAATTTAGCAGTGCACACGTGGCAACTGAGACTAGCTATAGCCTTCGCTCAATGAACCAGGGATTCACCATTGTGAATCGAGGTGGCAAACAGGAAAATGGCAATTTCTAAAAACCCCACCATGTGTCATTGTTTGGGGGCTGGGCATAGAGGTGAGGGGCTGCGGTGAGATTGGATTTAAACAACATTATTCAGGCAATTTCATGGCTACTTAGCTCAGTGCAACAAAAAGGGTGGGGGGGCTGGAAAAAGAACTCAATTTACAAGCAATATATCAGCTGCCACAAATGACTTGCAACCCCTTCAAAAATGTCATTTTTATGCAAAAGCTGACAAAATACACAAAAATGTACTGCCATAACTGTGCCGTCAGCAAATGTCCTGGCGACACAAGGAGTCTGCAGGGTGCAGCCTGTGACTAGGACTCACTTCATTTCCATTGCAAAATAAGTCACATCTTGTATTTTTCAGCTCCCATTACAGATAGCGCTGGGTTTTCATTTCAACAACCCCATGGGTCTCCCACTGTACAACTGATTACATCTACAAGATCCACATCATAAAATAAATAAATTGGGAATTTAACGACTGAATTTCCCACAAACCAGATTTAGTGCAAGACCTATTCCGGTAAGTTTGGCTACTTCTGCAGACAACATACTTTCTAAATTAGAAACATTTCAGCTCAAATTAGGATTTATATTTCTAAAATAAATCAATGAATAGCCTGAATTTAATGTCTTAGTCCTATAAACAGTAAGCCAACCTAGTGCCATCCTAATGGTTTAGGGAGAGAGTGCCAGGCCAGCCTATCTGAGATCTAACCAACCTTACTGAGGCAAAGCTGCTTCCCTGGTGACAGCAGTGCCATTTGCTTTGATGTTCTGACTCGCACTGGAAAACTGACAGAAGACTTATTTCATTTGCTCAAAAGAGAAAAACATGCTCATTTCAAAGCACATTGCTGGTCCACATGCAAATGGAATGGCACATTTTTTTCTGATCTTCTTTACATGGGGGCAAAAAAACATCTTTGATGGTCTAAATGAGGAGAGATAGTTGGCTTTCAGGCATATCAAGGGCCTCTGCCCTGCCGCCCCTACACGCTTCCAGCTGCAATATGCCCATCATTCCACCTAATTACTGCCACATGAGGAAAAAAAACTATAAAAACAGCCTGGAAATTCATTAAAGGGTGGCTAATTCTATTCCTTCTCACTGGCTGAGTCCATATTTTCCATGCCTGAGCCTGCATTTCTTCTGAGAGAGAGGAGGAAGTCCTCGCCCTCCGTCTTTTCCCAGCTTGGCCCTTGTTTGTCAATAGGCAGAGCCTTTGGCACACCAACCTGGCATCAAAGGGTTTCACACTTCACAGGCCACAGGGATTAGAGGCCTTTCAGGCCTACAAAACCCATCTCAGCTCCACAAAAGCTTCCGGTTATTAGAACCCACAGGCATAAAGGAAGAAGAGGAGGAGGAGGAGGCAAATGAGCATCTGGATGCTTCTGATTCCAGCTTCTTCTTTAAAAAGTTCCATGGTATAAATTTTTATAGCAAAGTTGATTACAGTAAGTATGGCCACAGACTGGGGCGTAATTTCACTCTCAAACACACTGTGTGTTTGATGTGCAGGGGTCTCCACATCTCTCTCCTCCAGAGCAGTAAGTCTATAAGTGAGGACATGGAGGTTAAAGGAAAGAGTCTCTTTTGGGCTGACGCTCTGTGACTTATTGGTTTAGGCTGCAGTAGATCATAGCTATGAGCAGCAGCATACAGATGGTGCTGGCTGATAAACACCCTCTGAGGCAGCCAGCACTGCCCCCTTTGTGTGAGCCCTCACCTTCTCATAAGGTAGGGGGTTTCCTGCACCTGTGCACACTCTCCAGTGTGCATCGTGCATGCAAACACAATGTCTAAAAACAGAAAATAAGGCAGGCATGCGCGCACACACACACACACACACACATACACACACAACCACACACACATGCACGCACACACACAAAACCTGCATCTGCAGATGTGTGTCTCATTTGCCATCAGTGAAGCATGTTGTTATCCTCTGCTCAGCGCTCTCTCATGAAATGTAGGGCAGGGACAACAACAGGTGCCTGTGCGGGCGACAGCCTGCAATGCCTCCTGGGCTAAATGCTTCACACTCGCTTCATTTCGACATACGACAGCCTTGTAAGGATTAATTATTTCCCCTGGGGATGGAAGAATATGCTTTTTCCCTTCCTGAGAGCAGGAGGCTATGTGCACTCACAAGCACATGAAACAGCTTATAGTAAATGAACAGGGAAACCTGGGCGAGCACTGCTTTTGCAATAAGTGAGAAAAGAAAACTTTCAACATGAAAGGAATGTAAACAAACCAAGCATATGATTGAAGCGCATTAGAGATGAGATAAAAGCTCAGGCAAACACATGCATTCGGTCTGGGAGATCACGCGCCAGGGAGCGGAGATGGCAGGGAGGCAATTAATGGGTTGACCTTCGTCCTTAATCACCCAGTGCCTGGCACACAATGCCCATGTGTCAGAGCAGCACATCTCTAAATGCCACCCCTCATTAGCACGATGCACGCAGTGAGAGAGGCTATCTGTGGAGTGTTACACTCTCCAGCGGTCAGACAGAGATAGCGGGGCAGGGATAGGATAACATGGCAGCACAGACCCAGACTGAGCTGCAGCAGGCCATGATATGATCTAGAAATCCCATTTCACTCACAGGATGGGCACTCTCCTTTCTCTCCATTTTTGATTGGCATGAAACTCCCCAAGCGCAACGTCCTTGGTGTACCCGGTGCTGTCACTGTGATTGTATGTGTGTGATCGCATGTGTGTATCTGTGTGCATTTAGTGGTGAAGGGGGTGCCCAATTCTGAACACTCAATTAACACTACTTTAATTAGCCAGCAGTACACTTTGAATTCTGATGAACTAATTTCCTTGGTGTGTGTGTGTGTGTGTGTGTGAAGGGGGGGTTTCTGGTAAAGATGAGGTCCACTGGGTACAAAACGGCAATACAGAGGGAACTGGTTAGATTAGACTGTAAAAAAAAAAATAAAAATCCATTAAAATTTGTGCACTTCTTCCAAGTGAGAGGTCAAATTGTGTTGATCACTATAAGCCAAGGCAGACGAGAGAGAGTGTGTGAGAGCAGGGAGTGAGGTGAGGTGGAGGAGGGGTGGGGGAGATGGGGAGTCAGAGGCTGTGCGAGAGTACGGCACCGAGACCAGAAGACCCTGAGAATGCTTTGCATTTTAATTAGAGGTTTAAAAGGAGAGCAAAAAATCTGGGAGAACTGCCTGGAATGCCCGTTTATTAGTGTTCCGAGTGTTAATATTATGAGCGGGTTGGAGAAGTTTTCTTCTTATTAGTGAAGAAAATGCTCCGGCACATCAAAAAGACCCTCAGCCTTTCCTCACTCACTCCTGCAAGGTTGGATCCCTATTTACAGCACGCTTTGATCCCCTCAGACCATGTTCGCCGGCAAGCAGGGGAAACGAGTGCTTGTTTAGATGAAGGGAGAGGAGTGTTTGGTTGAACTGCAATTAAGTTTTCAGAACAACGTGCGCATAATAAACACAAACTTTGGCCAAACAAAGAGAGCAGACTGTGATGAGGTTAGGGCAACAAAAAAAAAAACGGATTTGAGATTACAAGAAAGATGGAGTCCAACATCAACCACAATCTCTGACAGACGTGTCCCTGTTTTCAGACATGAATATCTGGACAATTGGGTCCGGACATTATCCATAGTTTGCCTTTTACCTATGGAATGCACCAGGTCAGATGCATTAACAACAACAAGTTAATCTCCCCGGGTGGGTTCAGGTGAGGGGTGCATGGTGCAGCATGCAGACAGGACATGTCGTATTAATTCTGCAGCACAACATTCTCATTCTCTGCATTCTTTCGTTTTTTCAGTCACCTTTCATGTGGGTATGCTGGGTCTACTTTTAATCTTTACTATTTAAAAGTTGGAGATAGTGTGTTTCAGACATAGCCCGTCTTGTGCCACATTCCCTAACCCTAACCCACACTAAAGAACACTACGACCCTACCCTCATTGTAACGAAGTTAATCAGATTAATAATTCATGGCTCTGGCAGTCTTCAAATCCTTCACATCAGAATCCCTCGGCTTGGAAACAGTTTGACCTGTCGAATGCGTTGCAGCTTAAGATTCAACGGCATTGTTCCCGGGAGGGACCCTTGACCTGTGGCTATTGTTTAGCTCTTAGCAGATAGGATCATTGTCTATGACGTCCTCTCCCCACCTCGGTTAGTCTGCCGTCAAAAGGATGGGCATGCGGGGAGATGGGGTGCAGAGGGGTGGGGGGCCGAGGCAGCTTCGCGTCCTGAACAATACCTGCCTTGTGCTAATGGAGGTGTCATCTGGCACAGGGCTGATTAGTCAGCGATTACAGCCAGGCCTCAATTGCCGTGACAACTGCTGCAAACACAATGGGCCCTGATAGAGCCAGCTGTTTGGTCCTCTGCAATTAACCCTGCATCCCACTCGTCTCCGGCAGTGCGCTGCCTCTAATTGACTATCGGGCTCACAAAGCAGGGGCTGTCGGCCGGGCCCCCTGGACGTAGCCCCCCGCCCCTCTGCCAAGGTAGAGATGATAATAATAGAGGCGTCCCGTGGACTCGGCTGCCACTCAATCAAAGCCTCGCTACCCCACAGGAGCTTCCTGAGGAGAGAGTGCATGTATGAGCCAGCGATCAACAGGGTAGAGCAGCCTTGCAGGGGGCAGACATGTTGAATATGCCCTCAGCCAGAGTACTAATCAATTCAAGTGCACGTGAGGGGAAAGGGAACCCTGCTGCTTGCTTGATATCAGAAAAGCCATTTTTAGGAACACTCATCTCCCTCTGTTCATCTCAGGGCTGATTTTCTGTGCAACAACACGGGGAGGGAGGAAAAAAAAATCAAGGCAATTATTTGTCAGGCCTTCACTATCTATAATTGCAAAGATAAAAATCAAACTGCAATGATTTCTCCGAGGATAGAGCTGTCTGGATTCGAGGCTGCTTGTGTCATCATAATCATCAAACAAATGCATATTCTAAGGCAGAGGAAAAGAAAATGGGCTGCTCGCCCAACTTCTCTCTGTCGCTCATAATTCTTCATGTTTATTATTAATCACTTGGCTTATTGATAGCAATTTTGTATGTATTTTAAACCAAACTAGATCCACAAATAAACCTTAAACAAGTTTTATTTTTCAGTTGCATATGGTTACCTTTTTTTTTTAATCAAGATCAGACACTGAATAAGAAGAAAATTACACATTTAATAATATTACTCACTGTGTAAATAAAAGCTGTGGCTTTTCAACAGGGGGTGCCATACTGCAATCCCTTATTGGGCCTTTAAACCTGCCAACATGTTGCACAAACAGCAAAGAGGATAATGAGAAGGTTAAAGAAATCTGCACGCTGATCCTCACCAGGCACGCAGACATGGTGCTTGTCAAAAAATGGATTTAATCGTTAAAAGAGATTTAAACAGAAAAACTTAGACAAAACTCCCAAATCTAATCCTTCATTTCATTAAAGCTAATCTTATCGGAGATTTAATCTCCCTATTTCCTGCACAAGCAGATAGAAGCAATAGCAAATTGAGAGCCTAATTCTGGCGTCCTCGTTGCACAGACTGCAGCGGGAGGTCACTGATCGAGGCTGCAATGAGGCGATAGATGCGTCTGTGTTAATACAGTATGAGATAAGGTCCACAGCTCCGGATGACACTGGGAAGGAGCCTGAAGAAAAACAAGATTCACTTTCTGCACAGTGTTTACAGCCTCACATATGTGTATAACTCCATGCTGGACAATGGCTCCAATCAGAAGCTGCTAATTAGGTTTCAAGTATGAAGGTTGCCTCCCAAGAAATGTGAAATATTGCACCAGCAGAACACTGTCATGTTTACATTTTCTCGTTAGAATTTATCTCTAAAGCCAGATGTTACTGAATCGGCCATGAAAATTAATTAGCTGGTCCGATGTGGCAACCTCGTGCCCCTTCCAGACAGACCTGGCTTTTATGGGCTGTAGGGGAAATTACTGTGAATTGATTGATCCTGAAGGACTAACAGACACACACACAGAAACACACACACACACACACACATAGAAACACACACACCTGCAGATCCTGCCAACAACAGCTGATTTAAACATTTTACCCTCCACATGAGCGTGACATCCTTTTCTTTCAGTGCCTACAACATCAATAACCATTGAATGTAAAAATCTATAAATCTAAAACAAACTGCAAACACGTTCTTTGTTTCTTTTTTTTCTTATTTTAAAAAGCAGGTGTATTTTTAGGATGCACACTTATAATCAGGTCGAGTCAGAAGGACAAATCTCTGAACTCTGAACTAACATCCAGTTGCACCCTCTGACCCATAAAAACATGGAAATTACAAATGGATGAATTCCCTCTGCATGCCTCCTTGATCTTTTTTTTGCCGCTTTCTCTCTTTTTCATCCTCTTCACCTCCTCTCCCTTTTTTCCCTTTGTGCTCTTCCTTTGCTACATAACCCTTTCTGTCTCTTCATTCCCCCTCTCTGTCTCTTCCGTCTCCCTCTCTGAGTAAGTGAGTTTCATCTGGGGTGCTTGCCGGGCGAAATCACCTCAGGGCGAACACTTTATTATCTGTAGTCAAAGCGTCACCACAAATACCATTCTACACACACAAGTGTCACTTTCCATTTGTCTGCACTCTGGCTGCATTAGCAGAGCCTCGCCGGCCCAGAGCCTCGTCTCAAACACGCCCGGCAGAGGAAAACTAACAGCGTGGGAAAGCACTTGTCCTGCATTCCTCGCCCATTAACACCACTGGCACCACCGGAGCAGACCCACTGCCTCCCCGGGAAATTAAAAACATTATCATCAGCAATAACCTTGGTGAAGATCACTTATGAAACTGCAAAAAAAGGACGATATTTAGGTAGATATCTTAGTTTTTTGTGTTACGTTTAGTGCAAAATATCACAATTGAACCAAACATGCGCAGGATCTCCCTTTAATTCAAATCAGTGCACGTGTTAATTACTGATGACGCATCTCAGCGTCCAGCAGAAACAACACTAGCGGGTAGATTATGTCCCATCTGAGCAACAAAGGAATGCAGGCCAGCAGCACCCATGTCTTTTGTGGGACACCCCATCACCAAACAAACACCGAAACTGGGGCAACATGTTTACCTCACACTGCACACTACACACTGCACACCATCAACAAAAAGGGCCAAAAACAAGAACCAGCTCAATGTGTGCTCCCATGACAGCCAACCCCACCTCCTACTAGAAAAAAGGGAATTTCACTAGAAAAATATAAAAGTCTGAAAAATGTGCAAAAAACTGCGATCGTAGCCACAACTTCATTTCAGAGTTTCATTAAGGCACTTTCCATTTCTAATAATTTATCGGCCTGGATAGGCGACATAATAGATTATAAATGGGGGAAAGAAATTACTATATTCATCACAAAACTGCTCTCTGTTTAATAATCAAGTTTGGCTAAGGGGCTTTAGAGGAGAGCATGGTGGTGTATAGATGAGGGGCGCGAGGCCCTGGTTTGTGGGCTGCCTGTGATGAGCCAGCCCTCGGGCCTGCCTGGGCCACCCTCATTGTGCATACAGCATGGTCTAGAAAGCAGAGCTTTATCAGCAAATACCCCGAGTCAGCACAAGCAGCGGGGTGGTTATGCGTTGCGACTGGCACACCAGCTGATATTGTCATGTGCGATTAGGCCTGTGCTCATGAGCCTGTGAACTCATTCCTATGGCATCAAAGTCAACCCCACCCCCTACTACCCTCCATTTATATGCCTGCCTCTCCGCTGCCCTCTCCTCCTCCTTCTCCAGCCTTTTTTCCATTTTACACTCAGCCCTGTCACTTCCCAGCATACCCTCGCCGAACCCTGTGGAAAGCTGTGCTCCGCTGCAAACACGTACCAAGGGAAAATATAACAACAAGCTAGACTGGTTTTTATTTCCAAAACAAATCTCTGCAGCTTAATTTACTCCATTCAGATGGGTCATCCATGAGTTAGAGCCCAGCGAGTTCACCAAGGAGCAGCCGGTGCCAGACTTGTTTTGTCTCGGTGCACCTCTTCAGATGACAAGGCTGATAGAGAGGAACAAAGACAGAGCCGTGGAAGAGAGAAAGACAAACTGTGACGCTAGTTATGGGGAAAGATCACAAAGAGGAAAACAGAGATTAAACCATTCAGCGATTCTAAGAGCAGCACAGGACACAGAGCCAAGACAAAGAAACACAACAAGCTGAAATCCTGACCTGAAAGATTTATGTCAGGCCTTCCCTTTTGTGTCTTTAAGAGAAGATGCTGTGCTGTGACACTATTTCATAAAGGGCTACATGGGCAGCTGAGAGCCAGCAGCATTCACAGTCATGCATAAACTCAAATGGACGCGGTAACAACACAAACACACACACACACACACACACAGGTTTAAAGTAAAGGACCCCAGAGGTAGAGATTGTGAGCGCACACAGAGATAAGAGAAGGAACCAGAGCGGAGAGCTGAGGAAAAAAAAGGGAGAGGGAGGGAGAGATGAGGAAGAGGCTGGAGGCGCCTGGGCAGGCCTGTCAGACCGGAGGAAGCGCTGGTGCACAGGCCTGCAGGTAAATGGAAGAAGAAAGGCGCCTGCAGGCTGCCTGAGGCAAGCCTGGGCCCTTCTGTTCTATCATTTAGGAGACAAGTCCTCCACTGATTCCCAATTAATATTTAACACTGCACAGACAACAAGGCACTCTGCAGTACACATGCCAACGAGAGGAGGAGGAGAGGAGAGGAGAGGAGAGGAGAGGAGCGGAGAGGAGAGGAGAGGAGAGGAGAGGAGAGGAGAGGAGAGGAGAGGAGATACATACATGGGTAAATTTGAAAGATTTAAATGTCAGTTGTGTTTTGGAGGCAGGGATTTAGTAGAAGCAACATGTTAAAAGACTTCTTTTGTTGGAACCTGTAATTTTACTAAAGATACATTATATGCATTATGTAACAATTCTTTATTAAAATGTCCTAAAAAGGACTCAACCTATGTTGTATACTTCATTGACTGATGTGTACTTACATTATCCAAGATGTTTCCAACAATGTTCAAACCCACAGAAATCCCAAATGAAGGTAACAGGATGTTTCAATTTGTTTGCCTTTGAATTACGTCATATCCACTTTACCTAAGTGGCTTTTCTGTCTCTGAGAGTGGATTTGGGTTTATTGGGTCACACCTCACTCACTTAATCAAGCAATACTTTTATTTTTAAGTTCAAAGCTTGGCAGTGACAGAACGTTTTCAACAACTTCACAAATAAGGCGCTTGATGCTCCATGGTGGAGTTTACAGTCACAGGCTTGGGTTTGCAGTGTTTCCTCTGGGGTTAGGGTTAGTAAGAACTGGTTGCTGGAAATCTTTTCAAAGGTCTTGAGGTCCAGTTAAATGAGCATGTCAGAGTTGGAAATTGTAGCCAGAGGTCAGCAAAACCAGCAAATAAAACTCAAATTAAACCATTTCTGTAATCTAAAATGACGATGCCCTTGAAGCGTGTGAACATGGTCTTCATGAGAATGAGCCTGAAGAGGAAAGACCACAGAAACTGTACTTAAATGTCCCACAGGAGCGATGATTTGACCATTGTGCTGTGGTCAGCATCCTCTGCCAAACCCTCTGTACTATTAGAGCAGACTCACGAACCACATTCAAATTTGGTTCAAGTTCACAACTGGTTTGGACGAAAACACCAAACTTTTCTGCTGTCGGCTCTTTGGTTTTATTGATTTTTTTTCCACACTCTGATTTGGCAGATGGGATATTTGTAACCAAAAAAATGTAAACAAGGTTGTAAGTATCTTTGACCACGAAGGAAATATGTCTTATTGTCTGAGGCACCAGACTTTTTGTAAACTTATAAAACATTATAACAGCATTATGCAATATTTAGGTATAATTAAATAGATATGTGCTATAATTTCTTGATGATTTGAAAGGAGTGGCCAGAAATAGAACAACCTGTCTTCCTTTTATATTTGTGAGTCCAAATGTTGGACCATGAATACATTTCCATTTTGAGTTTTATATTGAAGTGCCCACTCAAAAGCTCCCCTTGTATCCTGCTGGGAGTTTGCACCACTTCCTGAATGCCTCTGTTGGTCAGTGTGTGGTGGGCTCAGCTCTGAGATGGCACAGGCTGTGTCATTTCCTGAGGGACAGCAAGGGACTGCGGACACTCTGTATCCCGGCTCACATCCCCCATCCCACCCCCAGTCTCTGGCAGGCGAAGACAGAGGGTGTCCGTGGCTTGCACCTGGGATGCCCAAATGCCAGCTCAGAGGCTTTGGAAGCAGGAACCTGTTTTTCAACCCAAGTCCCGCTGTGACCAAAACTAAAGCAGAGTCCCTCTTCCTCAAGCTCACCACCCAAGGCAATAAGATTGCTTCGCCCCCCGTGTTCACAGCAGAAGGCAGAGGGCAGAGGGAAGGCATGGCTCTGTGGGACGCCACCAGCCGGAAATGATCCTCTGTGTGCCAGTGCTGAGACGCCAACGTGACAGAAGAGGCTGCGTGAGGTAAGAATTGTACAACCAATAACACATGGCTGCCTCTCTGGAATACACTGCAAGTCTTTTAATACTCTGGATTTTGCAATATAGCAATGTGATGAAAGCAGGAATCACATATATCTCATGGGGCTATGCAAACCCAGCGATCTCCAAAATGAGATTGCATAAGCAGGCACACAGGAGGAGGTATGAGAGGCATGGATAGCTGTCAATCCCCTTTCACCATGAAAAATACCCAGTGACCCCTGCTTCCCTGCTGCAGACAGTGGAATAATGACAATCTCTGTGGGCACTCTGTGGAATTCCAAATGGGAGTCGGAAAAGAGGTAGTTCAATCAGTGGGAAAAGGTCAAGTGCATGCAGATTCCCTCTCCCTCGCTCTGGCTCCATTCCTTTTCCCCCAGTTCCACTTTACGCCCCCAACCTCCAGGGTACTGAGGCAATCAGGGTAAAGGTTGTTATTCCTGCTGCTGCTGCTCACGGCCACATTTAAATATTCAACAGAAAACGCCCCCCCCCCCCCCGCCCTCTTCTTTTCCCAAATAACCGCCATTGGAATATCGTACTGCAGATTGATATGGCGAGCTAACTCCACTGTAACGTCTCACACCTCCTCAGACAACAATGTAGGAGAGGTGGGCAGAGGTCATTATCTGAGCATAGTCTCTCTCGCTGGGGCCGCAGCTTAGGAAGAAAAAAAAGCCTGGCTGCTAAAAGCAAAGCCAACTAATGGCACTGCCAGCTCAGACTGCAGAGGCACAAGGCTATTAGGAAAACCACAATCCTCAGGTGAACCTCCATGTCATGTCCAGAGGCTGCGTGTGACAAGGCCAGGTTGTCTCTGTCGATCAAGCAGGAAGAGGGCTGAACTGGGGCCGACATAGTATCAACCTGGGATATCAGGCCTTCTGGGAACTTCTCATCTACACCTGGCTGATTGGCACCTCGGGCCTCCTGGGTGGTGTCACAGAGGGTTACGGCTGGAGGTGTTCTTATATATGTGTGCGTACATGTGTGCATGTCTCTGCCACAAGGCAGATCTGGGGACAAATTCTAGACTACACACCAGCTGACTGGAGGCATTTAACTAGAGCCTAAACTGGTTTTCCAAGTTCGATTTCACCGCAGTTGCATTAATCATGATGTGAAATTGTTCCTGTCTCAATTAGGGTTTCATAAATCACTGAAATGCAACCAAAAGTATGTTATATTACTGTGGGTGTGTGTATAATACTGACAGTCACGCACTGCTGGGGTTACAGACATGTGGGAATGTCCAGGTTAAGCCCAAAGTATGCTCCAATCACAGGTGTCAGTGGTTTACTAAGGTACCTGCAGCGGGTCTATGCAACACAAACATGCACACTCAGTGTGACAATGACATCTTTACAGAATGTCATGCTGGCACAAATAAACAAATGGAGACCCGCTGAAATCTGATCCTATGTTGGAAAATAGTCAGATGGAAGTATCTGCATCAAACAGTCAATGGGGTAAATATGGTCCAGTTTTTCTTTAGCTGATAAGTGGCAAAGGAAATAGTTGTCTGAACCAGGGAGGAGGCAGGATGGTGGTGAGGGCTGCTGGGCCTCCTGTCCAGCCATCTCAGTGTTACTCATAACAGGACCGGCGCACCTCCCTCTCCCCTCCAGGAGCAGGACTGCTACGCTCACCCCTGCTCCCTGAACCTTCAGGCACACAGTGGAGGATGGCGATCAAGGAGAGTGATGTGTAGCGAGGGAGGTCGCCGCTGGCCGAGGGTGGCCAGGGTCAGTGGCATCCATTCACCCCTCTACCCCTGCAGGGCCTTTCTCTCTCATCTGTCTGGATGGGTGCCCTCTCTATGGGGAACAACACGATGAGAGGCCCTGGCTCCGCTGCCATTTCTGCCTTTCATGTCTCCATCTAGGGCAGTGGTAGAGAGACGTGAAGGGGAGGACGGAGGCAAGGGGAGGAGGCAAGCTACAAATGTCACCCATAAGGGGGGATTTAATTAAAAATGACAGGGGCTGGCGCTGGAGAGTGCAGCCACATATGCGCAGAATTTGGGTGCAGTGAAAGCAAGTGCCTATGATTTATAATTCAAGTAATGCTCTGCACTCCTTTTAATTCTACGGCCAAAGAAAAAAATATCAAAAGGCCGCCCCTGTGAGGCTAATCCAATATGATATTTTTAAGGGCAGGCGGTCAATGGCTTTTTGAAAAGCCAGCTTCTCTGTCTCCCTTTCTGCCTCTCTCTCTCTCTCTCTCTCTCTCTCTCTCTCTCTCTCCCTCTCTCTCTCTCTCTCTCTCTTCTCCACTTGTCTGTGTCTCCCCATCTCCCTCTCTGCCGCTCCCTCCTTTCTCTCGCCCTGCACTCCCCGCTCTACAGTACCCTCACCCCACCCCCTCGAGCCCAGACACAGAGAGGGCTGTGATAATGGAAACATCCCGCTCTCCGCCTCCCGTTCCTCCCGCTAAGCTCTGTGCGCTTGGGGGAAATTGATTGTCTGGCGAGCCGATCTCAACGCTTCCAGCTGATGGTAGAGCCAGTTAAGTCCTTTTTTATTGAGGGTATGAGGGATTTTTAATGGGAGTCGCATCAATGAACTGTGCAGCCACTCTGCATCTGCATGCAGGGACTTTTTCTAAAACCCTCCTTGCCCTCTCATCTACTCTGCCACCCAATTCCTCTCGCTCCCTCTCACACACACACTCACTCACTCACTTGTGTGTAAAGGACAGCACATGCAAATAACACAGCTTGCCTCTACCTCTCTCCCAGGTAACCCCCCCCCCCCCCCCCCACCGTGCTCTCACTCACTCTGTCTCTTTGAGGGGAGTATTCTGGTATTCAGCATCATGTTGAGAGACCAGGTCACCTTACCCACAAACCTCCTCCATGTTGGCTCAAACTGGCCCATGGACATTAAATCATGGGGACCTGCTCAGCACGGCGACCACTTCTGACGCCAGAGCCACTGTCTGTCTTTCTGTACCCCTTCTGAGCCCGGGCGAACAATTGCCTTATTGAGGCCAAGAGTTGCGCAGTGGTAGAAATCCAACACCCGCCCCCCCCCCCCACCCCCCGCTTCCAAGGACAGAAAGGAGGCTATTATGTTCAAACATCCTCATTATGAACCTTAAGCCAGTCGCTGTGGTAGTCTTTCTATCAAAGGTTTAACAGGTGGAGAGGGGGAGTCAGTCAGAGAGGGTCAGTGAGAAGGAGGGCAAGGGGAAGACTGGAGACTGTCCTTTTTATCTATTGATTTGAGTCCTGACTCCCACTGGCTGCTCCTCAATAAAAGGACCCTGAGAGGAAGTGGGCTAATCCTGCGAAATTGGAAGGAGGGAATCGATTAAGACTGTTGAGGACTCCCTCCATTTCTCTCCCTTTCCTCTCCTCTCCATCTTTACCTTCTCTAATTCTATTTTGCACAGTTTCTCTTTGTCCTCCTATTCACTCCGGCTCCTCTCAGAATCCTCATTAGTGAGCTTAGTTGAACCCACTCAGCTGAAGTGCTGCCCCTCTTCCACATGCACCTGGAGCTCTGTTTATGTCCCTCTTTCTTTCACAAACACCTATAAGCTCTGTATGAAACATCCGTACAGACCAGAAAAAACTACTCCAGATCTGAGGACTGAGCTAGCACCCAGTCACCTTGCTGTTCCTGACTCTCCTCTGCTTTGTGGGAGGTAATTGGAGTGTGATGTTGAGCTGAGAAGCAACTAATTGGCCAGAGAGGAGCTGAGAGAGAACGCAGGCATTGTTTCATTTCTTCGCCCAGAGCCAATCCTTCTCTTCAAAGCCTTGTGGTGGGCTGGTTGTAGGCCTGCATCAATGTCCCACTGACGAAGAAGCACAGTGCTATTCCCAGTAAGCTTCTATAAGCTGAGGTAAAACTGATAGGTTAGTGCTCCCCTGCTCTCCATCAGCCAGTCCTTTTAATCGGCTTGTAGCTCGTAGGCCGCATGTAAATAAAAGGTCACTAAAGACTGATGAGGATTCAATGAGGAGAGAGCGTCAATGTAAAAGTAAAAAGTTGATTCGAAAGCTTCAATGAAATAAGAAAGAAATTCTCCTGACTCCTGCGGCTCTCTCTAATCCCAAACTGGTCAGAGCTAGTTTTGTCAGCTCTGTAACAGTTTTTCAACCCTGGCTCATCTCTGTCCCTTTACACCATTTTGTGAGTGGACAGAGGGAGGTGCTCAGGGAGCAAACAGAGCAGCTGTCATGCTTTACAGGCGGCCGGCACAGCCAGGGCCAGACACTGTAAATGTTTACAGACCCTCAGGGTCACCCAGGGCCAGCGAGGCACGTTAAACACTGTCTGCTCGGCCCTGTTGCCACGACTGCACAATCAGCACAGCTAAACAGCCTCCTCTCAATGAGTAGCTAAACAACATGGCAATCCAAAGTCTAGAGCGAATGAGACTGTTTAGAATTCCTCAGAGCAGCGAGGGAACACAGTGACAAACAGAAACCGGAAAGTCTATTTTCCTTCACTTATTCACAGTCAGAGTTAACTACCTGTTTCCATCATTCACCATGACCAATAGATTACATACAAACACAAACCCCTCTCATTTCATCACTTAAAGCGGGCTGAACTCTGTGCCCCAATCGCTACCTGTCACTTTGTTAACTTACATTTCCGTCCGAGGGCTTGCGGTGGCTCCAGGGTCTTGCTGGCACACACCGGGTGCTGGGGTGGAGGGTTTTGCCTCCTCTGCAGACAAGCCAGCATGGCGAGGTGGGCACAGTACTACAGCCGGGGGAGTTCTGCGGCCAACCTGGAGCAGAAAAAGAGCAAGAAAAAGGGAAAGAGAGGAGTTTTGAGTGAGTTAAGCAGGATGATTCGAGGTCAAAGCTCCATGGCCGTGTCCGGTAAGCTGGCAGGAGCTGGCTCTGAGCGAGATGGGCTAGGTTTCTCACCCAGGATTTAATTGGGAAAGCATGCCTACAGCTGCCTGCCTCCCAGCTCTGTGTGCTGAATGATAAACACACACCTGCACCGGGGCTGCACAGTTGACACGGGTTCAGAGCACAGTCCAGGCCAGTCACTCTGCAGCTTCAAACAGCGCATCCACACAGCCATTCAACCACATCTCCTGTCTATGAAACCGTCCTCAAAACAAACACACAGGCACACACAGAGTGTAGCCGGCACATTCCTTCCAGGGCAGTGTGCACTTGGTGATTGATGGCATTATCTATGGATGGCAAAAAAAAATGGTAATGCTGAGAAAACAGCCGTCTGTCTGCTCCAACTTAACATGCAGCAGCTCTGGGGGACTGTCAGGAAAGGCCTGGGGGACTGTGCGGTGTCTGGATGTATGTGTAGCTACGTGTTGAACCGCGTGGTTGTGTGTGTGAGCAAATGCGATGGGTTGGGAGGGGGAGACTGCCAACCGTACATCAGGACTAGTGACGGCACTAATCAATCTCCCTCCAGGCCATAAATCTCCAGCTCTACACTCCCCCTTTTCCACCTTCACTCAGGAACAGGGAGGCAGTTGCTGCTAGTTTCCTCTCAAAAAGCCCATCATAGCCCCAGTGGAAACACAGGACGTACACACAGGTTTATACATATATATATATATATATATATATATATATATATATATATATATATATGTGGGCCAGCATGGGGACACATGGAGCTCCCTCACTAAGAACCTTCAGCAGTCGAGGAGCATGGAGGGTATCATTCATCAGCAACATACCAATGTCACATAGCACAATGATGACTGATTACAAAGTCTTCTACTTGGATTATTTGCCAGATGAGAGAAGCAAAAGCAAACCATAAAGGCCCGGATCAGAAAGTGCATCTATATGATAAGGATCAAGATTCACTCGTCTATAGTTCACTTGGTGGTTATTGTTCGGTTTCCAGGAGCATGTGCTGTTACTGTGTTACTGTATGTAGGCTAAAACACTGCAGAAGCCCAAACACACCTAAAATGCATCGGCTGTCTCTGTAAAAAAAAAAACACAACCTTAATCTTAGCCCTGCATGTGTTTGAGCCTCTCGTCCAAAATGCATTGATATAAAATGCTATCATTTCCATCTGGGCCTCCTCCCATATTAAAACAAAGAACAGAAGCAAATATTTCATCTATGCTGTCAGCGCCTAGCGTCTCTCGCCATGATGCGTGGCAGATTATTGAAAAATGATTCCTCCCGTGCCTGTCACAGCCTCGTCCCCTGTTATTTATTTTCTCAGTGAATCACTAAATGAACATTTAGCCACCTGCCATCAGTCCATTACTTAGTTTTATAGATTATCATTTTAATATGAAAGAAAGCAATTACAGTGATTACAACGTGAATTAATGGCAGTTCATAAAGCGCCAGGTCCTGTTCTCCCTCATTTAGGGAATAAAGCAAAATATAGATCACGAGTGGAGAAACATCAAAATATTAAACCACTAATGCCAGTATTCCATCACAACAACCTTTGCAAATGACAAAATGTTCCTGTTGTATTGACCGAGGTGGAAAATGAAAAGTAAAAAATTACAATTAAAAGTTACTTTGTGTTTTTGTACAGTTTCAACACTGAAAACAAATTAAAGTAAAACAAATGATGAGGATGAGAATTAATCAAATTTTGCCTATTTAAATTTAATTTACCTACATTTCAGATCCAATTAAACCATTTGACCTTCAATCTTGTGGGAAAAAAACCAATTCAATAAAGTCTTTGGTTTGAGAGTTAGATAGACAAATTTCTTCCCACGAGTTCATGTTCTACTGTGACTAAATATTTTGACTAATAACATTTTTTATAGCACCAATAAATGTATCACCAAAACTAGAACAATGGGTACATTTGTATTAACTTTAACAATCGTCCTTATTCAAAGTTTAGAGCAGTCTGTACATATTTACCGACAATGTTTTGAAACAAATGTGTTTTTTTTCCTTCACAGATCAAATAAAACCTGATAAAAAGCCTGGATTGAGAAATGAAGGAAAGAGGGAAACATGACAACCCGTCTTGCTGCCTATAATCATAAGGCTGAATGATTTTCCCGGTCTGAATAGTTAAAGATCAGAAGCAGGTGTTACAGACAAATGCATCATCCCTGCGAAGAATTCAGTCTCTCACCCACTTTTAAAAAAAGTGTTTTAATAAAACATGTTTCACAAGACGTTAAATGCGACCTCAGACCCTGAGGCTTCTACAACACACCTAACACTCAAAGTCTATACCCCTTCAAGAGCGTCACAAAACAACACATTCAGCACAAAACCTGACATTGTGAAAATGCTCACAAAAATAAAACAGTCGTTCTCACAAATGAGAGTAAATTAAGATTTCAGATGGAATTTTAATTAATTCCCTGTTTCTGGTTGGTTCACCCTCTCTCTCTCTCTCTCTCTCTCTCTCAGACACACACACACACACTCACACTCGCTTACACACAAACACACACGTTGCAGATGGGAGAGAGGGGGCCACTCTTTTTCTCGCCAGGTGCTTGAGCAAAAAAAAAGGTCGCTCGCAGTGCCATTTCCTCTCGCACACAGGCAGGCCTGGCCCAAACACACTGGCACTTTGAGCTCATTACTGGCTATTCACATAATCCTTTCTCTGTGTCCTCTCTGTGAGGATACTAATTTCACAACAAGTCCGTCCTCACAGCCCATTTGTTAAGAGATAGTGGTGGAGAGAGAGAGAGAGAGGACGGGGACACATGGTGTAGATTGAGACTAAAAGCTAGTCTTAACGGGGCATACCTCTGCAGTTTACCCCCCTGCTCTGAAATGAAAGACAATCGTGTAACTACCCTCCATTTTTCTCCATTTGCTGCTCACCAAATGTATTCTGAGGCATTATACTTTGCAGAGAGAGAGAGACCCCCTTTTTTCAATTCAATTTCAAGAACCAATTTTCTCCTATTATTGCCTTTAAGAGCGAGGCAGAAGGAGCAAGTCTTTGACTTGTTTGTCATGTCGCCCCTTTCCCCTCATCTCCTCCTATTAGGTTATTGTTCTACTTAGCAGATGTCCATCATTGAGCAGGAAATTATCTCCAAAACCAAAACCCTGTGACCCGTCATCCAGCTGCCCCTAAAACAGCCTTTCGTGCCCGGGTCAATCCCCATGAAGGTGCTGTAGAATGGGTTAGGACACACACACACAAACACACACACACACACACACACACACACACACACACACACACACACACACACACACACACACACACACACACACACAAATCCTACACGCTGCTTGAAAAAAAACACCTGCACTTCACTCACTCATCAAATCCACTCACAGGTCTCCTATTACACCAGTGCGGGGATATCTCAAAAGCCAGGATGGCTATCGGCTCTTTCTGCAAACGCTGCTGCAGGGTTTGCAACGGGGGCGGAAGATCAGTCCCATGAGATGAGGGAATAAGCCGGAATCAAGAGGTGGTGGGCTTGGCAGAGGGCTATTTCTTAGTTAAAAGGTTCTTAAACTCCAGAGGAGATCAGAGGAGATGGCTCCCTGCGCCCAAAGCTGTCTGTCCAGATAAGCATCCTGCCAAGTGCCGGGTGCAGGAGCGAGGTCATGGGTGAATAAGCGGAGTGTATGTGTGTGTTTTGAGATATACGTCGTTCAGGTGCAGGAAAAAGGGAGGCAGCTCAGACTGGGTCTTGAACATCAGTACATTTTGGTAGAGGAGGTATCAAATATTGTTGAATACCAAAAGATGGTATTGAATGTTTGAGATTCAGAGCCATTTTTAGATTATTCACTGATCAGATGGCTGCTGATTTCAAATTTTGTTTTTATATATTATCTTAAATTAGCCAAGCTCCTGGTTCCTATTTAACATTTGTGAACTTTCTGACCTTTTGTAATGTGAAAAATTAGGTTGAATAACCAGCCCAGTATCAGAGCAGTTCTATTCACATTAGACATCAGGGTGGTTGACAGTTGTTTACGAGTTACTCTCCGATCACAACCTGAAATCCGACTTTTTATTATTAACTGTATAAATGTGGTCGCATCATTTGTGTGTTTCAATTCCAAAACCCACACCACAATTTGCAGTAACCTTCCCCTTTAATGTTAACCATACTGTTGCACAAATGCAATAAATGAGATGTGTGTCATGAGGTTAAGTTTTCACCCCTGTTTGTTTGTTGGATGGTTTGTTTGTTTGTTAGAAAGATTACATGAAAATGACAAAATGGCTCTTGATGGAAAAAAAAACAGGCACATTTAAAGAGCTGATTTCTATGAGTGTGTGAGATCTGGTGCGGTTTAATTGAATTAAGGGGACTGCGTTGGCGGAGGTATGAGCTCTACTGAGTGCCTCTCTAGTTCTAAAACATCACTGGATAGAAATAAATATAATAAATGTTGTAATCTGAGGTGTTGTATAATCATCCAATATTAATGTTCTTGTCTGGCATGAGGAACAAGCTAATATTTTTTAGAGTAAGGTATCACCGATCATTTTGGTATCAAACTTGAAACGCGTTGTTTTAGCCATAACAGCACAACAACTCCCAGCACTAATGTTATCTGCCAGTCATTTTTACAGTAAACCAATCACTAAGCATCACAGATTCCTGTGTCTCAGTTAAAAGCGTCTCCAGTGAAACCCCCCCCCCCACCCCCTCACAGTGTGGGACCAGCCGTGGTCCGGGAGCCTGGCAGACTGCCTCCACAATGAACAGGGGTGGGGCTACAGCCTAATTGAATGGTGACCCTGCCGTCTCACTGTGGGACACCCCATGCAGTGCTTTTAACAAGCTGCTGTGTCTCCCCTCTTAATAAGCCCAAACAAGTTAATCCAATCGACACACTCAAACCCTTTCTTTTTCTTTAACAAGGCACTGCTTCTACCCCCTTAATCCCCAGCTCCCCCTTCTCCGTCACCATACCGTCACATGAATGGAGGGAGAGTGAAAAGCTCCATTAGGAAGGACTGGCAGTAAACCCCTTCGGCTCGGCACTTTCCACACATCTGCACTAAATAATTTGCACTCATACAGTATATTCAAAACACACACACACACTAACGCTCGCATGTGCCTGATAGAAAACCGGTCTGTTTGGACGGGACACACAATGAGAGGGTTATGTTAGCCGTCCCCGACCCCCCCCCCCCCCCCCCCCCCCCCCCCACAGACACACACACACACACACCCCAACAAAACAACAAAACAACACACAAACCAAAATTCTGAGGGGACGTTTGTCGACAGGCACGCCACTCTGGGACATAAAAAAGGCATTGTTAACAAACCCTCCCAGCTCCACAAACAAGAGCCACTGATTCCCTAACAATACAAGCCCCTGGATGCACTCACCCACCAGCTCTGCACAACCTCACACCAGCACAATAAATAACCTGCACAACAAAAGGCCATTGTGTATAAAAGCCTACAGTTTAGGCATTATTGCCATGATATACAGTGTTGGAATAACATATTGGCAGCTGAGCCTTATATATACGATGCATCATGCCGGCGTTATTGGGGCTTATACAGCCTCGTATGCAGTCATATTTATAAGAGGTTTCTGTGCAGATGAAAGGCATCTTGGCAAAAACACTCAGCTGTTAGCTTTCCATATTCCAGTCAGCTTCAATAGCTTCACCCATGGGATGAAGGGTGAGGAATGTCTGGCAGTCCAATAGCAGCGAGTCGTCTGTCATCTCTAATCAAAACACGCCTGCCTAGACTAATGTCAACCCTGTAATAGCAATAAGGACTAATTGACTTCACAGCCAACTGCTGCATCTTTGTGCCGGGCTAGGTTTCATCAATGGCAAATAACAGGCTTACAGAGCGCTGAGCCATTATGGCTATTTGGCAACTGCATGCAAAACGTAGAGAATGCAAAGAGCTGAGGTCCAGCAAATATGAAATTTAGATAGAAGTTATACAGAGGCAGGTCTGAGTTTAAACCTTGGATGGATGTGTTCCAAATGCTGGAATGAGGGACGTTGAAGGTCTTATGAATAATTGAGGATATTATGCTGAATTAAACCATATGTTTTCAGCCACTACATGAGCTGTATTCTAACAGTGAATTTTGGATGGGCTGGAGATGACCTGTCAGGTAGAATTTAGTTAACGCTGTTAGATACAAGTCTACAGGTGGTTAAAGTGGCCACATTGACCATTTACAGGGTCATAACTTTGATTTAGGGATCAACAAGAATAAGGTTAGCTGCAATGTAATGTTCAAAATATGCATTTGTCTCACACAGTATGTTGCTGCTGCACCTCTTCACACCTTCTGGCTGAAATACTTTGTTTCATTAATAAGCTGGCCAACTCTTCTGTGATTGGTCAATTGCTTAGAGCATGTGCTACCTACAGGCTCCATGATCAGCTGTAAACACAGCTGTAGCCATGGTAACAATGGCGTTGGTTCTGCTGTACAAAAACTCGCCGGAAGGCTGGTGTGTTAGTTGGTGACGCAGAATCTGCATGGAAAAAAAGTCAGGAATGCAAACAAGCCGTTTCAGGCACTTCAGGAGGAGAAGGAGAGAAGGACTCCCTGTGCCTCTGACTTTGGCTTTTTTACGTGTACAAAAAAGCTTCTGACACACTACAGAAAAGGGGGAAACAGAATGAAATGGGCACTATAAGGTGGATTGTGCCCTTAGGTGCATTTAGAGTCTGTGTTTGTCTATTCTGGTGAGAGAGACGGGATTCCTGCAGTTCGGCTCTCACCTGGTTCTGCTCTTTGCACAAGCACCGGGGACTCATAACCCACTCTGCTCCCTTGTATGATTTCGGAATAAAAGAAATGCCTCCAAATACTTGAAACACTGTAGGAGGCGTGTAACTCTCCTACCACGGCCACCCAATTTAGTGAGGAAAACAATGCACCGTCCACTGCAATTCTCGGAAACAACCAGAGCCTCCAATTCTCAGAAGCATTGGTTACGTAAGGCTCTAAATTCTGCTCTCTTTACACCTACACTACAGGTGAACAGTGCACAGAGGCAACAGTGAGCCGAGGCCTGACTTCTGACTTTGACACCACTTGGTCACATGACATTTACATCTGATGTGGTATTTAAAATTAAGTACATTTTTCACTTATATCACAGAGCCTATCAGAAATGTTTGTAGCAGAGGCTTTGAGTACTGAGTTTATTGAAATGTAGCTGTGGAATGTTTAATTAAAAACTACTTTAAACTCATTAAGATTTAATAGCAACAAAACTATACAGCAAGCTATCTGTGTGGCAACCACAAGTGTACAGCCCTTAACAGACAGGAACTCAGGAAAATGTCTAGACAATAGTGCCCAGACCTTCTCATGAATGAAGGGATGAAGATGAATGCAGCAGGAGACTCTCCGGGTTAGACACATTCACAACAAGAAGACATTTCCCGGGGCCGCTCAGGTGAGAGGTGGCGTCTGGGTAGAGCGTGCAGGAGACAGGACATACTGTATAAATTCTGTTGAGCGAAATTGCGTGTTTTTGTTTACAGCGCATTGACAAGGACATCGACCCTTATCCCCAAAAGCGCTCGAATCTTGTTGTATTTCTAAGTTGGCATCTTCGTCTGCATCTTCTACATGTACAGCTCCTCTTCCTCAACCTGAGATATTTGTATTCTTTTTGGTTTTTGCAGTTTTGCAGTGGTAACATGTGCCTCCTGTGAACTAACCCATCTCATGCCTGCGTTCACACTCGGAGAGTCACCTCGGTTCGATCTGTTTGTTTCCTGCACTGTACAACCAAGGTACTCTTACACCACGACTGAGTCTTTGTGCTCCTGCTGATGCCAGCGAGGGACCGTGAGCAATGAGAGCTTGGTTTAAGATTGTCAGACAATCCACAGGGGAAACACATCCTCTCCTCCTCTTATTGCCACAGCCTTTGTTGTATTGTTTTGCACAGTAGCAGCATCAGTTGTCATCTAATACTTTCACACACAAACCCCTGCGAACACTGTGACATGCTGAACAGATGTGACGGGTATAGCTGTGGAGTTCATCACAGATGTTGATCACAGATACGCAGTCGCATTAAAAGCTAAATTCCCCTCTTTGAAAAAAACAAATCATTTTCTGATTTTTGTTCTGCAGCAGATGCCTGCCTCGCCAGGCAGGACTTCCGAACATAAATCATAAACACTCGACACTCACTTCAGCCAAATGTGAAAAATTTGCGGTTTCCTACTTGGTTTTCATGCTAGGATTCATATTTTCTTAGTAAACCTTATTACACACCATTTGTTAAGCATTGTTGATATTGCAAAATTTCGTATCCAAATGTGACACAATCCTTTATTGTCCTCGACAGGTCCATTCACAGCTTAACGCAACAACAATAAAACAAGGGCTCCTTTTTCCTCTACCCATCCTATGGTGGCTCACTTGAATATTCAAACAGTGTTCATTGTCTTTTTGTGTTTTGTTCATTGTTTGTTGTGCTGTCATTCCTCTGCTTGGCTCCTGAACTTCAAAGAAAGGCTTATGTCAATTTATGATGAAATGGAGTGAGCAGGCGAGGGAGAAAAGAGGGAGAGAGCGAGCAGGAGAAAAACCTTCACGCTAAATGGCCCGGCCTCGAAATGTATGCTTATTAATGGGTGTTCAATAAATCAATGGAATATAATTAAATTCAAACAATGTGATTTCTTCTCTCACTTGCCGAAGCCCGACTCCGAGCATCGCTCTCTGCGGGGCCTAAGGTGACCCCAATTCCCATGGTCCAAAGGACAACGCTGCCGTCTCTCACTGGAGGGTGTCACAGATCCAATAGTCAGTCATGCATAACATTAGTGTGTTGTGAAGCCCACAAGGCAATCAAATAGTGCACCGTCGAAATGTTGACACTGATCTCATTTGATATATTTGAAGTGTGACAAAGCCATTTTTGCTCTGCTGGATGTTAAGAAGTATAAAAGCGAGGATGACACAACTGCTCACAGCTAAGCTAGCTGGGGAGGAAGCAGACATTTTTCTCTGCATATTTTCTCCTCGCTGCAGTTTCCATCGATGAGACTCGGCAGCCTCTCCTCTCCCTCCGTAATGTGTTCTATCCAGCTGTTGTCTTCCCGCTCCCTCTTGAAGCTGGCCCTGACCGTGCCAGCAGAGGGACTCCAGTTGGACGGAGTGGGAGGTGAGCCTGCGGTTGGTAATCACCTGCTGGCTAAAGGCACAGATGGCACAAACACCAGCAAGATGTTTGTGCAGCAGCAATCCAAGAAGTCTTCCTGACAGGCTGACAGACAAAAACACAGAAACCTGAGAAGCCCACAGCGAGCTGAGGGATTACCGATTTGGGATGCAGGAACCCTGGCAACCTGGCAGCAAGAGAGAGCTACCCAAAGTGCAATGAGTTAAAGCATCGATCTCTTGTGTTCACGGGCAAGGTCTTGGTGTCACTCAACGATTGGTGAAAGTGAAAAAGTGGGCAGGCCGTAATGATTTAAAATGGTCGAGGCTTTCCATGACAAAAGCCAACCCGATAAGGGCTCCTGTTATCAGTCAGTCCAGCCATGGAAAGAATTGAGAAGCGAGGTCATCGCGAAGATAACGCAAATGCAGAGCTTTGATTATCTCCTTCCTCTCAAGGATGTTTGATACCTTTTCGTCGCTCCTGTGATTTATTTGGTAGAACAAAGACTTGCATGCTGTTGCAGGTCTCAGAACTACGCTTCAAGGAGAACACGGCTGGTGTACACCTGTTAAGATTTATTCTTGAGCCGCCATGACTTTAAATCTCCTGACACACCAACGGAGACAGTCGATTTAAGTTTCCACCAGGATTAACAGAAGATAGATGATATACATGTATTTAACAACAGTTTGAGTGAATGTGCAACTGTCACTGAAATCAGGTGCAAAGCCTGTTTGCTTTTCTCTCTGAGCTCCAGATGAAGGAAGTTTGGCGAAAGTCATTTAGTTTATTGATGTTGCTTGCAGATTCTTTATTTATTTTTTTTATTCTTGTCAAGGCTCCCGACACTTCAACCACATCAGAGTAAAAAATACCCCGGAGACATCCCTCTTCCTGAAGACCCCCCCAACAGATGAGCTCCTTCTGCTCCGTGTTACTGCTCGGTGCCTTGGTTTGTCCTTCACAAGAGACAGGTAATACTGCCAAGACCCAGTAATTAGTGCAGATGGAGACTGTAATACTCTCTTCCCCTCCCTGCAGAAATGCCAAGAGAGGCAATCTATAAATTCCTGCATATTAATGCAATTTAAAACCACTCCAGACACCTTGCTGAAGGCAGGTGATAAAAAGGTGAAAGGCACACAGCTGCTGATATGTCAGTGACATCAGTCCTGTCTCAGCAACTTCCTCATCAGACACACACACACCAACATAACTTGATAATTTATCTCTTTTCCAAGAAATGCTTTCCTAAATCCATACCTTAGGCCATACAACTGGGCCTCTATCAATAATTAAATGGTAATCTAAAAACCCATTTTAGTTGGGTCATCTTTCTGCGCCATTGTCCCTGATTCTCCTCTTCCTCCATCTATTTTTTTCCCCTCTTTCTGTAAGATCTAGTTAGAGATTCCATTAGCATGAGAAAGCGGGCTGGTAATTGTCTTCACCCTACTGAGTGATCCCTGGATAGAGGATTAGGCAGAGAGAAAGCCCCGTTTCAACTCGGAGCACAGATGCTGCCCACAGCTATACCCACTCCAGATTAGATTAGACTGCACAGGGATGAAACTGACTGGTAACTTCAAGCCACATTAAACATGAACTGTGGACAGAAGGTTAAAAACAATAAACTTTTGTTCACCTTTCACCCCCAACTGTGACCCCCTTTGTTTTCCTTTTTTCCAGAAAAAAAATCTTTTAAATCTACGAATATGCTTTCCTGCTGAAATCAGGTCTTGGGGGAGGCAGCTTACATTCTCTCTCTCTCTCTCTCTCTCTCTCTCTGAAATACACAAAGTATTTAGAGCTGAATCTCCCTAAATCATCCCCCTGGGCCACCCTGTCCGTCACTAATCTGCACGCCACCGCCCCCTCATAAGGAGGTGTCACATTTCTGGCACTCCTCCGTGGGATAAGCACTTCAAACACAACAGCTTCTCCTCTTGACCTTTCCACGATGATGATCGATTAAGCTCATTGGATTAATTCCATAAACAGGCAACCATTACATCAAAAAGGCAAGGAATATACCTCCGAGGCAGAACTTGAAATCCACATAAGCTTCAAGAGGGTTTTGCTTTTTCAATCCCCTTCTTGCAGCACATTAATAGGCACAGAGCCTTTTCCGAAGCTGTTTAGGGATCTGAATCACCTCAGTTCTCTACCAGTAATTATCGAGGTGAATTGAAGTGAAGTGAAGTGAAGAGCAATGACAACAGAGAGAAATTCAACCGCTATCAGTACTCCATAAAACCTGCCATGCAGAAAAACTGTTTAGCTCGCTCCTCTGCCTGGGTGCAGCATAAAACTGGCAACAAAACAAGTGAAAAGTTAAAGTTAAACAAAGCAAATATGGTTGTTTATGCTTAAAAAAAAAAAAGACTACCAGAACACACTGCGGAGAGACAGACTGGGACGACTCGACTCGGCTCTTCACCTGTTCAGGAAGCTCTGTGGGGTAGAGCAGGGAGCACTGAGGCCAAGGTCTGCGTCTTGCTTGCTGCATGAGCCATTAAGTTACAACACAGCAGGCTTTCTGTTTTCATGCTTGAACACCTTCTACATGCTTTCAGCAAGGACAAGACTAAATAATCTAAAGTGAAACACCAGGGAGCAGAAACCCAAGAGGACAACAGAGTATTTCAACAACGGAATGCTTTTAAAACACGACAAATCACGTGTCACTTCCAATCCCGTTTGTGGAAGTTAAAACAGGAAATCTAAAACCAGTTTCATTTCACTGGAAGAAAGGAGAGATCTCCCTTCAGGGAGCCCAACTAGACTCCTCCTGTTTGTGATCACAGTGGCCAGCGAGCTCTGCTACAGCTCTGAGGGACTCCTGCTCTATGGTAATCATATCCTATTTGAATAATGAGGCAGTACCACCACTCCTGCTGCCCGTTCCCCCAGCATCCTTGACTGGAGTCTTTGATAGACACTAATTCCAGCTCCATCTATAAAGCTCCTCTCATGCATTTTTAATAGAATCTATTACTTTAGGATTAAATTATAAAAGACTGTCCTCCTTAAATTTTTTATAGTTTGCATAATTGGTATCAGGGCCTGAATGCGAAACCATAAAAACCCAGATTGTACTGGACTGAGCAAGACAAAAACCACAGGACAGCAAAACTGACACACGGGGAACGACACACATCGCAGGAGCACGCATCCGTACATGCACAAGCGTTGCTCCGTTGCTGTGGAGAATAAGGTGGTGTGACCTCAGCTCTGTGAATGACGGGGACAATAAGGTCAGGGACCATGAGAGCTGCTTTTCACAGCTGAGCTACTGGAGGAGACAGAGGCAGGACGAGTCACCTGATGGAAACAGGAGACACGAACCAGGTGTCCACAGACACCTGCTGCCACTAATGCCACAACAGTCACCGGGGCAAACAGGAAAAACTACTTAGTGGATGTACAGCTTCCCTTTGTCCCCACAGTCACTGATAACTGTGTTCAGTCAGCTTAAATGGAAATGTATTTCCCCTCTGTGTTCACACTTCCTGGCAGATCAGCCATGAGTTAAATGTCATCTGCACCCGCTCACTCTCTCTGCATCTCCCGCTCGGCTCTTTCCAATAACAGACAGAGCGTACAGGAGAGCAAATGTGTCTGAGGCATCTCCTGTAAACTAGAACCCCCTTAGAAATCTATGCACGTCACCATCCCCCAAATTAGCACCGCAGGGACACCCCCCTCACCGCCCCAGCCTGCTGGCGGCAGCTCTTTGGCATATCTGTACCGGGGAAAATATTTCACACTGTATGAATTATTAAGTGTGGGGCCAGTGCTAAGCAGTGTGGAGATAGACCAGTTATTCACAGCTCTATTGGGACGGATGCGTCGGGAACCCGGGCCGCTCGCCTATCAGATCGTTTGTCATGAGCGATAGACAATTTACAATGAGAGAATTTTTCAATTTATTCATTCTGCTGTCACTGCAGTTTTCTACCTCCACTCATTCCACTCAACAACCCCCCTCCTCCTTTAACTCTGTCTCGTCTGGTGCGGGGGCTCCACGCCCGCACCCACCGCCTGCTTCTCTGTCTGATACTGACTGACTTTTCTTCAGCCTAAGGAGAAAGGTGGCAGTGAAATACATGTGCAGGAGACACGAGGAGAGCAATCCAGGGGCTTTAATCATCTTCACTTCTGTAAAGGTGCATGTGTTGGGGACAACCTGTCACAGCTGAGGGGTTCAGGCCCCAGTAGTGACTGTGGCTCTGCGATAAAGGAAAGGAACAGGAAACGAGGGGATGAGGGTGCTTGTGCCTCTTGAGGACTAAGCTCCTGGCAAGAGTGTGACCCCCCATTACTTTCAAACAAAAGAACAATAACTGAATTAAACTGCAGCTGACTTTATACTGTCAGAGGCAGAGAGAAAAGAACTAAAACGCTAAAAGCCTAAACATGATCAATATCGTATGTACAACTACTTCGACCTGCACTGGAATAAAATAATGGATTTCCACAAGAAAAATCATCTTTTGGTTGATGGGAGTTTTATTCAGGAGAAAGAAAATGATCCCAGAGGGAATGGCTTATTTTCACCCGAGAGAAAATATTAAATAACAACAAGCATGTAGATAACAAAAATGTCTGGCAGACTGGAATTTCAACATTAATGACTGAAGGCGAAGCAACTCTCAAAACAGCCACAAATTTAGGTTTTTCACCGTTTCCCTCTGTTTAATAGGACGATCCACAGAACAGACTGGCCCAAAAAAAACCAAAGCAGAGCTCCACCATCATTGTCAGAGACCAAACGTAGATAGTGTCATAGGGATTTTTTTTTAATTCTAAGATATAAAATGACATCAGCAGCTTTGTTGATCTGAATCCTCAGCGACAGCAGTTTGACCTGAACAGCAGCCCAGAGTGTTTCTCTATCGGTTGTGTCTTTTGAAAGCATGATGCAGAAGGATTGCACTGAATAGGCCTTGATGTGAAAGGCAGAGATGTTAGATAAATGTCCTCACAGCCAAGGCCTCTGCCCTCTTCCTGATGATGCATTCTTATACTCAAATACCCACAGCCCCTCCACACACACACACACACACACACACACACACACACACACACACACACACACTGCCAACAATCCCACTGAGGGCAGCATTTGTTTGGGGACAAGGTGACCCTGTTGCCTAGGGGCCTGTGAACAGGCACAATGAAAGCCTCTCATCCTGCACAAACCCAGCCGGCTGTGTTGGGCTGACGACGGGTGGAGGGGAGAGGGGAGAAGGGTGGGCTGTGAGGGGCATCACAACGCCCTGCCACTGCAGTTTTAAAACCCTATTCAGGAAGCCCCCTGAGATAGCTCCTTTCACACCCTGCACAGACGGAGCAAAATCCCCGCTTGTAACCCAGAGTCACGCAGTCAACAGATGGAGCCGCTATTGAGTGAAGGATCGCGCCGACTGGGGCGGCTCCCCATCCATCCCCACTGGAAACAATGGGGCAGCAGGTCAAGAGTGCTGTCTCTCAGAGGAGGGGTCAGGGAGGAGGGGCGTGCTCCGGCAAAGTCGAGCTATGCGAGCGCTTTGAAAGCAAAGGAACTGGGAGAGAATCTGTTTTGGATGATGGGCGGAGAGGTGGGGGGCTGGTTGCAGGGGATCACGCTCAGGTGGAGGGGTGTTAGTATGTGTATCTGGGGCAGCGGTGTTTGTGTTTAAACTGCAACCAAGGTCAAAAACACATCCCAGCGCATGCATTACACATGTTGAGAAGAAACACAGAGTTGCTGTTTAGCACATGTTTAAAGGGCCAACTGTTGCGGAGACTCACTCATCTTTGTGCACAGAAAAAACTGCATCAAGCACAGAGAACGTCCCTGTTGATATAAAGCACTGCAGCGAGGCTATATACACAGAGAGCAGAGAAACCCTTCACCACTGCAAAACACAAGCAGCGCCCTGAGGACATTTTTTCATATAATACTGAAGTGGATAAACTTAAAACCGGTGTCAACTATTAGAAAACTAGGCCACAATTCTTTCAAGTTAATGAAGCACATTATTAAAATAAAAAATGCGTCACCTCAACATTTCTTTATTGTTCAAACTATCAATACTCTCTGAGCAGCAGCAGCAGCAGCAGCATGAGAGATTGCAGTGAAGTGCCAGACTAAAGCCAATACAAAAAGTGGAGTTATATTGTTCTGAAGTCCTTATAAATGGATTGGTTTCCTGTGTTTTCAACTGTGCGTCACAGAGGATGAACAACTGTGAATAGCTCCACGCACACAGGGTTTTGTGCATGCACCGGGTGTGTGATCAGCACAGATGATCACAAAGCAGTCTTTGCTCCCTGTTGGAGAACGTATATCCATTTCCATTGACCAGAAGTCTTGCGATCATGTGACCCTGACCTGGGAGTCAATTAGTCATCTGAGTTGCCCGGCCTCACTGGGTTTCCATGACAGGAGAGCAGACAAAGACATGAGGAGGGTAATGCCCAGATCCCATAACTTCTATCTTTATATGGTGTGAACGCCCCTAGTGCTGAAACGCAGAATACCGTCACCACGTGTTCCCCGTCCTTGAAAAGTTTGGTTTATGGAGCTGTTCTACACGGGAAGGCACTCATTACAAAGCAGGAGGTGTCAGGAGCATTGCAGTAATTCTCTATTAACAACTACTTAAAAAGGAAGTACAGAGACTGAAAAAAGACTTCCGGCCACTTGGGATATCTTCCCAAATCACATCTAATTAAAGGCAAAAGCCGAGTCCATGAATCCAGAGTTCAGAAAGCCATTTAAACACAGAGGCGAGGCCGATTGTATTCTGGGTTGTAAGAAACTTTGCGTCTCCTTCAAAGAAATTGTCAGATAAGTACAGAGGGACAAAGGCTTGAGTTGTTATTCTTCTTTATTCTGCTGTTGTGCTGTCTGAGCCCAGAAATAGAAGAAAATAAAGCCTATGCCGAATCACGCCGAAAGGAATCAATAAGTGCAAAGAAAAGGAAAATGGCTATAAACACAGAGGCTTTTATTCAGAGTGCTGCGATGCAGATGAAAGCACCGAAAGCACCGAATGCACCTGCAGAGCAGAGCTGAGAGCGGAGGAAGACAAGAAGGCCCACAGCGTTAACAGGTGGGGCCAGAATGTGCTGGTTATATTCAGACCTCAGCACCATCCATCTCCACAGCCGCTAAAGCACAGCAGATTTATAACATTGTTGGTTTTACAGCGGCTCGACTTTCCTGCCACAACGAGACAGATTCAGGCCCAGTTGCCCCCTTTTTTCTTTTCAGTGTGGTCTTACAAAGTCTTCTCACTTTTCTGCAAACAACACCGCTGGGCTGCAGCCCTTATTTAAAAGATTAATAGGATGCTGTCTTGGCAGAGGGGCAATCAGCGAGGTTTCTGTAGCCCCCATTAGAGGGAGATCCCGCTATCTTGGCGTTAAGGAGACCCCTCGTTATGCCACCGTTGCTTATTTACACTGAAGCAGACAAGCCGGTATAAAGCGTTCCCCCATGTGTGATTTTACAGAGCGAGCCTGAGGCGTGACGCGGATCATAGCGGCGTTGGCATCAGTCCCACTGTCCCTTGTACACATACATCGATTTAGCTGTGCGACGACCTCGCTGCCAGCATAAAGGTGAAACAGTGGGATAAAGGCACAACATTGAACAGGCGGTGTAAGAGGGGCTTGTGAGGGAGGAAGAAGTGTGAAAACAAGGCAAAGAGGAGAAACCATTGTCACAGTTACCAACTGGCTCCGCAGCTCCGCAGCTCAGCTGAGATGTCTGTGGCTTTCAAGCCCAGCTGTCAATCACAGCAGCGAGCATCAATGGGGTAAATTTGAATGATAAAACGATAAGTCATGAGCAGGCGATTTTCCTGTCATCGGGACAGAGGCTGTTTGAGAGTAACTCAATATGGGTGGAGGGATTTCACCACAGCCATATGGAATTTGCTTTTTGCCTCGAGTTGCTGGCTTCACCCCTCAATCATGAAAGAATGTGTAATCACCAAATGTCTTCCTCTCAAACCCTGTTACAATTGGCAGCACAGCGCTGTCACGGAAGACGGGGGAACAAAATGGAAAGCTGACTAAAAGACAAGCTTTAAGTGACACTTAATTTGAGATACCCAGGCATTCTCTCAGCTCCAGTAAACAGGATCCATCAAACTTTGCCCAGAGCCTGTATAAGTCTGCAGCTGTCTGTGGGGAGCGGAGCAGTATGCCTGAGAGCCCCCTTAGTTATCAAGAGGACTGATGAAGAAATCACCTCCTTTAATAGTTCCTAAAAACATCGAAGAAGACTGAGGCACGGGAATGATTTTAACAAGTGCAAATTTTCATCTCTCTACTGCTACGCGATAAAAGCGTTTCCTCCTTTAAAGACAAACCAAACCGGGGAAAAAAAAAAAAGCACGACAGAAGCTAATGACGGCCTCAGAGAAGAGAAGGAGAGAGAGAGAGTAAAAACAACACGAGTGAGCTGGTGAGGGAGTATATGAGGAAACTGTGAACAGCTGCTTTCTCCCCTCGTCTCTTTGCTCATCCCAGGAGAGAGTCCCTTGCGATCTCCCTGATCCTAGTTTGTGGCTGACAGAGGGGACCGCAGCTCTGTTCATCTCCCTGCTCACACGGCTCCGTGCACCCCCCCCCCCCCCCCCAACACCGCTGCCGCTCGCCTCACTGTCGCTCCACTGCCAGGAGGAAAAGATGCTGGGGAGGGGGAGAGGGGGGCTACATCAAGGAGAGACTCTCCCAGTGGGTTCTCGTCAGTTCCAGGCCATTGCACCTTGCTCGCTGGGATTTTGTTTACACACACACACACACACACACACACACACACACACACACACACACACACACACACACACACACACACACACACAAGCACGCATGCACACACACTCAAACATATCCATACAGAGGCAGATGGTTATTAATGGATGCGATAATGTGCCGGAGGTTTTTTTTGTTTCTTTGGGGCCGTACAGTCACATGTTTTGATTTTACGAACTGTTGTGATAATGACAATCGCTTCAGTAACAGATCGCCGGGAGTTGGTGACAAAAACACAACAAAAAGTAACAGTCCGTTACCTCTCAGAGTTTATTTAAGTGGCACAGGAGCAGATCACGATCGAGCCGGTTGATGTGGTCAGTGATAATGTGCAGCCAAAAGGCCTGACACACTTCCCCGGTCTTTGGGGACGAGAAGAGAATGGCAGGCTGCCCTTGTGCATTCAGTCTGTACAGATGTTGCCTTGGAGAGCGGCTGACTGGCTGGCTGCGGTGACAGCTGGACAGCTGTTCCTATAGATGCAGCCACGGAAGCATGCCATGGAGATGGGGGAGGTGGGGGCGGGGGGGGGGGGGGGGGGGGGTAGAGCTGTATGTTTAGTTTATCTGTATGAAGTTCCCAGGACGTGCAAAGCTGTCACTTTTTAGCGATGGTGCATGAGCCCGGATAAGGAAAGATGGCACCGAACAGGATACGGAGAGAGAGCACAGATGGGTAAATATCAAACGCGGCTGACGTTAGTTAAAGAAGCTCCAATAACAAAACAGATTTTCTTTAAACTGTGATTTGTCGATCTAAAAGCGAGCAGTTAATGCAATAACCAATAGGCTACACTGGCAGGAGTCAGACTTTTCATCAGCAAAAAAAAATAAAAGTTTAATATGAACTTCACAGGGAATTTCAAGTTAATTTTTTACTTCTTCCATGAAAAGGGGGGGGGGGGTTGTCTATTTTCAAAAGCAGAGAGGATAATTGGCTCAGAGTTAAAACCACTCTGGACTTTGTGCCAACATCAGTGACTGCTGGTGATGAAAGGCAGTTTAAATTGGGGTCATGTTCTGATATCATACTTTTATTCTGCCACTTCAAAACACAGTTGCCTCAAATTATAGAGACCTGCAGGAGAAGAGTGTGATTAAAGACAGCGTATAGATTAACGTCTTAACTCAGGGCTGAGATTTGGAAAGAGAAAAAAAATTAACTACTGGGTTGAAAAAATGAATTTAAATGTTGGAAAACACTCAGCTGTATGAAATGTTTTCACCTGCTGAATAAACACACAGCAAATCACGAGTTAAACAGCTTGGATTGACGCCAGTCACTTCTGCCAAAACGCTAATTTTTCCTGAGCGAGCCGGGCTATTCATTATGCCACAAAAGGTCAGCAATTTGTTCAACTCAATAAAAATGTTAATAAAACTAAGAGCTCACAAAATCAAGCACTCAAAGGCTCTGCTTCACCCCAACATAAAGTGAATATGTGAAAGTGTGGGCTTGTGCGGCTGCGTCTCTTTAAGCACGATGTTGCCACTGCAGCGTGACGTAGGTCAAAGGTTGAACAGCAGCAGCTATCGAGCAGGAAATATAGCTTTGGCCTGGTCGTAATCCCGGTCAAACTCCACCAACTACTCAACGCAAAGCAGATATACACAGATGCTGACACACACATACACACACACACAGTTCTGTAACCTACAATAACCTAGAGTTTGCACCCCCGCATCAAAATCTCCAATTCCAGCTCGTACCCTCAACCCACTCCTCTTAATAAATGAAAAGACCCATTAGGCAGATTTCAAAGGCCGCCAGTGAGCTTATAATTACGTACAAAGTCTTTTAGAGGAAAAAAGTGATTACTCTGGATGCAAGTCTGGAAATAGGTGGGGGTGGGTTATTGCTAAGCAACCAGTCATTATCCTCCAGACTGGAGCACGGTGACCGGCCATCCGTCTAACTCCGGTGGCTCGCCTGGCTCCTGTGCAAACCCCCCTCCCTCCTTCCCCTCCGCCACTCTCTCTCTCCCCTCTTCCTCGCTCCCTCGCTCTCTCTCTCTCTGCCGTCTCCCCGTCCAAATACAAACAGAGATAAAGAACGCTGCAATCGCTCTTGACACACAAATAGGTTAACACAATAAAGCCGGCTTTGCCTGGCTCACTCGAGGGAGGAAAGCAATTCCAGCAGCAGGCAGGAGGTAATAAAACAGGGCTAGGAGTGCGTGTGTATTTGTGTGTGTGTGTGTGTGTCCATACATGTCCTCATGTCAGTCTTCCTATGATTTTGTATGTGAGTGGAGGCAGGCGCACAGAAGCTCTTTGGCCTCGGGGCCTAATATCCCACGGATTTTCAACCTTTCCTTGACACAAATAATAACAGGCTAGAAAATGACGGAAATTCCAGGCTACTCCTCCATTTAGATTAAGGAAATGGTGGCTTTACATTAACAATATAGCTGACCCGCACCCTACACAAACACATAAACATCTCCCTATGGGTCACATGTCGACCAGCTCTCTTGTAAACGGACTACAGCGTGGTTAAAATTCAACAAGTAGATTTAATGAGTTTTATCTCTGCACGCCTCAGCTTACGCTCCCTGATGCGGCTGCCAGTCCCGGCAATAAATGATAAAAATCTCCAGAGTTATATTAAATCGTGTCGCATTCACGCTGAAGTTAGGAAAATGGCAAAGTGGCTTTTGCAATTACAATCCAGACCAGACAACATTGTTTTCTCCAGTCAGTGGAAATTTCATTACCTTATACAGCAACTGCCTCAGAATTAGGTAATAGCATCTTTTTGTCAGAGACACAAACCGTCTGTGGGAGGTGTGACACTCTGCGAGTCTTATCCATTTTACAACAATATGCAGCCACTGCCAGTCACCGTCCAGATGCTGGTCAGAATATTGCTTATTCAGCGATATGGAGGAAGTGAATGAAGAAAAGAGCAGTCAATAGCTAATTCCTGGATTGACTGTAATCAAAAGCATTGAACCTTGATACATCCATGCAGCCAACGTATCTCTCCTCAGGCTATTATAGACTGATGACGTGGGTCACACGCGGCTCCATCGCTCGCATGTCAATAAACAGAGGGCGAGGCGAGAACATTTTCCTGTGGAAGGACTGAACTTTGAAGAAACCCCAATTAAAGCTTCTGGGAAAGTTTGGCGTGTTTAGGTCGCACAGGATGGCCATTTGTACGTGTCAATCAATTCTCCCTGCTTTTACCCGCTGTTCCTTCCACCAGGTAATCAAACAGCTGCAGATGTAAAGTGGTGGCCATTGTCAACAGGGAATAAATTACCAAAGCATGAAGAGAAAACATCTTATCTGGCTGATGTATTTCCTGCTTCTGCAGAAAGCTACAAAGCCCGAGGGAGAGCAGTCAACCAAAATGCAGGGGGATGGAGATTAGGATGATGTGCGGTTCCTTGTTCCATTAAAGTTTGATCTTCCTCAATAGCCGAGGAGAATCAGATATCTCCCATTCAAGATTAAAGTACACCAGCATAGAGGGAGAGATTAATCAGAGGCCTGCATGAGATAAAAACAGCCTTGCTTCTGGCATGGAAAACAGTGGCAATAAAGAGTTCAGCTGATAATGTGAAACATGGCGAGGCACAATAGCAAATCAAACAGCATGTATGGGCCTGCAAAACAAATCAAAGTGCCGACTAGACTGCGATACAGAGGCTGGAGAAGTGCAGCAGAGGCTGATCTGATAGTAACCGAGGCCTTCATTTTATTACTGGTTAAGGTTGGAGAGGGCGCGCTGAGAATTTTCCCATGTTGCTCACTGTCGCCAGGCTCTCATTCCCTCTACTCCTCCTCTCCTTGAGATCAATGGCGCTGGGGTGATTTCACAGCAGCCTGCACTGTCACCCAGAACAAATCAATGTGACCATGAGGAAGGCAAGAGCGGCATTGTTTTTAAGGAGAGCAAATTCGCTGTTGGAGAGCTTGTCAGATTTGCTTTATTCTCTTTCTTCCCCCAAGAACACTTTGGAAGGAGCATGCCTCCACTCACTTTTTTTTTTTTTTTTGACTGCATGGGTTATGGAGACAACTATGAGCTGCGCAGCACTCAGGTTCTCCACACTTAGAGCACTCACTCGCCACACATTTCTGCAGACTATATTTCACAACATGCTCGAGAGCATTTTCAAACAATAAAGAAAAATGGACTAACGGCCGTAACCGTTCCAAATTAAAGGCTGTACATTAACCTCAAGGCCTGGTGAGACGTGACTTCCATTCAACCTGACAGAGGGCGAGGGGGGGGCGGGCGAGGGACGGGAGGTCGGAGGATCGTCGCTGTCCGTCATGCTCTAAGTAGCTGCAGATAACCCCGGTGAAGAGCTGCCAACGTCTGCCATCGCGGTGGATCAGATCACATGAGCAGAGCGGTGGTCAGGTAAACCTTTTACTGCAGCCAGAATAAGAGGAAATCATCTGTGGATTAACCAGCGGAGAGAGACACACACACACACACACACAGTCGTGCTACCGTGAAGCCGTCATCACACAAACTTATTATTATTTAAAAGTATGAGTGGAATCTCATCCAGGCATCGCGCCACAAAACCTGTATTCATGAATGTGCAGCGATTTAGTTCATTTGTACAAGGTCAGTATCATGTGAAAAGCTGCTGCTTTCATTTCATATAGAAAATAAAAAACTGAATCCTGAGAATCGGCCTTGAGAGTGACCCTGAAACATTTGTGTTTGAGTGTTGTACCCCAAATTGGTCCAAAGATCAGAAGGCTGGGGAGAAGATGAGAGCTGCTCCTATGACAGTGTCAGCACGGTTAAAAAGACGGAGGGTCAATGATTCTCTGCTAAAATAGATATCATATGCGGTTTGATGAATTGTAGCGTTGAGGTAGAAATCTAAAGCATTAAGTCCTGGTTGTGTTCCCTGTAAAAAGGAATAAAATCAACTCCCCCTGTACAAATGATGTCAGATCTCATCAACACCACCATCTTCACTGGAAACTAAACATCTCCTTCACTTCACTGAATTCCCACTGTCTGTCTGAAGGCTGTGTTTGTTTCCCCACTATCGTCTGTGTGTTGCTTTTGTTTTATGTTGCTTTTTTTCCATGCTCCGTCTCCACATCCCGGACACTGATGCGCGAGACAAATCTCGCTGCAGGGACAAGGGTTTATACTAAATCATGTAGTATTGCAAAGTACAAGAAAGGCGGTGTCATTTTTGTTTGCCTGCACATGAAAAGTGTTCAAATAAAGACGCGTTAAAGAGACTTTTCCTGACATAAGACACTTTGATCAGGTACCTAATGAGCCGCTGTTGACACGGCTTTGAGAGAAAACAGTCCCGTTCGTTAAAAGTGTCCGATGAAATTTCCAAGTATAAGAATCTTTGTGTGCCTTTCTAGAATATCAGATGATCTAGAAAGGGTTGTCGTGGAGAAGAAACGTGCATTTCAGAAATATTTACAGCTGCAGTCCATCTTTCTATAAATGGAGTATGAACGGTAAATCTGTTCATTTGTGAATAAAAAGCAGCACTTTCAGTAAAAAACTCCACACAAGAACAGACCTGCATAGATAAGACACTTCTGACGTGGGGGTGGATCTTCAGTAACACACACACACACACACACACACACACACACACACACACACACACTTGTGTGTCTACTATTTTAGTCATCTTAAGTGCCAAAATGAGTTTTGCTGCCTCTGGGTAAGTGTTGAGACAATCAAGCCATGCAGGGATTAAAAAAGATTAATACACAGCGCAGGAAATTAAACTTCAGTGACTTTAACGATATTCATGAGTCAAGCTCACTGATTCACTTCAGGCAGGCACTTTAATAAGCAAAGAATACAGTAAGGGGCCCAGACGCTATCAATCAATCACACTGATAGGCAATTTGAGTTGCAAATTGATAAAATGCCATGCTTCTCTTAGTGTATTACTTTTGTTAATGCGATGGTAAAATATGTTCCAACTGTTGGCAGCCTGAACGAGTCCATGCAGCAGCAGACTGGATTTTTACTTTAGGGTTTTTCTTAATTTTCATCAGTAAGGAAAGGAAGACGTAAACAAACAGCTGGTGTGAGCAAGTTTTAGGAAACAAAAGTTTATAACATACAAATGGATCCAGGGGCCAGTTGATCCTTCGGCCCACCAACTTAAATCTGATTGGGCCCCTGATGTGCCCCTGGCCTGTCAGCAGACTTTTAAAAAACTAGTCACTTACTGGCAATATTAAATTAAATTTGTATTTATTTATTTTTGTACACAAAGTACTTGAACAATGAGTAATTTTCAAACTACATTCAATGAAGCTTAAAGCTATAGAGCTAACAAGGAATGATTTAAATGTTCACCTTACTGAATCAGGAATTGTGCATGGATGTTGGACATATAGTTGGCCCCTCTGTGTAAATTGTGGCCCCTACATGCCCCCCCCCCCCCCCCCCTGATTAAGAGAAATCCTTGATCCACCAGTGAGTTAAGGTTTTCACAATACACTGTGGACTTTTGTCAGTTTTTTTTCGTCCAGCGCAACAGGAAACGTGGTGAAAGTGAGAGGAAGGCATGTGTGAGTAGTGTTGAGCCTGCAGCGGGACACTTCCTAGGTCCAGTGTTGCAGGGAAAAAAAGAAGATCTAACATCTAAGCCAGAAAATAAAGAAGCAAAACAAAAGCTACAAACTCCAAAAGGTAATTCAGTGACCTAGATATTAAAGCTTTTCTGCCGTTCCCTTCTCCCCTGCCTTGTCCAACCATCATGTTGAGTTAAGGGGAGCATTATGCTGGGGAGACTATTTGTTTAGGTGAGGAGCAGCCGCAGAGCTAATATGAGCACAATTTGCTCAGCAGGTCATAGGCGCAGAGTGGAGGAAGTAAATGAGGCAGTTCTGCCCCCTCGGGTGCAGCCCCTGCCTCATACATCACTGGATGTTTTATTCAATACAGCCAGGAAGGCTCCATGGCAGGTGCCCTGACTGTGGGGGCGCCTGCCCTGCTGCTGCTGCTGCTGCTGCTGCTGTAGGGGCCCGGATTACATTCAGCCAGCAGCCTGTCTGAGCAGGACCGGGGCTGGCGAGGAAGATCAATTTTGAGGATGCTTGTAGTCTAATGATAAAACATTCCGTGTGCAGCTTTTTCTCTCACTGCACAGTCAGCATAAGGTGCAGGGCTCATTTGGGTGCAGTGTCAGCGATGGAGCGCTGCAAAGCAAACCACAGCACAAGAGAGGTTCAAAGTTCACTGTGGTCGGGAAACAGCCCAAAGTTTTATGAGCCCACACTCGCATTTAAATAAAACATTTGCTTTTACTCAAAGACATTCCGACGTGGCGATATTTGCATTCGACGGGAGATTCACAGGACAGTGACAAATTGCCTCCAGAGCTCAATGCAGCATCATCAACATGTCGCCGAGCGCAAAGTGAAAAGTTTTACAGCGTTACGCACACGTCCCCGTGAATTTTACGAGTCCTCTGATAAAAAGCCACTCACGATATGTAGGCACCATATAAAAGCGAATGTCTATCATTAACATCCGGGGTGGAAAAATCACTAATTGCAGCAGACACTGAAGTCACCCTCCCCGCACACACACACACACACACACACACACACACACACACACACACACTGACGCACGGGGGCCCACAGAGGAGAAATTCGCACCTTTTGCTCTGACTCCACCAGTGGCACACATCCCTGTGTGCGGTGCCTGCGGTGCACTGCCCCTCACAATACACTTAATTGCCAGCCATACTTGAAAAGACCAGTATCACACATCAAAGCGGCTCCTGGAGCCTTTCGGGAGTGGCTCCCTAACAAGTCGATTTTTACAACACTTCCTTTATTGTGGGTCACGCATGGAAACAAAGGCTCTAAATCTGAGACGTCGTTCAGTGAGCAGCATCCTGCGAGAGAAAACGGAGCATTTACAAACAGTCATTATTTTCCGCTGCGCCTCCGCTTCCCATCCCAAAGGATTCAGACCGCGGCCACGTTAATGGTCACAGACCGAGCCGACACGTTCAACACATCCGCAGCGCTCAAGAGAAATGTAGATGGATATTTACCATAAATTGCTCCGTGGTGCAGACTAGAACTCCATGCAGATTGTAGTGTTCACTGAGCAATCTGCCTGACACCTCTCCGGTCCAAATTAAAAAGGATTCATTCTGTTCTCCAAAATCCAGCAGGCGCTTCGTCGATGTCAGACGCTGATTAAGTTTATCCTCCTCCGATGGGATGCAAATATGCCGGTAACCCTGCGAATTAGATTCCACACTCTAGCTTCTGGCATGCAAAGTTAATAAGCTTCGCTTTTCCTCTCCCTCTCGACTCGGCTGCCAATTTTTGCCGAGTGCAAAAGCGCAGGTCGACAATTTCAGGAGCGTCCTCGGAAGGATTGCGCACCAATAAGTGCGCTTCTGGGCTTCTCGGTTTATCCTCCGGAACAGAATAAAAGGTCCTGGTTCCTCCTCTTTTATTTCCAAATAACAGAGGTGTCAGTAGAAACACTGGAGGGTCGCACTGCTACGCAGTATTCCAAAATGCTCCGGCGTTACGCATGGGTTTAAAGTGGTCCACCCGCTCACCACACACGACCTTATGGGAACTGTATCATGCAAATGTTAGTAATTTGTTGTTATATAGGCAATAGGTACCCTGAAAGAAATCAAGGCTGGGCCAAAGCAGCTGCCTGAAATATCCGAAACTGCTGCGATGCGATGTAAAAAAAAAAAAAATCCCGGCGATCAGGCTCTGCTCCGTCCGTCACTTTCTCCGCGGTGTCGGCAGCCTCTCTGAGCTCTTTCCCCACGATTCACACTCAGATTCCCCGCTGAGGCTGTGGACTGACCCTGGCAGCGGAGCTCCGGGATGCTCTCTTTGGTGTAGTAACCAAATAAGAAATGGTTAAGTGTGGATAACGAGCTGGGCTGCTGCGACCAGCTCCGGGATGTGGTCCTGCCCTTGTGCCGAGCTGCCGAGACTGACAATAACCCGGAACGCTGCAGACTGTCAGGCAGCACAGACCGCCCACCGACCAATCACTGCACTCAGGGAATAGAAACATTCCCACGGGTTGGCCAATCATCGGTAATTGAGGACTGTTTCCATAGAGATGCGTCCAAGCGTCTGAAACCACGTTGTTTATTCGCGGAAAAGGAAAGAAGCTGATCTGAATCTCGCTGGGAGGATGCAGATTGAGATCTTTAATCATTCTTTTATCCTTTACAGCGTCTCAGCCTCTTTCTTCCCCCCTCCAGCTGCCTTGTTAAAGGTTAAAGACACCGTCCTTTAATGACAAGACCTGGGTTCAAAACCTGCAGGAGGAGCAGTGCCCTTGAGCAACACACGGAATCACACTCCAAGCTGCAGGAATTCTGCTCCTCTGCCAGCTGCTCTGTGGGGAGAAATAAAGTATAATTATGCAACCTGAATAAAATTAAATGTGATTAGCATGTGGAATGAATCTACTGTTTATGAATTGGTGCCTTGAAAATGCCATTTAACTTAATTGGTTTGAAACTCCTATAGGACAAATATTCCATTCGTATAATAAGCCTGGCAATAATCAGTTTATAATATCAGAAGTCAGAGAGCTGGGTGATCATCAGGGAGCTACCTCGGAGACACACAGATTTAGTCAGGGATCTATTAGGATGCATTATTGGCACGTTTGTCTGAAACTATCTCCAATGTTGATTTACCAATATAGATATGGAGATGCAGGTCACAAATGATTTGTTACCATCTATACACACATTAAAAGCTCACCACAGAGGACAGTTGTGCTAATGATCCCTGGTGACACCCACAGCCCTCTCTGTTAACCAGAAACACCACTAACTCACACAGTTATGGAGCAAGACAAAGAGGAGAGAACATTGCAGCAAGAGAATCTTTGAAGAAGTGCGACATATCTGTGGCCACTTAACTCTGCAGGATTCCATCACTGACGCCTTCAGCTTGTGTAAGTCACAGGAAACCTTGCAAAACACGTGTGCTCTTTTGCAAAATGTCATTACAACAGTGAGGAAGTGGAGGGTTCACTTTGACTGAGGCCCTTCTTCTTCTTCTTCTTCTTCATCTTCTTCTCCTTCTTGCCGACTGTGTCCGGCGCACACAGCACACAGACCCTGCGACACACAAAGGCGGTACAAGCAATCACACATCATGGACTCTCATAATAAGCTGACGCTGGGAAGTGGGTGATGCAGCACTCAGCTTATGCCAGTGCTGATAAGAGCCTGAAAGTATTACCTCAGTCTGGCAGCCCGCTCCAAGAAATCCATCCTGAGCCAGGTCATCAATTCTGCCCTATCTGATTGCTCACCAATCCCTGGCAGCTCCATGTCGCTGTCCTGGCTCCTGCCTTTGAAATACTCTCTATGACTTGCACTTTCATACTAGTCCCTTTCACAGAAATATAGTTACAATCTGTGTGTGCATGTAGGATCTTTTAGGAGGCCTTGCACCGACATGACAAATAACAGTTGCTCTCCGAGACATAAACATTTCCAGAACAATGGAGCGCAGGGCTTAATCAATCGCTTAAATGTATTAGCTCCCCCCCCCCCCCCCCCCCCCAACCAGTGCTGCAGTGGACCTACAGAGCATACATTAAAGTCTCTGGAGTTCAATCATATCACCTACACCACGTGGCTGCATAGTCTATCACACAGATGAACAATTAATTGGAAAATACTCAACCAGAGCTGTGTTGTGCTCCTGCGAGGCAGGCAGGCGGGCAAATAAGCCATTTGATTAGCTGATAACCAGATGACTCAACAAACATTCAAGGCATGTTTACTGTGGTTTGATTAGAGCACGCCCAATACGCAGAAGATTGGACACAAATACTTTGTGAAAACACTCAGCTGTTCCAATCCCCAAGGCAGCGCGAGGGCACATAAAAACAATGAATTATTTATGGGGGAGACTAGCGAAATATCACAGTGGATAATTTTCTGTGGGCTATATTAAATGCAGTTTTCAAAATGATATGTCTGAGTCTGTGCATTTCCCAGGAATCATTCCCAGTGACAGGATCCAGAGGCTGGAGATTGGATATGAAATCATAGCAGATATTTCCCTGCCAATAAAGCTTTGAGCGTTTAACTGAAACACCAAAGCAAGGTTTATTCACATGGTAATTGAGCCTCCTTCTTTCTTCTTAAACATGATCAGAGGATATTTGCTTTGTCTCTGTTCAAGGTATTAGCTCTATTTCAAAATGAAAGACCTTGATATCAAGACAAGCCTTTGGCATGTCTCATCTGAAAGAGGGTTCACAATACCAATAAATCCAGGTTTGGTTTCAGTGGCAAAAAAAACACTGCAGCCTCTGTTTGAATGGGGCACCTCATAAATAAAGCTCTGGTTCTCCACCTCCAGAATGACATTAGTGACTAGTCTCCAAACTGAAAGCCTGATGCTGTTACAATTTGTTCCTGAAAGTGGACTCAGTTTAATTGAGCAAAGTTTAAGTCTCCACAAACAGCAAAGTAACAGGAAAAAAAAAAATCGATGGCAGCAGAGGCATGGAAAAAAGAGATAGCATTGATTTATCTGCCATTGATCGGTGAGGATCGCTGCATTGTGCCCTCCGGGTGAAATGCACGCTGTCTGCCAACTGATGGGGATGAATCTGAAAAGGTGTCAAGTGGTTAGAGGACACAGAGGTGGAGGATGAGATCGGGGGACAGCCAGAGGTGGCAGGGGAGGAAGAGTAGGCTGGAGAAGGAGCGAGGGCACGAAGTATCAAACAGAAGAAAGGCAGGAGACAAAGGGCTTGATAAGAGAGGATGATGTTACACGCATGACACCAGCACTATGCAGGGTTGAGTCTCTATAGTGTTCCGCTAACCGTATTTGACAGAAGCGAGAACAGATCGACATGAAAGCAGAGAGCTTAGTGAAAGAGCAAAAGGCCCGAAGCGAAATCCATCATATAAACCAAGACATCCGTTAAAACCAAGACCTTCTCTCCGCTGTTGACAATATCAGCATTCAAATGAAAATAACTCCGCTGACCCCTGTTTTAACTGCTGTAAGCACAACAGTGTGGACCATCCTCGATTTATTCACTGTGAAGTCAAAGGCTGTTGGCTACAATAATACTGTGTGAGTAAGCATATATCAAATCCCACTGTTGCGAGTGCTTGACAAGACAAGCATCTTTTGCAATATTTTAAGTCTCAGCAATTGGCAAATGGATGTTTCCCCGGAGACGTAATACTGACAGCCAAATGTTGTGGAGGAGAGGGGAAGCCAGGACAGAGATCAGAGGCCAGAAGACACCCAGACGAAGAAGTGTTACTCCTGAACTTTGGTATCTTTACGACATCCCCCCCCCATCTCCTCTACGGCTGAAATGTTTTACTGTCTACCCTGTCTATACGTCCTTTACACCAGAATTAGCAGCTATATGAAGGGTTTGAGACGTTGTTAAACTCACTACACAAAGGCGATTGACTCCTGTCCCGTTAAGGGTCATTTTTGACGTGGTCGCACACTATTCCCAAAATTCAAACTGTTTACGCACCAATGTCTGAAGGTTTCCGGCATGTCATAGCATCGCACTGGAAAAGGTGCTGCGTCAATGTGGAGACAAAATAAAGAAGAAGAAGAAGAAATTAACATCCTCACCCGGGTGTAATGTTTCTGTCACTGCCAGTCGGAGCCAGAACCGATAGAAGTCCACTGCAGAGTCATTTGACTCAGGAGTGAATGCAGATTGTTCCCATTGCAGGCAAAAGATCTTAGTGAATTGGTTTCAGTGGGTTTTTTGACCAGTGAAAAAGGAGAACAACATTTTGCCGTTGTGACCCCAGCTGTGCAGAAACCTTCAAAAAAGAAAAGTGAGTGGTTGGTTTTTAGAAACAGCAAAACATGTTTTTTATCCTGTGACCTTGCTATTGTGAAAACAGTGAAATTTCTTTTTATTTGTCGTCTATTTTTTGTGATTTTTATTCCTTCTTTCCTTTAACTTTCTTGTGTTCTTTATATGGGTGTTTTGTGTTCAAGGTGTAATTAAATGTAGTGACTGTCACTTGTTTTTTTGCGCTTCAAAAGGACAAGCTGTTCCTTTACAGCTTTGGTTGAGAGCGACTCTCTGTGCTTTGTAACCTTGTTTTTTTATCCAAGGTGCCGTTTGAGGGAAGCTGACTTGACTCCACACTAAGATTGTCACTTGTTTATGTCTTAGAAGGCTGTTTTTTTTCTTTTGAGCTGTGTTTTGGTTCAACCCTCCGAAGCATCTGGTTTCCTGCGTGTGACCAGTCACAGACGTCTTCATGAGACACACGTGAGTTCACACAGAAAAGCTGTTTGCACACAGGATGAGTTGAGGTTATGTTGTGAACATAAATGTTTGGGATGAATGTGCTTTTAGGTGGTGACTGTTGTTTCTAATCACAGACTTTAATAAGGCATTAAAATAACAGCAAATTGTAATTACAGAAATAGCACAAGGGTGTGGAAAAAGCAGAAGATGAGCTGGTAACTTGATGTAACAATGTCGGTTTCCACATTTTGGAAGTTAAAGCAAATATTTCAGACAAACGTTGTTTATTTCACATTGTCAGACACGGCTTCAACACCTGGTAAACCTTCCTCCACAGAAAACCTATTTGAATTTGTTGCATCTAATGTGAGGAATCACATTTCACAATAACTTAACATAATTTAAGACACCTTTCATGATGTATGTTGTGTGAGCTGCAGCTCCCAGCAGCATATTGAAAAGACACTTACCCAAAAAATGTCTAGAAACGACTCAACCTATATTGTGTATTTTGTTGATTTGAGTACTTACATTATCCAAAATGTATCCAACAATGTTCCAACCCAGAGGAATCCACAATATTATGTGAGGTAACAGGAAGTTTCATTTTGGTCAGTTTTTAAATGTGCCATATCCTGTGGCTTTGTTCATCGGCAAATTACACACGACGAAGGGGAAAACCACTGTTAGCCACTTAGCTGTTTTTTTACTTCCACTATTTATATTGGTTGCTCGTAATGGATCACATTGTTGTTTTGTAGCGTATTGTGAATAAAACATGAAGACATTACCTCATCGGTGAACACAGATTTGCGCCTCCCATCATTCTTCACAAATTCATCAAACCATAACTTTTATTATTGTTTAACAGGGTCTCTCGACCCTGTTATGACCAAAGTAACGTACAGTTGAGTTTTACACATGTGCTACAGATAAATCCTATATTACACAGAATTAAAGTGTTTGAATTATAATCTAACGACAAAATAAAGCACAAAATATTATCAACAGATGTTGCCGTCTATCAGAGAGGCCTTCTGGTGACAACACACCTACAGCTCACATTGTGTATTGATGCCCCGAGCAGCAGCTGGTTCAGGCAGGTCTGCCAAGAACACAGGTATCCTTCCTGTTGTCTGAGAGCTTCACATGTTGCATCTCTGCTCTCTCCATACAATGCAGCCTCAGCTCAGCACTGGTGTCCGTGACAGGTGAGGGGCCACTCTGTTAAGTTAAGACCTACTTTAAAAATAACTGTCAGGCTATCAGATATAATCAATATGTGTGAAACGACTGTGACGTGAAAAGGAAGACCGTTTTAGATGAGTTTTTACCTCTGCTCTGCTCAGCGATGATGATCTCTGCTCTAATTAGACCTTAATCTTCTTAAAAAGCAATTTCAATAGACGTTGATTAAAGCCCCTTCGCTGTGTCCTAGTTCCATAGCCTACTACATACTAACCACATTTCAAGTGTGTAGCGTGCTCACAAAAGTATGCATAAGCAAATAGCATAAGCATACAGCTCATACACAAATTGAATACCAGGATTTTGTAGCTCTGAAGGACACTTTGTCCCACAATGTAACACAAACTGGAAGCACTGAGAAGAAGAACAGTGAGAGAGCTGCAGGAGTGTTTATGAAGAAATATTAAAACTGAGGGGAAATAGTAATAGAGTGAACCACCTAACTCAAAACCCAGAATCAGTATCAAACATATCACATCAGTTTGACAAGGAAATCCCAAATCAAGATACAGCTACTAGCTTCTGTTGTCCGTTTGCCTTTACACCATAGTTCAATGTACATTTTATAAAATTGTATTATTCTATAATATAGTATTAATGTAAGTATTATTCCACCAACATTTGTGTTATACACTGTGTGGTATTGGGTTCTTTGCTTGAAATCTGAATTTACCACCTGATATGTGTTTTCCTGCCAAGAGTTAGTTGAAAAGTTGAAAGTTCTCTTCAGAAGTTGTACATGTGTACCCAGGAAATTGGACCTGGTTGTGTTTCCCATGTACACTTGTACAACTTCTGAAGAGACCAGGATGACGGAGAATCTTCACAGACACTCAAATGTCTGTCTGTTCGGTAACAAGTTAAAGACAGAAAACAGACACATCATAAAATCTGGAGACAGGAAAAAAACAAGCCCCGCTCTGTTTCAAGGAAACAAAACCTGCCTGTACCTCTTTGAAGCTCACTTTTTAACACGTTATATCAGGTATAAAAACAAATGAGGTGTAAAAACAAGGGGTGGTTTTATGGGGGGGGCGGAGTCGTCTGGCACGTGGTCTGTTACGTCTGTGATGTGTCAGTCTTTTAATGTGCGACACCTTCCAGCTAAATAGTCGGCGTTATGATGTGAGAGCAGAATCTATCCAACTAACAAAAAGAAGATTTCTAAATACTGTTTAAATGTTAAAGGTCCTGTTGTAAAGTAGTGGATGAAACATTCTTTCACTCTTCATTCACTCCTCTGACGGTGGCTGTATTACCTCTGTCAAGGTTATGTTTTCAGCTGTATTTGTTTGTTTGTTGTTAGCAGGATTACACAAAGACTACTGAAGCGATTTTCATGACATTTTGTGGAGGGGTGGAGCCTGACCTGACCCATGACAATTTTGGCAGATTTGGCAAAATGAGTGGATCAAACTTAAACTTGGACAGTTTGTACTGCATCTTCCATAACTGATCGAAATGAGGACTAGTGTAGCTATGTCAACATAGCCTGGCGTATTTGATGAGCTCGGCCTTTGCCTGCGTTGCAACTTTTTGCCTCATTTTGAATGAAGCTTCAGTTTATTTACCTATATTGCTAAATGTTTAATGACAAGCCACTACATCCATGGTAGTGTCTAGATATGTGACTGCATCATAATGTTCTCAAAGAGATGAAAACGTCATAAAGTTGTGATAGGTGGACGTAAAACCTGATTAAGTCAAATTATTGATCATCAGCTTAGTTGTAATTGTACAAAAACAAAGGAAAACCTTAATGATAACCTTTTAAAATGAAACACAGTTCATGTGTCCCATAGGTGGCCTTTGGTACTGAAACAAAGAGCACTACATGTCTGGATAAAACATTTGAGAAAATTCAGGGGGATTTAGTCTTCCCTGTTGTCAGTTACTGTAATTTGAATTCCTCTTGTTGCATTCTAAATTGCTTCTGCTTGTTCATTTCAAGTTGTGAAGGCAGCTGCTTGAACACTTTCCATGTCTCCCCATCTCAGTCAGTCAGGCTCCAGTGGACAGAGGGACGATCATCCTCTGCTTTGCGCAGAGCTCGGCTCTGCCCAATTCTGCACCTCCGTTCGCGAGTGATAGAGCACTATCAATTCTGACAGCTCCCCAGAGCCACTGAGAGTTGAGTGATCCTTCCTTTCACCCACCCTGCAACCCCAAAACACACACACACACACGTACAGTACACAATCACACACATCCACCTCTTCCCTACTGTCTGTCTCTTAAAAGGACGAGGGCTGGAAATGAAAGGCGGAACAAAAGCTGTCAAAGTAAAGAAAGAAGGGCAGAAGTGAGGATATCTGCAGGGATGCTGAGGACAAAGAGATACTTTGTCCCTCGTTACATTACTGGCTTGTGTTTAATTTGAAACAGACAGCTAATCACATTACAGACAACACTTGAGCGCCGCTGTCTACTGTAAACAATCACCACTCTGAAACTCTCATTGAATACTCCGTCCAATTACTTAACGCTATACAAATCGTCCTCCATGCAACTGAATTAAGAGGCTGAAATGATTACAGCATTCATTTAAAATGAGGAGTTTTAACTACAGGAGGTAATGACAATGATAAATAACGATTATGATGATGTAATGATGACAGTGATGACGTCCCAGCTTGTTACTTTTAGCCTTTATTCATACATTTGCCATTTTTACAATTATTTTTGACCTCTCATTGAGAAAATATAAAAATACAGAGAACATTTTTAGTTATTATTATTACGTAATATGAGTGAGAAGAAATAACATAGTTAAACCATTAAACACAATCTAGCTAATAGTTTATATTAGCAATCTGAATACATTGCTGACATTACAAAGTTGGTTTTATGTTTGGTGAGTTATGACTCTTCACTTCTTCACTTATATTTGATTGTTTTTAGTTGAACCCATGCTTGTTAACCCATGCAGCAGTTACGTAAAGGCCAAGTTGTGTTTCTTTCCACTTGTGCAGGTCAGAGCAGGTCCAGCATTTTCTTTCCTTTTAGCTCTGATTTGGTTTCCACCAACTCCTCCAGTGATATCTGGCTCTTCAGCTGCTAAATGCTCGGCTATGTTCACCAGATGGCTGCTAAGTCTGTCTGCTGCATGGTGCTGGGCATGTTAGTGCAAAGTAGGTTTTTAGAGGTTTCTAGGTCCTTTTGCCTGCTGCTCAGAGCTGTGAGTGAACTAAATCAGTAAAGTTGTGCGTTCAAAACAACAAGTTTTGGGGTAAACTCAAAAAAAAGTATATATTTAAAGTAACAGCAGATTTTTGATGAAAAGTATCAATGGTCTCATCACTACGATCAACACCTTTCATATAGAAAAATATTATAAAAATATTGATGCTTTGCAGTTTTGTTGAGGAGGCGCTTCACAGAGAGCAAACACTCACATTGCTGTTTGATCAAATGAAGCTGAGAGAAAATAAATTGTAGAAAATTACAGAGAATGAATGAGATCAGAGAAAAACCTCGAACTGAGGTCCCGGGTACAGGAAGGTGCAGCGAGTGAAAGAAACATGCAGTCAACTCACGAGTGAAGGGAAACCAACCGAAATAAGCAGCACACAATTAGCCAGAGATGGAGGTTGCTTTGTAAAAATTAAATAGTCAATTTCTCATTTCCCCGTGATATAATTGACTCGTGAAGTGGTGCATATTTGTTCAGCTACAATTCCTGTGTAAGAATCTGGATCCAAAGGAGCTCACGGGAATCCAGGTGTTCATTTACATGTGCGTTTACAGCTTGGTGCCTGCGTGTCAGCGGCGGGTTAAAAGGTGCTCAGACAGAGGTGAACGCCCAAGCTTGATGGCTGGTGCCGGATGTGGATTAAAATAACACCTTGACCCCTGTCCAGCAGCGCACACTCCTCTTTCTCCAGCTGTTCTGTCTCCACTACGCTTCACTTCCCTCACAGATTTTTTTTTTTACACACCCACCTGACTCCTTTCTATCTTTCTCCACAACTGCGTCTAACCTTTGACTCTTCCTACCACTCTTAATCCTTTTTTTTTGTTTCAGGGAAGGACGTCGGCTGCATTATTCAGCGTTCATATTTCCATCTTCATCATTCCTCCTCACTCAACTCTGACCTCAAAAAGGCTGCCTTTCTTTTGCTCTGTGAATTATTATCCCATCTTCTGTGAGACCTTGCCAATCTATTAATCTAACTTGCCATTTACTGTCTTTTCTCTCCAGCTCTGCTAAAGGTTGGCTGCCTCTCCTCTCACTCTATCTGTCAGTCAGTCTTTGTGTGCAAATCCCACATCTTTCTCCCCCAGACTGAATTATTCAATTTAGATGCCATTTGTTTCACAGTTGGCAATGGGGACTGCGTGCACTCTCCTCTACACAAACTGTGGCTCTAATCACCAACTGCACGCGCCCACCTCGCCCCTTCGACTGTTAATATTCTCTCGCAACGCAGCCCCATTTCTATTTCACATTCATTTTCTGTCCTTCTCCTCTGAATTAGCAGCATATGCAGTATGTGTGAAGAGGGTTTTAGGAGCTGTTGTCACCGGGGACAACTCTCTGTTTCACACATAGAAATCAATTTGTCGAGACGCACGTTTCACTGAAAGGTGCCATTAGGATTAGTTAATTTCAGCAGGGAGGGGGTTGAGGTGTCTGCATCCATGACCTTACGCTGTGTAAATGGTTTCCTCTAAAGAGTCAATTTTTGATGATGAAAGGAATGACTTATAATACATGGCCGACAAAATAAAATACAACTATTAATGTTGATAGAATAAAAAAGAATTCAAACTAAATGAATTAGAACCTCCACCAAGGCTCCATTGTCCTCATGAATTCAATCAAGCTGCGCTAAATTAGACACAATCATAGGTTCCCTTATTGTGCCTGATTGTTGTTTGTCTTTTATCAAGATCCATGAATTGTTCTCTGGGAAATCAGTGAAATATTTAAAAAATAAAATAAAATGTCACAATATAATAGAGAATGAATAAAAAAATGTCTGAATCTCAAATGTAGATAAAAATCATGGTGGAGGAAATGAATAATGTACGATAAACACAATGCAAATGTGATAAATACATATATCATTACTATTCATAACTCGGAAAATCAGATATCCCCTTATTTTATTCTCCGATATACTGTATGTGTTAATCAATACATCAGTTCAAAGTTGTACCTGTTCTTGCTCGGGGGGGGATGTTTTTTTTTAAATCCTAAAAGGGTTAAAATTATGGCCACTCCAATTCCATTACAGTTCTTTATGGCTCCCGTCAGGAATTCAAATGCAAGTGCTGCTGTTTGAATAGCCCGTCTTCTCCTATCCATATCGCATACAGCTCCGTCAACAATCATCCCAGTGTTCAGACATAGCCTCATATTATTTGTCTGCAACACTAATAACGATGCATCATTTGGAATATTTGCAACGTATAGATAGATGTTTAAACTTTCATGTTGCAAATTTCACACAAATAATCTGCTAAATTCCCCACCTGACACAATTTTTTGTAAAAAGTGTAAATGTCTGCAGGATAAATTGGTCAAAAGTCCTAATGCATCAGCAACACTTCAAAGATTCACTCCACCAAAGTTCAGATAAGATAATATTATCTTCTACTTGTCCCATGCACAATGGGGAAATTTGCAATATTACAGCAACAAGAGTCAAAAATAGGCATTATAATAAGTAACTTAACAAAACTTAAGTTTGAGGATAAGTGCAGGGAAATATAAAAAATATAGAAAATTCAGTCTGAATCACTGACAGTGGCTCTTTCTGGTGACGGTAATGCACTCGACTACCTGAGCTCTGACAAACGTGTGTCCTTTGGGCCCATCTAATCTCCACCAGTAACACCTCTGCTCCAGCTGCAAATGGAGGCAATCCGTTGCCTGGGCAACAAACTTCTCTCCTGGCTTCTGTCATGCAAATCCCCCGCCTGAAGAAAGGGCAAAAAGTTAAGGAAGTCGATCCAGCCACTTTGCAGAGTGGTATTACAGAGACAGGATTCAGTGCAGGTGGAGAGACTCCTCTCCCGACAGAGCTGCAGGGTTGTCTCGCTCTCATTTTCTTTCTCTCATGTTTCTTTCAATGTTCCCTTCTCTTCTGGAAACACAGTCAATATGGGATGGAAATATCACCAGTCTAAATTGCTTATTGGCTAACACAGACGCGTCAATTCAAAAATTCCCTTTTGTTAGGAACATTTTCAATTTTCAAAAAGAACAAACTGCATTGTTCTTTCATTTAAAAAAGATAAATACAAAGAGGACGAAGGTAACCACATTCAAAGCTGTGATAATAAACACAGTTAAAAGGAATGACTAGTCTGGCAAATTAAATCTTTGAGAGCTCCTGTGTGCCCAGAGACCCTCGCAGGGGCATTTTCTCCTCGGTGGCCTTAGAGCACCCTTCCTCCTAATGGAAGGGAAGCAGAACAGATGGGACACAAATTGCACTTTCATACACCTCAAGGTTCAAGGCAATTTCCCCTCTGTGCCTGTGAAGTTCTCGGATTGCCTCTCCATCCTTTGAGCCTTTCACTCTTCAAAGGGGTTTGAGTTTGTTCAGTGCCATGACTCATACACACACACACACACACACACTAAAACATAGCCTCCTGTAACACGGACATCCGAACCAACACACACGCACACAGACACAAAGCTACTTATCCCACCGGTCACCTCATATGTTTCATCATCACACAGTAATTTGTGTGGGCCATTTTAATGACCACACTGATTCTATCAAGGATGTTGACTAAATAAATAGTAAGATCACTGATCAGAGTACACGCCGACAATTTAAAATGTAGCTGTCTTTTTTTTTAAGTCATTACACATGGCAGGGGGTTTTGCAATGTGTAATGACTTTGATATTGGGCTTTGATATTGTTATATGTGCTACGATATCACCATGTTAGGTCGCTATCAGCAACCGAAAGAAACGCAGTAGACTTCCTGTCTTTTATTTGATGTTGGGCGTACAGTGTGCACCGCTGAATGGCCCAGGTGCTGGCGGAGCCGCTGAGGAGGTAATAAAAGACTTCAAGCAGTATTGTTTACTGCCCCATTAACAAACAAACATTAGGGCCCATTTGGCTAAATACTGCTGACAGAGAATATGGTGATCAATCACCATGGCAACCATCCCCATTAATTAATATTGCACCAGGAGATTTAGCAACGCTTGGAGGAAGAGGACAGTGCATGTGCACAGATTTTTGATTGGGTTTTTTTTTTGTCTTTCAGGGTGAGGGTGGGGATGGGGGTTGGGGGGTTGGATTTTTCGTTGACTGGGTTTCCACGGCACCATCTTTCATTTCTGGCCTTTGTCCGACACCGCCGGCAGAAGTAGCCTTGCTCTGCATACCAACCAAGGGGTTAACTGTGTCCCCAAAGCAATTACAGCCAATTGTGGAGCTAGTTACCAATTAGTGGATTAAACATAATGAGTCTGCCGTCGCCATGGTGACGGAATTTTTCAATGATACTTGTCAAAATGAAGAGCCCTTTTAAAAAAAATAGGCAGTGGTTTTAACAGATGGAGGCAGAGAGGTCCAGTTCATTTAGTACAATCATCACTTTAGTTTGGTATTGAATGTAATTAGTTGTTTTCATGTGAACTATGAAATGGAAAAAAAAAGAAAAAATATGTCAATTAACCTGCAGAAACAATGCAACCAGTAAAGGAGGCCAAGCCTGAGAGAAACCTGAGTGTTTTTAAAGCAACTGCAAACTCACTTTCAAGGTCTCCAACTGTTTTATTGTGTTTTTAGATTAGCCGCACTAAGGCAAACTTTGGCTTATATACAATAAGACTAATATGGAGGCAGGCTTGTATTTTGAACAAGTTGTGTACACTCAGCTTGCATGTTGTTCACTCAGCTGTCAGCCATAGTTATTAGACTGTTCAGTCATATGCATATTGCACATATACAGTACCATCTGTGCTTTTGTCCCTTCAGGGCCAGAGCTGACATATTACAGTGGGAAGACTCTTATTGAGTAGTATAATGGATTCAAAACTACAACATTTCATATCCAGTGTAATTTGATCGCTATTTAGTCTGGATATTTGATGCCCATTCCTCTCCCTTTATGAAACCGTCTGTGCAAACGGGGCCAGAATCCAAAAATGATTTATGACAGATTCATGAAGAGGGGCCAAGGGGAGAGAAACAGATTAGGTAGAAATCTGGAGAGATAAAGATGAGACGTCTGTCTGCTGCTGAGGGCAGCGAGACAAGCCCTGTCTGTATCAAGCTCAGGGAAATGTGCTCAGGGCCCTGACAGACAGCATCGAACCATCTCAGAGCTGACACAGACATCATCTTTCTTTTCTTTTCCTAGGGCAAGGGGAGAACTGTGACATTGCCAATTATAGTCCTTAGGCGGCCATCTTGTACTTTATTAAGCTGTTTCTGTGAATGTATACAACCCTGATGAAGGATCGTGGAGACTTTTCTTCTCTATAAACATGTCATCATATTTCCACACAGGTAGTGACACAGGAGAAAGGTTGATCGTGCCCAGAAGTGCTGGCAGTTGAAGCATCTGATAGCAGCTGGAGAAAAGAGGTCTGATCCTCATAAGGAGTTGCAAGGACAATCTGATTTTCCCAGTGTTCTCCTCTGCAAGACTCAGACACCCCTTACAGACACCCCCCGTTAAAACAGCAAACATCCAAAAACCCTTATCATTCAGCAACTGTCTGTTGGAGTCATATCACCATTACATCACCCAGGGCACAAGGGTCGGGCGGACTTTGACATGTGATCACAGAGAAAGTGTTGATGTCTTCTCACTGTGTAAACTGGCGTTTGTGCTGACAAATCAACAGCAGAACTGGGCTGATTCAGCCCATTTCTACAGTTTTCAGCTTCCATCTCCTTTTCATTTCTCCCCTCCTCTCAGGTATGATGACTGTCAGCCATAATGCTGGTCAGTGTGAGCCAGGCTGCAGTTGAGCAGAGTGCTGGAAAGGCTGTGCGATTACCTCTGCCCCCCCCTGCTGTGAGCACTGCCGCGGTGGAGGGACTGAGAGGTAAGAGTGGTGAGCTTTTAATACCAAGCACAATAGGGCACCTCAACCCCAGACAGGCACCATATTTACACTGGGCTAAGGCTCTCCCTGAGCCTTATGACAGAGCAGGCGGAATGATCACCCCTCGCCTTGCAGCCAGGGATCCATAATTCATGAGAAGAGGTGGATGGGGTGCAAACAGGGCATGCTTACAGAGAGAGGGGGGCCGCCGCCTGAGGAGTGTGTCCTGAGCCCTGTGTGTCTAAGTAATTAAATGGGATTAGGTATGCGCTGAACCCATTTTCAGAGAGATTGGCTGGCAATGCCATTATTATTGGAAAGGATCAGAGGAGCTTATAGGCATTGGGGAGAAAGGTAAGTGAAGAGAGAGGTTTGAGGAGATTTATTAAAAGAAAAACTACTCTCTCAAATGCGGGTGGCAGATTGCAGACAATAATTTTTTACGTTGCTTTTCCCCCTTTAAGAGACGAAAGGGTGAGAGAGATTTGGTCTCATGGTTGAGCTTCCTGTGGAAAGAGACGTAAATACGTCAAAGAAACCAGGGCTAACTATGTCCACAGACTCTGCACCTCTGCTCTACCCAAAACATCCGTTTCTAATTTGTGTGACAATGCCACTGCGGATGGCACCTGATTTGCAAGAGGGTGCCCGGAGCAGAATTCATTTGAATAAGCACACATCCGAGTTATCAGGGATCAGGAGGAAGAGCTCACAGACAGACACGGTGCTACCTCTTCCCTCAGTAGCTCAACACCTCGACGCACTCGGCTAACAATGTGTCTCCGTGTGCACCTGGATGGTAATCCTACCAACACAGCTAACAGAAAGGTCCATACACAGCCGTGCATTGTAACCCAAACATCTTATTCCTAATCTGAATGGATGGTAAATCCCAGCTAGTGTGCCCTACCGACGGTTGATTTCTTCTTGCCAGAAGAGCTGAAGCTCCTTCTTGTTTGTGCCTCCTTTTCCCTTAACAGAGAGAACCTTTTGGCGACAGCAACCCTGGGAGATATGCAGAAAGCATGTCCCCTGGGGAGAAAAGCTGCCTCAGGCTTCAGAGAGCCTATTTACAACAAGCTGTGCTTGTTACTTTCATCAAAATAGAGCACTGAGCTTTCTCCTGCCTTGTTTTTTTGTGCTTTTGGCAGGAGGTTGTTATTGTAAAGCACTGACTCCATTGTGCTCAGCAGTGCGTTGAGAGTCTAGCTGTCCACTACCATGGAGAAGACAAGAGAGAAGAGATGGTTGGACGAAAGGAAGACACCTTTTTATTTTCCCTCCCGGAGCCGCCGGTGTGTTTTATAGACTGAGGAAGAGTCTTTGGGAGGTTTACAGAAATCCTGCTCAGTCACCGAATTTCCCCAACCTTTGAACCTCAGCTGTACTCCATCAAGTTCAATTAGAGGATCGGTGGTCTCTGGCGGGCACGTTTGTCATAATCTATTGGGTACGGTGCATTCCAGATATTGAAGGAGAGGACAGAAAATCAATAAACTGGATTGGGCTGCCAGGCCCAGAGGGAGGTCTCCTTACCCTGGCTTGTGTGGCTCAGACTCAACTCTCCTCCATCAAGCTTCTCTTTTTTACTGTTGTTTGGGCCATCAAATTGAATTTCATCAAAAGGTCTCAACAAAAAAGGTAAGATATATAGCATACGGCTTTTGTTATCCACAAACTCTCGATTTGTCCTCCAGACAAATATGCAATCACACACAGTCGATGGTCAGGAAGGCCTGATGTTTGCTTTGGATTTTATAAAAAAAGAGCAAATACCGTCCAATTTATCAATCCTGTAGACTTTACACAGACTCACATGTTTGTTAGTCATTAGAAATTTCATGCATTGGTAAAATTCTGAAATATTTCAAACGTGTGTAACGTGTCAGATGTGTGTAATGAGCCGCGTCGATCTGACAGATCTTTGGATCCTGCCTGTTTCTGTTTGCTCTTATCAACCATGAGCAGAGAACAGAAAGGAACTCAGGAAGGAATCAAGGTCAATGACTCCTTGACAACCGTTCCATCTGTGAGGTATTATCATTTCATTACCTGCCCACATCAATAGCCACTGCTGTTTTCTTTTTGACCCCATTTCCATAGTAACTACCAATTTATTGTTTGTAAGGGGCCAATCATTCTTGGACAATTGCCTCCTAATGATGCAACATCAGTGGCAGTGTTCAGCTGTGTGAAAACTGTCCGTGTGTATGCGCATGTGCGGGTTTGTGTATGTGCGTGTGTATGTGCGTGTGCGTGTGCGTTCGGAGGACAAGGCTAAAGGTGATGCATGCTGTGTATTGTTCCTGAGAGGCAACAATCATTGAAACTGTGTGCCGCTCTCCCACCAGGCCAGAGATTTTCATATACATGACCGTGGAGCTGATCTGGGTATTGTCGCTGTCACCGTCTGCCCCTGCGCTCGCACCCACACTTACATCTCTCCACCCTTTCCCTCCTTTACCTCAAGTATGTAGAACAAAAGAGAAAAGAATTATCACCCAAAGGAGGTGGTCCACCTAAAAAATCTATAAAGTCCTCCATCAAAATCAGCTCCCTCGTTTTATGAGGACATTAATCTGCTGCTGCAGAGCTCTGCTCTTCAAAGCACCTTGACAGTGTGATTGCCCCTTTTTTTTTCCTTGTGGCTGCTGTTTCTTGTGTGCTTTGTTATACAAAATCTCAAAAGTTTATCAAACGGAGGGGAGGCTGTAAGGAAGCGACAGTGCCTCAGAGAGAAATAAAGGATGAAGATGAAGAGAGGACAGAGATAGATAGAGAGGAAGAGAGGAGGGAGGAAAGAGCAGCACTTCTGAGTAACAGACCTGCCAAAATAAATTCTCCACGGGAAAAACAAAACATCCTGTGAAATAAAACTCTAGCATCCCCTTCCAAAAATGCTGCAACCTTCATCTATTACTCTCAAGTGTCAGATAAATGTCTGGGAGAGATGGAGAAGTCGTCCTTGCAGCTGTGCTTTCTCCAACTAAACTCTGCATCTGCCCTCTCCACCACCAACACGCCACACACACACACCGTACACACACACACACACACACACACATTCACCTGCATACGAGCTGGGGCAGTCCAGTGAGAGCATCTAGGTTAGACTGTACACCAATTTAATTGGCTGTCTGTAGGTGGGGAATGAGTGATATCTGTCAAAGTAGCGAGCACGAAGAAAAGGAGACAAATTTAAAGATCCATCTGTCCTGCAGGATTGTAGTGTGTTCCCGTTGGTCATGATAAATGCAGCTCACGGACGCTCCCCATCCGATATTACAATCTGATTCATCCCTGGCTGTGCTCAGTGGGCCCAGGAAAATCTGCCGTGGAGATTATTTACGACACAGCTCTGTTCTTTAACAGCACTGTGGCGTGGAGAGTGTTACCAGGGACAGGAGCGACACTGCTCTGCTTAGTGAATGAATTAAAAGAGTAAATGAGGGCAGTAAGCAGCGAGCATCACGAGCAGGACTCCACTCCACTTAATTATGACCTATTGGCCGTAGCGCCAGGACTCCTGAGCTAACAGGTGGGGTAAGTTGTTTTCAACTCTGCAGAAGATTGTCCTTTCTCACGTACAGGAACATTTTGGGAACATTCAGGTGAGGGATGACGTCTAACGCCAAATGCCTGCAAATCTCGTTGTCTTTCCAAGTCGACATCTTCGTCAGCATCTTCCATGTAGAGACCTCTTTTTCATCCTGAAATATTTGTTTTCCTCCAGTTACATCACGTGTTAGAAACGCCATCAACATGCCGAGTCACTCGCTGTGACTTTCCCGGACATTTTCATGCTGTGATTGTGACATTTTACAAGGGGGCCGGCAGGAAAAGTTCCAGAAAATATCCAGAGCAACTGAGTCGGACATTTAAATTCTCACATACAGCCCCTCCAGGAAATATCAAAAAAATGTCCAGACTTCAGTACGTGTGTGAAAGCAGCTACAGAGGGACGCTTCCAGGCGTTGTCTGTTGTACAGGGAGTGTTCGGAAAGGATCTCAGGCTCAAGTTATGTGCTGTTGATGGAGAGAAGGCAAATAAAATGTGTGCAGAATAATCTTCGCTAAGGAGGCTCCACTCCAGTCGTTTCATTTAATAGCCTGTGCTTTTTTTTAAAGATTCACTTCGTAATCACAGATGAGAGATGTGCACATCAAACAAGACGAGCGACTTTGGTCTACACAGCTGCCTTATAAAAAGCAAACAAGCTATAAATAAAAGAGAATTTTATAGAGGGGCGTCTGTCGGGCATGTGGGGTTGAAATAGGGAGAGAGGAGTAGAAAGGAGGAGGAGAGGAGACGAGAAGAAAGGGAGAGGAAAGGAAAGGGAAGGGAAGGGAAGGGAAGGGAAGAAAAGGAGAGGAGAGGAAAGGAGAGAGAAGGGATGAAGTGAAAGGGAAAGGAAATGGGGATCCAAGACATCAGAGAGCACAGTGCATGACATTACCTATTATGAACACAACGTCATGCTATTTAAATGTGATGGCAGGAACAGGTTGGCTCAGGGTGGGGCTGGTGTCACTGCTGGTAATGAGATCTTTTGATGTGGCTGATAAGGGGGGACTGAATTGGGGAGAGGGCCCTCTGGGGGGAAGGGAGAGGACACCCGGCCACCGCAGCCACAGCAGAGGAGAGGAAGAGGGGTATAAAGGAGAGAAGTGTGGGTGGAGGCAGGAAGCAGACAGGACACAAAGGGTTTCTATAAAGCCTGTTTTATACTAGTTTCACACCAAAATTAGCAGGTGTATGTGGATAAATCCACTAAAAAAGTCAAACGCCTCCCTTTCCCATTGCCAGGAGAGGAAGTTTCTGTTATTTGAGGTTTTATTTTGCCAGTCAGCCATTTTTGACATCATGAAAGTGCTGCATGTTGTTCCCGAGAAAAAAAGTACACGTTCATGGCTATTTGTGCGCCAACATCTGCAAGTTCAATGGCGTGCCTTGGAAAAGGTTCAGCATCAGCGTCTAGACTTCCAAAAGAAAGAAGAAGACAGAAACGTGGGTTTCCACCCATGCCAATCAGAGCCGGATAAAAACTTGTGTCTACTGCAGAGTTAAAGGCTTTTTCCACTGGTCAAAAAATCCCTAACGCCAGCTAGCATCTGGCTCTTGTCTACAATGGGAATGGATTCAATCGGCATTCACTGCAGGGTCAAATGACTCTGTAGTAGACACAGGTTTATATCGGCTCTGACTCAGTTCAGCAGTAATTTAGCATAAAGCAAGGTGAGAGAGAGCCTCTGTTTTGGGCGTGCTTGTGATGTCGGTCATGACGCTGAGAGGAAAAAAACTGAAAGGCCAACTCCTGTACTGGCTACTGAGTTAACCCCCTTCTAAAAAAACATGTATACCTGCTAATTTAGTCATAAAACACGTCTAACTTGACCTTGGAGTGAATGCTGATTGTATCCATTCCCATTGGAGACAAAAAACAGTGTGTCCAGTGCAAAAGAGGCTTTATACTTCTGTGTACAAGGTGTCTTAATTTTATTCAACAAATGTGAATAAAGAAACACATCCTGTATCAAACATCATGCTGTGCTGCTCTAGCAACTGTTGTGTGTGTGTGTTCAACATTTAAAATACACACACGTGCACACACTTTGTTCGCTGACCTTAGGAGTGCTACACTCACTCCAGGTGTCTCGCTGGGCCACTCTGCCATTAACAGAAATCTCCACCTGCTGTCTCTGCGCAGCCTTGGCTCTCTGTATTTCAGACAGAAATCAATCAGGGCGTCAAGTCAGCCATCGTCAGCTTTACAATGTGTTTGAGTGCACACCCACTGTGCACGTGAAACGCACACGCTCACACAGTCGCATATACCAACACAAACAAAAGCAAACAGGCGCCGCTTGATGTTTTAGTTTTAGTTTTTTTTTTTTTTTATGGAAAACAAAGTGCAAAGACAGAGAGGAATAATTTGACAGAAAGCAGGAATGTGGCGGCGTGTGTTCCGAGGCCTTGTACTTTTGACACCTGCGAGCGAGGCGGTGTTATTGAAGCTTACTTTGAAGGCAAGGGCAGAACAATAATCAAGGCCTGTTTCTGAAAACACAGAGGAATCTCGGCGCAAGATGTTCTTTCTGATTGAAAACAAATTGGTTTTATTAGCGGTGTCACCTCACATGATCTTACATACCGAGAGGCATTGGTGGTCTTTGATTTTTTCCGGGGAACTGCACAGAGATAGGCCACTTTCATCTCTAAGAAGTTTGTTGATTTTAAGCTGGGGAATCTTGAGCTGATCAAGGCTCCTTTTGTTTCTATCTCACCATCAGGCCAGGTGTGGGGTTATCGTGAAAGCGGTTGCCCAGCACAGCTCGTAATCTACTGGGCCGCTGAAGACGAAGCTCCAATATCGTAATCAATTATCAGCGCCCTCAAAATAATCAGGGACGATCTCCTCCTCCCACTGTTCCACACAGACGGTCCAGAGTGCACAAAACAAAGGATAATAATCTACTGAGCTGTTGCTTTGAAAAGCAGCAAAAACAAGGAAAGTTCTCAGGAAGAAGCTGCGAATAACACATAAGGTGAAAAAAAAACACAAAGGGCATGAAGGGAAAGTCAAACCCCTACTTGTGTGGTGTTGACAGCACGAGGATATTTACAGTCAACGTCTGGGACAAGGAGCTGCGTTTCACCTGGAGACCCATAAGCTCGGAGGATCATCAAAGCAACAACTGCCTCAACCTGGCGTGTGTGGGCCCGTGTGTTACACCTCATTTCCCCGAGTCTTCGTGTCTGTAGGCAGGAAAATGACTCGGGGCAAACATTCACATTTACACACCAGAGGTGACGTGTCTTCCCTTATTTCACATCAGCAGCGCTCCATATGGAAATCTGACTCACACTGGTAGTTAAAGTGCTGCGGCTCTGATTTACAAAACTGTATTGACGATATCATCATCATATATATGATTTCATTAATTATTATTCTGTGACTGTTAAATTAAAACAGCTCAGTCAGTTTCTCAAGACTTGATCAAACTTAATATTACATGACGATAATGAATTTACATTAAAGCGATGTTAATGTTTACCATAGGGCTTTGTTTCTTTTGTTGTAATAATCATTATTTCAGGATTTCATTGTGCTTGTTCATCAAACGACACAGTCCTTGTTTTGCTTGTTAAAGAAAAGAGCTTTTTGTGAAACATGCTTATTTGCCCCCACTGAGATGTGAACCTTGATATCAGCGTCATGTTTGTGCATAAACTATAAAGCTACATCCTGCAGGCGATAAGCAGAGCTTATCATAAAGGCTGCAAATAAGGGAAGGGAAACTGATTCTTAAAGTTAGGCTCATTAATAGAAATATGTTACATCTTTTTTTATTCTGTGTATCAAATGTTAAATGGAGAATAAGGTTATTTGGCTGAGCTTTTGACTTTGTGTTTACACTGGGGTTTTTCTAAGGATTAAACAATTGAGATATCTATAATGTCCACTGGGGTGGGTGTATTTTATATTTCTTCTATCTAACTGTTTCTTGCTGTTTTCAGTCCTTATGGTAAGCTTTAAATGTAAGATGCAGATGAGACAATGGTATTTATCCTTTAATCTACGTTTCATTTGTGAATCACATTATTTTTGTATTTTCCAAAAAAGTGAAAGTACTCCTGCGTTCGACCATACAGACGGGAAGCTGTGGGAATGTAGCCTGGCTCTCGTCAAAGTTACCAAAACAAAACACAGATAAACTCAAATGAACCTGCATCATGCTCATTTAATCTGTGCACAAACAGAAACTTTGATACATTGTACTGGTTGGTTCCCAGTCTTGATGTTAAGATACGCTAAAGACCAGAGTCCATCATTTATGCATTACTCCATGTATGCTACATATATATTATCTTTACATCTCACTATCAAGATGCAGAAAGATATTTTTCAGAATTGTAAAGCCAGGTGAAAAACCTTCATCCCAAATGTTCCATCTTTGTCAGGCACTGTGCTAACACCAACAGTATCTCTTTACAGAACCTTTTCCACCGGTTTTCATCTCAGTAATTTGCTGCTCATGCAAGTTGTTTTCATGCTTTGTGAACACCGCAGAAACCTGCAGCAGGAGTCAGTGGGTCACAGCGGGGGAGGGCGGGGTCCTCCAGCTGTGAAGCTCAATTTACCCACAGGCCTCTGCCACGGCCTCTGCTTTGGTACAAGTTTCACTTCCTGCCCTCCACCATGACAGCAGGAGAGATTCTTTAAATCTTCCCTTCTACAAAAACTCTTCTCTCAGGCCCAGGTTTCCACCCGGCCTGCCCTGACATCCCCCGCATGCACGCTGCAGCTGTGACCTCAGAGCTCTCTGCACCACATGGTGGGAGGAGGTTACAGCGAATGGAGAGCATGGCATGCAGGGCTGGTTTCTAACTAGTGAAGACTATTTTTGTACATTCACTCTGTATTTTACAGAAATGTCACTGATATCATCCTCTGATGTTTCTGAAACTTAGGAAAGTTCAAATCCAACTTCTTCTGTATATGGTTTTATGGAATGAAATGTGATGTATGGAAGTGGTTAACTACATATCTAAATAACTGCAATAAATCAGATGACATATGTGGATAAAAGGAGGTGAATTTCCAGTATGAGCTATAGGACTAACTCAGAGTTAGTGACTTAGTAACTGTTTAGCATCATGAAAAAATCTAAAAGAGTTGAAATTCAGATGATACCACTATCATCTGTTTTCTCTTTATACTGCAAACTATAATTTAGCTTTGGCAAATGCTTGACAACACCTTTCATTTCAGTGCAATGTAGTTGCTTTGCTATAATTGTGCCGTAACAACATTAAGACATTATTTTTTAAGCAACCTACCAAAATTGGTTTATGTCTTATTTTATTAGTTAATTGTTTCAAGGAATGATTAAATACACTTAGTATAATTCATAGTAACAAAAATGGTCAATACTTTGTTTCTTCAAACACGTGTAACCAGCGCAGTTAGTAAAAAGTTTAGAGGGAGAAAGTAGAAACCTGTCTGCTCCTCTTTCTGTGACAGTGTTTCTTGAGTTGATGACCTCTGCTACTTAATTTACTGTGGTGAGGTGAAAACAAGCTCCTCCAATTCCCAGCAAACACCCGAGGGCAGAGCTCGCTCCTCTCTGGCCCGCGGGGTCATGACCTCTGTATTTTTGAGGTTCATATGTGGAACCGCACATTTCATCAAAATTATGGTTTTAAGGTTTTGCATGCAGAACAAAGGGCTCTGTAAATCATTACTAATCAGACACCGGGAAGAAAATTAAATCGGCGGAGGAATCAATGGACTCAGATCAATCAGTGCAAAGGACAACTGATTTGGCCCCAGAGAGCTGTGGAATTCCAGAGGCCATGCAAAGGGCCACGGATCGGTTTCCACTTTATAGCCACAGCTGTCAGAGCTCATTCCCATCAAGACGGACCACCGTTTCTGAAGGTAGCTCAGCTGGGCTTAACTAAAACAAAACCTTAGAGGGCAGAGTAATCTGGGGCAGAAAGCAGTCTGATGGAATCTGACTGGATAGACAGAAGATTAAGGTGAGATCCCCCCCCCCCCCTGTCTGTCTCAGCCCCTCTGCTCTGCTCCTCCTCTAGAAGTGGATGGATCTACAGTCTGCAGATGTGCAACAGATGGCTTCAAGTTCACTTATGGCTCATTTCCACATCTTTAAAGGTCACGGGCAACCGCTCTAGCGACACCAAGTGCAAACATTTATCACCATGAACGATCCCATAATGGTAGTAAAACATAATTTAGATCGACTGGTCTGGTATTCTGGCCGTGCACAAGCATAACATTATGATTATAATAAAGATCCAATGAAATGAAAAATAAATAAACAAATTAACACACATTTGCCAAATTGAATTTAGGTCCCTGTGTTAGTTGTTCATTTATCTTTTTTTTATATGTTAGATATTGGTCAAAAATAATTTCAAGTATCAAAACCTGTTTTTTCTTTTCCTGCAAAACGATTTCAACAGTTTGACGACTCATCCTCCACTCATGGGTGTTTACATCCACTCCTCCCTCCCCCTGACTATAAATTACTGACTGGAGCACGTGAAACTTTACAGTCCAATTCATCTGTCGTGATAGCTTTACTGTACACGTTAAGATCTTCCCTGTTAGCTACTGAAAACACCAGTCGATATCCGTGACTATTCCCTCCGTAGCTTTGTGTTTTTACCACAAACACATATATACTTTGAAATTAAAAAACGCCCTGTCATCCATTAGATTCGTTCATCCATCCATTCCTGTTTCTCTTCATCCATCTGTACATCCAGCCATACCCTCCTTGAGCCATGCTAGCAGTGAGCCTATAGACACTCTGTCTATTGGTTGGTCCAATGCTTAATTCACAGACAGAAATATGTCATATATAATTATACAATTACAGAAGGATTTCCATCAAATATTATATAGGCATCCATGGTCCCTTAAGGATGAAAACTAAATGATTTTGGTGAACAGTTAACTTTTTATTTAGTGCTATGAAAAGGTTGACAGGTTCATCTTTTTGTTAATCATCTTATTAAATATGGGATGGAAGGCCTTGAAACTTGATACAAATATCCATGTTCCCCAGAGTGATTATCTGATTTCTATTCTGACGCTATCATGCATTCAATTTTTTAATTTATATGCAATACTACTCAGTTTTAATTTGTTTCAACTTCTAATCAACAAATGTTACCTTACAGCTTTTTACAGTTGATCAATGGGAAATCTTATATTTTGTATATGTTTCTGTGATGTCTACGATATGTTGAGTACATGATACATTTTCTGAAGATAAACATTGTATGTTACAATAGATTTTAGCAGTAAAAGCAATAAAATGAACATTTCCATACTTACAAAATAAATTGAGCTCCACACTGGAGCTCAATTTATCTTCAACACTTGAAGATGAAAAGTGACATTAAAAGTAAAACATAGTGGAAATAGTCACCTTCCTTCTCTAAGACCTGTGTCGGACGTATAGAACGTGTGTTTACCCTCACACACATCTCGTACAGTGCTGCCCTCTTTGCGTGTTTCGTAGAAAACCTAGTTGTGAATTCCACTAATGTTTCACCTTGTTAGAAGTTTACAATTACTGCACAGACCCATGAGGCAAACCTAATCTCAAAGTGAGGGGAAATCTTCTATCATATCAAACGAAATTACTGTGAGCTTTTCTCAGCCTATTCCGATAAGATACAGATCAGCCAAATAGATTGGCTTTTCCATTATCTGCACAGAGATCTTGGAAGGCAATGGGTAGATAATTTGCTAATGTTTCCTGTGACCTCCCCGGATTTAAATTATGTCTTTGGCTACATGTCAACTCAATCCTTCTGTTTACCAGGGAGCAAGCTCTCAAAGAGCCATTAATATTCACTGCAACATATCTGTCTTTTCACATATTTCTTTGCAGGTGTTTATTGACTCAAAAGGAGAGCGGTGTCCGTGCTACTTGGAGGGTATGGATTGAGCTGGCCGAGTGCTTTACAGACCTTGTGGGTGTTCGGAAAAGAAATGACAGAGCCGGAGAAAAGAGGGAGAATAGGAAGAGCAGAGAGGTTGGCAACAGGGGAATGATAACATAATTTAAAACATGGAAAATCACCTTTAGCTGCCTCAGATGTTGAGGGAAACTAGGCTACTGAAGTCCAATCCATATTTCAATGAACAGAGATCTACTCTCGTATTCCTGCATTTTGAAGTGAGATTCAATTATTCTAGGTCTAATTAACAAAATGTAATGAGCTGCTTTGATGTGGGAATTTACCGAAATGAACGTGGTTCAATAATTTTAATAATAGAGTTACATTGTCTTTTCTCATTAAAACAGTCACTTAATTCCGTCCCGTCCCGTTTTTATCATGAATACACGGCAGCGCTCCGTGAGCAAGGAGAGAGGTTAGCAGCTTAAATGTCGCTCATAAACAATTCAGCTTCATTAAAATATGCAAACATGTACACATAAAAAGCCTGGATTTCTTGTTTTGTCGTGTTTAATTGCTGCACCGCACCTCCCTCAATATCAGACTGCAAATGATTAAATTAAACTCAGCACGCAGATGAAAATATTTACACCACATGGGCATTTTGTATCGGATCAGTTGTCTGTTGTAAGAACAGTGTGACCTGCTCATTGTTATGAGTTGCAAATAGTGTCGCAGCAGCTCAGCACCACTGGGATGTTCTCTGCTCCTGGAAAGACACATTTTCTACCTCCAAACAAATCAGCCTTGATTATAACAAAACCTTCCCGAGTGGAAACTTGTCAGAAACATCAGTACGGTCATTAAAAGAGGACTTGAATTCCCCATCGGCCCCGGCAGGAGAAAAGAAAGTGCTGCATTGTCACAAACCTTATCAAAACTGGCCTGACAATGACGGAGTGACAGCTCGGACTATGCTGACTTGTATTACACAGCACAGAACAGGAACACCAGAACCAAAGAGAAATGAGGGCAGCCGTTATTTCATTCTGCAATCATATATTCTAAAAAACCTCGCTCAAATTTTCATTTAGCCCAGCGCCACCCCCTCCTGCTGGAGTTATTAAATCAGCTGGAAGCAGTGCGGCTCTGTCACACACAGTATTAGAACGCCATCCCCCCTCCTATTACCAGGTGCAGCCCTGTGATTTAAAGCTTTGATTCTGTTCAAATGACAACAAAGGTGAGCCCAGAGCTGACACTCCTAATTCATCATTCTCTGCTTGATAAGAGCGGGATTAATGCTTTTAATGCGACGGTCGCAGGCAATCATCCATTTTAAAGCTCGCTCCCTGGAGGATGCAGCTAAAAAGGGAAAACACCTGAAACACAGGGTGGGGAGAGGGCACATCACAGGGATGTGCTGACTTCTATAAGGCCTCTTTATAGATGGTGCTGCCTGGCTTCCTCCGCGCTACCAGAACCCTGCCCTGTGGCCTTGGCCCTGCATCCAAGGAGCAGATGGTTGCAAGACCCATGGTAAAGTTTGACCTAAATGCTGAAATCCAAAATTCAAAAAGCGACCGGAATTGCCCTCCTCACAAGCCATCCTCCCCATATCCTCTCTCTTGCCAGGACCACCGCAGGGGTGAGGCTTTCAGATACACTCCTGTGACCATTTGGGATGTGTGTGCAGAATTCAGCCATATTTAGTACACATTTTCCTGCCTTAATAGCTCATTATGTATTCACTCCATGCCTAATTTAACATCTGCTGACTTCCACACCCTTGTTCTATACCCCCTAACTTGTGCAAACACATGGGAGTTGGAATGAAAATGATCCATTATCCACATGTGTCTGGACAGAGTGAACCTTAGCCCAGCTGCTTCTTGCTGTAGCTGCAAGCTTGGCCTTAATATGATCTGAGCTGTTTCCAAACCAAAGCACTCACGGTGCAGGCAACTGTTGATCTCGACAGAAATATATATTCGATGAAACCTGCCATTGTCTCTCACCTGCCATCCAAAGTGAGATGTTTTGAGAAAGGCTTGAGAAAAAATGGACTTAATATTACTGTCCCTGTGATACATGTTGATTTGTCTGGTTAGGGGTGGGACAATATATTCATATATATTCATTGTCCTGACTCGTGAGATCCGATTGTTAATATGCTGGCGCCAAATATTGATATTTAGTCATATAGGTTGGACTTTTGCCAGTTTATGGTTGTTTTACATTGGAATGAAGGCACATGTCGACATTGACAAGTTACAGTGTTTGTTAAAGACTAAAAGACTATTTTTGTACATTGTTTCATTTCTGTTTGTGTAAAAGTCTGTGAAACTGCCAATTTTGCCATGAATAAATACCCAAATCCTGTAATTTACCTCTTGAGGGGTATTTCAAGTAGAGTAGGAGCCAGAGCTTTCAGCTATCAAGCTCATCTCCTGTGGAATCATCTCCCACTTTCAATTCGGGAGGCAGACACCACCTGTATATTTAAGAGTAGGCTTAAAACCTTCCTTTTTGATAAAGCTTATAGTTAGAGCTGGTACAGGCTTGTCTTGGACCTGCTCTTAGTTATGCTGCTATAGGTCTAGAAGGTCGGGGGACACATGACACATGGAGCTTCTCTTTCCAGCTTCTCCTTCCTCTTCTCAATCGTTATCATATCTAAGTAATTCATGTCTCATCAATACATGTTACTGACTTGACTTCTTCCCCGGAGTCCCTTTGCCTTATTGTCCGCAGATCCAGGGCCGCAGCTGTGGCCACATCATGGATTAGGATCTGTGGATCGCGTATCAGAGATCGTAATGGTGGATCCAGTATGGTGGATTCTGTATCGTGCTGGCAGATCGTGACAATAAAGGCGGATCCTTTATCGTTTTGGCATCGGAAAATGGTGGTGGACCACGACCAAGGTGGCAGCTGATGATGGATCCTAATGGCGACAATGAACAATGACTGTGGACTATAGTGGCATCCGATCTTGATGGTGGATCATGATCTTGCTGGCTGCTGACCATAGACTATGATTGCAGAAAGACTGCTTGACACATAGTATTTCTCAGATACTTGACCCTTATTGACATTAATCCACCAATTCACTGACCTTCAGTTATGCTTCAGAAAGGTCTTACCCCTATCAATACTGCTAAAACCTTGATGATGTTTCCCTTCACACTTGACATCTATTGCACTTCTGTCCGTCCTGGGAGAGGGATCCCTCACATGTGGCTCTCTCTGAGGTTTCTACGTTCTTTTTACCCTGTTAAAAGGTTTTTTTGTAGTTTTTCCTTACTCTTGTTGAGGGTTAAGGGCAGAGGATGTCACACCATGTTAAAGCCCTATGAGACAAACTGTGATTTGTGAATATGGGCTATACAAATAAAATTTGATTGATTGATTTAGCAAAGAATCTATGTATCAAGATATTATCGTTATCATCGTGGGCCATGTATCGCGTATCGTATCGTGAGTTACCCTGCAAATTCCCACCCCTATTTCTAGTGGCTGTAATGTTTCTATTGGTTTTCGGTAAAGTTTCCAGAGGAGGACCCACAGAAACCTGCAGAGAGGAAAGAGAAGGGAGCAGAGCTTTGGTCGACACCACAACTCAGAGCCTGGACGCTATGTGTAAGTCAGCCACCGATTATACTCCATTCTGTGTCCAAGATGCTCTTTTTTGAGTGCTGCCCACTGGCTTGCTTCAAGATGCAAGCAGTGGCAAGTTGGGGGTTGCTGGATTGTCTTACAAGAAGATGAGAGGAGTCAGGAGATGAGGATGACTCACAGATTCAACACAGTTTTGTACGTAACTGGCCGGTGAGGAAATCGTGACCTTGGATTCCTGCGATAGTCCATTTCAACTAATGTCCTCTCAGCTTAGATGTAATTGGATGAGCCAGCCAGCCTGAGCCGGAGGCATTTTCAGATCAAAAATGGAAATGTAACGAGAATAAATAGCAGAACAAGAGCCACTCCATCTACTTTTGATTAGAAGTAATTCAATGCAAACCCATAATTAAAACCTCTGAAAGCAGTTGCACATTAGTTTGTGTTTGAGTATTAAGTATTTGATTCTAGGAACAACCTACATAGTGAGTCTACTCCTATAAGCCAATGTAAGGTGCTGCAGGCCCCGACTCTGTGAGTTTTGATGTTTCATTATTATCCCCCTTTAGCTACATCGACAACACAGTAGGCTGCTTTAATTACTCTCCATCAGTAGGGGAGTCAAAGCCACTTCAGAGACACACTCTAATCCCCCCCTCCCTTCTTTTTCTCTCTGCAGGGCACTCATTGTCTCCTAAATATCATTTCCCTGAGCTCTGTGCACACTATTGGATTAAAAATGTGGAAGTTTTGCTGAAGGGGTGAGGGGGAGGGAATGGGTGGGTGGGTGGTTAGAGTGGGGGGGGGGTTGGCATTTGGGTATTTGAGCTTAGCCCCGAGGACCAGGCTTTCTCTCTGTTAGCAGTGCTTCTAGTTGCATCTGCTCAGGAGCCACACACAGGGGGCCGCTGACCTGCGTCACCGTTCCTCAGTTAGCCACACAAACACAGATAATGGCCCTTTGCAACACTCTAGGCTATTGGGCTCTTCACATTTTCACCTCAGTTAAGTCTCGATCAATAGTGTATTTCACCCAGTATAATCAATACGAACATAGCACATATCAGAATTTATATGCATACGCAGATAAACTGAACAATTTGGAAATACCAGGCTGTGTTGTGACATTAAAATTCACAGAAGAGAGGCAGCCACCTCGGATGTGATTTTGTTTAGCAGGATGTGCAGGAATAAATGTTGGAGTAGCAGGATATTATAAATGTGCATGACAAACAGTTCACTCAGCTCTCAGTCAAGTTTTACAGGTAAATTAGTTTGTATGATAGTACAGTTACGTTAGCGCCAATTATCAACATGTCCCGCATCATCAAGCACTTAAGCTTCACAAGTGAATCTTTGAGAATTAAAAAAATTACTCAGTCCAAACACTGATCCCCCTCGGGGTTTTGAAAGGTGGCTCTAAAAATTGTGTTTGCTCCTTCAAAGATTACTGCCACCTTTCAAACCTGCAGGGGGTGAGTGTTTGATACAAAAAAAACAAACTCAGACACATTTAAGGAGGATTATCTCTTCAGTTTTGCATCAAATTCTGCTGTTAATGCTCAAACTTAGTGGGACCGTTAAGGCACTAAATACAGTAACTATGAACTGTACATTAGTAACTCTATACAAGGAGATCTTATTAAAAGGCTAACCATGTGCTTCAGATCTTGTCTCGTTGTCTGTCGAGGCACCACCAACCCCGAGATTAGAGGAGAACCCACTCTTCCTCCTGAACTGGAGCCGCCCACTGAGTAGCTGCACGCTCTCCGTGCACAGGGCCTCTCGTTTCGGTTAAAGTGTTCCATTCTGCAGGGTGAGGCTCCATGCACACCTCTCGTCGTGCACTTTTCAGTATGGGTTGAAGTGGGATGAAAAACATATAACAAAAGTAGATGTTTCCATACAGGGCAGGAGGAGTCATACGACAGTTGTGAAAATTCTGTGCTGCACCCTGTGGAGTCGTTGAGTGTCAACCCAAGTGAAGAGCTATGGATGACTTCATGAAAACACAGAGTGAGATAGTATCCTTCGCAAAGAATGGTGTCCATGGATGTAATAACTGGTTTCTAGCACTCAGGCATCAGCTGATTTTGAATACAAATATACTTGGACAGTCATTCGAGTTGCCAAAGAGTTTAAAGAGTTTAAATCTGTAGATTAAGCAGCTCAAAACGTTTGATGCTGGAAGGCTGAGGACATTTTGACATGTTTTGACCATTGGAAAAGCACATGTAAATAATACAAATAAAATGACTGATGTCTGAATTCCATTTAGCTGCCACAGATTCAAGGCCCTGGCGTTGTTTGTGCAGTCTTACTATCACACTGCCATGCCAAAGGAGTCATAGGAATATTATTAGAAACAAATGATGACAAAAAATGTTGGAAGTGAACTTTTTGCATTAAAGGATTAATAAGGTGAAAATTGACATTTAGAACGTTTAGTAGAGAGTAATTGGCACCTGTGTAAAAGTGTGAAAGATCATTTTCATCTTGATAAAGTGTGACTGTTGTATGGCACGTCTCGGGGTAACACAGAACATTGCGCTGCTACACTGCGGTGACTGATTTCCACTGGAGCTATCAGGGCTGAAACACATACACGAAGCATTCATGCCATTGAAAACCACTTTGGAAAGAAGAAAAAAAGTGTCCTCTCTGTGAAATGACTTACAGGGAGTGTCTCTCTACAGAAGATAGGGAGTGTTCACTATAAGCCAGTTCAGAGGGGACAGCCTTGTATTGTCTTCTTTTACTGCCCATGATAAAGCAGTATTAGAATTCCCACTTCCTGCTCCTGTATGCATGCCAAGGCTCTTTGTTAGACTGAATGCGGAGCCTATTCATCTCCGAGCGCACAACAGAACACAGTAATAACACAGCCATGAGTTGTGACTGATGTCAGTGAGGCGCGGGGCTGCTCCTGTAAGCAGGAACCAGAGCTGGCATGCAGGCCCCCTCACCTTCTCCTACTCGCTCGGTTGACCACTGAGGCCCGCTGACCTCTCCGTGGCCCCACTCGAACCCCACGCTTCTGCGTCTTTTACAGACTCAGAGGGCCCAACAATAACAGGCAGGCTGTTTAATGCCAAAGCCAGGTTAACCTCCTGGCCCCCTTTGGCCCCAGCCTTCTGAGGCCTAAAGAAGACCAGGGTTGATGTTTCTTGGAGCTGTTCTTCACAGTTAATGACGTGGAATAATATTAGGATAAGTAGCTGTGTGAGGCATTAGCAAATTCCTTTTTCATTTGGTCGTGTTGATTGTTGATTGAATGCGCAAATACAGAAATTACTGTTGCCCCAATTCCTCCCCATATACCCTGCGCTGCTGTGCATTGTATTCTACTGTGTTTTGTTGCATAAATATGATTGTATGGCTGCACGGTAGCAGATGCTGTGAGCATCAAACAATGCAGAATGGGTTTGGAGCTGTCATTACATGGGAACTAGGTCACCATTCAAGCCCACTCGCTTGCATTGACTGTTTCGAGTGACTATTGATTTTCTGACTAAAGCAATGACTTCATTAATATCACCATTAGTCTGCCATCTGACACAAATGGGTAGCTTGGCTGCTGGGTCAGACAATAATTCAAGTGGATCACAGATTGGATGAATTAAACATACAGCGCGTTTCACAGCAAATGTGCATTACACATTGTAAAATTGGAAAAGGTTGTCGAGCGCCTCCACTCAACCGTGTTTAAACATAAACACCAGAGAAAGAAAAAAAAGAAAAAACAAAGTCAACGTTACCTCTGCTTCAGTCTGCACGGACATGAACAGGCATTACCGGCAAATTCTCCTTTCATCGTTCAATTTAAACTTAATCTGTTAAAGATGAGAGAAAAATCAACAGATCGCTTTTCAGCAGGTTTTCAAAACAAGAAACAAAAAAAAACAATGAAAGAAGGATTATTTTCCCTTTAATCCGAGGGCACCGGCTTAGCTAAAACAAAAGCAAAGACCATGGGAACACATGGAGGAATGAGAAGGCGCGCTCTATACACACCAAAACCCAGCTCTCCAGCAAAACCACAAAAGAAGAACAATGAGCGAGTGTCTGTGTACGAGAGGAAGAGAGGACAAGAAACGGGATTTGAGATCTATATTAAAACTGCAAATAGCTTTTAAAGATTAGTGACGGGCAGAAGGAGGTGACAGCAATGGGATATGTGAAAAGTGGATTGCCCCTCCCCACTGTGACTATTTTGATAGCGGTGGCGTTGACAAGCATCGACTTGATTGTGAGAAGGCAATGTGCGCTGAAAAGCCCTGACAAGTTTCTTTGAGGCATGTACAGATCTTTTGGCGACTGAAAGGAACACAAATCAGGATTATGTATTACATAGCCATATTCAAACAGCTGGCATTAGGAGCTCTGAAGTGTCTGGCAAGATACTGTTGTTCAAGGATGTGCCTCCCTCTCTGTGTGCACTGTAATTACCCAGATCTGAGCTTTTAGAAAACCATTTCTCATGAAACCATGCAACCGTGGCCTGGATAGTTACATACTGTACAACCTCAATGCTTTGCTGACCGTTTAGTGAGTCAAATATCATGTTTTTAGCCATTTCCATTCTATTAATTTTGACATTTTTCATTTAATTCTATGTTGCGAATATATTAGAGTACATCCCGTCCCCTACATGTATTTAAACCGATCCACCATGGTCATCGCAGGCTGTGTAGTTGCTCTGTTGAGATGTGTCTCACTCTGCAGTATTTGTCAGGATTAGACAGGAGTAATCCCTAACCAAACTCCAGAGGATGTAATTTGGAGATATGTGCTAGAACTGAAGCTGTGTCGGCTTACTCCCACAAACCCCATCTTCCACCCCATCTGAGCCATCTCACTCCTTCTTGCCAGGCCTCAGCTCCATAGTTTTGAAATGGTAGAAAATGTAAAATATGGACGTGGAAGTGAAACAACATCTGGAAGAAGAGGAGTTGCCACGTGCCCTTCAACTCACTTTCTTTCCACTCCTGCAGAAAGCCTCCTCCAGGCAGGTGGGCTGCTCTTAATGTCCAGCCCCATTGCTGTTATCTGTCCTAATATTCCTTTAACACTTGGCTGTCTCATGACCACCCACCATTAAGCCATCGCTTGTGTCCGACACAGGGGCCAATCCGTGCGCGGTGGCCCACTCCCGGCCCTGTGCCTTTATCACACCCCAACCTCTCTGTGACAGACAGGACTGATCTCCCCTGCAGCAGCCCTCCACCCTGCCAGTAAAAGGACAGCAGTGGAAAAAGCCCCCCAGGGCCCACTGAGGATGGACTCATGAATCAAACATGCGCCCGAAGCTTCCTTCTTATCACTGAGGTCAGCCAGGGCATTAATACGCCATGGCTCGAGGGAGCTACCTACTGTGACCTCCCCCGGTTTCCCTGAACAGAAGGGCACAGTCCTCAGGAGCCGGTCCAGTGAGAGAGGACCTCCCTCAAACTCAGTCACTTCACATTACGTCCACACACAGAGAGAGGGAGCGACAGAGAACAAAAAGAGGTGCAGAAATGAAGCATGAAAGATCAAATAGACAAAGAAGGAGAGGAAAAGAAAAACAATATTCCTCTGTGCAATGCTGGGCAGGGAGTAACATGTGGATAAAATCGACTGTGTATACAGAGCCTTTCAAACACCACCAATCTTCATTGGCCAGACGGGGGTGTGATATATGTGACTGTCTGCCAGCGTAAATTAGGCAGTCCAGCCTGCTGTGTGGTAAAGCATGACGGGGCCGGACAGTGCACTAACTCAGGCGGCCTGGTGCCATGCACACCAGCTTCGCTCTGCTTTGCCGTGCCATAAATCACCAGCTGGGGGAAATGAATCGCTGTCCGTCCGAGCTGGATGCACCAGCTGGCACCGCCATCACCTGACCAGCAGGAGCCCATGCCGACACTGGAGCGGCTGAAATCAAGAAAAATGAGGCATGGAGGCAGACGGAGCCATACCCCTGCGCTCTCTCATTAGTCTCCTCTGGGCTTCCTCCACACTGAGCTCGTCTGAAGTGAAAGGGCAGACAAAATATATTTCAGAGTGTCACCTGAGGGGAGAAAAAAGGGGGAAGGAATGATCACCCATGGTCTCCTCACAAATCTATGTAGAACTGAACTGGCAGACAGTATTAGTGCCTCTGAACCCAGAGCGGCAGGAGCCAGCAGGAGGGACGGCGGCTTGGGGAAGAGTAGAGGCTGCATGTGAGTTATTTTACTGAAAGTAATGACTCAACTCAATTGGGGATTCCACTCTGCATTCAGATGTAGTTAACGGAAAAACATGTTGATGAATAGATTTTCACTTTTCAATAGTGCTGAGTTGCTGGTGGAGAGCCCACTTATATGCTGACCGCTGTGATTATGAGAAGCTGTGTGGGCGTCAGAACTGAGGCACTCATCAGGAAAATGGGTTGAAACTACATCAATACAGCCACACAGAGCTTTGGAGAGATCAAAAATAATTTATACTTGATCTTCTACTGTGGACACTGGGCCGCTGTTTACCTCCGATGCCCCGAATTGTGGATTCAAAACATTTTCTGCATTCGTCTCAACATCACTTGGGGAGAGCAACAACCCAGCAGCGAGAGGGCAATCTAAACCAGAGATGGATATATTTGTATTATGGAAATAAAGCAGTGTAAATGAACAGATGCAGGGTCTGGATTGACATTAAATTTAAAGCCTGAGCTACAACACTGGGGTTGCTGCGTATGATTGGCAAGGCCAATTTCCTGTGAACCCCCCCTACAGCAGTTTTAGCCTAATTTCATTGGTCCTGCAGCCGTCCTGTGAAGCAGCGAGTCCATCACTGTCTCACATACAGAGGATCAGCTCCTCTTTCCTGCTCAGATGAATTTGCCTGTCATGGTGTGGTGATGAATGACAGGAAGGCTGAGGAAATGTACTGTGGGCTCATTGGAGGTGGCAAGGTGAAGTCTGGCCTGGCAGCCTGCCCTGGGCTCGTGCCCCATCGCGGCCGTGAACCCCCACCCCCCACCCCCCGCAGATGTCCAGGTGTACGTTCACATATCTGCAGCCAGCTCATCAGTCGACTGGCCGGTCAGTAATAGACCACAGCATCAGTTTGACATCTGTTTTGACAAGGAATCCGATTGCATCAGGGTGTATCAAGGTCCCTGGATACAGGAGATAGTGTCCACTGCTTCTCCTCCATCCATATGAAAAGGGTATGTTTAAAGGTCACACATAGTTAAAGCTCCTGCACCTGCCTCCAGCCTAAAACCCACACATTGGATTTTATGGCAGATAACAATCAAAATAACAATCAATTAAAATAAAGTTCAGTTCAACTTCATATTTTTTAAAACCGTGTCTTAATGAGGAGCAAAGAGGTTACAAGTTATGGAAATGTAGAATTATCAGTCTCAGCTTTATTTCATGCACACTGGTATCAGCTCTGTCTCATCAAAACATTCCCATCATGCCTCTGTGGATGTGGCTGGATGGCAACACAAACAACTGCTCTCCATTTCCTGTCCCCTTCTCTGCAGCTGTTCCTGTCACCACCTTCCACCCCCAGCCCGACCCTCACCACACCTCCTCCATTTCAGCTGTAATCATGTAGCCATGCAAATGCTGTGCACTGAGAGGTTCACGCTGCTCTCTCCGGGACATCATTCCCAGCTGCCTGAGCCCTTGAGTTGACCACCCAGGGGAGGGAGAAGAGGAAGTCATTACTGCTATCACAGGCACAGTCCCTCCACTGCCAGACAGCCCCTCCAACTCAAGGTCCTTGACGACTTCACTAAAACATCCAATTTCAGTCGGACCCCATTTATAATGACAAATAGAAATCAATCACTCCAACCACTGCACACTCCTCCTGAATCTGTCTTCTTATTTGGCTGCACAAAATGGCACAGAGAGAGAGAGCGAGAGAGAGAGAAAAAAAAGATTGAAATCCTTTCCCCCTTACGCTGGTATCCTATCCACATCTCCAGGATATTCATAATTCATCATCTTCGATTCCTGACATCTGCCACTGATTGTGCCGATGGGCAGGCTGGAATTAGCCACTCCTGGGAGCGGCGTTAATGTGCTGGTGGGCCAGCACATGCACCCCGGCTGGGGAGGGGTGGAGGATTGAGGCCGGAGCGGCAGGAGCCTTTCACACTCCTAATGTGTAATTAGGAGCCATTTTGGAGCGCTGCCTTCCTCCACTGAAATTAGCTGCCTTTTATTAATCAGGCAGACCAGTTAAATGTCACAATGGGTCTCCCTATAATCTAACACAAAATGTTGTTCTTAATTACGGAAAGGGGGACGGGACAAAGAGGGACCGCAGCTCCCCCCTCGGGTTCAATTTCTGAGCAGCAGAACACAGGCAAATTCAACATCTACTGTAGCATGACGGCCCACACGCTGGGTTCACAATAAAAGTCAAACATTTGTCAATCATTCCTCAAAGCTGAGCATTACGGCCTGAGTTTAGCGCGCTCTACACAACGGCTGTATACTGTACATCATATCAAGCACGCAGAGAGCAAAACCCTCACACAGTCCATGAAATCCATTTGCATTTGCCAAATGTCAGCTCCACTTGAATGAGAGATCATACATATTATGTGATTACAAGCACTGGTCCTCCTTAAGAGAGTTAAGTGCTGTGACCCTGACCACGCTCATCAGCGCTGATGCCCTCATGACTACAGATGAGGACTAAATAGTTTAGTGTTCATCCTCAGTGGTTGTGATTTTTTCTTTTTCCTTCCCCTTCTTCTCACTTCACATCTAATGGAAAAAAAATCACAAGTACATGAAAAGCAGAGCAGGCAGTGAAAAGTAATCACTGGATGCCTGTTATGTATAATGTACGCTTGGTTAGAACACGCTACTTTAAAATGTATTCAGCCGGCGTTAAATCAGTGACAATCTCCTGAAAGCTTGAAGGGATTTTGGATTCATTATTACTTCCTCAGAAATGGATGTTTGACTGCAAAATACAAAGAAACTTAGAATATGACATTTCAATGTGGTGCATTAAAACATTTTAAGATACAGCGGTGACATATTGAATACGGTGGTTGTGTTGGTTTGTTTGTGAGCAGGATTTTCACAAAACGTGGTGGAAGGATGGGACATTGGTCAAGATGGAACCCATTACATTTTGGCATGGATCCGCCCATCTTTTTTTTGACATTTTCCCCAATTTCCCAGGGAACAATAATTCATGGAGCTTGATGAAAACAATCAGGCACATTTGAGGTGTGCAACTTGGTGCAGATGGATTCTGCTCTTCTAGTTTATTATTGGATGTTTACAACGTATTGATAATTAACAGGGCATTTATTATCATCACAATCCAAATGCTTCTTGCTTTCAGGAAAAAATGAAAAACTGCCACCATTTGATAAACATTTTATAATCACATTATTTATTTGCATATAATCCATACACTATAATCTGAACACACAACTTCATATCTATCCTCGGCGATGATAAACATCCTCTGTCAGTTACAGTGTGGTACGTTTGCTGCATCAAAAAGTGTCTTGTTTGTTTACAGTCCAACAGAAATCCTTTCTTCCACAACAGTCACAGATTTTGTTTGCTAATCAAAGAGCTTTAAAGCAGCTTCGCCCACAATATGATCCTCCTGTAAGTCAAAGCAATCATGCAAAATGGTCACTTCTCTGTTTCTGGTGATTAACAAAGTCCAATGCATATTTATGAATATTGCTGTAGTGCCATCTATCCCTGTAATCCTCAATGAAATGTAGGGAAAGAAAACACAATATCACAACATTATCTTGAAAATAAAGTTTGTTTGACGACCAATGGAAAACAGCTGAATAACAAACAGCCATCACAAAGAGAGAGGGCAAACCAGAAATGTGCAGTTGACGATCGACCCCTCCTCGACCTCCTGATGACAGTGCATCAGGACAATCTCAACACTGAGGTCAGTCCACTTTAACGTTCCACAGAGCCGCGGTACGAGAGGCTAACCTGCCACTCAAGTCTTATAGATGGAATAAAACAAATCGGATAATGGGTCAGTGAGCGAAAGGCCTATATCCGGTCTCCACTGGTGGAACAGCCGCTGCCACAACGTGCTCACACAAGCACAGCAGTTCATAGAAATGGGAAAATGTCAACACAATTTGTAGATATGCAAAACCTGAAGGACAAACTGTGTCTGAATTATAAATCATTCCTCTGATCACATGTAAACATGCACAGGGAGACAGACCCTAGAAAATGTCCAAGAGTAAACAAAAATAAATAATTAACAAAACTACTAATTACTTATGATCAACTTAAATTCAGTTTTAACAATGGCCCTTTTTCCTAATGGATGTCATTAGGACTGAGTGATACGGTTGTAACTATTTCAGACATGTAAAATAATTAAACTGATTAAAATCAAAGCACTACTATGAGCAAGTCTCATCCATTAAATAAATGTATTAACACCACATAATATCACACGTAAGTCATGATAGTATATCAGAGGAGAGTTATTACTGATCGTAAGTAGCATTTAGAGTGACGATAAATCAATTACAATTATTTTATAGCAAAGCATCAAATCTTATATATTTTTGTTTCAGCTAAAAATTCTTATGTGCAAAGCAACTAGTAACTATAACAGTTTGGAAATAAATGTAATGAAGTGAAAAGTACAATTTTAATTTCTGAAAGTAGTAAAAGTAGCAGGAAATGCTGAGATCGAAGTAAAGTTGTAAGGTACCTGTGTAAATGTACCTTCCACCACTGTGATGCATGAGACTGGACACTTAATACGTGGGACATGTAATTATTACTATTTTCTTTTTCTACTTTGTTAACCATTTGGACAGAATACACGTGTAGAATAGTAACTTAATAAGATCATTGTCAGTAAAGGTTAGAAGAGACTTTTCACTCAGCTTTAGATCCTTAAGTTTCTCACTCATCTAAGATGAAGAAAAGTTGCCCGACTTTTAGAATTACAATCTAACTGACACTAGGTTTTTCTAGATCAACTTCACACGCTGATGCCTAAACCTGCAATAGCTGATTTGTTTTAACCAATAAACATTCAACCATGTTTATTGGTTAACCACTAACTGTCTGTCAGCTGTTGCAGGTAAACAACGTGCTCAGGGTGATGAGAGAGAACAGAAACTGTGGAGCTGAGGACCCTGAAGCCAAAACACTTTAGAGTTAGCATTTGATCCACTGTTGTTAGAAAATATTGATCAGTGCAGCTTTAACTTCCTTCACCCATAATGATCTTAACAACACAACATTTCAATTCTCGACCACAGAAATCAACTTTCACTCTCTTATGCTAAAATCTTTTGACCTCCTCAGCAACACCAATCACTGAATCGATCTTTTGTCCATTCAGAGAGAAGCAGCAGAAACACTTAGAATAGTGGCGGAAGTAGCTTCACTAATTAGCATTCAGAGTGAAAGGGGGATCATGTGACCGTTGGCAGAGTTTCTTAAGTTCTGGCCCAATGGACAGGGAGTAAACTCCACAGGGGATTCCCCCAGGGAGCGAGACATGCTGGGTTATTGGACTGTGCTGTCTCTCTGACTGTGAGCCACTGGGGACCAGAGCAGAGGTGCCTGATGGTGCACTGAAGCCTGAGTGTGACACCTGGGCTGCCTGTCACGGCCACAAACACAGACAATGTGACACTTGACGGGATAGGAGTTGAGGCAGCAACACCACAAGTCAAGACCCGGCTGACAGTAAGGATGAGAGGCGTGCAGTTCAACTCAATAATTTCCCTGACACACTTAAATCCGAGCCTGTTTGTCTCCGTTCTCTTTCCTCCCCTCTCGCCGGTGTTCATGGCCCTTTAAATAAATGAGGGTCCTGAGGAGGCTGAACCCATCAATTAGAGTCGTCTGATGAGACTGTGTGTGTATTAATCAACAGTGTGAGGCGTGTGACAGGCCGAGAGGAGACAGGATGAAGGCTGCGGTGCCAGGGAGCTTTAAGAGGCGCTCTGACGAACAGGCTCTTAAGATGAATTTCCTAGTCTGCATCGCTAAACTGAACTGATATCCAATTATGTTCCCCACATCGACAAGCTAAGGGAGCAGCTGTGAGCAGCACAGGCTCGCAGTGTCAGAATTGGCCTGGCGCGAGGCAGAGAAACCCAGGACCTTGAAGGAGATGTCACAAGGAGGCCGGAGTCAGCCGCCTGAGTGAGCGATGGTCCACACGCTTGCCTGAAAGCATGACATTGCCGAAGGGGGAAAAACACCATTTTATCATTCAGTGCGATTCGCACCCTCTCTCCCTGTCAAACATGCCATATGTCCTCGTCACAGGTCGTCTTGCTGGCTTATCGAGTGTGACAGGGCTATTCACACACTGCTCCCAATCAGACACCATCTCCTGTGGAAAAAAATTCTCCACCACGGTACAGTGACAGGCTGTCAGGCAGAGGGCACCAACCTCCACAGGGCCTTGGCTGAGAGTCTGTCCATCTGGGGGAGGGGGCAAAGGCCAGGGGTTACGATGGGAGACACAGCGCAGGCATCCACACATGCACACACCTCAGTCACACTCATACTTTTCCTCCGTTGTTCAATTGGCACCAAGGCCGAGCTCAAGTCAGTCCATACGCATCAGGGCATCAGATAAAAGCTTTAACTTAAAAAACATCTTCTATGTGTGAGAACCTTCAGGTTTGTGATCTAGAATCTATAGGCTCTCACTGTTTAGAGAACTCTCTGAGACATGCATGTGACTTGACAATGATGTGAACCAGGTTATTTGCTTGACAGGAAACAAAAGTGATATGTAAACCTCACCTGGGACCCAGCCACCGGCCTATTTTCCTAACCACTAGACCATACCAGCACCTTACGTGTTGTGCCGGTCTGCGGCTGCAAGTCAGGACAAGCAGAGGTCACATAAATCCTAATGTAGGGCACACAATCTGAGAGCTTTGTAGATTTGCTTTTCTCACTGCACTTCTGAGTCTGCAAATGTTTACTTTGACAACAGAGAAACTCTGTGGTATTTAACCACTTGGCTCCAAACACAATAACACTGCAGATGCACAATATATTTGCGAAGTGAGCAATCATTAGTAAAGTCAGGCTGAATTTTAAACCCCCACCCACCCCATGATAATATAGTGTACATGTTGAGAAATAAATCAGAGTAAGAAACGAAGCAGAGGAGCAAAGGGGGTGGGTGGGTGTGGGGGGGGGGTATCACCTGATCTGTCTTATCTTAAAAAGCGGCAGGATGTGTCACCTCAACTCTTCAGAAAAAGAGATAGAAGCCTCTTGGCACATTTTTATATGAAAGATTTCTGCGAAATGATTGCTAATCTATGCAAAAAGCAATCAGTGACTCATTCATAATGCATGAGCGACGAGATACCAATTTTGCAATGCTTTCAGATTATTAGATGTTATCGTGAATTCAGTAGATGAAATATGAACACTCCTACCTGTCCCACTGTAATTACATGACTGCAGTGGTCCAGAGATACACTGGCAGAGGAAAGTGGGAGAAATAAACATACAGAGAGACAGACGAGCAGATAGAACATCCATTACTATCTGACTGCAGATAGGTCGAGATGGGAATATTTGTTTCTAACAGCTTTATGTATCCATTTGTACTGTAATTTATCAACCTAAAAGCTGTGGTTTTAAGTACATCTGGCTGACATTTTAATGGTCCATCAATCACACAGTGTCATGTGATAACATTTTGAGATCATCCTCCTCCCCGAGCCTCGGAGCAAAAAAAAAAAAAAAAAGAATCCAATAAATTGGCTGCAATCCCAGAGAAATGATGAGAACCTATTTCTAATTCAAAGCAAGTTCAAAGTATGAATGTTAGATAAGCTGCTTTTCAAATTAATGCAAATCAAATTTCTTTTAGGATATTTTTGTTCTAATGGGCTGAATATTTTTTGTGCCGCAGTTTCTAAACTGCATTTTAAAGCCTGACGAAAAGAATTAACGATCCTATTTGGATTATCGGGTTCAGATTATTTGATGCAATGTATTTAATTCATCATCACTAACTGTCGTTTGTCTCTTCAAAACAAATTCTGCTCAGATTTATCCCAAAATATTAGAAGTACCTTTTTTTCATCTACGGTTTTTCTCCTTTAGCAGAGCTGAAGTGATGAACTTTAAATCTACCAGTCTGATCAGCGTGTTTCCAGTACATCCTCACATTAAACTGGTCCCATATGACAGAGAGGGAGACAGAATGTAACACAGCCTCTCCTCTTCCGTATTCTTCCTCTTCTGTGTAAATTTTAGTCAAATTAACAAGAATAATAAAAACAAAAGTCAGACTTTTTAAACTTCGGTGTTAACGTGTCTGGGTTGCACCTGGAAGCTGTGAAACGAACTGACAGATTTCATACTTTTACATTCTGGGCAACTTCGATGCAAGGGATTTGCTCTTAAAACGGAGCACAGCGAGGATGAAGGGTGGTATAAAAATCAATGAGGCTTTTCAAAGGCAACACGAAAAACCAGCACCTTAGCCTGCAATTAAATAAGAGCGCTCCTGGCACTGAGGGATGACAGAGTATGTTGCAGGTGCCCTCGACTTCACAGGATCAATTACAGGATCAATACAATGACATGATACAAATCCATGGTGGGAAATGGGACGAGGGTGGGAGCCGCCGTGTTTCAGATGTTTACAGTAACGCAGTTCAAGCAGGTCTAGTCACTGTGGGCCTGTTTCATAAACATGAAAGAGGCCCAGTTCTAGACCAAACAGTTCCTCCAGGTGGAAACCTCATTTGAAATATTTTGTCTAGGACTTAGAAAGACTTGGGGAGCCCAGGAGGGGGTTGCGAAATAAATCTGAGGTGTCACAAGATGATCAACAGAGAAGGAAAAACAAACAACATTCTTCCCCCCCCCCCCCACTACTATGATTCAGTCAGTCCAAACCTGTGATCTATACTGAAATATCTCAACTGACATTCCCTGAACTGTTTCCCTGAGGCTGAACACTGTGGCCTTTACAATTTGTATACTTTAATTCTTACTTTGTGTTAATGCAAATTAGCATGTTAGCATTGTTGCTAAGCTAGGATCATATAATACCATAGACTCATATATAAAGATGGACAACGTCCAGAAATGATGCCAAAATATCCCAGATACAGATGCTGCCATTTTACACATTTGTAGCCAGAGTATGCGCAGAAGTGATCAGGGGTTGGAGCGGGGGTAGCGAGGTCCCGCCCATACACAAAATTACATTTGAACAAACACCATTGTGATAAGACCCCCCCCCCCCCGAAAACGACAGAAACCATACGAGAAAAATGTATTTGACATTTGTCGACGTCCCATCCACTAATATGGAGGAGAAGGGAGTTATGATCAATACTGCAGCCAGCCATCGAGGGGCGGTAAAGACGCTTTAACTTGGGGGATCTGGCATGTCGTCCAAACACTTCTCTGTGTTAGTAAAGCCTCACAAAACCACCAGCATTATTATTCTTTGTTAACCATCAGATCATTTAATCTCGTCAGCTCACAAAAAATAATTATTCCAATAAAACAAAGAAAAAGGATAAATTTATTTTTAACTGTCAGACGTGGGCAACCAGTGACTAGACCCTGTTTTGTTTTGAGGATTCACAAGCTATTGATCTAGCTCATTTAATCATTGCAGTAAATGCTGAAATTCTAAGTATATATACCAAGACAACTTTTGCTGTAAAGTATATGGACACAAATCACAACTAAAGGGTGCTCGTAAATGCTAAAGGAGCAAACAGTACAATACGACATTTCTCCCAAAAACTAAATCCTCCGAGTTCTTTGACAGCACCTTTGTCCCCGGCCGGATGAATCGGACCCCTGCTACTAACACCAGCCCCACTTATCGAAAGGGCAAACAGCCCCAGGAGGATCATCCAGCCCATCATGACAGAGAGGAGCTCATGATGTTGATGCTGCCTCTGTCAGTGTGTCTATACGAATGCTGGGAGAGAATAGTCGCACAACTCCTCCCCGCTGAGGCCAATTCCACATCCCCCTCTGACACAGATATCACAACATAAAACACAATCAACACACAAGTCATTTTCCATAATAACGACCAACGACATACTGTGATCCAGAGATCCCATCTATGTAAATGTAAAGGCTCGCTGCAGAAAGTCGTACGTGCACTGAACCTCTGTAAGTAAAACCAGTGGCCGTGAGCAACATGATATCTCGTCAGTCAGGTCTAATTCTGTATTCAAACTTAATGGATCCTGACAAGCATTTCAAAAGTTGAGTGACGGACCACAGGGAATGTGCCACAGCGGGCATGACCACTCAGCAAATTCACGCTTAACATTTCCTTCCTCCTGCTTGGATAAAATGAATTATACATCCCTGATTCTCTCACATTGATCCATCCGGACAAAACTCCCTAAATGTTAAATGTTAAAGGATTTGTCTGCCTCTGGACTCCCGGGACGGCGCACTGTTTCCACTGTATCTCTCTAATTCTGACATTCTCCCTCTATCCTTGACCCCCTTTCCTCACTCCCTCTGTTATCTGAAATAATCTCAGGGCCTCCTTAGATTCTATTCATCAGAGCAGAAAGAAGCAGGCGCTGACACTGAAGGGGAAAAAAATACCATCTGTGCCTTGCAGGGGTAAAAGGAGTGAGAGAGAATAAGATAGAAGAGAAAGAGAGGGGCTTCAGATAAAACCGGCTCTGTTGTCTCCCTCTTGTCCCCCCTCGTCAATGCCATTTCAATTGAAAAGCGTAGTGGTAATTAAATTCCAGCAGGGGTTAGGGGCAACTGTGCGGTGCGCTGACGGGGGGCTGCCCTGACATAAAGATGACACAATTCAAGGGGACAGAGGGGGCGCCAGGCGGACAAGGAGGGAGGGTGACGAATGTCATTTATTCCCGTACACTGCCAGATTTGTACTACTCAATCTTCATGACATTTAAAAAATATAAAATGAAATGGATATTCAGACTCGACTGAATGCCACAATGACCTTTTCCCCAAATCAGGGATATTCTAAACAGATCTTTCTCCTGTATCTGCGGCATTTGCAGAATATTTTGTAATGCTTAGGAGGATGAGTGATTAGGTGGAGGAGAATTAGGGAAAGCTGGTGTTTGTGTGTGTGTGTCTCTGTCAGCACAAATGTGTGACTCACAGAAGGATGCTGGTTGTTGTTGATTCACATTATGGTGGTGCTAATCCAGAGGCCCCAGAGAGGCCACACACTCCTGCTGTCCCCCTCTCCTCATCCTCTATTAGCACAACACAGCCACTTACTCTTCAACTGTAGAATTGAACAGCGCATAAAACCAAGGAACGTTTCTTTTGCTTATATTTCAACATTTCTGTTAAATGTAGAGTATAAATTAAGAGCAAAGGATGTATATACAGCAGTGTGTAAAAGTCATGTTTGAAGTGGTCTTATTAATGATAATTCATTACGCCCTTAGTATGAATAATACTCTGAATGTATTGGTGACTTTACCATTTCCTTTGTAGAACTGAGAAGATTTAAGAACTAAACAATCGTCACTGGTTTTGTTGTTGAGCCCCCCCCCCCCCCAAAAAAAACATTGCCAAACTTTTTCTCCAGTGTTATATTTTGTAAAATAAATCCTAAATAATTATAAATGAGAACTTTCATTTATTATAGCTGTTACCCAACAACACTGTGTAATAATGTCAGAAGTAAGTAATTAATGGCTGACGGTCATCTAATCCATTAAAATAAGTTGGCCCTGCTGCATTAACATTTGGATGAAAGTAAAAATTAATCCTGCCAGAGCTTCACTTAGATATTAATTAAATTCATCACAGCCTCTTACCAGAAATCATTTCATAAAAAGCATTTGTGCAACTCTGATGCCATCTAGTGGCCAAAGAGCTCAGTACACAAACGTGTAACCCTGAGCTCTTTGACAATTGAACGCTCCATAAAGATGCTTCATCGAAAAAGAAAAAAAAAAAAACACACACACAATTCATTTGTAGTTAGATTGTAAACTTAAGACAACATTAGAAAATCTATATTGTAATTAATAAATATAATTAACAGCTTTTTCCAGCTCTGCTCAGTGTGAAATGTCTCTCGAATGATAAGTTCAGCTCCAGGTCCTGAGGTAACGACAACAAACAGACATGTGTCCTCCTGTTCATCCACGACCAGCTGGGTGTCAGTACTGGTTTAACACCTCCAGAACTTCGTCCTTAACGGACAAAGGAGAGTGCTGCTGGACACCCGGCCCCCCAATACTGGTTTCCCAGCAGTCAAAGCCACAGTCTCTTAAGTCCTGCACTGTGCCCTGGACCACAGCCGAGTCCGTCTCTACAAAATAAACAAGCATTAGGAAGATGGGCTGCAGTTACACATCAAAACATCTATTACAGAGGGAAAGGTGCTGCAGACTGAAATCAATTATGTTACAGAGGTGCTCTTAAGGACAGGGCACAAGGGTGTAAGGAGTCAACCTGTAACCTCTCCATCAATGAAAACTAATCTCTTTGATCATTTGTCCATCAATGTTAAATAATGAGGATTCTGCAGCACCTTAGTTCCACAGGGAGGAAACAGCTGCACAGCAACACTAATGCTAACCACACGTGCAATTGAAATTTTCTAAATTCAGATGCCAGAGCAGAGTTTAACAAAATAATAAAATAAAATAACTTAGTGTTTGCTTCTTTAACTCTGAGAGTCTTACTATAGAGACTAAAAACATCACAAAAGACAGAGACTAGATGATTTATTTGAGAAAAGCAGCAATTCACATGCAGGGGAAAACACCCGCTAAGAAAACAAATAGAGAGCTTTTGGAAATCTATTTGGAGGATTTCAAACGTGTTAAAATTCTGCCTCCTACAGGCTGCAGGCATAAACAAAGATTCATCTCGCAACTTCTTGATTTGTTTGTTTTGTCAAAGGGGGGGAATGATACAAAGTTTCCTCATAACTGCACAGTAGTACCCACACAGCCAAAACCCCTTCTCATCATTTCCTGCCACTCAAGTAGTTTGTTTCAGAAAGGAAGAGGGAGGGAGCATTTGATGAAAACAGAACATTTGTTGCCAACAGGAATCTGAATCAAACTTCGCTCAGAAGATTTAATTCACTTGAGGCAAAATGCAATTGTAGTATAGCCTTGACTAAATAAGGGAGTGATTTTAATTGTGTGCATTATTTAAACTGATAATTGACGAAGATAAAAGACAGACACCAACCCTTGACTTTATTTTTACACATTTTAAAATGCTGTGTTACGACACACACAGCACAACCGCCACAGTACCTGGTCTCAGCAGTGTGATGCCACAGCCTCCTCCCCCTGCACCGGTCAACTTGCTGTGGAGCCCTCTGGTCAGCGTGACCCGGCACAGCGTGTCCAGGTCAGGATGTCCCACCCCCATTGCATTCAGATGGTGCTGGTTGATGTCGATTAGGTCCTATAAATGATATAAATTACCTTTTATAATCATCTCCACCAAGGAGGTTGTGTTCTCACCCCTCTCTGTTTGTGAGTCAGCAAGAACACAGAAAAACAACTGAACAGATATTCACCGAACTTGGTGAAAGGATGTTGTGTGGGTGAGGGAAGAGCACATTAAACTTTGGTGTGGATTCGGTTCATGAGGCGGATCCAGGATTCATTTTTTCACTTTCTTGAACATTGCAAGATAGGGCATTTTCCAACACTTTCACTGTTTTCCAAGGGAAAAATGTATGGATCTTGAAGACAAAAAACAGGCTCATAAAGGGAACGGATTTCTATGAGTGTGTGAAATTTGGTGTAGCTTGGTTGAATTTAAGGGGACTGTTGGGCCTCGGCGGAGGTGTGTGCTCTACTGAGTGGCATAGTTCTTTCATTATTATGTTGGGATATAAGAACGGGACATGGAACCATTCAATTTTGGCGGATCCAGAATTTTTTGTGTCTTTAATCTGTTATTTGAATCCAACTAAAAATCCAGATCAAGTGAATTTAATATTAGTTTCATAAGGGGCCTGTTGGGCCACAGGAGGACATTGTTGTACAGATATGAATATGCGCTCTATAAACAACAATTACATTTCACCATCTCAATATATTTAAAATGTGCTTTACATAATGTATTGAATACATAATATTTGTACCTCCAGAATATTGTAGTGCTCGCCTGTGATTGGCTCAGACGTCATGTCTGAGAGGACTTTCTCACAAGTGTAGGAGATGGCATCAACTGAGTCGAGCACAGGGTTCATGACAGAGGGGAACTACGGGAGGGAAACAAAAAGAGGTGAAATCAGCATCTTCAACACCACAGCAGGTTTCCTTGAAGCCATCCCTGCAGGTCACAAGCAAAACAACTTTGCGTTCCCTTATAAAATCCGAACAGCTTTGTGATGGACACACTCTGTACAAACACAGATTGTTAAAAGTCAGCTTTTACTCTCAGTTGCGCTGTTGCCTGATCACAACACTGCCACAACACCGCCCAGGCCCTTCACTGACTGAGGCAGAGAACTGCACACCTGCTGGTGTCACCAAGGCAACAGCACACAGGGGTGCTGGCTAAGAGTTTAATTTCAATATTTTATGAAGGCACTCAACACCAGACTCTGGAGTATCTGCCATGCAAAAGCACCGCCTATTATATTAATTACAGCGCCGACATGTAACACACGGGGGAGGGAGAAACCATTTAGTACCTTGTTCATTTTGTCCTTCACCCCGGCAACAAGTACCTTGGTGCTACGTGGTACTTTTGTGTTAGTGAGGAGGATTCTTAATAACGGCACCCTGGAAATAAAGCAGACGGATCACAGAGTTCACACATTATTCACATGCACTTATTTTACCAAGACTATATTTGTTTTCTGTGAGGGAAAAAAAAAAGATTATACTTTATTAATTCATTCAGTACTCACTTTAAATGGAATTAGATTTAAAAATGTTAATAAATGTCAGTACCTGCTCAGTGGCATTATCTTTCCAGCCAAGAATCTCAGCATGCCTCCTACGTAAAAGGGAACTCAAAATCATTAAACAGATAACGATCAGGCGATAATGAAAGGTGGAGGTACGATACTCCGATGATTCCATTAAAGAGAGCCCAGTGTCCACGGAGACATAGGGAGGTGGAACATCACATTTACTGCCAGAAGATTTCAGGCCTCACCCCATGTTCCTACAGCGTTGTCCACTCCTGAGGGATTACCATGGATGATGGTTTCCCCTTGGAAAGCCCAGCTGTTGATCAGCTCCAGATCCTCCTGGCGCCACCTGTAAACATTTTTAAATGAATAGAACAACGTTAAAGCCCAACAGACTCTCTGACCCAAACTCTAATACCAGTTTATCTCCACACCAGACACAGGTGTAAGGGCAGGACATATCAATGAATGTTCAGTTAATGGTTACACAAATGTTTGTGATGAAGCAATTTCATTCTACACAAGATCAGAGGATTTTCTGCATGAGAATATACAACTGGCAATACATCTGAATCTTAATGTGTATATTTGATTTTCAAAGAGAAAGACTAAGATTATGGTTTTGTCATTAAATATTCAAATGTAATTTCGAAGATAAACCTAGATGGCGCAGATAAGAAGAAATGATCTGAAATGTTTCAAATTGCGCGGTACAAATACCATTAACATATATAATCTAATTTGAAAAGATAATTACAGTACAGATCACAAAATGAAATAATCTTTGTATCAAATCTGATATTTGATTTACTGGGTTTTCTTTTTATCTTCATTTTTCTTCGTTCTTTTTAGATTTTGTGTTGGTTTGTTACATAAATATGCTTTTTTGCAAAAAAACAACCTGGTTAGATAAAGAACAAATATACATCATGCTTGACACATTCATCAAAAACATGACAGGTAATGTAAGCAACAAGTATTTATTGACCCACAACCCTGTATAAATTTGTATACTTGAGATTTATAATCTGATTTAAAGTCTTAAACACCTAAAAGCCAAAGACGTTCTGTGCCGACTGTGATTTGATTCACTTGTTTTTCACAGCGTGTCCATTAGGCCTCATTATTCTGTGTACATACAACTGTCCCTGCTGTCTGTATACATGGCTTCAAAGCTGGATGTGGGTTTTTTTGCATTATCTTTTACCTGGCAGTGTGATCCCACTCTTTGAGCGGACTGGGAATGGCTCCACTTGCACAGAGCAGAGCTGCAGCTAAACACACTGTGAAGGCAGCACTCGACCCCAGTCCAGCTCCAGTCGGCAGCTCCGACCACACAGAGACCGTCAGGCTGGGCAGCTCGCTGAGGGAGATAAACATGATAGAATTGATCTTCTATGACTTAAATACTGCAGATATAACTAATACACATTATTAACATTATCAAGAGATGATTAAAGATGATTTTTTTCAGTGACAGAATAAAAGCATTTACTGCACAGGCCATAGAAGCTTGTGGAACCCCCTCAGATTTTTTTTTTAAAAACACAATTGAGAATTTCTCTTAAGAATTTAAACTAGTTATTACTAAATTACAATCACTTTTGGTGCCTTTTTACAAACAAAATCTTAAGTTAAATAAATAAATAACTTATTATATCACCTTGTTACTATTCACATTAAATGCTACAGTAACCCTATATACAACCCTTACATAACTAAAGTATAGCAATCCATACACTACTATATATGCAACAGAAGCTTGCTTAAGACTGCTGTCGATGTCTGTCAGGCAAGCTGCTTTTGGGCAGACAGGAGAATACTCTAAACTAATTGTCTGGCTCTTCTCTCAAGGGAAAAACACATCCAGACTTGTTAAAGGCTGCAGTGTGGCCCAGTGCCAGACTCTCATTAGTGGCCATACTGTCAGAACCCATCACCTCTCTCAGACACGCCAGCAACGTGTCAGTTCTGATTAAACCTCCCAACAACCTGCAGCTCTAATGTTCCTGAGCATCTTCCTTGTTTGCAGCTGCCGCAGCCGCGAGAGCTAGCATCCGGCCTTCCTGTCTGTCTGTCTTTACTAACTTCATTTCACAGTAGAGGGATTTTCTTACAGCTTCTTTCTTAAATAGGTCTTCACCAAGAAGAAGAACATTATTGCAGATACAGCATTTTCAATTGACTTGTAAAGAGTTAAGAGATGGAAACTACACTGGAACAGTGCATGAGAGCAGTGAGGCAGAAACAGTACTGTAATAAAACTTGTGATGACATGTGACCTTTGTTGTGTTGTGCTAATGTTGTTTACATTGTTTATAATGTTGCTCACAGCATTTAGTTGACACAAAAGCGAGAAGATATATTATTGTTTTATTTTAAAGTGCAGAGCACAAAATGTAATAAAGCCCACTATGATCCACTGCAGTTCACTTCACAGTACACCATCTCTACACAAAGAATAACCTGCTGCAGTCTTAACAGCTTTGAACCTGCTGCAGAGTGGTACAGCTGCAGCTTTGGTCTTTTTCACAGCTGTATTTTCTACTTTTTTATGATTCGTTTTAAATTAAACTCTTGCACAACTAAGTTAAACTTAATGATCAATAAAAAACATTATCCTCCAGAGGGCATGAATTAATAACAGAAACATGATTCAGCTTCTGTGCATGTTTGACAACAAATGTAAGCTTTTCTACATTTCAGTTATTATTTTGTGCATATTCAATATTTAGCAAGAAACATATCCATGTGACAAACATGTAATACTTGACACCTCAAATTATCTGACGCACACAATGATTATCCATTAAAAAAGCATTACTATTGCTTTCCATTGCCTGTAGGTGTACTACATTAACATGTCTATATCTGCTCTTTTGAAACTGCTGACACTGCATCTGCATTGAGATATTTGCTGGGTTTTGTCTCTGGTTCTCCTTTTGTACAGAAAGTCTGTAATGTGTAATTGGGATTTTTGGAGCCATTGTACTCACACGCTGCAGAAACTAAACCAAACAAACGCTTAGAAGAACAGTACTACTGTCTCACCCTGATCCAAACACTGAGAGGTAGATGTAGAGGAAGGCTATGGTGGCCATGTTGCAAGTATCCAGTTTTCCATTAGTAACACCAACAAATTCATGAAGTCGCCTCACAAGCTCAGGATTCAGACATTTCAGCTCCTCCCTCTTAGCTGTTATTAATGACAAGACACAGCAAACATCAGAGTGGTACAATATCACAACACTACACACTTTGATATGTAGATTTATTGAATACATGTTAATGTTGCAGGTGCAGCCAAGACGGGAGAGAAGAGGGAGAGACTCTTTGGGTCCATGCATGATCAAGTGATCACGTCTGCAGTAAAGGTTAGGAAAGTCTAGTTTAATTAGCTGAGGATAGATAATAAATAGTCGATAAATCAACTCTCACAGCTCCTTCAACTGCACTGAGCAACAAGGTGATAAACTATTTGCAACTAGCAAATAAAACTGAACCACTGTCTTCATGGACGTTTAACTGCATGTATGTAACTAAGGGAAATATGATTATAACAAATTACAGAGCGTGTAGGTGCAGCATCATTTCTTACCACAGGAATAAGGTTTAAGCTGCTGCAGCTCAGAGACGTCCCAGCAGAGGAATGTGTCAATATTTGGGAGATTGATGCAAACTCTGCCAGAAGCGGTGGCCTTCAGCCGCAAAAAGGTTCTCAGGTTCAAACTAACAGCGAGAGCCACCTGTGGAGGAGCAAAAGCACAGGTCAGGGGGTGCGAAGTTCAGCCTTCTTAACAATACACTCTTTTAAAATCGACCTGTTTTCTGTAAGGTATAAGGCAGGATTTTGGGGATTAGGGCAATATGATGTTTTGCAAACAGTCCCACAAATATATGCACAATATAAGGCACCTCGGGTTGGGGGGTGATCAGGAACATTGCCCTGCAAGCCCTCACTTCTACAATTAGAGTAGTATGATTGTTTCTGTTGGCATATAGACTGAAAAACTTAAAGTCATCACTCATAAACTCATAAACTCCCAACCATCACAGTTAGATCCACTCTCATCCTCGCGTGTTACCTTCCCGTGCACGACTGCGTGCTCTCCGTGCAGGATCGCCTTCCCGGGAGCGGACACGAAGCAGTCACTGACCTGCATCTCTGTGGCAAGAAACGGGAAGGAGAAACAAGGAATCCCAAAACGTGCCCGGAGCTCAATGTGTCACTGGCAGTGGTGTTATTATTAGCTAGCTTAGCCACCTTTAGCTACTGCTAATCCTCTGAAGCAGCAACAGGCAGTCGACAGGTCGGCCCCTCAGCTCTGAGCTTTACTCCAACGAATATAAAGAGTTTAGAGACGCATTTAACAATCTGACAACACGGAGAGGCTGAGGAATGAGGGAGAGAGGTGAGAAAACCATGATAAAAACACATCTGACACACCAGACGAAAGAGACAGAGGTTGGGTCTGTAGCATCCAATCAGCAGCGGCTACTACTCGAACCGGTATACTTCTAGCCAATCAGCGTCCGGTACTCTCCCACCACCCGGTGAGTTGACCAACCGTGCGACCAAAAGGAAACGCCCACAAGCTACGGGCTTCACGGAGGGACAAAAGTCATCACCCATGGCCGTTCACCCTTAGCTGTTAGCAGTTAGCTCGAGTTATGGCTTCGTTTATCATCAGACCCGCTCACCTCCGCTGTGTTGTCCGGACAGGAAGACTCCTGGCTGAGCACCGGACCAGGAGAACACCGTGTTCACACAGGAGGTAGTTTTACATCCCGGCTCTTTGTCTAAATGCTTGTGCGAAGTGTTGAAGCCCCTGATGTAACTGTATGTGATGTAGCGAAGTGCTGGCTGGCTGCTACACAAGGACACTTATGTATATCAACATTAGATCCTCGTGTAGAAGTCTCAGTGGCTGAGGACACTATTTAAATGCACTTGCCATCATTAAGAAAAATAAAACAATAATTTATAATTTGTATATTTTCAACTGGTATATAATTGTAGCAGATGATATAACCTACACAGTTTATATATACTATTATACAGATTGTTTACAGTAGATCGTTAAGATTTGCACCATTCTAGCACAAATAGCATGTTTCTTTATATCGAGCCGAGGTACTGGGTGTAACTGGAGGTGAGAAGACCCTAATGAAACATATATACACACTGTCATGATCCTGTGCAGCTGTTAAATCTTCTGACATTATATTCCACATGTATTTGATAATGTTATCTCTCTCCCTCTATTACCAGCCTTTTCCCAAACAGTTATTCCACTGAAGGAGACACGAAGATACCCAAAATATACACCAAAACTGGAGACAAAGGTTCGTTTTAAAATGTATTAGGAAAAAATAAAATGCAGATTATTGTGCCGTTATAGTAAATAGTTCTTTAAAGAATTGACCTCTTCTTGCTGTAAAGGTTTCTCAAGCACATTTACAGGAGAGAGGAGGCCAAAGGAAGATCATATTTTTCAAGCCTTGGGAAATACAGATGAGCTGTCATCAGCTATAGGGTAAATTTTTACCTTTTCAAATGTCACATGCGATTGTAAAACCTGTTGTTTGCATCACTAGAGTTTACTGTATTGAATTGTGCATTACAGCCTGGCCAGAGAATTTTGCCTTGACAAAGGTCACACGTTCACATATCAACTGGACAAGGTTTGATTTTCATGTTGTATTTATTTAATTTCTTCAGTGCTGAAATTTTACATTTTGAGAAATAATATAAGAATTTCTTTCCCTCTAATTGCAGATACAGTGCATTTTACAAGATGTTGGTTCCAACATCGCAACCCCACGATCATCTGCAAGAGAAAGTCACACAAGTATGCACATGTGGGCCAATCTAATCCAGGAAAAACTATAATTTCATTGTGTCTTCTGTCCTCATAATTTGCAATTTTCTTCTGTTCTATTGTTTTTTTTATTCGATAGAGAAAACACAATTTACTGCTCAGCCAATTACAGACCTGGAAACCTGGATTGATAACTTTACAAAAGAACTCCCTCCACTGACCAACTTCATTTTACCTGTAAGCCCACTTGCGCATCTGTTTTACATGTAATTATTTTGAATCCAGATTTTCCTGTTGTGCCAACACTCATGCTTTCCATTTCACAGTCTGGAGGTAAGAGCAGCGCAGCTTTGCACATGGCTCGGACGGTCTGTCGGCGAGCAGAGCGAAGGTCAGTTTCAGTTGTAACGTCATCTTGAATGACTTGAATTATTCTGTTTTAAAATGTTCTGCCTCTGACAGCTCTGTGTTCTTGTTGTAGCGTCTCTCCAATTGTGCGCTCAGGCGAGGCAGATCCAGATGTAGCCAAGTTTTTGAACAGGTCAGTCAACTTCTTGCTTTAAAATGAATATAACAACATGGTTCCTCCTCCACACGATTAATAAAATGTCCCAACATTTTCACTCAGATTGAGCGACTACCTGTTCACGGTGGCCAGATATGCAGCCATGAAAGAAGGCAGTGAGGAGACAATCTACAAAAGACCTGAATGACCAGTGTCACATGAGGATGAAGGGAAAGATGTTTTTTTGGACGGTTGATGCGGACACTTTGTATTTACTTTTGAAAATATGTTAATAAATATGCTCAAGGTATCAAAAAGTTTGTCTTATTTGAATGCAAATTATTTTAACTGGACATAAGAATTTAGGTCATGATAAAATTCAACAGTGGGAAAATATTAAACCATTCAGCCAATACAAAATTACTGGTTTTCCTGGTATTTAATTTTCCAAAGTTAACATGTACTCAAATATGTGCTTTCAGTTGATGTACAGTTATTGTAGTTCTCCAGAGAATAATGAAATAACTTAGACACCCTTTCTTGTCGGTTGCAATTGTAATTCCACATCGAGATTAAACTACAATGCAGATTTTTCTCATTCATTTTAATACAGTAACCTTGAGGGCACTTGCTTGTCTTTCAACATGGTTACGTGTCACCGCCCTCCCACACAGTCACAGGATCTGGCACCAGCCCTGGCTCTTCTGGGACAAGGTGCTGGCCCATGTCATTAGAGACAGATTGCGGTCCTCATAGGGTGGATAACGCAGATAGGTGACACACTCAAACCGGGTGCTTCGGAGCAGGCATGATTTCCTGTGGGAGAAGGTATCAAAGCTGTAGCGGCCATGGCAGGATCCCATTCCGCTGGCACCTGTCAACATTTTCTTTTTTTATTAGAGTGGATAGATTGCAGGGCAACATTATCCAGCAATTCAATATGTGATGCAACAGACTTACCTACTCCACCAAAAGGCAGAGCCACCATCAGACTCTGCAGGACACTGTCATTGGAGCAAAAGCTTCCACTGGAAGTCTCACTCATTAGCCTCGAAATAACCTGCATCGCCAGGAAGGTCAGCATATGGTCAGAATGCATGGTGGCCATTCAATGCAGTGCTTTAGCTTTGATTGTTGCCATGTACCTCAGTGTTGGTGGAATATGCATACACACAGAGGGGTTTCTCTTGCTTATTAATGAAGGTTATTGCCTCATCCACATCGTTTACAGCCAGAACAGGGAGAACTGGACCAAAAACATCCTGTAGCATGATGGAGTCGGATTCCGCCACATCTGTCAAAATTGTCGGGGCTTCAGGTGGAACAAAGAAATTGTGATTGTACAACAGGATCAGACACATTGCATGTATTTATTTTGAGGAATTCAATTTCAGAGGATTCCTACCAATATATTTCTCTGCTTCTATCACCTGCCCACCCACAGCCACCTTGCCCGACCGCCACAGCACGTCTCTTGTACGGTTAAATATCTCCAGATTGACCATGCGGCCAAAGCTGCGGGACTCTTGGGGATCACTACCGTAGAATTGCATCAGGCAGCACTTCAGGGCCTGCACCAGCCGTGCTTTGACATCTGCGTGGCACAGGATGTAGTCCGGAGCCACAAGGCTCTGTCCAGCATTGTGAAAACGTGCCCAAGCAACACGCTGTGCCGTGGTGGCGATGTCACAGTGTTGGTCCACATAACATGGATTCTTGCCTCCCAAAATCAGGGTGACAGGGGTGAGAGTGCGAGCTGCAGCCTGAGCTATTCTGCTCCCCTCCTCTTTGCTTCCTATAGCGATTAAAAACCATCATTTACACTTTGAGAATAATTCATAAAATGTGCATGAAATTCAAATTTGCAGGTCATTTCCTCTTTACCTGTAAAGAAGACATGATCAAATTTAAGTTCCACAACTTCAGGCAAGTCGTTTGTGCCTGCAAGAATCACATGGAAGCATTCCTTGAGGAAACAAGAATTTTAGAACAGATCATTACTCTTTAACTGGAGTATTGTAGCACATCTGCAAAATGATAATGTGTGAGTCAGTTTTGGATAGAGGGAAATCATAAATAATGATAAAATACATTTTATTTAAATATTACTTGTCAAGCTTGAGCATAAAGGACCTTGTTGAAAACCCCCTGTTGAAGCACACACACATTTGGAACATGACAGCATATACATCACTGAGCCCATAAATAAATAAATAGGTGTACAAATAGAAAAAAAGATACACACCCAACCTCTATAAATCTCATGTGTAAACAAATCCCCCCTTTGTAAATCACACAGTCCAATCTTGAGATTTATTAAAATTAGTCGGTAAGCCACGTTGTTGTGGGCCACAGGGAGAGAGAAGGGTTTTATTCTGACTGCGAGCACCAAAGCTGGTAGTTCTTGGTATATCTGACCCCATTATCTGTAATGGGAGGATAACAATACAAAACAACATAATCCATCATTTTATCTACCAAGTACTTACTCAAGACTGAGCATTGGATTAGAAAACACAAACGGTACTCTTTGAGACATAAAGACTTTACCGTAACTCTGGCTGCCCATCCTCACAGCTCACTTGAATTTACTCACATTGTCTAAGTAAAAAGGGAAGAGACGATGGAGGAGCTCTGATGTGTGAGTGGTGCACTCAGACGGACTGATGACTGCACAGTTTCCTGCACAAATGGATGGAGATGATCAGTCGCTGTCAGACCTTCTGCTTGTGTGAAGAAAAACAGACTTTAAGAACTGCACCTGCTGCGATGGCCCCGACCAGCGGCACCAGACACATCTGGACAGGACTGCACCAGGTCCCCACGATGAACACCACCCCCAGCGGCTCACTGACCACCAGACACTCGTCCAGCGTGGTGAACTAAACCAATCACACAAACTCGACATGAGGTGGAAACAGAACCTGGCAGAGTTTCAATGCACAGAGAGGAAAAGACATCAGCCTACTTTATTCTTACAAAAAGGTCAAAGCAACTTAGGTTTTAATCTGCTTTGTTGAGCTCAGCACAATACAGTTCTTTGTTCAGGGGAGATGGAATGTTCTCTCGAAAAAAAAAGGTTGTGCAAGTCGCGACTAATCCCAATAATATAATGAAAATGGTTTTGGAAAGAAAATGTTTTTTTTTACTAAACAGAAAAGCCTCACCAGGTTTCTCTCCACGCGCTGCGGCTGCATCCACTTCTTCAGGTTGTTGATGGCGTGAAGTGCCTCATTCTTGACGAGCATCAGTTCTGACACAACCGTCTCAAACCGTGGCTGGTTAAAAATGCCAATGTATTACTTTTTGGACCACCATATCAACACTTAACAGGGGACTGCTTCCTCCCCCTCTCACCTTATGAAGGTCCCTTCCAAGAGCATCCACAAAGTCACACTCATGCTCCTCCAGCATCAGCACCACAGCCTCCAGCTGGGCCAGTCTGAAGCTCTCGTTGAGGCTGCGTCCGGCTTGAAAAGCAACTCTGGCACGTCTCAGCAGAGCCACACACTCCAGAGGGTACGTCTTTAAACATGGCTCCCCGAGCCTGGTCCTGGAACAGCAGCCGAATAATTCATTTAATACTACAGAGCAATTAAACACTTTGGGTAATCCATGTCATCACAGTACCTTCTGCATGTTAACCGTCCATTCCTCTGACAAGCATTGCACGCCCTCGCTTTCCCACTCATGCTTATTCCTGTCAATATTTCTCCACTGCTGGTCTTTGTGAAAGTGTTTACTGTGCATTTAAGCCTCCCACTGGCACAGGGGATAGTGGAAATCCTGACTTGAGCCAATCAGCTGATGCACATTACTTTGTATGAACCCAAGAAAGTTGGAGTCTGATCTTAGCCCAACCCCATAGATTGTTGCAGAGGATAATGGAGTTGTGTATGATGCATTGTGTAGAGGACATTATTAGGTCTTTGACATATATTGTGTGTATGGGCTCATGTATACGGCAATCAAGTTTACTTTTGGATCTTAATTCGATCTCAATCTCATATATGTGGTTTGATTTATTTCTTGTTAGAGCACATTTTTTAAAACAAATTGTCATACTTATTGTTAGTATTGTTGGTGAGTGACAGAACAGGGGCTCTTCAGGGGCCAATCAGATTTCAGCTGGGACCAGTACCCCCTGTCCCCACCCCTGGATCCGCCCCTGACCCTCCCACACTCAATTTTTAAGTCGAGTTAAGGAATTTTCAGAGAAAGAAAGAAACGCCCATTATGTGTAAATGATTTAAAGAAATGATTTATATAATACTGTTGTACATGATTGAACATTACAGGGGGAAAAAAGTATTTTACACATGGACAAACACATGGAAATCTCTTTTACAGCAACACACTTCATACAGTGCAGCCAGATTCAAAGACACTGAAAAAGAGATGGAAACTTTCACAGGCAGGGTGTGGACATTTTCAGGATCATTTATTTTTTTTTGTACTAAAAATGTTGGATGACCAAAAATCTGCTTCAGCATAGCCTACTCTTGACATCATTTAAAACAGATGAGCCATCTCATCAGACGAGACACATGAGCTTGTGAGGTATCTTTCATCTTTTCTACACAACACCACACTGTGTTGTTGTAAAGCCATTCGTAGTGTTTTTTGGCTTGAACAGATTAAAATGAGGAAAGCTGACGTAAGGTCCTCCCGACTCAGTCAGATTGAAAAATAGCTTAATCGCATAAGTAGACTGAATTTTTTTTTTTTTTTAAATAGAACCAGTTTTTATATATGAAATGGTTGTAATTATAATCTTTTTTATAATATTGTTTTGTTAGTGGCCTTAATCTTACTTGTTAGAAACATGGCAACAATGAGTATGTTTTATAGCTTGTTACTTATTGACAAAAATCAAAAATGATTTATGCTCATTAATGACAGAAAACGTTATTTGCATAATAAAGAACTTTTGATATTTTCTTAATTATTTTTTTAAGTTGCCATTGTCTTTCTGGTTAAACGACCAAAAGGTCTCTTCCTTGACTTTATGTTGGAACGGAACCCTGTGTAAAGTGATTTTTAGGCTTATTAGGTAACATTCACCCTCATGTCCCTTTTTCTCAAAGCTACAAATAACAGACATGTGCAAGATTTCCACCTAAAGGGAGCATCACATCGAGCAGTCACATTTGGTTGATGAACAGTCCATGACATCATGTTGAGAGGTTTTTCCTTTTACACCTCAAATTCTTTTCAGCATGGCTTACAAAGTCCACAGAGATAGGAAAGCATTGCGTTGAACGCTCCTCGGTTGATGTTGTCGTGGTTGCAGTGGTAGTACAGTGGTTGGGTTTCTGCGTGTGTTAGTAGGAGCAGAGAAGAAGTCCAGGTACATAGCCCCTGATTCTATGGCTTGTTTCCAATATACGCGGTTACTGGTTACAGCTGAAATAATACAGTCAGAATTGACAGCGAGAGACAGGGGTGGGGGTGGGGGGGATGGCAAAACATGAGGCACTCAGCATTATTGAAAGGTGTAGTGATAAATCTTCTTTACATAAACGTACAAAGACTAGCATCTTCTATTGACGTAACTCTTCGTATTTTTGGAGTGTAGGTCAAGAACACAAGTGACAAACATTTATCGGCTGCGTTCTGCTCAACTGAGCAGAGACAAAAAGACAAAATATTTCCAGTTCCAGAAGATCTTATCAAAATCAAGCATCAGATGACCAGATCGTTTTCTTTCGTGACAAGAGATCCTTTTACTGCTTCACCACAACTGAGGCAGATGTTTGGTTTTCAAAAGTACTAAGGACGAACAAACCAGCGGGTCAACAGTTCTCTCAGGTGCCTGCAGCGTCTTTTAGTGGGGGAGACATGGAATGATGGGATTTTCTTGGAAAAGGGACATAATGTAATCAACACACGGTTGCTGGGAGCCCCTCCTCTTTCCTGGAGGTTGAACTCGTGACATTGATTTGTCTTCCATTTATAAAAGATGCATTATGTTCCGCAAAACATTTTAAGACTCTTCCTACATCAGTTTAAAGTTGCTTGGATAATGGAGTCCAAACATGTAAGTATATTAACAATACATCGCTTGGTTTCACTCGAGGGAGTCGATATGTCTAATGGCTTGCACTGCATCTGTATTGCTTTCCAGTTCACTTAAAATGGGAGTGTTAGTTCCGAGAATGATTCTGTTAAGCCTGAGAAACAGAGATCTAGCCACTATATATCCGAATTTCATCAAGTTAAATATACAACATATTGAGTTTCTGGAGTGGCAGGGGAGATGCTCAAAATTGGATTGTGCTGCAGAAACACCATCCCCTTAGATGTGAGCTGTACTAGAGCTGAGCTCGTCCAGTTTTAAAAAGACAAAAGGAGACTTTGTGGGTCCTTCATGAGTCCCCTTTTGTTTAGGTGATGACCCTTTGACGTGACAGGCTCTAGTCCAGGTAAGCCGAGCCTCTTGCGTGGTTGACACCGTTGAACCCAAGCCTCCTGTGCAGATTGTCCCGATGCAGCTGAGTTAGGACAGCTCAAAGCCTGTATTCATACTGATAGCATAGCGCAGCTTGTCACGCAGGATGCTCTTCTTGCTGTAGTTAGGCAGCTTGAGCAGGTTGAAGCATGTTGACGAAGTGGGAAGTCGACCCCCGGGTTCCTTCTTGCGGATAGTGAAAAACCCCCTCAAAACACTGCCAAGGGTGTCTCCAGTGTCCTAGTCACAGGAAAAGTTCTGTTAGTACAAACGTAGCACACTGATGCCAGCTACGACACAAACAGTTTGTAAGCAGAGTCACCTGATCATCTGAAACTTCCACACAACGGATGGAGAAAGGTGGTTTGAGGTAGGCAAAACCTAGAAGAGGAGGCCTTGAACAGCTGGTAACAAACTGTCAAAACACAAAGAATAAGAGACAACACTTGAACCAACTTGTTGTGTTAGAAATAAAATGCTTTGGACTGTGACAAAGGACGGCTTACTTTAAGGAACATCGCCCTCTCGTCAGAGTTGAAGTCACTGGACAGGATGTCCCACAGCCAGATGATGACACGGTGGCTGCTGTGAAATCCTCCATAATAGACTGTGTGTTTCCTGTGAAAGAGAAGAAAACAGCAGAGATGAACAGATACCCCTATTTGCTTTGAGACAACTGATTTGGTAGAGACACGTTGCTGAAGTTGAAGTGCATCTATCAGTGAAACTTGAATTATAATTAATACTATTGTTGTGGTGAATCAGTACAGTGTGGGCCTAAGTCAATTAAATGACATCATCCATGTTAAGAGACACGATGAAAGACGACAATAACAAAATGTTACACACTTGAGGTCATCTAGATCAATCTCTGCATTGTCTCCCGAGACAAGGCGCTGAACCTCAGGCGTGGAGAACACGTGCAGCCACTCGGGGTTAATGATGCTGCGGAAGCCCCGAATGAAAGCTGCGGTTTGCTCTTTAATCTGCGTGTGCATCCGGAAGTGAGCCATGAGGTGGATGTAGCTGATCCTGCAGGATATGGTGGAGTTGAGGGCAGAATTAGTTGGTGATTTCATGCATGGCAGCAAAAGGTCACCATTTTAAACTTAACATGGGTCAGTGTCCAACTAATTAATTCAACTAAATCCATATGTACATACTTGTTTTCATTGGTGACGATCATGGTTTTCCCCCCAGGTATCAGCTCATGACAAACAAGCTGTAAGAGAAAACGAAAAGTTACTTTCCACCCTTTAACTTATTTATTCATTCATTTAAGTATATTTTCCATCTTTACCTGCCCCATGACATCTTCATCATAGGATAACGTCAGGCCTAGATCCCCTACATCTCCATCATAGCGCTGAGAAATCAAATATGAAATTGTCACTTGATATTAGGAAACAAAATACGCCGATGTGAGGTTGAGACGAGCAACTTCAAGTGTCATTTTTTCTCCTGACCTTGATGGAAGTGAGGTTCTTGTAAAACTCTGAGTCCAGAGAAGGAAGCTCATCAATGGAGCTATAGAAAGTGCTGTGGTGATGACCCAAGACTTGACTGAGGAAGAAGGAGGCAAACGGGACGTCCACCACAATGCCCTGAATACACAGAGGTAATCGAGATACAATCGTTCAAAAATCACCTACAACACCTACATTCAGAGCGAGAACAAGAAAAGAGAAATTTCTTAAGAGATTCCATGTACCTCATAGACAGCTTTCCCGAGCATCTTTCCCACAAACTCAAACAGCTGCAAATGGTTCTCGTGGATGTAAGATGTGGGCGAAGGATAAAGCCTTTCATTTCCACTGGTGGTCTATGGATAAATAAATATCATATCATATGAAACAGTGTAATCAGAGTCAGCAGCCGCTATGTGGGGGTTTGAAAACAGCCCACTGAATTACCTTGAACAGGTTGAGAGCAGGGTTGAACACTTTCTTAATGATCTCCTCTAGAAATTCTTTGAAGACACCATCCTGGTCGATACCAGCCTCATCCACTCCCAAGTCATTCACAAACTTCACGCGAATGACGCCTTTTATAGAATTCGCTGGCAGCCGACGGAGCTGATCATATCCATCCTAAGAAGAAGGAAATAAGCATTGTTTTTGGTAAGATTGATATATTTATACTCGTTCAAAGTTTGCTCTCAAAATCTATTTTGCAATTTGTTTGATACCTCCAGCATCCGCGAGCGACGGATGGTAATATGGGTGACGTGTGGAGAAGCGGAGCTTGTTTCCACCAATCCTAAACTTTCCTTTTCCTTTGTTACGATGTTCCTGAACAGCAGCACCCTCTAAAATGCAGAGGAAGAGCATTTACACAACTGAAAAAGAAAATGACACCACCTCAAATTCAAAGAATCCTGTTTACTCACGTTTTTATGTGGAACAACGTGCGGGATGTACTGCAGTAACAGCTGGGCTCTTTTCTTTCCCTTCTCCAGCTCTTGGAACAACAGGCTGGGCTTTAGGTCCCTAAACGCAACAGCAAAAAAGATGTAGCATTGATTCAAAGCATTGATCCCAAAGCAGCCTGTCCTGAAACAGAAGGCTGATGTGTTCAGTACATCTGTCAACAGCGGACTAGTGGTTCAGTGTTTGTATTTACTTGCGTAGCCAGTGGTCATCGGGGGTAAACTTTCGCCTGCAGTCTCGTTCGTAAAGCACCATCAGCCAGCCGTGAACACTGTGGAATAACTCCAGTTTCTCTCCCTTTGCATTTTCTATTGAAAACAAAACAGCTTTTCAGTAAAACAAAAAATACCCGTCGCTTTTAAGTTTCGGTGAGGTCACACACTTACCTAAGATCCCATCCCACACCATCTTGAACACAAATGTGTTCAGAAATGAGGAGATCGTGATGAGTTCCTCGATCTTGAAAGATGTTTGTTCTTCATAGACTTCAATGTCATCCAGAATTCTGTAACATGTTGACAGTACGTCAGAGAATGACACAGCATAACAGGGCATGTTATGCACAGCAAAAAACAGTGACATTACGTGATGAGGTGCCGCGAACAGTCACAGAACAGCATGAGCATAGCTAAGAGCTGCTTGGACTCTTCTGTGTCATTGTTCAGACACTCCATGAAGAGTTTGAGGCCTCCCTGAGGACCCAGCTCACAGATGAAGGCCCACAGTTTGGGCAAAAGGTCATCAAGATGTGTCAGACCTGCAAAAAAGAATCTGCCATTACAAACTCCATAATGAACATTCCAGGGACTTTCAAAATACTGTTTGCATATATAAAAGGAATCAAGCTTCTGATACTGACCAGTGAGTATCTGGAGGCGTATTTGTGTTAGTGTTGACAGAGCAGTCTGGTAGAGCACACAGATGCTGCACACTTTCTGAACTTCAGCCGAGTCGACTCGCTTCCCTCCGACTGGTTTAAGGATGTTTCTCACAGAGGCAGACTTCTGAAACGCTCGCTTGAAGAGGTCTGTCAAAACAGGAAACGCACAAGGGATGAAGAACCTTCAAGAACTTTAAACCTTTTTTATATTAACTTATACGATTGTACTTATTTTCAAATATTACAATAGCTTTGGGTTTATAACTCACTTTTAACTGGTAGATTGTTTTGTGATGTGCTCGGCTGCGGAGGCGGGGGGGTGGGCTCCTGACTCTCTAGCTTTTTAGAGAGGACGTCACTAAAGAGCGTTCGAATGACAGCAACACCCCACAGGTACTGAAGCTGTTTAGTGACTAGTGGCATTGACTCGTTCAGGCTGTGGAGAACGAAAGACAGAAGAGGTAGAGAGGAGACAACATCAGGGTATATTTTACATTATTCTTGAAGTGTTTTATTTGTGCAATATCTGAGAAGTTAAAAGGGGGTCCAACATATTCAAATAAATAAAGTTTTACTGACCCATAATCTACAGTTTGTGAGAACCAGCCCAGGACGGGGTGCCAGTGGGTGAGGTTGGACTTCTTTTGGGACACATATCTCTGGCAGTAGGACAACATGTCAGTCAGGTCCTTCACGAAATGACCGGCCTCCTCTTCAAGGACTTTCTCATTGAGGAAACCCAAGTGAATTAGGTTGCCTACCAAACATGAGACAGATACAGTCACAAGGGTAAAATTAGAAGACCAGAGATGAGACCAATGAAAGCGCATGTCCATATTTATCCAAAACACTTTACCAAGTAAGCAGAGCGTGTGGCTGCCCTCCAGACACACACAGATGTCCTGAACACTGCTCTTCTCTGCTGAGAAACAAGATGAACTTCCGCAGGAGGCCGTGCGTCTGGATAGATACCATGCACTGCAGAAAAGACAAGATTTTAAAGCGTCTGCTCTCATAGTTCAAATTATTATAAATGTTATATATACAACAAGGCTTTTACCTCTGGAGTGAGCACAGTTGAGGTGGGTCACGACAGCTGGAACTGACATGATGTGGATGAGGAATGATCTCAGCAGGTTGTCTGAGAAGTGAGCCGCAATGACTGGCCTAAAAGTATTAGATGTAGTTGTAAAGGAAAGCCGTGATAGAATAGATATTACATATCTTCTGCAAAGTATGCATTAAAAGTGTAAACATCCATGAAATCACCTGCTTACCTTAATGATAACGTGAAGATAGCTGTTAGAGTGCCTTTGGACAGAGACGGTTTAGAACGAGCTAAGCCATTGGTCAGCAAGATCTAAACATGAAAAGTCCAAATTACATTCAGTGTGTGTTTTTATAAAATGACAGCTGAACTGGAAAATGGGTCAATAATTTTCTTCATTGAATTTCTTGATCAAACTGATTATGAGCTGTGTTACCTGAAGTATTGAATAAAATCCCTTTTGATTCAGATGCCCCATGATATTTTCACAGATCCTCATCAAAGCAGGTCTCAGAGCTTCTCCTGAAATAATGAGGGGAAATGTTGTGTTTTTCTCTGCAGAAACCATGTCCCACAATAACAAAATATATGTTTTGAACATCAACCTCATCTTGACTTGACACATACCCTTTCCTCGGACTATCCGCCAGGTGGAAGTGTCCGTAAAGGTCACCAGCATGGTGAGGTACAGCGTTACCAGTTTATTGTCCTGAAGAATGTCAGGCTGCAAATCAGAAAATAAAGAGTAATATCATGTCCGCTGTGTGAGTAGAGGAACACATTTTTTCAGTTTGAAGTCAAGACTGACCTTTAAGTTTTTCAGTAGCTGACAGCAGGTCCACAGCACATCTTTGACCTGCTTGATCCAGGGGATGGTGAGGTCTTTGGAAAGAGCCAAGGACACATACCAGACCTGAGAGACAAATGTGAAAATAGTCTCTGAGAAACTCATTACATACAAGAGGGGTAACAATGTGAAAGAGGTCAAACAAGCACACACTCACTTTAGGTTCATTTTCAACCTCCATGCTGGCCAGAATAGCACGACAAAGCTTTTCGAACCTCTGTGTGATGTAGAAAAATAGAGTGAATAAAGTCAAACAGGAAAATAATACAATTCAGGCCTGTCCCCACATTAGATGAGGATTAACAGGCAATATAAATTATTATAAATGTGGACTATCTTGAACTTGTTACTAAGCACAGCTGGTAACTCACCATCTTATCCTCCAGGCGATATATAAAAAGTAATTTCCGGGAAATTTTGAAAATTGAAAGTGCATTTCGTTTGGACGTCCCGGTTTCAGAAGTTTGAAAATAGTCATCCACCTTCTTTCCTGGGGAGTCACAGGAACAAAGGTCCGGCGATCATGCACAGAGAATAATAATAGTTCCACTTGACATGTTCTCAACAAACATACCAAACTCAAAGCTCTTCAGACCACATATGACTGGGGAATCAGCAATAAAACCAGAAAAGACACTACCTTATTTGCTTCTGGAGTCTGCAGCGACAGAGAAACCTCCTGACCAGAGCCTGGATGTTGGTGGCCGCCTTCTCCTTGTCCTTCTGCCCCCTCCTCTCCTCCCTGGCCTGCCTGGCTTTGTCCAGGAACTCGGACTTGGAGATTTGAGGTACACTAAACATTGTGCACCCTAGAAAATAAGAATCGAAACCTCTTATAAACTCATAATCCACCTGCTTGTACTGATAACATTTGGACAGATACTCCAGCCTGTGGTAACACAGCATCCTCACACTGTTTTGATTGAACACTATGGTGAATTGCCTTCGATGATCCTCTAGTGAAGACTCTGTCCGGCCTTTAGCCTCACCTGCAGCTATACCCCCTCATACATCGGCTTGTCCTTAAGAACCGAGCTGCTTGGACATCTCTCTGGAAGCAGCGACGTAGTAAAGATGGAGCTGGGTCAGCTAGCTCACGGGGCTAGCTCCACTTCGTCACTGGTCGGCTCGGTGCTTCCTCCAGGAGAATCTTTACGAACTCATTTAATGACACTTGTCACCCCCGCGGGGTTAGAGTCGGTCCTGTATCGGTGACAGCCTGAAAAACAGAGGGAACACACCGTTTCGAAATGTAAACAATGAGAGGGGATCCGTACATTGACTGCAGCCATTAATCCCATGTGTCGCATTAAATGATTCCGGGTAGTGTTTTTCCTTCATGTACTAACCTTTAAATTAGAATATAAATATTGAAACGCTACAATAAACAGCAAACTGTGTGTATCGGTGTCGCCTCTGCAGCAAATCTCAATTTTACATGTTGTATTAAGCTCAGAATGTGGGTGTTTTCGGAGAGGGACTGTTTTCACTGTTGCTCCGTCGGCAGCGGAAACGTGCAGGCTAAGGCTAAAAATAATTCAAGCTAATGTTTAAACGCGTGAACTAAAAACAGAATTACAGAAAGTGAACTGGAGTAAAGTGCTGTGTCGCTACTTCAGTCTCGTTTCACTCATCTTGATCACTGTCAACTCTCTGGAACCTTTAACACAATTCTGTGAAATGTCCCTTTAAACGGCGCACAGGAAAGGTGACGTGATTTTCATAACTGCGCAGCGGCGGACCGGAAGGAAGTGGGTGTTAGCTGACTGACGTTAGCGAGACATATTTACGAAGTCTGCTGCGGCTTCTATGGTAAATATACTTGTGTTTTTATCAAACAACTAGCGACAAAACACCACCGACGACACACACAGACAGCTACTGTAACAGCCGGCGACGCAATATATGTATTCTGTGCCAAGTGTGTAATAATACAGCTAACTTTAGTCAACGCTAACTAGTTAGCTCTCTAATTAGCCGTGCTAGGGACAATTGAATCATGATGGACTGGGTGTAGATAGACTGGTGAACTTTACACAGAGAAATAAAAGCTGTAAACAGTCGTAGATGTGTCGTCATGCTCATTATTAGCGCTTTGAAGTCGAACGCAACCTTATAATAAAAGTGTGAAGCGGCGTTCTCTGCCCAGTCAGTCTTAGTTTAAAGCTTTATCACGACAAGCTGAGCAGGAATAACATCGTTAGGAGACACATAACAGCATTCAAGTTCAAATCCCTCAAAGAACATACAACTGTTTTAACCTCGTTGATTCGTGTCAACAGTAGCATCCGCTTTCATGTCGGTCATAGAGTTGGGGAAGTCTCGCTAATGAAATGCACGCGTCACTTCATGTTTTCATGATTTTGTCTTTTACAGTATTTTTTAACACCCTTGCTTTGATCTTACTTATTGTAACTGTTGAGTTTCACTGGACAGCATGTTTCTTGATCAGAACATGGACTCACACCATTATAAAAAAGACTTTATTTGTTAGCTTACTTTGAAAAGTTAGTTGATTAGTAACAACAAATGGGTTCTTGGCTCAGATTCACAGACATTTCTGGAAAGCCACAAAATGCTGAGCCGACAATGGGTCCGAATTTTTTTTATTTACTTGAAAATAAAAGTTACACTTATCTAAATTCATTTTTTAACCAGCTAATCCAGTGAGATATTCGCCCTGAGCCAGGTGTCGGTTCATCCTCTTTATATTTTCTGTTCCAGGAAGAGATGTCAGGAGAGAGTGTGGTGAGCTCGGCAATGCCTGCAGCTACAACCCGGACTACATCCTTCAAGGGCTCCAGCCCCAGCTCGAAGTATGTGAAGTTAAATGTGGGTGGGGCCCTGTACTACACTACAATGCAGACACTGACCAAACAGGACACAATGCTCAAAGCCATGTTCAGTGGCAGGATGGAGGTCCTCACAGACAGTGAAGGTGAGATGTTGGTGAAAATTCTGTCATTATAAGCAGGGTTCATGTTATCCCTTCTCTCGCTGTGACCTATTACTAAGTAATTCTCCGCTGTTTTGTGTTTATAGGTTGGATCTTGATTGATCGCTGTGGGAAACATTTTGGAACGATCCTCAACTATCTTAGAGACGGAGCCGTGCCGCTCCCAGACAGCCGGCGGGAAACTGAGGAACTGCTCGCTGAGGCCAAGTATTACCTTGTCCAGGGCTTAGCTGATGAATGCACGTCTGCCTTGCAGGTATCAACACTTCAGATGGCTCTCAGTTAGACAGAGAAATATATTAATATATTGTTTCATAAATAGGTTGGGTTTTTTAAAACTGAATTTCAAAGTCAGTTTATTTTGAATATAAAAAAGTGTAATGAACCAATAAGATCATATTATGATGGCCATCAAATAAGTGCAAATATTGTTTTAAGTCAGTCTACGTAACATTTCATAGTGACAGTTGATAACTTAAACAATGATGAGAGTTGCATATCCTTCATATCCTCATGTCACTTTGTGCCACCAGGTGGCTTCCTTTCTCTTATTACCTCCTGTATGCTGCAGTTTTGCAGGTGGAAATTTTTTTTAATGGCGATTGTTTTTTTTTGTTCCCCCAGAACAAAGAAACTTATGAACCTCTTTGTAAAGTGCCTCTGATGACATCATCTAAGGAAGAGCAGAAGCTTATTGCAACATCAAATAAGGTATAATATGTTTTTTTACATTTCTAGTGTTTCAATTTCAAGGAAAGACTCAATTGATTTCTATTTAAAAACTCAAAATTCCTTGTTCTCACAGCCTACTGTCAAACTTCTGTATAACAGAAGCAACAACAAATATTCATATACCAGGTGAGTTTTCTTCAACTGATATCAGGAACTAATTTGTCTAATTTCTGAAGGAACATCGTGAAATCCTGCAGGTTGTGTTAATGACTCTATCTCCAACCCCTTCCAGCAATTCCGATGACAACATGCTGAAAAATATTGAGCTATTTGACAAGCTGTCCTTACGTTTCAACGGGCGAGTCCTTTTCATCAAAGATGTGATTGGAGATGAGATCTGTTGTTGGTCATTTTATGGCCAGGGGCGTAAGATTGCTGAAGTTTGCTGCACGTCCATTGTTTATGCCACAGAAAAGAAGCAGACAAAGGTGAGTGTATATCCATCAATTTGTCAATATGTCCACTCTTTTAGGTTGTTTCTCTCTTATGTCTCATGTAACACCATCTCTCTTAGGTTGAGTTCCCTGAGGCGCGCATCTATGAGGAGACCCTGAACATCCTTCTGTACGAGTCCCACGATGGGAGGGGTCCAGACAATGCCCTGCTGGAGGCCACAGGAGGTGCTGCAGGACGATCTAATCATCTGGATGAGGACGAGGAGCGAGACCGAATTGAACGAGTTCGTAGGATTCATGTCAAACGACCTGATGACCGCACACACCACCACCAGTGACCCGCCTCCTTTGACCCGTCAGCCTGTGTCTCAGGACCGTGGACAGTCTTTGCACCATGCTTGTGCCTTACAACACCCAGCGCCTCTCGCTCTCTCTCATGCTCACTCTTATTTTATCAGCTTTCTCTAGGAGACTACTATGAGATGAGTCATACAACAGAGTGCAGTGGTGAAGTGATTTTGTGTTTGTTTGTGTGTCCACTTGTCCTCTTTGTTGAGTGGTCGACAGGCTGTTGTGATCGTTATGATTACTCCTATCATTGTTTTCTGCTCCATGTGCAATGAAAACAAAAAATATATTGTCAGTATATATTTGTTAATTGAGGTGTGAACTAGATTACATCTAGGAGAACAATAATTATATTGAGTAAGCAGCTAAAAATTAGTGTATATAATTTTTTCTTTCCTTGTGGTCCTGACGGGTCCACTGCAACAGCAGTGGGTGAAGATGTTGAACACAATGAGGCCACATGGTGGCACTGTTTTACTCTTAGAAGATGTTTTCAAGGCTATTTTGTAGCCTGCAGATACTAGCAATTAAACCTTTTTTAAAATATAATTTTTTTGATATATGTAAGATATCACAGGTGGATGCAACATTTTACTGTAGTGCTTCTGCCACATTTACTTTAACAATATGCATTTTCCCTTCACTAAATGATTATTATTCTCAGTGGAGGAAACTTGAGCTGTGTCCTGAGGTGTTAAATGTACTGGGTTGATTGAATGATGGATGCTGAGGTTGAAGTGAATGACTGTTACCAGAGATCTACCCGGCAGGAAGGGAATCCTGTCTACAAGCAGAGAAATTAGACCTGTCCTTCGTCGCTGCATTCACCGGAGAATGTCCTGTTTGCACACAATAGGTTTAAGTTGAAATATGTCTAACAATCACCCTACTTGTAGTTCTGTTGCACAGAAGTGACCATATATGTATGTTTTATATTTATATCTACTTTATCACAAATAAATTTTTACAACCATTCTGTTTTAAATTCTCAAATTATGACAACATGGCTAAAGTTTCAACAGCAGAATGAGACGATCCTTTCAAGCTGTTTATGAGTAAAGCTGAGTGTCTTGTGATGGTTTTGCATTGTGTTGATTTACACTCCCGGGTCAACCCTTGTTTTCAACTTTAGTGCAAAAAACAACAAAGATAAAATGGTGAAACTAACCTTTCATTGCAATTTAATGTTCTTTGGTGAAAAAGTACTTTTAGTTGTTCACTACTGTGAGTGGATGAAAAACAAAGATGGAATTGTCCAACAAACGAGTTTATCCAGGGTTTGTAAAGTGCAGCTCTTTCTGCTCAGGCGCAGACATGTTGATCTTCCCTTTAGGGGTCTCCTGATGAAATATGCAGAGGCTTCTTGTGTGTCTCCTCCTCCTCACACGTTACCGTACCCGAGCCCGAGTGGTAACCTGCAGAGAAACACAGTTTGTTTCAAAGTGATGTCTCCTCATCTGCAGATTCAATTCAGATCAGAGCGCATCAGTACATAAATTCTTCATCATCACCGGACTCAACTCACCACCATGAGGTGTCCGTTCTTGGCCTTGTACACCATGGGCTCCGGTCCAGTGCTGAAGTCCACTGCACTCTCTCTCCCTGGCTGGGTTTCAATCTTGATACTAAGAATCAGGGCAAACAAGTGGATAGAGTCACATATCAAATTTAATTTAACTGAGATTCCTGTCTGACTTAGATACGCACTCACCTGCCCTGAACCACTTTGATCACGTTTTGTTTGTTAGCAATGACACCGAGTTTGGTCAAAAACTCAAACAAGTGGTCACACTGCATCACCAGGTCCCCCTGAGACAACCACAGAATAAAAGAATAAATAGAAAATTACATTTTCAAGAAACTGAAAATCTGTGAGGAAAATGTCTCTACGTATCTGAAGTCTACAATTGAAGCAGCTTTTTCTTCTCTGTTAATTAGTTAATAAGTTTGATTTGATCCACACCCATCAGATCACTCAGATTTACAATATAAATACTTTTTACTATGAATAAGAATTATTTCAGAAAATCCTGAATATCTGCTGTATATAACGCATACCTTCTGTTTGGGGTCCTCACATGTTATGTGGAAAACAACGGTGCCATCAGTCAAATTACTGACTGAAATACCTGCAGTGAGTGAAGAACATGTTTAATCACACCTCAAAACATCCCTGATGGTGAAGTGTAAAGTGTTGACCATCGTATTGATGTGACCTTTGAGGGCGGTGTAGAGGACTCTCTGAGTGATCTTGGCCTCATCCACCACGTAGGCAGCCGTCTGGGTGAGGATGAGCTGTCGAGGCCTCGGTTTGAAACCGTTCCTGTGATACTTAACTACCGGGACAGAGTACTGCACAAACACAGGATACAACACAGTGAGGCGTGTTTGACGTGGTGCTGTTTTTCTCACTGGGTGTAAGATGACAGTTTATTACCTTGATGCGCTCATTACGAATCAACTGCAGGGCCTTCGGGTTTATGTCTTGTTCACCTGGAAATATTAAATGATGCAAAAACAATAGTTGAAAACGCATCACTTATAAAGTAATAAAGGGCCTCGCTCCTAACTGCATCAGGGACTAACTAACCCTCTATGTGCCGGGCGTTCACTGTTGGTTATTCCCAGATCACTGAGGGTGATCGGGCCTTTGCCCCAAAACTGGGCAGCAGTTTACCCATTGAGATCAGACAGGTAACATCATTTGTGTCTTTAAAATCTGCTCTTGAAGCATTTTAATCTTTTATGAATGTTTGACATCAAATTTTATTTCCTTCTGTTTTACGAACTGTGTATCTTTCCCTTGGTTTGATTGCGGCTCTTTTAATCTCCACTTTCCCTTTGTATCTGTGTGCTATGGAAAAGTGCTGTATAAATAAAGGTTATCATTACATGAATATTATTATAGAATAAAATGGAATTGTGCATACAGAACATCTGATTACTTACTGATTCTGGTGTCTAAGAAAGGTAAAGCAACACTCTGTGGATAACCCTCCTTTTTCCCCTTGAAGAGGGAGCTGGTGACGAGTTTCAGTTGAAACTGAGGGGATGAAAAACAAGTCAATCTCTCTAGAAACAGAACACGTGATGATCCAGTTTCATGCAGCACGTTCAACATGGGAGATACCTGTGTTTTCTTCTGGGGTGTGATTCCCCTCACATACTTCCGCACCATGAGGCGGTAGTGAAGCGTGCGCAGGGTCTCTGATGCCTGACAAGAACAGAAAGGTGCACAAAATGAAATGTCAGCATGTCTTTTAGCTGTTTTGCTATGAAAGGGATGAACCAGTTCACCTCTTTGACCACAGCTGGTGGAGTTAACCAGGTGGTTTTATCCAAAACGGTCTTTGGCAGATTGTCTTTGAGTCGGTTCAAGTAACTCTGTCTCACAAAGACCAGGTACTCTGAGTTATCCGTGTTCTTAGCCTCTCCTCTGGTCATGTAGCCTTTAATGAATCTGAAACAGGTTGTTAAATATTAGATTATCAAATAACAGGGGGGGGGGGGGCTGCGGGATTATGATCTCTCTTCTTTCTTACTTCTTGATGACTTTCACAGCCCAGGCTCTCTTCTCTCTCTCCTTCCGAGCCTGCACTCCTCTCCAACAAGTTTCAATCTTAGTGGCTGAGGATGTGAAGAAGATAACAGAGGGTGTGTGATTGCAGAATGCTACATCCCCTGTCGAGATCACGTGCTGTGAGACTTACCAGCTTCTTTTTGTTTCCTGAATTCTCCTTTCGCCCTGTACCCTTTGTATTTGGCCTGGAGTCGTGTCGCTGCAGATTCAGAGCATTAAGCTGGATCATTGTGCAGGTATAGTGATGAGCTACGATGAAATCGTTTTAGAGCTGATTTGCACTCACCTAGTTCATGTTTACATTTCTCATAAGCATCCTCTGTGGCATAAAGTGTCCTCGGGTGGCGGATGAATATCTTTGTTCTAAAACAAATGAGGGTTAAAAAAAAGCTTTCGGTTACTCCTGGTTTAAAGTGCATTTGCTCTGTTGTAATTAGGAAGTGTCCTCACCGCCCCATTTTGTATTCATTTGGCAGGTAGCCCAGATGTTGAATCAGCACTTCCACTCCGTCAGCGGGCACTCCTCTCCAGTGAGGCCAGGTGGCCGGGCACAGCGGTTTGTATCTGTGAGACACAGCAACAGCCCACACAGGATGTTTTAAATGAAGCAGAAAAGGAAGAATTCAATTCAACAGGTTCTTTAATTTAAAAAAAACAAAGTCCTGTGCTCCATCATACCTCTTTAAGAACACCTCATATTTGCGTCTGTAAGCGAAACCAGCTCGTCTGACCCTGAGGTGCTCCATCAGGCCCAGGTACTTCACCTGGTGTCTGATCAGTGCTTCGTCAAACTGACCTGTGGGTTTGTGAGCGAGACGAGGATCAAATTCACACGACTCCTTCATGTAAACAAAACAGCTAAATGTGCTTCTCCATCAATTCAAGTACCTGGCTGTTTGGACTCATTGGATTTAAGACAGCGTATGTACCAGGCCTCCTTAGCCATGAGGATCTCTGTCAGCTTCAGCAGGCTGCTCTTAAACTGGGTCGCCACCTACAGACACAACACCAGGGACGTAATCCCCAACAGTTCATCTGTCAGATCCATATGGCTCTATGATGACACAGGCCCTCTGTCACTGACTTGGAAATGAGAGAATGACTTGTCTTTGTCTCAGGGGTCAGTCCAGATAATCCCGACCACTTACTAATTTGTTTCTTCTCATTTATATCTCTACAGTGTACTAGAGCTCGACCAATATACATTTCAAAGATGTAATTTTCAATCCTTCATTAAAAAAAAGTGTTTACAGTTTAAACATAAACTATATCCTTATTAACTATAAATAAAAAGATCTGAATATTTGAATCAAGAAAATAAACATCATTTCAAATTCAAATTCAAAATTCAAGGCAAAGACCATTGGGATTTTTATATAGCACATTAATCTGAGCTATAGCAAAGTATTGCTAATAATATATTACATTGGAAGATATGGAAGGAGAAATCTAATTAGCACTCACTGTTTCTGGTCTCCGCCTGCTGTCTAGAGCCATGGTGGAGAAGCACTCTCTGACTATGGCATTTTTAGACCGACACATCAGCTATGAGAAGGTGTATAACACACACACACACACACACACACACACACACACACACACACACACACACACACACACACACACACAAAGCAACATATTAATTTCAAGTTCATTTGCCATTTCCCTCTTGCTTCATTTTCACTTTAGGAGCTATGTCTCTCGGCTTATTTTTTGTCTCACATACTATAAAGTAGAAAACTGTTGACTCACATCTTTTATGTTTCTGTATAACAGGTCGTTATTTTTGTCCAGGAAACCTACAACATCACAGCGAAATAAAAACAAATATATATCAGGAGTCGTGGACTGTTTCAGAGCCGAAACTGAAAAAAGATTTAGATGTTTGAGGCCTCAGATTGGGATTCCTTTTTTACCCACAACACAGTAGGTGACCTCCCCGGCATAATGCAGGAGACGGAAATCTCCCCTCTCCAGAGTCTTACGTGTCACTTTGTCGGCCAGTTTGTGCCTGAAAAGAGGTGGAGAGAGACGGAGGGATGAAGAGTGAGAGGCGAATCCTAATCCTCCATCTCTATCGGCTCACTGTCGGCTCACTCACCAGTCACACGGTGAGCAGAACCATGATACTCACTCAGTATCATTTAGATGTATTTAATTAAACAACCGCTTCATTATCAAATGTGAATGTGACGTGATACATGGTATTCCAATGCAAGACTGTTTAAGATTTGTTTATCCAAAGAAAATGTCAATACTCTCTTGCAAATTGAAGTCAACTCACGTGACAAAGTGCGGGTGATTTCCCATCTTATCCTCCAGTCTCTCCAGGAAGGTGAGATCTGTGGCTTCTCCTGGTCTCAGACACTCCTCATCCTGCAGGAGATTTATTTTACAGTTTCACAATATTTTATGGTTACAGTTTATTTAAAAAGCCAGTTGCTGAGGCTTTTCAGTTCTGCTTCAGCGAGTACATACCAGTATGGATATGATTCCTCTGTGTTTCTCCTCAACCAGATCACAGATGATCTTATTATTGAAGAATTGTACAGGCTCCCACTGGGGAAAAGTCACAAAAACAGAAAGTGAATGAAAATCGATATAATGCAAATGAATGTGAAAACACCTTTTTCCAGGGGGTCAGGATTACCTCGATATCCTCTGCTTTGTATTCCTCCTGCTCAGACTTGAGTGTCAACTGGATAAAAAGTTGCTGCAGCTTCTCGTTGCAATAGTTTATACAGAACTGCTCAAAACTGCAAACCAAAAAACGTCTCAGTTAGAATATCCAGAAGTGGAACCATTTTTCCTCAAGAATTCTTAAAACCGTAACATTAAATTGTGTTAAAATGTATGAAAATGGCTGAAATACCTGTTGACATAGAACACCTCAAAGCCATAAATGTCCAGAAGCCCTATTACAGTCTTTCTTGTAGAGTCCTGGCAGAAAAACAGTTAGGATACAAAGTCACCTTCATTGGTTCAGTTTGTCATCTGTCGCCTGCTTTTCTTCTTCTCACCTTGTTCTCCATGGACTCGTTGATCCTGTTGACCAGCCAGGTGAAGGTCTGTCCGTAGATGGCTTTAGCCAGGGCATCTCTGGCGTAGATGGCGTGATCGATTGTGAACGGGCTGAGGACCTTTCCACATATACAGAATCATAGTTTTATTTAAAACAGAACTTAATGTTTATGAATTTGAAATATAAACACTGTCTTCTGATGAATGAAACTAAAGAACACGTTGCCATGCTTGCACCTGATCTTTATTGGCCTCGATCTTCCTGTACGTCAGTCCCTCTTGGAGAGTCTGAGCATCAACCCCAAGTAGCTGCAAGAACAAAGACATTAAATGAGTTTTGTCTTTGACTTTTTGTAATGATGCCACACATCGCGATGTTTTCTTACATTTGAGACCCAGCGCAGCGCTGCGTTGTTGTTCAGGAGGGCACGGCCTTTACTGTCAGGGTCAAACTCAATGTTCCCCAAATGGAGGACGCTCGCAACTATTCCAAACAAGTGCTGCACAGAAAAAAAAACCTTTCAAGCAAGATGCAAAAACTGCAAGGTCCCAGTGAGCAACAGCATCCAACTCACATTAGTGTTAATCTCGTCGATGCTGATGACCTGCAGTGCATTTTTGACCGTTTTCCATTCGTTCTTGTCATTAATGGAGGACACAATGGCACACTCTCCCTGTCAAAGAGAGTAAACACAGCAACTTAATGACAAAGTGTCTCATCTAATTCATCACGCCACGATCGCAGTGATGTTAATACCTGGGTAAGATACTTGTAGTGCTGGCAGTCTCTCTCCAGGCCCAGCTGGTGGAGCAGGTCGTCCTCTCCTCCCTGCACCAACTGGTAGAAGATGTGGAAGTTTCTCTCCCCGTGATTCTGGTGCACCACCCTCGACTTCTCCAACAGGTAGTTCAGGATGTGGCCTCCGACTGCTTCCCCCTAGAGGCATCATCATCCTAAAGACAGCAGCTCTACAACTTGCAAAAAAACACACAGCCTATGGTACAGTGGCCCGGTTGAAAATAGTTTTTCGAGGATAAAGTATGATCTTTTTGAAAACTACTTTTCCAGGACTATGAAAAGAAAAGTTGTTGCTCATATTGTATTTTGAGATTAATTTCTATTGGCTTAACAAATTGATCCTTTGACTTCTACAATTTAACCCTAAAGTCATTTTAGGCTTCTTATTTGAAGTTAAACTTAATTTTTTTTGATAAGCTTAGATTCTCATTTTAATTTTGCACATTTCAACCATCCACAAGTTCGCAAAAGTACCCAAAGTATTATTTCTCCTTATTTTTTATAACATTCTTTTAAAATGTTCTTATTTATAGTATACTAAAATTGTTCCTGGAGGCACTTGTGTGAATCTGCCACCTGACGTTTACCTCACTGTCAAACTGAATGTCCATATACTTCCCAAACCGACTTGAGTTGTCATTTTTCAGTGTTTTGGCGTTCCCAAAAGCCTGCAGAAAAACACACAAACACAACCATATCACACAGAATAATTAATGTCCGCATGTCCTGCTTTTTGGTGTGTCTTTACAATGATGTCACAGGAAGTGGTCAGACCTCGAGGACAGGGTTGGACATGAGCATTTTGTCCCGTACTGTGTTGAGCAGAGCGGTGCTCGGGCAGCTGACGGCGTAATACTGCAGAATCTTCTTGGAGGCCTCAGTCTTTCCGGCTCCGCTCTCACCAGAGATGAGGATGAAGTGATTGTTGAACTCTGTCAGCATGGTGTGATAAGCAGTTGTCTGCCAAGGCGTAGCTGCGGGGAGGCAAAACAAATCATATTTCTTATATCAACCTCGGTTCACTGCACATGCACCCTCATATAGACATTATAGATAATATACTCACATGTGTGGTGGAAGCTCAAAAAAGTTGACACCCATGTAGAGATCCATCTGTTTGCTATTGTACATGTCCAGCTCTTTATAAGGATTAACAGACACTAACAAAGTGCCGATGTACGTCTAAAAGAAAGAGTTAAAAGTTATATATATTTACTGTGAAAGTGCACATCAGGGTTTTACTACAGACTCACATATATGAGATCCTTGCTGAAGCGTTTCTTCAGGTTGCTTAGGAAGGCCTCCTCTGTGGTTTCATCCAGGAGGACAAAATCCTGGATTCCCACCCGGTCCCTGGCAGTCAGGGCGCCCTCCATGTCCAGCTGACCCTGAGCAACAGGTCGTATTAGCCATTAGTGACCTAGATCCACAGCCTCAGTGCAGCAGGAGTGAGTTTAAAATGCTGGTATTTAGCACCATTATCTGCAGATTTTTATACTTCTAAAACACATGTATGCATCCAGTTCTTCATAGTTATAAGTTTGAGATAGGGAGAGATAAAAACGTTATAATTGTGTGTATTTATCACTGAGAGTGATTCAGAATCTAAGAGGAAGCAGCCTCTGCCAAAGTTACTATAACAAGTGCAACACACGTTTGCATGCATAACAATGAAGTCCAAATTTTGACGTGTATTTTGGCAAATGCAGCTGGATGAATAAATGTTTGAATAAATGTCTCTGTGGGGGAGGACCGCACTGGAAAAAGCCCCAGAAAAAGCACAAACATGGTCCCTGTTAGTTCAATTGAAACGAGAGGTCCAGAGGTCCTATGTGTCTTTGAAGCAAAGCTCTGTGATTGTGCAGACGAACAGACAGAAGCTAATGATCACTACACAGCACACAGAGACCTTGGCCGGCAGCCCACGGTTCACCAGAGCTGACGCCTACATAACACACTGTGCAAATGGACTCAGGGAGCCCAAAACAGCGGCACATTTAAAAAGCATAGTGGGAAAAATTCCACCAATCTGTTTTGCATTCTCAGCACCAACACTTAGACCAAAGGTTTTCACAGCTTTTGTTGGTTTTGTATTTTTCTCTCTCTCTCTCTCCCTCCTTTGGAAGCAGAAGTCCTTTGATTCTCAACTCTCTCTGTAAAAACATTAAAAAAGATAATCCATTGGATCTAATTGACACAAAGCCCTCCGTTCCCCCTCCTCCCCTGCTTCTATCCTCCGCCTATGGCCCTCGTTTCTTCTGAGAAAGGCCAAGTGTTTTTGTCCTGTAAATACCACGGAGCAGAGACAAAAAAGACGTCTTTAAAATGCAGTCTACAATCCATTACACATATTCCCCCTGCATATCCATTCAGTAATTATTCATTAGAAAACATTTAACGTCACAGTGAATTTCACACTAGGCAGTCGAAACACAATGGAGGAGATTTGGCCTATTTTGGGGTGAGGAGTTGGGGAGGGGTTGGCTGTACAGAGGAAGGGTGAAGGCGAAGGAGGGGGGCAGGAGGGGAGCAGCATTTGTCTGATCTGAGAACCTCTGAAACGGGGCCATCTTGAGACAACGGGGCAGACTAAATGGTGCAGTAACGGTCTGTGCCCCGCTGCTTGCTGTGACACTCATTTAGTTTGCCCCGGGGGCGAACAATAGAGGCTTGTTCTTAGCAATCCTGTGCTGTAATTTGGACTTCATTACTTTGCTCACACGGGGCCCCATGGAAGGAGAGAGGAGGCTAGTCAGATGAGAGTTTTTTCCACCTGTCAGCCCCACATCCCCAGTGCTCACCCCTCTACCCAACAATACCCCTCACCCCGTGTCCCCACCAATAACCCTTACCCGACCCCCTTCCCAGAGCCGCCCCCCCACCACCCACCCACTTTAAGCCAATGAGACAGGTGAACAATATCATTGAAGGAACTCTTTTTTGCACGTCAGAATCAATCTGGCGATGTAATGGTAGTGGTGCTGGTGTGGGCTATCCGTGACACCCCCTTTTCTTCATGGGAACAAACTTCTCTCGGGGCAGCACAGGCAGACAATATGCTGGGACAGCGTGACTTAGGGATCTGCCATACAGTATTACAAGTAATAACATGAACAGATAAGCCCCTGTCAAGAGGGGGAATAATGAATTCAGTGGTGATAATAACGCCTCCGTTTCTAGGTTTTCATTCGGCACCCTGACAAAGTCCAAAGGTTTCAATTCAGGTTTCCTCTGGGGCCCTGCAGGTACTTCTTTTAAACAGATCTGTCCGCAGCACGCACAAGTGTTTTCAATGACACTGCGCTAGAAAGGCTGAACACTGAGTGGGCGTTCAGGATTTCTTGTCCAGAAAGGACAGATAGAAGAAGTTTCCCTCATGCATGTGTTATTAGAAGCTTTGTGTGAATACGACCCAAGCGAACTGGATGGTAATACCAGTTATAATCAACAATTGACGGCCCAATATGATGCACAGCGGAAAGAATGATTATGTAATGAATCCACTGAGCCATTGTCAGATCAGGTGAATTGCCTCGCTACCTCAGAGCACAACCAATTGTATTTTAATTAAGAGATGGTCCCTCGACTTGGTCTAGAGTGTCAGTGTTGCCTGAGACAGAGTGACCTCATCTGTGTAAGGAGCAGGGGGAGGGGAGGAGGGAGAGAGAGCGGGGGAGCTATAGGACACAGCAATTTACCAACTAATAGGAAGGTTTATCTCCCTCGTAACAAGGATTATGCACGATTATCTAGTTTGTAGGTGAAACCTCCACTTGAGCTTAAAGGTCATCATATGTCAGTACAACTACAAGCTACTTCCTTACCTCTTGGTTCGGCATAGTTTCTATGGACCAGGCGGCTGTTACCAAACGCCTCTTGAAGCAGAAATGTCAATATTGGCAAATACCAACATTATACCACACACTGAATATGAAGCTACAGCCCGCAGCCAGTCAGCTTAGCTTATCACAAATACTGCAAACATACAGACTGTATGAAATGAAGCAAAATTAACTTGGCTATGAACGCCTACATCTTGCACAGTGGGATCCAGAGTCAGTGCAGTTGCATTGTCCCATCAATACACACGCGCGACCAATCACAATTAAGTCTCAGCTGACAATCATGTCCCCCTGTTTTTATAGCATCAGATAAATAATGAATACCAAACTTACTGCAAACTTACTTCAGTGAGATAATTACTTAAAATGACAGAGACCATGTTTATATTTATTTGACATACTTACTGTACTTAGTAGTACTTTGACTTTTTAATTCATGTCCCAATGTTGGCTTCACTTTAATCGAGCCGTCATGTTGTCCATCTTTATATGGAATTGGAAGGTAAAAGCTTCGGTCTGAAGGTAATAAAATCTGCCAACCAGCACCTCTGAAGTTTACTAACAAACTTGTATAAAACAATATCTGATGGTTTGAGTTGTATCTAAGCAAGTGTGAGAACAGCTTAGACACTGGAACAAGGCTCCAGGAAGTCACTACTTCCAGCCAGGAAATAGTCCAGCACATAAACCTCAAAACTTTAAAATAATGCAAATTATTTTATTGTCAATCAAACAAGTTTTGGGTTATTAAGATAAATTTGTTGTTGGAGGATTTTGTTGCCTTTGGACAGAGCCCTGTTATCTGTTCCCCCCCGTTTCTGGTCTTTTATTCTAGCAAACTGGCTGCTGGTTGTAGCTTTCCACTGAACAGGCAGATGTGAGGGTGTCTTTCACCGTCTCATCTACCTGAGTCAGGGTGGAGAACACTTCTAGACTATATGGCGATTAGTGACATTTGCCAACAGACGTACAACTGGACTGAGATGGCTTCGGCCAGAAGATGCAAGAGTCATAGCTTTTAAGGTTGATCCACTCTGAGCCTATAGTCTGATGGGTCAGTCTGAACTGACCCAAGTTGCTATTTGTTTGGTGGTAAAAACAACACACGATAAGACAAAAGAAAACCCAAACCTGCATCTCTGAAGCTATTCTCCCGCCAGGTGCAGAATCTCAGTGAGGATCCACACCGGAACAAATCTCCTTTGGACCAGGGAGGTTAGACAAGAAGAGCGTGTCCTCCTGTGTCTCTTTGCATGGAGACAATCAGTGAACCTGTAAACGCTAGATTATTCACTGTCGTCCAAATTAAATTAAAAACCACTGTCCTCTCTGTTCTGTCTAGTGGCTCATTCATCCAGAATGCAGTAGTAGTAGTACACTGATGGTGATGTTGCGTCGAGGCCTCTGAGCTCATATGCTTCTCCACACCATCCTGACCCAGGCTCAGGCCAGTGTGGGCCGGGTGCTTAATCATTCATGCTGTAGGAGGAGGAGAGACAGAGATCTTATTCAGTGCTTACCTGGGTATCTACTGCTCCACTGAGTGTAACATAACAATACAGAAACAAGATCCAAACCACACCAATCCAACCATCCCCCTTTCCCTCTCTCCTTGGTTCTCTGTCTCGCCTTCTCTTTACCTAGCTCCATCACATCACTACCAACAGAAAGAAAAGCCCGGAGTCTCTTTCTCCCTGCTTTCCAAGCCTAGGCCTGGTTACTGATCTTTGATTGGATGGATACATTACCAACTAATCATCAGCTGCTTTTATTACTCAGTGTAACAATGCGTGTCAGGGGAGGGACATTGTTTAGAGCTGCCAATGCGATGTGGCTTCTGTGAAATGGCACTGGGTTGGTGCCCAAACGCAATTACCACATTTTTTGCTTGGGTGACAGCAATTAGCAGATAACAGCTCCTCTAATTAAAGTTTCAGTGACAGCATTCAAATGTCTTCAAAAGCATTCAAATACATGAGTATTCATGTTTTCAGGGGCATTTCAAGTATGTATATTGTATGAGAGAGTTTACAGTGTGACGTTGCAGGGAATTTGGGAATGAAGCCAAAGATTCTTGGACTGACCTGTCCTGGGAACATGTTGATTTGTGGAGCTTAAACTGAGACACTAGGATTCCCCCTATTAAGTCCTTATGGCCTTCAACTCCAACTTAGCTGGTGCTCATGGGAAAATTTGTCTTGCAGCTATAAGATAAGATTTACAGCACATATATTAAGGACTGTAATAAAAACAGAGGCTTATGTCTCTGACTCAGTTGACTGACTTGCTGAAGTTAATGAGCCACTTAGTTTTAAGGCTCCCAACAAGAAAACATTAATTGATCTATCACTATTGAATTAGAGGTTGATTTGATACAGGAACATTCATTTCTTATGAATATTAACAGTCACTTTTCTTCTGTGTACGAAAACAAATGCCTTAGACTTAAAGTAGCTTCACCCTGTGGTTCAGAACCTGGGTGGGAGTAATACTATGTTTACCTGTGTAACCTGGTAACCACCATCAGAAAACACACCCACACACACACACACACACAATGCGAGGTAACACAGGTGTCTGTTTTCTCTGCTCTAGTGACTTAAATGTGAGAAAAGCTCAGGTTTCACTCAATTTATGGATTGTTTAATATTTGGAAAGCTCTCAGTCAATTGGGCCATAGTGGGAGACCACTTGAGCGTTCAACATATTTGAATTATTCACTTGCTGCTCCAGAAAAGTTGTCAAGGTTACCTCTGCTGTCGACCCACCTCTCCCCCGGCCCAGCGGCCCGGCAATGCTTGTCCAATCTTAACAAGCTTTGTGCTACCCACTGGGCTCTGATTCAGCACGAGACCCGGCAAATCCAATTACACAGGAGTCAGAGAGGTTGATTTTCCCATTATAGATTCCATGCTGAGAATGAGAGCTGATGATAACACTCACATCACACCACTACAGGCCCACCCCTCCTTCTTCTCTCCTCCTTATTTTGTCTCCATTTCACTGTGTCCCTCCTTTTATTTCTGCACCTCTTCCTATCTAATTCCTCTTTTCCCAAAGAGCCTCTTTCTTCCCCCTGTCCCTTTCTTTGGATCTCTCCCTCTTTCATAGTCCATTATTCTAATTTTTCAGAGCAGCGTAACGAAGGCCAGGACCTGTCATCATTTCAGTCCCAAAATGCTGGGTCAGTAAGGTTAGTTCATACCCCACATTGAATATATTTTTACTTAAAAACACAAATCATGTACATAAATATAACATCATTAACCGTGATTTCTTATTCTGCCCCATTTTTTATGTACTGTAGCTTTAAATATAATCGGTTTACACTTGATTTGACACCAATAATACAAATATTTGTCAGTCTGAATAACCTTTAAAAAGGTCACTGCAAAAACTAAATGCAAAAGTATTTAGACAACTTGACTTCGGGGTGTGTGACTGCCATCCTTAGTGGACCCCATGAGCCTGCTGTGTCACATGAAAAGCAAATAGGAGCTCTTTTGGAAGTGAGGTTCTTTTACACTCAATCGGCTCTGACGAAAGCAAAGGACTTTTGGTCCATCTTTAGCCTTTAGGGCACTAAAAAGGACTGACCTTGTCTCAGACCAGAGGCTTTGGTGTTGACACAGGCCACTGAGAGGTCAGGACCATTGACCCCTCTAAACCCTGAAGACAGGGTCCTCTGTGATCCTCAGGGACAATAGAATTGGGGAGTCCGACAGTCGTCTGACGCAGAGGAGAAGACAATGTGATGGGACCTGTAGTGACATCTGTTAATAACCATTGACCAATACTGACCAATACTCTGTCAGTGCATTAAAAATCCAGCGCAGCTCAACCTCTCCCTTCTTCAGCACAAACAGAAGGCTCATAGTGAAAAAGTACTCAGATCCTTAACTTAAGTAAAACTAGCAATAAAACAGTTAAAAACTGTATTACAAGTCAAAATGAGCCTTGAGAATGTTTCTTTAATGCAAATCGGCGAATAGGAAAGTAGAGATCAGTGGTTTTGTATATTTTGTATGGCCTATGTTTCTTTGCATAAAGATTTGATAAATATTTTAATTAAAGAGATCATACATTGAAACATTCTTCTTTTGCTGCTGGATAATATTATCTATATAATGATATATATATATATATGATCTATGATAACTACACTTAAAAAGTATTGAAGTAGAAGTATAAATAAGACACATTTGAATACAGTGTTAGGCTTCTTCAAAACAACAGTTCTTGAATAAATGTACTCGAATGTCAATGTGAATGAAGACTCATGATTCAAAAAGTCAGCAACACGTTGAGCTCCTTCTTGTGAAAGGGTCAATCCTCCAGAGTGAGTAACAATGCAGGGACATGAATTTTATCTTCATTGCATTTAGTGGCAAATATTTCAACAGTTTTAAAATCTCACCAGATAAAAGTAAAACCCACGGTTAAATACCACAGTGGTCTTTTTTTGGTGGTTTGGTTGAACTGACCTTTGACCCTGTTTGAGACACAGATAGTTTACTCGATAATAACTAAAGCTGTGTTTAACTACACTTTGGGTTTCAAACTTCAGTCTCAAGTAAAAAAAAAAAAAAATTCCTCTGAAACAAGAACAATTTAAAGAAACCACATAATGGTAACATGCACACAACTGGTAAATGGTGCTGCCATTTCATAATAAGCACTTTTCAGACATGAACTAAGGCAAATTTCTGGAGCAGAAAGACATTCTCCGGGTCAGACACACTCAAAACAACAGGAATATTTCCTGAACATTCATTTGAGGGGTAGTGTAGAGCATGAGGGAGACATTAATGCATAAATTGTGCATTCAGTGTTTTTGTTTACAGCTCATCAACACTGGGGTCTTCCTTTTCTCCTAAAAGCTCTCAAATCTCATTTTCTTTCCAAAGTCGATATTTTCCTCAGCATCTTCTATGTGTATGGCACCTCTTTTTGATCCTATGGGATAAATCACGCCCACTTGCAATTTCCCGGGCATTTCCTCGCTGTATTCTCACATGAGCACAACTCAGACCTTCTCCAGACATTTTACTTTGGGGTCTTGCAGGAAATCGTCCAGAGAATGTCCAGCACAACAGACATTTATGTTCTCACTAACAGCCCCCTTTGGAAAATCTAGACTTCTGCTAATGTCTGAAATGTCTGCTGTGAGCCAAGATTCACCCTGTGGAGGTGCAACTTCACTGAAACCTGTCATAAGTTGTCTCTGGCTGTCTGACCTCTGACAGGACAACCCGAAGTCTGACAGTCTGGACACACTCTGCTCCCTTCAGGTTGAAGCCGCAGTGAGCAAACACAGTTTTTGGCAAGGCAGTGGTGCTGGTGCTGCTCCTGGGCTAAGCATGGCTGACAGCAGCTTCCTCTGTGTGGCCAGGGGGTCACTTTGGGTGACATGCTGTTCATGGGGGACACTGTGTCTCTGCCTGCGGAGGAGATTAGAGGGGTGAGCTGACCCCGTTCTCAGAGGGGCTGGTGTGTTTTGAGTAAACACTTGGTGTAAGACAAAAACACAGGCTACAAACACAGGCCAATCCTCGGGCGGTGATCCCATTGTTTCCCCATTACTCCTGAACAGGCATGAGAGAGGAGAGCAGTCAGCCTGAGCCGCAGGGAGTCCTCGTGTCTCTCCTGAATGCATCACGGATGTTAATACCAGGTCTGATCAGGGCCTGTCCCACACAGCCAGGTCAAGCTGAGGAGCTGCCCACAGGTCATTGCCATTACCTTCACAGTCCTGCATGTCACCTGAATCTATCAATATTTTACTGATATCATTATTCATTTCTGGGCTAATAAGAGCATACACTGCAGATATGTTACAGAGGGACTGAGTTCAAAAGTGTTCAGAAGTTTATGATGTAGCTTTTCCATTGCATTAACATAAGGAAACTACACAGATTCTCAGTCAACATTAACTGTAAGACTGTATAACTGAACATTCACTCACTGACATTCAAAACTGCAGCCACTGAAATGTTAGAGCACTTCTGGAAATATATTTTCTCAATCATTCAAATTAAGGTGATTATTTTATTTACTTCAAAGCCTCTGTGCATGTCCCTAGTAAACGTTGCTGCTGTTAGCACGATGCATGGCTGTGATATTATCAAGATTTATGGTCGGATCAAGAACTCTTAGGGTGAACTGTCACAACCCAGCACATGACTGGACGAAGGAGAGGAGACCTTATGATATGTAAACACTGTACAACTTTCTGATGCTGCAGTGTTTACTATCTTGCATGTCTATTTATAATGGGTTTTTTTTGTTAGTCCAGTTTCCGCGGGGAATGGGCTGGAGCCAATCCCAGCTGACGAGAGGCGGGGGAACACCCTGGACAGGTTGCCTTGTAGGGCTGACATAAATAAAATTACATTTTAGAGAGTCTAAAATTTAGATTTAGAGTTTTCCCATGCTTTAACTAACCTAACACTAATCTGCATGTTATCATGCAACGAGGAGCACATGCAAACCCTCGGCCAAACCGCGATTCAAACCAAGAACCACTATGCCACCTCTCTTCTGGTTTCCTTGTGTTTTTATGATACCTCAACACTGCTAAAGTATGAAATATAGCTCATATTACCTCATTTTATAGTGTCTACGCAACAATTATTGTATTGTTACAACCAATGGCCACAATTCAGGCTGTAAATTGTAAATCACAACTACAGAGAACTACACAGCTGCGTTATATCAGTATCATATGTTTTGAAAGAAGCCTGATATGCACTATTTTTAAAGGTATCTACGGTAACATAAGATGACGGCCAGTGGTCAGACAATTATTTGGGGGTTTGCTGAAAAATAAATAAAAAATACTGATTTAATGAAAAACTTAATTGAAATGATGATCAGTTCAGCTCGAGTAAGGTGTCCACCTGCTGTCACTGATCATCCTCATCATCATCATCATCACCCTCAGTATTTGTTTGAACACACCCCCTCCCCACAGTGTCCCCCTTGTTTCCAGATCACAACCCTGCGGGCTTTAGGACCTGCAGGCCGGTTCTCTCTGAGTGAGGATGATCTTGTTTTTGTCCGTTACGTTCATGCATGTAATCATTGATTGTGCCCATTGTGACAGACCGATTTACCATCTGTATGCTCCCATGGGCCTGATGCTGCTGTCACTGCAGTCTCCCTGCAGACTTTTGGGGAATTCCTCTTTAATTTCCGGTTTAAATTTCATTTCTACAACTAAACCTGCAGGATTAAAAAACCCACAGTCATCACACCTAACTTCTTCAAGCTTCACTCTTCTTCTGGTGCATTTCCACTCGTATCCCCTCTGCAGCTCCAGATTGTCATTCCCAGTGCCCTGTCAAGTAGTAAAACGAGTATAAAGTGAGACATATGGTGGGAAACCAAACATTTTTAAATAGATAAGGCTGTAATGGAACTTCCCCTTGTTGGAGACCCCCTGGAGCTCACTTAAATGCCAGAGATTAGACCTATTCATATTCTTCTTTTTTTAAACTGTGAAAGAATTATAAATAAACAAAGCTGCTTTTTTTTCAAATTCAAAGGTGAATGCATCCTCTTACACAGAGAAAAGAAAAGACCAGCTCCACTTCACAAACAGTCACTATGGGCCTCTTTTCCTCAACACGGGCAAACGGCCAGGCTTCAAATTTATTAACAAAAATAACTTTTGCAACATTGTGCCTTGTGGCCATGAGCAGTTGGAACGGATACTTTATATTTCAGCTTGAGTGAGGATATGGTGACTGTCTTTATTTTTTTGGGGACTGGATGCCAGGTTTCTTTCTCCCTCCTCTGAAGTGTCAGGCTCTTCTCCTCCAGCCCACAGTGTGTGTGTGTGTGTGTGTGTGTGTGTGTGTGTGTGTGTGTGTGTGTGTGTGTGTGTGTGTGTGTGTTTGCCGCCTCCTGCTGCAGCCCACCCGGCGCTCTGCCCTCCTCCCTGTACGCGCCTCCCCGGCTCGTTTTCCCACTGCTGAGAGGAGCAGGACGCGGCCACAGCGGCGGGAAGCAAATTATCTACAAGCACTTCCCTAAAAAAAAAAAGAGTTCACACTCACATGCACAGATGCCACCACAAGTAGAGACTCACATCGTTTTAGAGCTGCCCGAGGGAACTCACTGGGAATAACCTGGCAGGAGGGTGGATATTTAATGATTTCTTCCTCTTTTTTTATTGCTTAATTCGGGTGACTTTTTCTTCTTCTGTTGCTTTCATAGTTTGGTTCATCTGTTTAAAAAAAAAAAACTACAGAACATTTTTGTCGCATTAGTTGTAAAAGTTTGAAGAGGAGTTTGGCCTGAGCTCGTGTTGTGTGTGTTTAAGACGCACTGTGCGCACCTGTCGTCCCACTGGTGGAAACAAACGCGCAGGACGGTGTAAGAACGTCCTGTCGATATTTCCCCATGAGCTCAACTCTTCATTGATTGTTATAAGGGGACTTCAACGTGTGGATGGAGTAGGACCTGACTTTTGATGCGACTGAAGTTCGTCTGGCAGCTTTTGGACGCATGTGCCGGCGTGCACCACGGGAAGCTGTGAAGAAACCAGAACCTCGTCCTCGCTTCCTCTTGCACTTTGCTGTGTGAAGTGTGGATGTCATCGGGACTGTTGAGTTAAGAGCCACCGTGTTAACAGCAGCTGTCAAACTCATGGGACCCTCCTGCCCCTGCCCCCCGGGCCACTGGGAGCTGTGCTGAGGTCTCCACTGCGCATGTCAGAGCGCTGGACAGCTCCAGAGAGGGAAATTTAAAAACGGTTTTTTGGAGAATCAAGTGCAGCACAGAGAAAATACAGTACAGGGGCTCGCGACCGGCTCTCACCACCTCCAGTATCATCCAAAACAGGTGACTCCTCTTTATTCCTCTCTTTCTGCATCATAGCCTTTAATCAGACTGTTGTCTTTATAACGTTTGAATGGTTTTTAGACTTGAAACATGATTTCTCTCTAAGCTGACTGTGTTGGTTGAGTTAATGTGACAGAGGTCTTGTGTAAACATTTGAACTTAATGCTTATTAAATTCAAGCTATATTACTGTTTCAATTCAGTGTGTATTTAATGAAATCTCAAATAGTGAGAGAGATAAGAGCAACACATTTAATATAAGGTAGTGAAATGGGATTCAGCTACAACAAAGGCATAGTGATGACAGAAGGGAATTATACTTTGCTGCTGCTATGGATTCACAATTTGCTTAATTTGCAAAAGGAGACACTATTTGAATATTATATATATATTGCACTACGTACCTCTACAGAGCTTGTTTGTTTCAGCTTGAATACTCACACAGGGAATGAATAACTTGATTTTTGTTCATGACTTTACAGAGGCTCCACATATCCCAGGAAATGATAGAAGGCGGAATTACATCCATGATGTCAGGAATAATTGACAATGCCGGGCATCATCCATCGCCACAGGATTACAGGTAGAGACTACTGACTGAAAACATGCTCCCTTACACCAGGAAACCTGTTACAGAATCTTTTAAGATCTAAACAGCGCATATATATACATTTTGTTGCATTCTGTAAAAAACACTCAGGATCAACTCGAAGATGCCTCAATAGAAAAATGCCATATTTATATACATCAAATCCCTCAAGGTGTTTTGCAAGGAGTCATGGAACAAATTGTCTGACCCTACTATGTTTAATCTCAAGGTAGATGGACAGCTCTTTTTGTGCATGGTGGTGGTGGTGTGGGGGGGGGGGGGGGGGGTTGCATGAAAAAGGCAAGAGGGGAAAAAAATCCTGAAGAATAAATAATTTTCAGTCTGAATGGATCTGTCAGAAACCATCAGCTCTGTTTACACTCCCGCTGTCGGCACACGGAGAGCCTGAGCCTCTTGGCCTGCCGACTCAGGGGGAGACGGGGCGCTCTGGGTCACCACCGTGCAGAAGTGGCTCCCAATTAGAAAAGGAGGGCGGGAGGGAGGAGGAGGTGCAATATTTAGTGTTGTTGAACCTCTGGGAAGGCTCGGATGATACATGGAGACACCAGCTAAACATGTTTTGCCTCAGTGAGCAATTTTCATGCTGCTGGTAGAGGGAGGGAGAGAGAGAGAGAGAGAGAGAGAGAGAGGAGGGGAGGTGGGGATGAATCCAATGTGTTGTCTATTCTGCACTGCTCTATCAATATGTATTATTCTTTTATCCCAAGTTGATCAATAGATTAGAGTAGCAGCAAAAGTGTAAAAGACCAGCTATTGCATTTATTGCATACTTTTTATACTCATACATCCAAAAGTCCACCAGTTGAAGTTTCTGTGCTCGCTATGCTTGAACATCAATTCTTCATTTTGTCAGAAGTAAAAGAAAACACCCAGAAAAAGAAAAAGAAAGAGCGTCAGACTCACAAAGGCACAAGCTGTGATAACGTGATACTTTGCAGGGTGTTGGCTTCACACCCCCACCTGCCTCAACAGGAAGACCCCTCAAAATCTTTTACCGGCGCATGCAAGGTGTTTGAGGACGTGTGCTGCTGATTCCTGGCTGCAATCATGTCACTTACTCAGACGGCAGACACACAGAGCCCTGACCTCGAACTACATTTAGCACCCCCCACCCCTCTCTGGCCTGAGGCTCTGCTGATTTCCCCGTTGAGGGAAGATTGGGGTGGGGGGTGTTGGTGGTGTTGGTGAGGGGGGGGGTTACAGAGGGTTGATGGAGGGGGGATAGAGGCTGGAAAGGGACAGGGAAGCAGATGGCATCCTATTTGTCCCTCTTATGTGAGGGCTGTCATTCCAACAGATTAATGCGAGGGCCGGGCGGAGAAAAGAAACGACAGAGACAATCAAGGAAGGGTCTGGGGGGAGACAATAGAGCCACGTGCCACTGGGCAGATTTGTCGTTTGGGACACAATAGGTGATCATTTTTCAATGGGCAAGGCCAACTGTTGCAGGCAACATGTGCTGCCGTCCCATGTTTCAAACCATCTCATGCGTTGTTTACTTATGATTCAGCCAATGGTGACAGCGAGACTGTGGTCACCTGACACAGGGTTGATTTTTTTATTAGGAGATTTTGTGTGTGTGTGCGTGTGTAGGGGGATTGGGGGGGGGGGGTGATGTCCTCCTACACTGTCCACAGACCCACAAAGTAACTGAATAGTATGTGTTGTCATAGCGACCCCAATTACTAAACCCTTTGCCCAGTGAGTGTGTGTGTGTGCTGAGGAGTCTGGAGAGGATTCAAGAGGAGTCCTCCCTTTTCTTTCTCTTTGCCGAGGCTCTCCCCATAAAGTGACAGAAAGCTGATTGCTACTGGCAGCGCGCTTTTAAAACAGAAATCCAGTCAGTAGATGAACATTTATTTGAAATGTATTTAATCTGTTGTAATAAATTAACTAGCCATTAATTATAATTATTTAATTTTTCATTAATTTGTATTTATAAGTTACAAAAAAGCCAGATAATAAAAAATGAACTATGGGAGAAACAAAGATCAGTGAGTGGCACTCCTGGAAAACAAAAAACAATCATCTCAGCAGATGCTTTGCTCTGAATGGAAAGATTGTTTAACCCCCTCATTGTTGATTACAACTGTCACTGCTAAATAACACTTGTAGTTAATCTTCTTATGTTACATCCTGGATGCAGCAGCTAATACACGGCTTCGCGGAGCAGCTTTCATCTCTGTTTGCTCACATTAACACTTAGTACACTGGTTTTGACTTTGCGGGACAAAATGTTCTGTCAAGTGTTTAGATTTAAATTCCACTTATACTCACCCCCCTACCCGCCAACCTCTCCCCTCCCCCTCCTCTCTTCAAGGCTTCTGACCACGGACCCCTCCCAGCTGAGGGAGGAGGACCTCCCCGGGGACCTGCAGTCTCTGTCATGGCTCACCTCTGTGGATGTGCCCCGACTACAGCAGATGGCTGATAGCCGGGGCCACAGCAACGGGCCCTCCCAGGGCAGCCTGCTGGAGCAACAGACAGGTGAGGGGACAGGGAGGGGACAGTGCAACATTCAAAATCCGCAGCATCTCTCTGATTGGATTAACTGATGGATTCTTCTGGGTATCTGGCCGTTGTAGATATGAACACTGTTTGAAAGAATACACTGACAGATAAATGTGGATGTGATGTTCTAGCCACTAGGACAGTTTCTACAATAACAACACAGACAGTTAAACTCAGAAACAAATCAACTTGGATGGTTGTGGTTGGATTTGCTTTTGCTCACCTTAATATTGTGAACAACAGATAACAATTCTAGAGATCCCATGAGTTTGAAATGCACATAATTTCTGCCAAGGCTGTTCAGCCACTTATATATTGAGATCAGCTACATGTGTAAACAGACATGTTCTACTAACTGCTCACATTAAACACTGGAAAATATAAATTCTCTGATAGAGTTGAAATTAGTATGTGTTACCGTACAGTAACAGAATAAAGATCAGCATCATTTCTTGAGAAATTTAAAAAGTAGAAAAAATCTAATCCACGAGTCAAATGGGTTCTTCTTTGGTCCATACCCTGTCTTACCATTAAGTTTTAATAAAATTACTTTACACAATCCAGCAGCAAAAACATGACCTCCTTGGCAGAAGTAACAATATGCACCGTTCCCAAGTAAGAGATATTAAACTGTTTAGTCGAGAACCACATTGAACTCTGCAGAGGAACTAAACATTTAAGTAGATAAATGTCATACGCAGCCACATCATTCTGTTTTGAAGAGAGGTTCTGTTTCAAAGATTCTTAAAAGTAGGTTTTTGGTTCTATGAGCACCACCGAGCACAGTCTACTGAAGATATATAGGTTTGTTTAAATTTAACTAAGATGATTGCGTCTGCTCACAGCTCAGCTGAGCAGCCTGGCGATGACGGCTGGACAAGGCTCCATGCTCCAGCTCCAGAGCAACATGCAGCACAGCCCTCTGGGAATCAGCATCATCAACACCCACAGTGGAAGTGTGAGTGTCTGCAGCGCCGTTAGAAAAACAATATTTTTATGTTGTATGTGGTGTAAACAGTAAAACATATGACACCCTTGCATTTGTTTCCCAGATGTCTCCATTCTCCATGAATGGGATGCCTTCTCCAGGATACCAGTGCCCTACCTCAGTCTACCAGCCTACACCCCAGCACGTGTACTCTCTAACCCAAACTGGACAACAGGTAACACAATTCAACCTCAGGCCAATGGAGTGTCTGATTTTATCAACAGAGGAAATGTAATAGATAAGGTCCTCATTGTTCTCTCTTGCTTCTAGTGTTCAACAACTGGGCTTTATAGCAATGTCTCTTTCAACGACCAAAGTCTATTCACGCAACCTCGTCTGGCTCCGCAAGACCAGGAGCTGCAGCCCAAGTCTTTCCCCAAGCCCATCTACTCCTACAGGTCGGTACACAGTTACACAGATTTCTGACTGAACTCTTCTTCTAGTGCATTTCCCCTAATCTGGTTTAATCTGAAATCTAATAATGATTTAATCCTGTTTTCTCTCTCAGCTGTTTGATTGCCATGGCTCTGAAAAACAGCAAAACTGGCAGCCTCCCAGTCAGTGAGATCTATAGCTTTATGAAGGAACACTTTCCTTATTTCAAGGTATGAATCTCTATTAATATAACATGGAGGACTAAAATGTGAAGGGTCATGTAAATGAGAAATAAATACAAATGTTACACTACCTCATTCCCTGCAGACTGCACCTGATGGATGGAAGAACTCCGTCAGACACAACCTGTCCTTAAACAAATGCTTTGAGAAAGTGGAGAACAAGACGAGCAGCTCGTCTCGTAAGGGCTGTCTATGGGCACTGAACCCTGCCAAAATTGACAAGATGGAGGAGGAGATGCAGAAGTGGAAACGCAAGGACCTGCCGGCCATCCGCCGCAGCATGGCTAATCCTGGTCAGAAACGTCTTTACTTCAAATTCAAACATTGAATGCTCCCCCGGTGTGCATGAGCCACCAATGAACGACAAAGTCTTATAACCTGTTTTGTTACCCTGCAGATGAGCTGGACAAACTGATCACAGACCGCCCAGAGAACTGCAGACGCAAGGTGTTAGAGGCCGGCATGACCCGGCTGCCCGGCTGTCAGACGGGCCTCCCGCTGCCCGTCTCTGCCCAGATGCAGCCTCAGCCTATAGTCACGTTGTCCCTCCCGTGTTTACCCATGCACCACCACCACCAGTTTCAGGCCCAGCTCCAGGCTCAGGCCCGACTGGCCCCCATGTCCCCCGCCCCGGCCCAGACACCTCCCCTCCACACTGTCCCCGACCTTTGCCACAGTCCTCTCACTCAGCAGTCCAGCAAGCCCCCTGATGATTTCTATATTGTGCACAGTGACACGCACACAGAGGTGGACGCACTAGACCCCAGCATCATGGACTTTGCCTTTCAAGGTAAATACACATTCTAAGTGTCAGGCCTGTTTTTATATAGGTTTGCAGGATAACTGACTGTGTTGCTGCATCAGTACATTAACCTCTCCTTTTACCTGCTCAGGTAATCTGTGGGAGGAAATGAAGGACGACAGCTTTAACCTGGATGCTTTGGGCACCTTCAGTAACTCGCCCCTCCGACTATCAGACTGTGACTTGGGAACAGCCAGCCTCCCTCCCAGCTCCACCGGGGTGAACATGCCGCTGTCAGATGTGCAGGTGACGGGCCTCTACACCACCTACACCACCCAGGACCCCCTGTCGTCCCAGTACATGGGCACAGCAGCCAACAGCAAGCCCATCATCCTGCTTTGAAGCAGCTCTAACAGAGTCAACATGATTTTATCTCATCTGTGGAAATCTATGAACACGGTCTGAAGAAGTCTCCGGTTTCTTCTGTGCTACTAAACATACAAATCACACTGCTTCACCTGAGGAACTACCTGGAGAAAGGATGTTTGAAAATCATACAGTCTACCATTAAACTGCTCATAAGAGATGAAACTAATAATAAATTAAGGTTTTAAGAAAGACGTACGTAAGACTTAAAATATCTAGCTTTGCCAAGCAAAGCCTCCCAGCCAGTATGAGTACGAGGACTCTGCCTGGAGAAGTATGTGTAAGTTAGCATCTACCGGTTTTTCTACGGTTTTTCTACTCTGCGTTTTAAAGTCCTTCCATACTGTAGCTCTCCATCTCTTGTCTGTTGTATTGTGCTAGACATTATTACTGTGACGTTTTATTTATATTTATAAAAAGGCAGCTAGAGAAAGGGGATGACTCTGTCAGTCTTTTGCTGTATATATTTGAATGTTTTAAAATTGCTATTGCCACAGAAAAGCTTTGTTTTTGACTGTATTTACACATTTAAGTTCCAAAATGCAAACGTGTGCCAACACTTTTTGAGTAATCCAGATGTTACACGTTATTCTTCTACACACTGTGATTAACATGTCTGAAAGTTAGGTGTACATTATGTTCAGTTCCGTGACCATAATAAAAATCGAATGGGTGAATAAAAATACATTTGTTTTTGCCAAAAATATATCAATGATATTTATTAACAACAGCCTTTGGGTGGAGAACAAGACACAGGAAAGAGTGTATGTACATTCAAAGGAAATGTCACGGTTGATATTTCTGATCGGAGGCGAGGCAAATCAAGACATCAGCTGGCGAGACCACTTCAGTCGTTAATGTCCATTAAGACACATTTCTTCAGACTCAGGTTTGGTCAAAGATGGACATTGTCTCAGAGATGCACAGAGAGAAATGAAAGAAGCTCAGAAGTATCAAATACAGTGTCACACCATCTCCTGTCATTCATACCATTGTCTTTAGCACATAAACAGCAGGGACTGAAAGAAACATTGAAAAGAATGGACCACTGAGTCCAGTGTCAACAGTGAAATGATGAACACAACTGAACTCATGACACTACAGTACACAAGTTTACCTGCTTCTTAATTTGCATTTTTGCATCACAATACTGATAAAATAATTGCACAAAAATTCATCTGAAACATCAATTCACTATTTTACTGCCTCAGGACTTTAGCTTAATTTTGTTTTGTTCTTTTTTAAGTTCACTATTCACTATTTTCCTGGATCAGGTATTTGGCTTCAATTTCTTTGATTGTATAACCCTGACCTCAATAGACCACACAGAGCTTATTGAGATACATTTTTAACACTGATACACCATCAGATGCAAATATTCGACAAATGTAAAAGACAATCATTGGAACAGATTATAAAAGACAGGGCTTTGTAGTGGTTCTGTAATAACTTAGGAGTAGGTCACATTCAGCATGTGTGTAGTGCAAAGAATTGCCCCGACTATAATCCTGTACAATCACTTTTTTTTAAATCTTTAAATGTCCCCCCTCTTTACTTATCGCACAATCAGGTGGATCAGACCCTTCGTTCTCTTTAATATCATAACCTGGTAAAGCCCCTCAGCTTAACTGGCGCTGGTGTTGTCCATAGTTGAGAACAGATGCAAGAGCTTGGCCCTCTGGGACGGAGTGATGCTCTGGCTCATGTGGATGATGCAGTCCATGGCCACATCAGGGTTCGCCTGCACCAGGCTGGAACACAGGTGGAAGAACACCATCACAAACATCCCAATGAAAATGTATAGACACTTTTTTTCTGCTTTGGCTTGAGGTTAAAAGAAAAGAATAGATTATGTTATATCTGTATAATATATCCCTACAAATATTAATAACCTTAAAAACCAGGTGAAGTTGCAGTTATAACTCAGACTCTGCAATGAGTAATGTACGAAAACCTGGGTTATTATTTGCCCTAAATGCTTCAGTGTGAACATGTGTGGTTAGAGGAAATGCTACAGGCACCTTCAGGTAAACATGAGTGAAGTTATAAATGGTCTCTGACTGAGTCAACAATAAAGGTAATAAAGCTCCTTCACTGATTCTAAAATGCATGAAGATCACATGGGAACGACCCATTGGCCGAACGGTTAGGTTACATGCCACATGGACGCATACGACAGTGACCAGCTGATCCCCGTCCAACTGGAATGTGTGTCAGTCCCCACATCAATCATGTTATTAATGGTTGGTGTGTGTGTGTGTGTGTGTGTGTGTGTGTGTGTGTGTGTGTCTCTTGCATACCTGCGGATGTGTTTCAAAGTGTTTTCTCGTTTCAAGTACTTGATGTTCTCTCTGATGGCTGACTGAGTGCCGCTGTCCTCCATGGACAAATGCTTCTCAAGCCACTCAACTACAGCTTGGTTATTGTCCCAGAGGTAAGCCTGACAACGCAAACAGACACACCTTTACATTTCCAATAAACAATGAAGTGCTCATAAATACAGGCCAGATCATGATTTGTCCCAGTGACAGATTTAGGCTGGGTATTGAGAAGACATGAAACAAATAGACATTGGATTTTAAGTCTTTCAGGATGTCGTGATCGCAGCTCTTATTCTCAGTCACATTCAGGGGTTAAAATAAAATGAGAATGAATTAAAAAGTGTCATGGTAAATAAACACACAGTATCATACAGAAAAACGACAATGAAATTTAAAAAAAGACAATTTAAAAATTGACCAATGAGCTCTGCCTGAGTTAATCTGCTTTATTTACTTGTATTCAAAATGTTTAACTTGCATGTTGTGCATCTGCAGAGAGAGAACCTCTTTGTGTGGTCACATACCTTGACGGTTCCCTCTGTTTCAACAAACCAGCGTCGCAGCATGGACTGCACGTGTCCGTCACTGAGGTCCTTGTTGGCCTGCAGAATCTCACATTTCACCACCTGCTCCAACAAGAGGCGACGGAGACGCCAGTAAAAGAACGTCCGCACGTTCTTCCAATCCAGAATATCCTGTCAACACAGATTTGTAAAACATGTTACAGCAGCTTGCAACTCCGCTGAGCACAGTTTTTTATTTCCTGCACCTAATGTTACACACATTACATCAGCGTGATTGTGAGGCGCTCACTCACAGTGATGACACCCTTCTCCTGCATCCTCCCTGGGGTGTCGTGCAGGTCTACAAACTGCACTGCCACCTGGTGGTAGATGGGCAACAGGAATTCTTCCCTGGCTTTGAGCTTTGACTCCAGCTCTCTGCACTGTGTGTCAGACAGCTCCAGGGAAGCTGGTGAAAATAGAACATTTCTGAATCACGGTAAGGTTATGAATAATATCTGCAATACTGTGGAGAAAATAAGGAAATATGAGTGGTTGTATGAGTTGAGATAAAAAGCTTTTTACCAAGCTGCTGGACCAGACTGGCATAGACTGAGTCTAGTCTTCTCATGGTCTTCAGCAGGTCCTTCTTCCTGAATTTGATCTCCACTGTGCCCTCAGCCTCCAGCACACCCCCTCTGCACAGAGAGAAAACAACAGGGATGTAATCACACACACATCTGTTGTTTTAGTTAGAAATAAAAAATTAATTCACTGCACTTATGTACCTGCTCTCCTTGTCAGCATAGAGCTCCATACACAGCGGGTTGATGGTGGGGTCAATCACCACCCAGGACCCTCCCCTCAGCTCAGCATGTGGTGGGATGTACACCAGCACCGGCTGACGGAAACCATGCAGGGCATCCACAATGTAGGCTCCGAACTTCAGAACCTGGTCATACATATCTGAGAGAGAACAGAAGAAGTTATTTTACAGTCACGACAAAGCAGTGTTTGATATTCAGAGATTTATTCATCGTGTACCCTTCATTCCCCCGGAGAAGCCCCTCCAGTTGGCGAACACCATGAGAGGCACACGTTCACGGTTGAAGTCACAAATGGCCTGGGCTGTTTTAAAGGCTGAGTCTGGGAACCACACCTGACCAGCCTGCTGCAAAACCTGACATCAACACACAAACACACACGGGCAGAGGTGAAATACTCTTATTATTGTCTCCATCTATTGTTGGACATTAACTACACAGTGTGTGTAGAGATTTGCTCACTTTAGATTCTGAGTCCAGGTTGGCTGGATCGGCTGGGACGGTCAACTCTACTGTGCGTGTTTCAACAGCGATGACACCAAGAGGTATTCCTCCTAACCTGTATTCGTTCACCAGTGTTAATAATCACTAAGTGACGCTGAATGACCGTACACACCATTCATATGAAGTATTCTGCGAGTGTGTACTTTGAGTACAAACATACTTACCGAGCTCTTCCAACCACCACCGTCTTAGCCCAGGACTCCATGATCTCCATGAAAGAGCCTTGGTCGAAGAATCCGCTCTGCCAGGCGCCTCTCGCCGCTGATGACACCCATGAAGAATGTTCAAATCATGGAAACTTATTTGCTTTACTACTGAAAGAGACATGTTTTAGATGAACTCACTGGGGTGAGGGCGACCGGCCAGCATCCAGCGAGGGTCATACGGAGCTTTAGTAGGAGTGAACTCTATCTCTCTGTCCACTGGATCTTTAGCTGCTATGACAGGCACAGGAGAGTGTTTGTTCTGTGAGGAGAGAAGAACTTGAGTTAGTGATCTGGTTCTGTTATTGTGGGTAGGTCTCACTTCACACATTCATCCGAACCTTTGGCATGTAGGAGAGCCACTGCAGGATGGTGAAGACGCCCTCAAAGTCATCTGGCACAGTGGTGTGAGTCACTCCATTGTTGTGCATGATCTGGATTCCTCCCAGCTGGTTGTTGGAAGTGTAGACCTCTCTGCCTAGAACCTGTACACAAGCAGGGATTCAAGCTTCCAACTTTTTATTTGAGGTACTTGAGTATTACAACTGAAGCAGTAATTTAAATTGAACAACTTCTGATGTGTACTTTGCCCGATTCCTTTTCCAATTCCATTCCATTTTTTGGCCTCATTTTCACATTTAGTTTGTTTTTACTATTGAATTTAACTGCTACAAATCAACCCTCTACTGGTGACACACACAGAGGCTGTGACGTGCACAGCAACACATAAGAGAAGAGAAAAGAAGACCAACAGACCTTGTTCAGAGCACTTGCTCCAGTCAGGATGATGTGAGAGTTCTCCACCTGAATCACTCGCTGTCCCAAACGGACCAGATAGGCTCCGATCCCAATAGCACGACACGTCACCTGCAAGAGCAAAAAGTGGCTCAAATAAATAAATAAAAGCCCCAGAGGGAATGACTGCTGAGGGAAGTCAGATCCAGATTCTCACCATGCTGATTGTAATAATCTCCTCATAGGCCTGAGAAGATTCTCCAGCGATGGTGCCAGATCCTCTCAGGTTCTCGACACCAAGACCTTCATCCTTCCCGATGATGTCCGTGATGATGTACCTGACAAATCAACACATCTCTGTCATCCCACAGAGAAAAGTTCAGGGTGCCATGTCTTTCCATGAGGAGACATTGTCTACTTCATTGTACCTGGACTCTCCTCCTTCCTCTACGTGGTGACAGTGAACAGAATTGGTGGAGCTGATACGTGTGTAGTCCTGAGGTGTCAGGTAAAGGTACTTGAAACCCTGAGGAGAGATACGGAAATAACGTATAATGAGACACGTAAAACTACACATATGTATTGCTAATACCTGTGCTCATTTCCTCAGAGGTCACCTTGTAGGGGTCAGCAGGGTCGATCCATGCCACCTGGAACATGTGTTTGATTTCTTCAGCGAGGCCGATGCGCGCTCCGCTGTTGGCCGAGATGTAAATGCGGGGGATGCCCTCTGCCCGAGCCAGCTCCGACGCCCTGAGGAACAGCTCGTCCTCCTGAGGACCGAACGAGCCGATCATGTGAGTGATGTCGTTGCAGATGACAATGATGTCTCTGCCCTCGGGGTACTCTGGAGTCTTCATCTTCATCCTGAAGGCGACCATCCCCACCTAGTGAAGAGTGGTGATCAGAATCATCACACTGGGAAAGAATACATGAAAAGTATAATAGGTCATGTAAATGTCTTCAAATGGATTCCTACATCATTGTCACCAGGTAGGCGGTTCATCTGCACCAGTCGACCTTGTGGATCCAGAACCAGCTCAGCACAAATCAGCACGTCTTTAGGATATTTTTCCCCTGGACCCCAGAGCTTAAACAGAGCCTAAAAGAAGATCTCCAGTGGAGTCAGACACATTGAGAACATCAGAGAAAGAAAACGAGTCTAATTCAGTGAGTTCAGCGTTACCTGTCTGAACATCTCAGGGAAGTCGTAGACGTATGTGGTGCCCAGAGTTTGAGCCTGGAAGCGTTTGGCCTGCAGCAGATCCTTGGTCACATAAGGAGTGTTGATCAGCATGCTGTGCAGAGGACCCTGCTTGTCTCCATATGACTGGAACATGATCTGGAAAGATGACGAGTTGAGTAAAGTAATTAATGTTGTGTAAAAAAAGCAAAGTCACAACATAACAGAAGTAGCTTCAAGGAGGCCCTCACCTGTCCAGAACTTAGGTCAATGACCTCCTTGTACAGGCTGATGTCCAAATAATAGCCAGATTCATTAGTGAGAAACAGACGGACAGGAACAGCATTTCCTGTTGGGGTCAGGCGGATGTTGATCTTCAGTTCTGCCTGAAGGACCCGCAGCTTCCACAGACGGCTGCCATAGCGCATCACCATGGAGCGGACAGACTCCTCTATCTGATGGCCCAAGAGAAAAGAACAAAGATGTTAAAGAGACTGAATGTGTACTCTGATATATTTAATTTAGATTTATTATAAAAAATAAAAAATATCTACTGTTAACAACAGTAAAAATCAATGGTATGGATCAAAAAGAGAAAATTCATACGATTACATTTTTTTTTTTCTTGTAGATGGACTTAAGTTATCCTATATTCTGATGACTCCAAAATAAAAATGTAAAATACAATATTAATACAAACACTAACCCTACTGTGGTAGTGTTTACTGTATGTGCTGGACACTGACCTTCGAGGGGTCCATGATAACAGTTGGGACAAAGTTGAGGAAGATGTGGTTGCAGTCTGTTCGGACGCTGGTGTTACTGAAGGCCACCTCCAGCTCATCCATGGCCTCCAGGAGAAGGCGTTCTCCCTCATTTTGAAGGTATTCAAAGGAGGCTTCCTGGTTGTGTGTACAGAAACATTCAATTACAGCTAGAAACAGTACTGAGTAGTTAAATCAACAAGCTTATCACCTTGTAAAAGCCTTTTTTTTTTCAGTATCCAGTTTCCCCTCGTACCTTGGTAATGAGGTCTGAGTGGCGGATGATGGCTCGGATGAAGAATCGGTAGTCTGTGACCTCAGCTCCCTCCTGAACACGAGCAGCACCCAGGTAGAGGTGCATCTTGTGGTTGGAACAGGGAACAGCTTTCAGGCCAAAGTTCCTCATACGGTTGAGCTCCAGCTGAAACGCTAACGCTGGCTCCAGATTCCTGTAAATTCGATCCTCCTGGAACTGAGGAGAAGCACAGGCAGAGAAAGGGGGGTCATCATACAGGAGCATGTTGGATTATAATTCAGGTTATTATATTATATTATATTATATATAAGGTTATTAAAAACTTACGCCGTCTCTAGCTCTGAACGTGAAGAACTTGGGAAATTCTCTCTGAATGATATTGAGAGAGCAAACAAATGAATATCTACATGAGAGGCATAATACATGCAATGGAAGTAAAGATATATGTGAAAAAATTTAAATGTAATATCACACATTCTCTACAATTCTGCACAGTAACAAGTACACACTAAGTTGTATGTGTTTCCATGTGAAGAGAATCATTATTGTTGCAGAATTACCTTCTGTGCGATCAAGAACGTGATTCTCCTGATTCCATACTCGAAGAGGATTGCTCTCTGTGAAAGAAAATACACCATTTTCACTTCAACATAAAAACTAAAACAATATACATTCACTTATATGAATCACTCCTGTGTTATGTAAGATTCAGAAACTGACCTTTGACTGGGTGAAGGCAGTCAACGCTGTGACCAAGGCATTGTCATCCTCCGTATCTGCTGTTTTTATGGACACATTAATGATGTGGATTGGATTCTCCCTCGTATTCTGTACAGGGTGAAGGAGAAACAGATGGCTTCATGAAAACAGCAATTTTTTTATGAAAAGCCAGCAGCCCTTTCACAGCCCCCACCTTAAAATTCTCCTCCTCATAAAGACTGGAGCAGGACTCCAAGAACGGAGAACTCTCCGGCAGTGGTTCTGCAAAGCTGGAAAGAACTTCATCGAAATTCCTGCAAAGAAAAATATGCAACTAGAACAATCACCTTGTGGTTGTATGAAAAAATAATGTAAAATCTAATAATTTATCATTCAGTCCACGTGACAGCTGGTCAGAATTTGAAGACACTTCCTAAAGCCAGACTTGAGATATCACGTTCAAGGCACAAAGACATGTTCTGTATGGTCACAGGGATTTTGCCCTTTGACCCAAATCTATCATTTGTGTTGGTGAGGTCATAGCAACGTTAACCTTATGCAACCTTTAATGCATAAAAAGTACTGGACCTTATGAAGTCGTCGAAACACTGGAACGCCACCATGGCACCCATGCGCTGGCAGGGTGGAGACCAAGCTCCCTCCAGGAAGAGCTCACTGCTCTGACGCCTCATGTTAAACTGTCCTGATCCATGCATTGGCACAGGAAGTCTGAAGAAGAGACACACAGACACACAGACAGGCAGTGACAACAACATAGGACCACTGAATGATCACAGTCAGCTTCGCTTCTGCGAATTACTGAACAGCCAAGAGAACAAATACTGAGAGCAATTAATGCAAGTCTGGATATTCTCGTCTATTTATACAACAATTACATTCAGTCTATAGGTACATTAAATTGACAGGGGTTATGAAATGTGGTTATAATAGATCATTGTTACCATGTCTGATTGAGAGGTTGCAAATCAAGAATCAAATCAAATGCTGGCGAATACAGGCTCCCCTAGTAATCGATACAATATCAGGCTTGAAGATTTTAAGAGGGACACGAAATAAATAAAGGATGCTCCTCTCAAAATGTACAGTATTTTTTTACGAGTCGAAAGAAGCAACAGAGATATGGAGTAGCTCAGCTCAACAGTCAATTAGGAAGGACTTGTTAGAGGAGTCCTTTAGCGGATGTTTCTGCTTTCACAGAACGAAAGGGGAAAAGAAGCAGCGCGGTGCATCCAGCATGCATTGCTCGGAGACATTCTGTACACACCGTCAGAAGGTTTGTCTGGCTGGGAGGAGCTTTACTCTACCTGTTCAGAGTAGGGCTGCTCCCTCTGAAATAAGATGATTGACAGGTCACATTAGCGGTGGAGGGTCAGACTGCACCACTACCTCCAGGCATTATGATTAGATTCAAAGCAGATTCACATTCAGGCATGGAGGGAGAGCACGGTCTGAATTAGAGTCAGCTATAAGCAGTCACAGCAAGCGGCGGCATAGTAGATTGTTCTGCCCGTTTGTGGCTATGTGATCAATCAGGGGCCAGTATTGTGGCATAATATCAGTGTGTATGTTTGTCAGTGGAGAGTTGTGTAGCTGTATCTTAATTTGTGTGTGTGGAATCAGATTTTTAATTGCGTAAATCAATGCTGAGGTTTCTGAATGCGTACGTGAATCTGCCATCTCGCATTCAGAATGGGTGGGAGTAATCAGCTTCGTAATTTTGTATATAAATCTGTGAATGTGTATTTAGATTTGTACGTGTGTAAACAAATTGTGATCATCAATCTGGAAAATTCATTAAATGTAATAATAATGAATGGCTGAAAGGGCTAATGTTGCTTCCCCATTGATTTCTGGAAGAGGCCGTCTCATTGACAGCAGCCATCATGTCAGGTTTGGCTGCGCAGTTTCCGCACCATCATTTTGTTGTTTTACTTTTTTTTACCAAAACGAAAAATGCCTTCACTTACTAATGTTAAGTCTGTGCCTGTGGATGAAGTCTAGTGAGTAAATATGTTACCTGTTGGGATGTGATGACGGCAACATAAACTGGAAGTCCACAGCACATGTTCCGTCCTGCAGCTGGTGATGCTGGATGCTGTTCAGCTCATAGGCGATATAAGCTCTGCGCACATAGACCTGCAAGTCAACATAGTAGTAAGTACGAAGCAATTCAGTCATTGTCACTGATATAGGAAAAATAAAAACACATTAGAAGGAAATCCTTCAGAGTGTTTCCACTTACCTCAAGTGCAGCCATGCACACCACTTGATTGGAGTGATAGAAGAAATTGGGTAAAACATCAAATATGGAGGTTTCAGAGAGGATGAGTTTCTGTGAGAAATGAAAACAAAAATAAATCGTTTGACTTTCAGGATGCAAAAAAAAAAGAATGAAATGTCTCCACACGAGGATTACCTTCAGGTTCTCTGGACAGAACTGGTGTCCGTACATGTCAATGGCCGACAGGAAGATGGACTCCACCTGGTTGTTTCTCAGCTCATATGATGGTAGATGTGAGGCAATCAAGATCTATGAGACGTGTACAAATACGATATCAAATAATCTGTCAGTAATCTGAAAAAAAGCAACATTTTCTAAATTCTGAAAAGATTATACGTTCCGATTCGGCCCTCCAGACCAACGTGGTGGTAGTGTTTTTTTTTAAATCAGATTTGAAAACACCATTTCAATCCAACTTGAGATCATTGTGCTTGAACTATATATTCAACATGTGTCAGTGAGATGCAGGTTGTCTGACCTGTCTGGCTCTCAGTGCCACCCGTGAGTTCTCCGTCTTACTGAGCTGCGTGAGTTCATTCAGAATCGCCATCAGCTCATCGGCCAGAGTGGAATCCCGCCCGCACAGTTGGTCCTACACAAAGTCAAGGAGGCACATCACATTGTGTCACATCAGACAGATATCTTGTAGGAAGAATTAATCACGAGTCGGTGTGGGTGAAAGTCTTACGATGAGCATTGTGACCAGGATGTTCTTCTTGGGGACCTGAGCGTGAGAGAAGATGGACTCTAGCACAGGACTCATGTCGGGTTTGTGCTGTTCTCTCAAGTTGATGACACACTTGTCATAGTGAGCTGTTTCAGAGGAAAATGGCGACGCCTGTTACACAGAAGAAATATACAAAAACTACTGCACAAATGACCATGAAACTAAGTGGAAGGAAGAAGACATTCTAATTTGGTGTGGATCCAGATCAGGGAGCGGATCCAGGAATTTATTTCCACTTTGTCGTGTGGATCTAAATAGAAATCTGGATCTAGTGGACTTAAGTAGGGGTGTAGGCTTTTTCAGCAGCTGTATGGTAACAAATGCAGTTACAATAGAGAAAATCCCTCATTTAGAGTTTCTGTTTAAAACAGAGGGCATTTATCTTAATAGATTTTTTATTTTCTTGTTTTTTTATGTTTTAAATTATTTTCTTGTTTATCTGTTTTGTTTAATTGCATTACTGAGTATGATCTGGCTTTTCTATGATTTGCTAACTTTGCACTCATATTTTATGAAGCGCCTTGTAAATTTAGAAAGGTACAATACAAATAAAGTTATTATGATATTACTATAATGTCACCTTGCTGAAACTGCATCTCGACTTGCAGGTAGCGCTTCAGCAGATCTAGAACCACAGACTTCATATAACCCCGGATTCCACTGCGGTACCTGAATAGAACATGATCTAACATCAGTCAAACAGCAAAACACCAATGTCACTTATCTGTGTTATAACTGATCATATCTGCGTTTGACAAATATGAAACAAACCCACCTTTGTACCAGCTGTACGATACTCTGGGTGTTCATGAAGAAAACCTCTCGGTCAGCCTTCCTCTGCAGGGTCGCTGCATGGCTGTCTAGAATATTTGCAATCTGAAATAATTTAAAGGAAATACCATTATTATATACTGAGTGTGGTCGCTTGTACTCAAAGAACTCACTGTGTGACGCTGACACAATTTCACAGCACTTTTTTACCCTTTGACTGGGGAACTGGCAGAGGACGGACGTGATGTTGCTGGCGTACTGAGCTATGACCTTACGGATGTTATTCTCAACGGCAGGTGGAACACGACCCGCCACACTGGTCATGATTTCCTGGAGCTCCAGCAGCGGCAGGGAGGGGTCTCTTAGAGTCTTCATCAGGGTGGCAACCCACTTTTTCAGCTGCAGACATGAACATGCAACAAAATCATGCACTTAAATGTATTCAAACTGACTCAGGACTCTGACATGGCGGAGGGACTGTTGTGTACCTTGGTGCTGAAGTAGGGCTCTTCAAGGCAGTACCCTTCCATGACCTTAATCAGGTTCTCGAGGACACTGTGAAACACTTGGTGAAGCTTTTCCCCGACCATGGGCAGCGGCTGCTGGGGCGGCAACATGGCTGTGTTGAGCTCCACCTATGACAGAGGACAGAATGAGAAAAGTCCAAATGAGAACTTAAAGACCTAAATTATATAATATTTGAATAAGATCTTTAAAATCTAAATATTAGTAGAAAGTGCTTAAAATTTACAAAATGTCACTTCACCCAATCGGGATCTCTCAATCGAAACAATAACAAAAGACCTAGTCTGATGACGTCCTAAAGCAGCATGGGATCATGGGAGTGGTCTTCATCACCATTGCAGATGAAAATCTACTTAATGCGACTCAGTTGTAAATCATATCATGTATTAAAATTGTATTCACACTATGCAGCAATGAATAATCGTGATCATTACGACTGACCAATTCAAACAGTGGAAGAAGAAAACAGCTGACTGGCTAACTGGCTACCTGTGTATTTTTTCCTTCGACACATGTCATTTACTTTTGAAGTTAAAGCAGAGATGATCAAAGCCACAGGTAAAGGATATAACGCAATTAAAAACAGACGAAATTAAACGTTGTGTTAACATTTTGTATAATCTAAGTACATTATTTTATTCTATTTTAATAAAGGATTGTCACAAATAATATTTTTAAATTGCAAGGTTTGATTAAGAGATTCAGATTATGGGCTGTAAACAGTTATGTGGAATAATCTACCCGATGTATACTGCTGGGGTCGTCTAGGTCGGTATGTGCCACCACACAGCCAAGCACCAGCACTGCTCCAGGTCTTTTAACAAAGTGGATATGACCAGACTGCTGCACAGTCAGAGTCATCACCATCTTCATCACCTGAATCCACAACACAAACACAGTCAGTAAAAATACAAAAAGATATGCCTCGTTAGTAAATTACAGGCATTGGACATTTCACCAGAATCTGTCACCTCGATCTCAGCGTAGATCTCCCCTGCATTAATGTGACCTCCATCCTCCACCATGTACTGCAGCAGTTTGCCAGCGGACGGCGACCTCAGCACTGTGGGATCCTTCTCCTTCTCAAATACACAGGTCTTGTTGCCAACAGTGATGCGGTAACTTTGCGATATAATGATGATAATATTAGAAATGAGTGATCAGATAAAACCAGTAGGAAAACAAGCACCAGTGATTGATCCAGATTGAACAGTCACAGTCTTACCGGTCGACTTCCTCCTTCATGTAGGTGGTGTGGCTGCTGCCATCGTAGGACAGCAGGAGGCCTCCATCACTTAGCCTGTGGACGTCTATTTCAATGTTGGAGCTGTTCATCACAATGAAGTATGTTGTCGGGGACTGGCGCGCCACCTGCAGGTGGCAACCAGAATCATTTGTTGATTAAACTGGAAACTGCTATAGTATGCCTCCTGGAACCAGTGCAGTTTCACAATGACCTTTAATTGACCTCATTCTGGAGTACTAGTGACAATTAGTCAAAATTTGAAGAAATTCCTTGAGGGCAGACATGATATCTGTCTGCCCACCTAAATCTAATCAGGTTATCCACTAGAGTAGGTGAATATTTGTGCTAAATTTAAAAGGATTATCTCAAAGCGTTCTTTAGATAATGTATTAACGAGGCAAAACATTTTTTTGTGAGGCACGTGACCTTGACCTCTGACCTCCAGATTCGAATCAGTTTATCCTTGAGTCCAAGTGAATGTTTGTATCAGATAGATGTTCCTAAAATATATTATATTCCAAAGAACAGGGGGTCATGTGACTTTGACCCTTGCCCGTCGAACACCAAAATCGAATAGGTTCATCTTTGAGTCCAACTGAAAATTTGTATCAAATTTTAAGATATTGTGTTCAGAAGAACGGGACAGACAATTCAAAAACACCAAGCCTCCGGCCACTGGCACAGAGCCATAAGAAAGAGGTTGAGTGAAACAAGGAACATGTAATGAGAATGAAACAGGTTAAGTACCTTGAGACAGAACTTGACTCCTTCGTATACAAGTTCGACACTGACAGAGTTGAGGAGACTGGCTGCAGGCAGCACCTGTCCTCTGAGGAAGCAGCAGATCATGTTTTTTTAAAAGTCAGTTATATGCGTAGGAACTATAGTGAGACATTGATATGAAGAGACTGAGTCTACTGACCTTTCCAGGGAATGTAGGTAATCAGACATGCTCTTTCTGAAGCTCGCATCAGCAACGTGCAAAGCCCCACAGACAACACCCAGCATGGTGTCTGGTCTCTCTGCCTGCAGACAGAACACGTGGATGAAATGATTCAGCCAAAAGGAAACGACTCAAAGGTCTGACATCAGGCCGTCACTCTGTTACCTGCACTTTCTCTGCAATGAGATGATCCAGCCAGCCAGTGTCGATGTCATTGTTCCTGAAGTTTTCCGTCTCCAGTAGCTTAATGAGGTACTCAACAGTCGTCCTGAAGTCGCCTCTGATGGACAGCTCCTTCATCGCCACCACCATGTTCCTGAAGCAAATGATAAATATCACACCTGATACAAATACATGTGACCTGCAAAAGATATACGTTTCCTATCCTTGAATTATAAATAATAATGGTGTATCCTGACAAATAAGATTATTGCATGAATTGCAAAATCATATTGCATTATTGTCTTCTAATCTTTTATTGGATTATAGGCAGGTCATTACATTTTCATCATATTACTGACTGTCGCCTCAGAGTTCAAACCGTAAAGCTGTGATTGTTAATCTCGTGGCCTCATCAAAAATAAAACAACTTACGAAATGGCTTCTTCTCGGTTCTCGCCCCACGAGAAACAGTGTCCGAACTGCGAGTCCGCAAATTCATGCAGGCCGCCGGTCGCTCCCACGCTGAAGTAACCCCACACATTTTTACTGCTGCGGAAGTTCAGCTCCTGCACGGTGCCAGAACTGGGCTTGAAACCCTGTGGGTGAGGGCACATGGACGACATGTGAGTGATGCAAATTAAAAGCATGACACAAAACATTTTAACCGCGTTTTTGAATATTGATCAAATGACCTCATCAGGGTTCTCGCTGGTGATGCGAGCAGCTATGACGTGCCCTCTTGGACTCGGGATGCAGTCTGGATTTTCAAAGTTAATGATGGTGTCGCCCCAGGGAGTTTCTCCATAAAGCAAGCGGATGTCCTTGATTCTATGAAGGCGGATTCCCATGGCAATCTATCACAGATGAAACTCAGTGTTATAATGGCAGGATTTCAGTTAGAGATATATTCTTCTTACGTTTACACGAGTAATAATCTTGTTCAGGTGTTATAATGAGGTTTACCTGAAGCTGGGCAGCAGGCAGGTTTACATCTCCGATCATCTCTGTGCACGGATGTTCAACCTGCAGACGTGGATTCAGCTCCAGGAAGTGGAAACTTCCATCTTCAGAGAAGAGATACTCCACGGTACCTGCACTCACATAACCCACCATCTTGGCAAGTCGCACAGCAAACTATCCCAGAAAGAGAGAGGAGACAATTTGTAATATTCTCAAGAAGATTAACTTAAAACTGGAAAATAGACACATGCAGAGACGGAAACTAACCTGTTCCATTTGCTCGAACGTGGAGGGAGCAGCTATGGTGGGAGGAGCCTCCTCTATGATCTTCTGGTGCCTCCTCTGGATGGAGCAGTCTCGTCCAAACAGAGAGATGGCATTCCCGTATTCATCGGCCAGTATCTGCACCTCGAGGTGCCTCGCATGCTGAGCCAGCTGCATGACGAAGATGGGTGAGCCAGGTACCTCTGTCTGAACCTGAAATAAAAAACGGAAACATGTCAGCAGAGAGAATTAAAAGTTCTGGACTAAATTACAAAGAAATCAGGCATTAGGCTGTAAAATGTATTTACACTGACCTGTCGAAATGAACTGGGAAAGTCCTCAGAACTTTCTACTTTACGGATTCCCTTTCCACCTCCACCCTCAGAGGCCTTGATAACAACCGGATAACCAATCCTCTCAGCTCCCTGCACAGAAACAGAACGTAAAAGAAATTGCATCGCAAAAGATAAATCCTTCAAGCGTTCGATTGATTGAAGGGTTGATGAATTGTTTGAAATATGAATTATGCTTACTGCCAGGCCATCGTCTACATCAAGGACGCAGCCCTTTGCGTAGATCTCTGGAGGAACACTGATCACATTTTCTCCTTCTTGGTCCTCCTCTGTCCAGTCCACTCTCAGACCTGGAGCACAACAACACACCAGGTGAGAACATAAAGACACTTTGTACTCACAGTACGACCCATCAGATAATCTGTACCCTGTAAAGAAAACACAGCATGTCCGTCACCACTTCATGTGACCTGAGACAGTGTGTGTGGAGGTAGTGCATCACCTGATCCGCTCCATGGTAGTGTGGGAATGTCAGCACTCTGGGCCACAATGGACGAAGCCACTTTATCCCCTAGAGCCCACATGGCCTTACTGGACGGCCCTGGCAGAAATCATCATTAAACAATGAGATGTGAGAGACACCAAAGGTCCACATACATTTTTGTTTGTGTTTTCAAACTTATTTCATATATAAGTTATTTATATATACCTAAAAACGATATCCCTGCTTTGTTCAGGAGGTCGGGCAGTTTGGGATTTTCTGACGCATGTCCCCAGCCGGCCCACACAGGCCTGTGATGAGTAATACACAAACACATTGTATTGTCATTTATATATATTTTTTTTTTTTGGAAGAAAAGTTTAAACTCAGAGGCCAGAGAACACAGTTGTACTGAAATGTACCTGCACTGGGATTCTTTTTGCAATGTCCACTATCAGCTCTACGTTGGCATAGTTGTTATTGTTGGGTCCGCCAGGTACAGGCACATAATGATCTGCCATTTTAATGTATTCTACAGGTGGAAAAAGAACAACACATGTCAGTGAATATTTAATAAGGGAATCATTTGCTTTGGCAGCTTAGATATACACTCTCAGCTAAGACACAGTTTCCACCCATACTCAGCAAGATAACCGCCTGGTGATATCTGCTGCATAATAAAATATGATGAGTATCAAGTTCACAATAACCTGCATTAGCCTTCAAGTCTTCAGGGGTCACCATGACAACAAAGCGGATGGTCCTCTCGTTGCGAAACATTTCGTAGGACCATCGACGGATAGAACGCATACATTTGACTGCGGCGATGCCATTGTTGGCGATCAGCACCTGCAACAGAAACACAAACCTCCTGAGAAGAAACACAGAACTCTGCAATGGCTGTGAAGATAGAGATTTTGACTCTGTTATTTCCTGTTTTTATCTTAATGTTTGTTTTGTACAGCACCTCGTAAAAAAGTAATTCATGGATCCTGATAAAAAAAAAGTGGACTGATATTGATGCATACTGTATGTGGAATTTGGTGCAGATCCAAATAAAAATCAGGATCTAGTGAATTTAAATGTGGTTCCATAAGGGAACTGTTGGACCTTGGCGGAGATATGCGTTCCACCGAGTACCATTCAGGTCCTTACTTTTTCGATGACACGGTTGCCACCGAATCGAGTGACAAACTCGGCCGGTGAGGCCACAGTGAAGTCCCTCTGTAGATCCATCTTTCTGTGTTCACGTCCTTTTTTCACCAAATGAAGACCGGACATGCTAGGCCTGGAGTGGAAAGCACATTGTCAGTTGTCCTGCTCAGTAACACAGCAAAACAACGTTACCTGGGTGTATTTTAGTTTTGTATATTGGCTACAACATTTATTCAAAAACTCGGACAGAGCACAGTGCTTAACAACAACCATGGTGGGAACAGCTCCATAACAGGACCTGCTCACACACTACATGACAGCAACAAGTCAGCAACAGCACTGGAAACCAAAAACTCAAGTCAGAGTTCAGCCTGTCGCAAACAAACCATTAATTTCTGGGCTTATCGTCACAATTACACTCAACCACTGCTCTGCACAGAAACGTGTAATCTCTAAAAACAATCCGTTTCAGGAAATCGACCTGCACTATCAGTCTCGCTGTGCCCTTTTATCAGCTGTTCACCAGAGCAGAGCCAATAAAAGTAGATGTGGCATCAGCATATATTACAGCATACATTCAGAGATCGATTTTCGAATGCACCAGCCAGGCTACAACTGGTGAAAGTTGGGTATTTAAGTGAGTTTGTTGACAGAGCTTCAGTTTAATATCCTCACACTTTATTACTTAAGTTACATATCTGATTAATCCATTATCAGATTTAAAGTTGGGATCATTTTGAATCAGGTTGAATGATGAATCATGAGATTTTGTGGAACTGACCAACAGCTTTTAATGTTTATAGTGATTTTAACACATACCTATATTCATACATTACTATTAAGTTGTTTCTACTTACAACAGCATTAAAACAATTGGAAGAGTCTATACAGGTGAGTTTTTGACTGTTTTTTAAAGTGATGCATTGATTCTGCTGATCTGATGTTGAGGGCGAGTACTTTGATCCACAGTGTAGCAGCTAAAAACATAAAAACATGATCTCCATTGTTTTAAGCCTGGATCGTGGGACTTTTAGCAGCATTTGACTCTCTGATCTCAGGGGTCTCGGAGCAGAGGCAGAGGTTAGAAGCTCGGAAATATAAAGCAGAGCCCGACTATGTAGTGAACAGCGATCGACAGGATCTTGAACTGAATTCTGTAGCAGATGGGCAGCCAGTGTAGTTAATCGACGTAATCATCTCATCACATAAAAGATACTGCTCAGGTAAGTACTAAAGTTTCACTTCAGGATCAAAAACAACATTTTTATGCTACAAAAAAAACGATTATCTCCCTTGGTTTAATGTTTGACTATGTGAGATTAAAAGAGCAGCGATGTCGTTAAATAGAAAAGTAGTAAAACCGAACTTACTGACGTGAAATCCTGAATCGATATTAATATAACCAGTAAAACAACACGCTGAATAAGATACAACACAAATTTACATGAAGTTTATAAAGAGATCACGCCTTTAAATCATTTTACATACCATGATCATCTGTTGGCTCATGTCGTGCTCATTCCAAAGTCTCACTGCAGTTGCACCCACAGGGCGAAGCGTAACTCCACAGAAATTCGGTCTGTCACTGAGAAACTGATCAGCTATATCCTGGAGCTGGAGTGCAATTCTTCCTGGGGTTGATACAGTATGAACTTTAAACTGAACTCCAGCTTTGTACTGTTCGCCGAGGGAAAATACTGATTGCACTTGGTTATTGAGCTTGTCTTTGATAACCTTTTACAGCTCCTGTGCCTCTGCGCACTGTTCATCCCCTTTCTGACCCTTTTCCAGCACATGTTGTACGATATACGACAGGGTTGCAGAACACACCACTTCATAAGCTCAACTTGTACGAAAACATGTCAGTGTGTTACTGCATTGCTTTAAGATGATAGACTTCCCTCCTCTTGAGAGAACCAATTGTTAAAGTGGTTTTTTGTATTATTTCCTCAAACTCACAGGATCTAACACAGGCTCTGTTTAGGTTACATAACAACTACACAGCTGCAAGAGATTCTTCCTGTTAAGAAAAACATTTCTGCAGAAGTTTAGGACAAGTTTATTTGCTCTGTCTTTCATTATTTCTGCAGCTCCAACATAAACCATGTGACAGTTGTCTAAAAAAACACACACTGCAGCTTTAAGTATCAGATTACTACACAACAGCTTCAAACCTCTGAACGGTACAATGCTTCTGAGATACGGAAACAAGTTGAGACTCCAAAAGCCGTTTCCCTCCATCACGCAGCATTATTCACTTAGTCGCAGAAACAAATTTTAAAAATGTGACCAAACAAAGAGACAACTTCCTCTCAAGTGCTCCCTCCCCTCTCCACTCCCTCATGGGCAGCAAAGTATCTGGAGATCCCTGAGACACATCACAGGCTGCTCATTATCATTATAAACACAGCCGAAGCCAACAACACAACACTAACAGTTTGATTGATACTTATAAATAAATGAGAATCCAGACTAAAATAATGGAGCCAGTGTTGCAGACATGAAAAGACTGAAACCTCAATGCAGCCACACACAAACCGATTTGAACAGATTAGGTCCACACTTTAAACTGCAGGAAACATTCTTACCTTTCATGATGTTTTCCATAAGTCCCACTTCAACACAAAACTTTATTCTATCCAAATGTGCATGTCAAATCCAACACATAGTTGTGTGCAATACAGCTCCTTTCACCCTCCATCATGTATCACTGAGAATAAAAAATAACTGATAATAAAAAAGGAACAAAATATAAGAATTTGTAAAGGATAAAAAAAAAGAAGTTGTTTTTGTTTGCTGTTTAACAAATGTGTGTTTGCTGTGTTTGCTGTGCTGCGACCTTGAGTCGCACCACAGGTTTCAAAGTCACTGGCTGAGGCTCTTGTTCCAATAATAGAGTTGAGGTGTTTGGCATGCGACAATAACACAGGTCGGCAGTCAGGTGGTGAAGCACAGTTTGTGGAGACGGGACGAGCGGATGCATTGTTGCACGTCACAAATGCGACACAGTCTTAAATAGGCATCCATCCTCTGTCAGACCTTTAAAACAACATGTCAGACAGTGCCTTTCACCTATGTATGGTCACATGCATGGAGGCCAGACCCTGGACAGTTGACACTTTACTTTCTGTAAAAAAACAAAGTCTTACTTGATGCCTGAGTAGCTGGGCTGCGTGGGGGCACAGGATGCCTGCTGAGGGGCCGATTTCCTGGTGGAGGTCGAAGGCTGAGCTGCACCACTCGGAGGTTTGGTGACCAGGGGCTCCTCGTCTGAGGAGTTATCCTCTGATGCTCCGAGAATGAATTTGAGGCGTTCCCTCGCCTCCGGCCCTGAGCTGAGCATGGGCACTTTGGTTTTGTGAGGTTTCTGAGTGGTCGGAGGCAACGATGGCGCCTTTGAATTGACCTCAGAGGACGACTGTGGTGGCTCACAGTCCAATGTTTTGACGTCAAGGCCTGAAGAGGCTCCGTCAGCTGGAGAACTGTTATTCTCTTTGCATGCTGATGTGGTGGGAACTGCTGAGAGGGAATGCTCCCCTGGATGTGGGGTGTGAGGAGCAGACATGTCCTCCTCAGCTGCAGACAGAGATTCATCTCCTTTCACGGGCATTGCTACTGTCTTGGTATTAATCCTCCACAGTAGCAACAATATCCATAGGATTAATCCCAAAGTGGCCTAACAAGAACATTGATAGACATCCTCCTGAACCTGAAACACAAATATGTGAGAAAACTTAAAAGGTGTAGCTCAAATAATTTCACTGTATATTCACATATTCTGCTGCATATAGTGATAATTGTTGAATAAAGATGTTTGTAGCTCCAGAGCGAAATGTGCAAAATCTGATAAATTGTTTAAAGTGATGTCACTTAAGTAATTGGTTGGGACTACAAGTTTTAAAATAAGAAAAAGCTGGAGATGAATCTCTGTGGCTTTCTCCTCATCTCTACATGATAGAAATAAATATAAATAACACACTTAAATCGGTAGAGTTGAGGCACTTGAGGACAAAGAAAATATTAAATAAAAAAAAAAAGATGGCTCTTCCGTATTAATTTAGATTTATTTTTTAAAATATGTCATGGTGCCTTTCTAGACACCTTACAATACATCATTAATTAACACATGAATGAAGTAAAAACCAAGTGTTTAGGTCAGATTAGTTAGTTGTTGTTTTTTTATTGTTACTGGCCGATATCAGTGGAACTGTAATCAAGAGGCTCAGTGGGTTTCTGTTCTATGTCCTTGCCACTGGATCTCAAGTGAACTGAGAAAACATTATACTATAGCTTTGCTCTGCGTGTACTATTCTAGTGCACGGCCATGTCTTTAGAGGTGGCTGGAGGTCAGACACCCTTCAATGACACCCGTGGTAATGTGAGATAAGGTCTGTGGCTTTGGTTCAACTTCAAAACACAGAATAAATCGATAGACATTCCTACTTTTATACCAGCCTTCATACCAACCCTAACAAAACAGCAACTACACAAATCAAATGCAGAGAGTAAATCAATTAAAGGTAAATCAATTAAAATCATACTATAAGCACTTATTAAAATGTGCACATTTATATGCACACTCTTCTTGACTCTGAGTCGTACAAATCAATAAACTAGCTGTTGACCAGTTGAAACTGCTCGGGTCTCTAACAGCTGACGTGAGAGCTAAGTGTGGCTGCTCCATGTGGGGGAAAGGTCAACGCTGAGGAAGTAAAGGCAGGCAACACATCCACACACATGCACAGCACATTCATGAAAAAGGATATAGGACGTGTGGATGTGTGAGCCATGTGACGCGAGCAGAGCTTACAAAGTTACCACAAAGGAGACAAAGATGAAATAATGTGATTCACGTGAAAGAGGCAAACAGGGAGGGATTTGTGCTCTGCAGACACTTTGCCTCTGAGGCTGCACAGAAACAAAGGAGAGGCTGATCCACCACTTTACAAATGAAGCATGTTGTGTTTACATGTCACATGGTTACTTATTATGTTATAAAATACAGTCTATTGCAAGTTAATAGTTACTGCACTGATGAATGGAGTTATAGAGCGATGACTTTGTCTCTACGCTGCTGTCAGCTGCACAGGAAATGTCCACTGGCTATATCACTTTATGCAAACTGAACTCAATACTTCAATCCATGTACTTTTCTAACACATGTTATCAACATGCATGACTGAGGAAGAGACTTTGAGGAGATGGAGCAAAGCAGGAGGAATAAGAAAAAGTCAAACCTGAGTTCAGTCCATTTTCCACTCAGCAGGAAAACTCAGCTAAGATCAGTAGATCCACCTGTATCTGTGAGGAACACCTGCAGATGCATTACCGTGTAGAAACATGCAGCTTCTATGTAGTAGTGATCTGTCGGTGTTGTTGTTGATGATGCTGCTGCTGCTGCTAACGTGCTAACTGGAAGCAGAGGGGATTACCAGTACTCCACTCTGATCTAGATGAATTCTTGTAAATGAAGAACACTTCTTCACTTCCTGCTCCACCGAGAACTCATAGTGTGTCCTAGCTGCAGCGGTATGAGTCATTTCCATGTCAACAACAGTGAATGTCAAAGAGACACCTACCTCCACCAGTCCACTCTGTGTCAGCCCCTCCAGCAGCAGCAGCACACACACATACACACACATACACACACATACATCCACACACACTCTCACACACACACTCTCCTCCTCTTGCTCCTCCTCCTCTGTGGATGTAAACATGTGCTGCAGGAGTCATGCTCCTCCCAGGAAGAAGGAAACCTATCAAAGATCGTGTATGAAGGAAATAGGATGTTTCAGTTTGTGTTTAAAACATGATAAGAACAAAAGCAGGAACTCTGTTTAGACACAGCGGAAACAGCAGGGACATGGCAACAAGGCTGAACATGGAAAATAATAAATATATATATATATATATATATATAATTGAATATCTGACAATTATATGCATACAAGCAGGTGAAAATAAAGTAACATTTAAAAAAACATGCACATATAAAGTACGTATGTTGTTGTGCAATGTGACCTTTGAGCTATTGTTGTCCTTTGGTATAAAGGAACAATGGATGAATAATTAATGGATGATAAATAATAATAATAATAATAATAATAATAATAATAATAATAATAATAATAATAATAATAATGCCGAAGTCTAAATGATAATAAAAAAAGATTTTTAAGTTGGAGTGATTCTCTTGTTCATCAAACGATCTTTGTGGTTCCTCCTCTCGGCGCTGCGCTCGCGGGAACTGCAGGAACGCGCCAAAATAAGAAAACAGACGTGTCAGTGACAGAGACGGAAGATAAACAACTTTAACTTGTTTTACTGATGCGGCTTCTTTCTCAGACCAACTGAGCGGGCGTGTGAATATCATCTGACCGCGTGTACGTCGTCATCTCACGACAGAGGATGGTTTTCTTCAAAAACAGTGGGAGATACAGAGCGGATCGAGGACAAGGCGGAGGAGACCAGGACCAGTAAGTGATTTCCCTTGTTCTGTCATTGCTCCTGCCTCCTGCAGTGAACTGTAGATAACCCTCACTGAGAGACTGACGGGAGAGAAACCCATGTGTTTGAACCAGGGACGATGGATCCTCGGCTCTCAAGCGGCTGGAGCGCAGCCAGTTCACCGACGAGATGGACGCCCGCTTCGACTTCGACAGGATGAAGGAGCCGGGGGAGAAAACCGGCTGGCTGATCAACATGCACCCCGTAGGTTCCACCGGCTGGTGTGTCTGACATGTTGGAGGTCACCAGGAGAAGACGTGGACACTGAGCATAACACTGTTTTTATTCTTGTATTACTAGGCAGAGGTCCTGGATGAAGACAAGAGGATGATCAGTGCTGTGGACTTTTATTTCATTCAGGAGGATGGAAGCAGGTTTAAGGTGTGATGTGATTCACCAGCTTTTATATTTAAAACAAATCCAGTTGTTATCATGTAAAAATATTCATGACTAATGTGCATTTCCCCTTGTGCTCCTGATACTCTTCCTGTAGGTGGCTCTACCCTTCAAGCCATATTTCTACATCGCTACAAAAAGGGTAAGTCAGCATCTGTCAGTTTGTACATGTCACGTATACATGTTTAATAAACTCCTCACATAAAGACGGCTGTGTCTGCAGAACTGCGAGAGAGAGGTCATCTCATACGTCTCGAAGAAGTTCCAGGGAAAGGTGGCGAAGCTGGAAATTCTCCCAAAGGAGGATCTAGACCTGGTGAGAGTTTCGGCATTAAAGTCCATCAATGTTTTTAATTTACTATTTATGAATATACAGACAAGATGACATTTATATATGTGTAAAACCAACATAAAAAACAGTTGTATTATATGAACTAGACCCTTTTCAATTAGAAATAGTGAAAAATCTTGCTGACAAACAAACATATGGTCAGAGGTGAAGACTTGACCTCCTTGGGGGAGGTTATGAACATTATCATGAGTTGCGGCCCTAAATTTAAAAGCATTCGGCCTTCAGCGTTGTTTTTGTATTGTCCTGTTCTCCTCAGCCGAACCATTTAGTTGGCCTGAAGAGAAGCTACATCAAGCTGTCGTTCAACACCCTGGACGACCTCATGAAGGTGAAGCGGGAGATCTCTCCAGCAGTGCGCAAGAACCGAGAGAGGGAGCAGTCCAATGATGCCTACACTTCCATGTTGTCCAGGTACCACCAAACCACAGATCACTTCAGCTCCGCTCGCTTATTTGCGCTCACATACTGATCTGTGGGCCCCTGTGATTTTTTTTCAGTGCCTTGTCAGGAGGCCATGTGACCTCCACAGATGAAGACGTGAGGTCAAAGAGTATCTCAGACCAGCTGGACAACATCGTGGACATGAGAGAGTACGACGTTCCCTATCATGTGCGAGTGTCCATCGACCTCAAGATCCACGTGGTAAAAGCCGCTTTCTGCTGGAAATATCCAAACAATACACGATGATGCATGTGTTTGCTGTTCTGATCTTCACTGTCTGTGTTCCTCAGGCTCACTGGTACAATGTGCGATACAGAGGCAGCGCTTACCCACCAGAGATCGTACGGAGAGACGATCTTGTCGAGCGACCAGTACGAGGATTTTGTTATTTATTTGTTATTCAGGACAAAGTTATCTTGACATCTTTGTCCATGTCAGTGTTTTTGTTAAAACTTTGCCTCCTGCTCCTGTAGGATCCTGTTGTTTTGGCTTTCGACATCGAGACGACCAAACTTCCACTGAAGTTTCCAGATGCTGAGTCAGACCAGATTATGATGATCTCCTACATGATAGACGGACAGGTGAGTTTTATTTACATTACACCTTTTATATTACACATTTTCTGTTAATATTCTCCTGTGTGTCAGACTAAGTTCTCTCACCTTTCTTTTTAAAGGGCTTTCTAATAACAAACAGAGAGATCGTCTCTGAGAACATTGAGGATTTCGAGTTCACTCCCAAACCTGAGTATGAAGGGCCGTTCACTGTTTTCAATGAGGATGATGAGGTGCGTAGCTGCATCACACTCAATATTCTACAGTGGAAATAGATATAAAAGCACTTGAGAGTTTGTTTAATCGTATAAATGTGCTGCACTGTTTTTGCATCCGTGTAATAACATGTGGTAAATTGACTTTGGCTGCAGGCGGCTATGATTCAGAGGTGGTTTGATCACGTTCAAGAAACGAAGCCAAACATCTTTGTAACATACAACGGAGACTTCTTCGATTGGTGAGCTGTGGACTGAGCTGTTTCTGTAGAATGTCTACATGTATTACTCATCTACTATGATATTTACCTTCCACCTCCCTGACTTGGTTTACCTTCTTTAAGGCCTTTTATTGAGACTCGGGCCGGCCTCCATGGGCTGAGCATGTACAGGGAGATCGGTTTCCAGAAGGACAATCAGGGAGAGTACAAGTCCAGTCAGGCCATCCACATGGACTGCTTAAGGTTTGCACTCCTCTAACACAGTCACCATGACAACATTGTGGTTTATGTAAACTATCGGTCGTACTCTAATGTAAACACACTCTTAGGATTTAGAGCTGGATCTAGATGAATACATTTCTAACATCCCTCCCACCCGTTTCTCCTGCGTCAGGTGGGTAAGAAGAGACAGCTACCTTCCAGTGGGAAGTCACAATCTGAAGGCAGCGGCGAAGGCTAAACTGAGCTACGACCCGGTAGAGCTGGATCCAGAGGAGATGTGCCGCATGGCGACAGAGGAGCCACAGGTACACGGATGGACTTAAGTTTTTACAACTCAGAAAATAATGTGTTTTTTCAATCTCATTGATGTTTTCTCTCTCTTTCTGTCAGACCTTGGCCACTTACTCCGTGTCAGATGCTGTGGCCACGTATTACCTGTACATGAAATATGTTCATCCCTTCATCTTCGCTCTGTGCACCATCATCCCCATGGAGCCTGATGAGGTTTGTCTGTTGTGTGTCTTGTAAATGACTTAACCCCCCCCCCACCACCACCACCACCACCACCACATTTTTGACAGTTAATCATTTCCTTTCTTGCATTGTTACCAGGTGCTGCGTAAAGGTTCTGGGACTCTGTGTGAGGCCTTGCTCATGGTGCAGGCCTTTCACGCCAACATCGTCTTCCCCAACAAGCAGGAGCAGGTCTTCAACAAACTGACAGACGACGGCCACGTTATGGACTCTGAGACGTACGTGGGCGGCCATGTGGAGGCACTGGAGTCCGGAGTGTTTCGCAGTGACATCCCCTGCCGTTTCAAAATGGTCAGTCAGTTGATCACAGGTCTACTTGATGCTGACTCCTTACTTTCCTTTTTTTAATGTGATGGTTTTGTTTGTTGACAGAACCCGGCTGCATTCGACTTCCTGCTTCAAAGAGTTGAGAGAACGATGCGTCACGCTATGGAGGAAGAGGAGCAAATCCCTCTGGAGCAAATCACAAACTTTAATGAGGTGTGATTTGTCATTGTTTCTTTCCCTTTTTTTGTTGCGTGTCAGATTTCTCTCTTTACTTTTGAAAAGTCAACTATTGTCAGGTTTCTCAGCTTGAAGATTTAAAACGTCACTGATATTTTCCCAGGTCTGCGACGAAATTAAGAAGAAGCTGATTTCACTGAAGGAGGTTCCAAACAGGATCGAATGCCCTCTCATCTACCATCTGGACGTTGGGGCGATGTACCCCAACATCATTCTCACCAACCGTCTGCAGGTAATAAAACAAGAAATGTTTGAAAGTGGGCAAAGTTACAGAAAAGCCTGAAACTCAATTCTTTATTTTTTGCTTTTGCAGCCATCTGCTATGGTGGACGAGGCCACGTGTGCTGCCTGTGACTTTAACAAACCTGGAGCCACCTGCCAGAGGAGGATGGCCTGGCAGTGGAGAGGAGAAATCAGTGGGTTCTGTTTGTTGAAATAGTCGACGAAACCTTTATTAAGCATTAACACATGTAGTAAAGTGAGCGTCTGCCTCTGTTTGCAGTGCCTGCCAGTCGCAGTGAGTTTCACCGAATCCAGCAGCAACTGGAGTCGGAGAAGTTCCCGTCGCTGTTTCCCAACGGTCCACCTCGCGCTTTCCACAATCTCAACAGAGAGGAGCAAGCCAAGCATGAGAAGAAACGTTTGGCAGGTACTTTGGTTTTTTTACAGTCTTAGTTTAGTAATTCCACTAAGCCAGTCCTGCTCATTTTGTTTTAAATTTTGATAACAAGTGTTCATATTTCCTGCTAAACGAAACATGACGTATATGTTCCTTGTGTCAGACTACTGTAAGAGAGCCTATAAGAAGACACATGTCACCAGGCTGGAGGAACGCGTCACCACCATCTGCCAGAGAGAAAACTCCTTCTATGTGGATACTGTGAGAGCTTTCAGAGATCGACGCTACGAATTCAAAGGACTCCACAAGGTACATTTTGGTATCCATATCCAAAACTAGAATAGCTCTCAGCAGAGTTCATATCTCTGCCAAGGCCCAACAGTCCCCATCAAGCTGCACCAGATTACACTACACAGATACATATTAGTTCCCTAAACAGACCTGTTGTTTTCTTTAGCTGGGGAAATGTTGGAAGACATTTAGCAATATTAAAGAAAGCGATTAAGAGAAAAAACAACCTGGATCCACACTCAAATTGTTTGGGGTATTCCCTGAGCCATACTGCATCCTTCTACCAAGTTTTGTGGTAATCCATCCAGCTGTTATTGTGTAATCTTGCTTTCAAACCAAACAATGAACAAATGGTCAGGGGCTAATGTTTAACATATATAAACACACTCATTTCTAAAGACACTTAAGATTGTCTTGTGTTGCTCATTCAAATCTGTGTTATTTCCATGCTTCTTTGTTAAAGGTGTGGAAGAAGAAACTGTCGTCAGCTCAGGACTGTGGAGACGCTGCCGAGGTGAAGCGCTGCAAGAACATGGAGATCCTGTACGAGTCTCTTCAGCTCGCTCACAAGTGCATTCTCAACTCTTTCTACGGCTACGTCATGAGGAAAGGGTGAGAGTCAGTTACTGCACAGTGTTCAGCAGAAGATATATTTTTGTTGTAATATTCCATTGTTGTCTTGTTGTCTTGTTGTTGCTGTGTACCTGACGTTGTGAGTGTTGTCCTTGTGTTGCCACCAGGGCGCGCTGGTATTCCATGGAGATGGCTGGCATTGTGTGCTTCACTGGAGCCAACATCATCACTCAAGCCCGAGAGCTGATCGAACAAATAGGGTGAGTGTCACATTGATGATGTGATGGTTATTTACAGGAATGATGTTCCTGATCAGGGAGAGTGCTGCAGGGATCCACTGACTTGTCCCATCAGCAGATTCATGTTGATGTCTGTTTGAATCTGGCACCTGCGGCGTGGTTCTTATTTCTTGTGTTTTTGATTTCATCAGACATAAATAAACATAACTTTTATTTTTGTTGACATGTTCTCGAGCTAAATCAACAATATACTCATCACGTTTTTCACTTCCACTTCCGTGTCTCAGGAGACCACTTGAGTTGGACACTGATGGTATCTGGTGTGTCCTACCTAACACCTTTCCTGAGAATTTTGTCGTGAAGACGAGTAATGAGAAGAAGCCCAAGGTGACCATCTCCTACCCGGGGGCCATGCTGAACATCATGGTGAAGGAGGGATTCACCAACGACCAGTACCACGAGCTGGTCGACCCCGGGTCCCTCACCTACAACACCCGGGCAGAGAACAGCATCTTCTTTGAGGTGGACGGGCCGTACCTGGCCATGATCCTGCCCGCCTCAAAAGAGGAAGGAAAGAAGCTGAAGAAGAGGTACGGAGGCAGCGGAGTTCTTTTTAATTTGTATTTTTGTGGTTGAATATATCATAAGTTGTGTGGTCAATCGATTATTTGTACCAAACATTTAGGGAATGTGCTGTCTGCTTAAGATCGTATTAAACTGTAGAGCGACCATGATGATCACTGGCCTCTCTCCTTGTTTAAGGTACGCTGTGTTTAATGAGGACGGCTCTCTTGCTGAGCTCAAGGGTTTTGAAGTGAAGAGAAGAGGGGAGCTCCAGCTCATCAAGATTTTTCAATCCTCAGTGTTTGAGGCTTTCCTCAAAGGTACCACTCTGGAGGAGGTCTACGCATCGGTGGCCAAAGTGGCCGACTACTGGCTGGACGTTCTGTACAGCAAGGTGAACATAGCATTGTGATATCAAAAGATATTTCCATCATACTGTCAGCTGGGTTTTGAGTAACCTGGATGAACTATCCGTGTTTTTTAATTTGTAAAATTCAGTATTGTTTGCTTAGAAAGTTCAGTCAAAATGTTGAGTCCAGTTCTTATTATCCTCACACAAATCTTCACTTCCCTGGTTTTCCAGGCTGCCAACATGCCAGATGCGGAGCTGTTTGAACTGATTTCTGAGAATCGCTCCATGTCCAGGAAGCTGGAGGACTACGGAGAGCAGAAGTCCACGTCGATCAGCACCGCTAAGAGACTCGCTGAGTTCCTGGGAGACCAGATGGTGAAAGACGCTGGTCTGAGCTGTCGCTACGTCATCTCCCGAAAACCAGAGGGTTCACCTGTCACAGAAAGGTGGGCCAACGGCTCTTATAATAAACATTCACACTCAGTCATTATTATTATTATTATTATTATTATTATTATTATTATTATTATTATAAAAACAAACATGTTCATCCTTCTGCATCAAAGATGGCAGCGTGAGCAGGAAAACTATGGAAAACAAGTGGGACCTCCTCAGCAGAGGATGCAGCTTTAACCATTTTAGTAAAGCTTTACATTAGGATGTTAAGATTAGATAAATTAGATTAGATTAAATAGTATTTATCCCAATGTATCCCACAGCAGGAGAATTAAAAACACTATATACATTATGCACATCGACTATATTCAGGCGAAGAATGGGAAAAATCTAAATCTAATTTATTAAATACTATATATCACCAAAATAATAGTAACTAGTGTAGAGTTCAGTTAATGAAGAATCACCAGAGGGGTGATACAAACCCTGCACATGTACGGTATAAACCCCATCTAATGTTTTTATATTGTAATAATTCCATTTCATAATGACTTCATTGTGAGGTCTAACCGATCAAAGTTTAATCATATAGTGATTCCCTTGTTATTTTGCACACACACACAAACACGGGCGAGAACAGTTCTCAGCTTTTAATGAAGCTGGCACACGGGGTAATGAACAAGGAGGTGGCAAAGAAAAAAATCTTGAAAAATACGGAATTAAATGACAAAGCAATAACAGACAGTGCAAGTTGTCCAGTGAATACACAACATGCCCCCAAACTGACTTTGTTTAACTGTTCCATCATGAACCATCTTCTGTTGTTATCACCACTAAATAACATTGTCTCAGAATGTTTGTGGGGAACAGGCACTTTATAACTTTTGCAGAAGTAAAAGCTTTTAGTTTCACATTTGTGTGATTTGGGGTTTGTCTCCATTAGAGCCATTCCACTCGCCATCTTCCAGGCAGAGCCCAGTGTGAAGAAACATTTCCTCCGTAAGTGGTTGAAGATGTCCAGCCTGCACGACTTGGACATCCGCTCTGTGAGTTTTTTAAAATGCATGTTTTACAAGCTTCTGTCTGAATCTTCCTCTGTTCTCCCACTGACATGAACACTTCTCTTGTGGGCTATCCCAGATCCTGGATTGGAGTTATTACATAGAGAGGTTGGGTAGTGCCATTCAGAAAATCATCACCATCCCTGCAGCTCTGCAGCAGGTAAAATAAAAACAAAAAACATGCCTGCAATTTATTTGAGTAAATCAAAAATGATGTGCAGTTTGATTTTATTTGTTAAATTTCATCATCAGGTGAAGAACCCAGTGCCCAGAGTGAGACATCCCGACTGGCTTCACAAGAAACTCCTGGAGAAAAACGACATTTACAAGCAAAAGAAAATCAGTGAACTGTTCACCAGTGAGGGCAAGAGACAGGTGGGTTCACCTCACAGCAAAATGTTAGGGATTCACTGCTTTGTTTTTTTTAGATAAATGTTTTAAATACCTACGTCTGAATTAAGCTGATCTAACTCACTCCGATGAGCCATTGTTAATTTAATTATCAGGGATTTCCACAAGGATATGACGTAACAAGCCAGTGGGAAAAAAGTAGGCAGCCAGTTAGCGGGGTCCGGGGGGGGCATTCCCCTCGTGTTGTTTGATAGGTGCATTTTGAAAGTGCTCATTCTCTTACATGCAGAGTGATAACTCAGTTTGGTGGCACTTTAATGAACGTGCTTATTAAACTCCCACACAGTCAAACATGGCCAAGAGTACAAATCAAATGCAGAATGACAATTAAAGTCATAATAATGTAACCTTCTAAACTTCAGTGAGTTGAATGCATTAATTTATATTTGATTATAATTAGCTGAATGTCCCTCGTCCTCGTCCCTCTCAGGTGGCCCATCAGCCTCTTGAAGCAGGCCAAGCTGCGGACATAGAGGACTTCGGGCTGCCAGCCAGACCCCTGCAGCCGGCCATCCTCATCAGCACCAAGCGGAAGCGAGCGTCCCAGGGAGAGGACAGCCAGGTGGAGTCTCAGGTCCTGGAGCTCACCCAGTCCTGGCGAGAGATCCTGGGACCACCCCCACCCATGGGAGAGGCACAGGTAGGAAGCACTAAGTCCTGCCTTTTGTGTCTGTGTTCAGATACCTACTTCAGGCTGAAAGAGGTCACATTTACATTGGCTCTTTTTTTTTAACGAATGCTCCTGTGCACAGGAGGAGCTTTTGGTGTGGCTGCGCTACCACAAGAAGAAGTGGGAGCTGCAGCTGAGGCAGAGGAAGGAGAGAAAGAAGAGGAGGAGGATGCTGGATGGTGAAGCTCAGCCTGTAGGTGGAGGAGTGATCAGAGACGGCCCCACCACCGGCCTTGGCAGCTTCCTGCGCAGAACAGCACGCAGCATTCTGGACATGCCCTGGCAGATTGTGCAGGTGGAGTAAATTCACCCTTAGGTCATCACCTTCAATACAATCCATAGAAAATTGTCTAATTTAATTCATACAACACTGAATTATAGTCTAACATGATATCCTGTTCCCTACCACACAGATCGCAGAGACGAGTCACCCTGGCCTGTACAAGTTGTGGGCTGTGATTGGTAATGACCTCCACTGCATGAAGCTCAACATCCCCCGTGTCTTCTACGTCAATCAGAAAGTCCCCAAACAAGAGGAGGGAGCCATGTACAAGAAGGCAAGTGGAATGAAAGACGCTGTGAAATATGTTTGTTTGAATATTTTTGCTGTGTAAGTTCTGACATGAACTCGTGGCTTCAGGTGAACCGCATGCTGCCTCGCTCCAACATTGTGTACTACCTCTATGAGTACTGTGTACCAGAGGACATGTACCAGGAGCACATCAACCAGATCAACGCAGACCTGTCTGCACCAGACATCGAAGGAGTCTACGAAACACAGGTAAACACGCACATTCATACACCTCCAGTGTTCTCATAAGCTTTAATAACGTATTTGACTCTACATCATTGATTTAGAGTTGGTTCTATTTTTCCACGTGTCTTTTATAAACAGTGTGATCTCCGTCTTTTCTCTCTCTCAGGTCCCCTTGCTGTTTCGGGCTCTGGTGCAGCTTGGATGTGTGTGTATGGTCAATAAACACATAGTGAGGGATCTGGCCGGCAGGGAGGCGGACACTTTTGATCTGGAGCATCTGGAGATGAGGTCTCTGGCCCAGTTCAGCTACCTGGAGCCAGGTAAGATCCATCTCACACACTGGCCATCTGGAATTGATGTCATAATGGATCCTGCAGGGTTTATTGTTTTGTTGCCATTTTTCTTTCTCATTAACATAATTCGTGTCATGGTTACATTTATATCTATTTATCTATGTTGTAGCTAAACACATGGTGGGCAGGGGATTCTTCTGAGGTGGTGGTCTTGGGATACCACAGCTTGTTTGGAGCTTATTAAAACGAAACTTCTTTGATTTGAAGGTGTTTATTATGTAGATTTTAACAATAAACTGTCTTTTACAAGTTTACATGACTGTTATGTTTTCTTTCTTTTCAGGGAGTGTTCGCCATATGTACTTCTATCATCACAGCCAGGGACACAAGGCTCTGTTTGGACTTTTCATCCCCTCTCAGCGCAAAGCCAGCATCTTCATCTTGGACACAGTAAGAATAATACAAACTTTTACTGTCTCCGTAATGGAGATGCATTTCCCTCTAGCTATAGAGAGTTATACTCAATTGCATCAATTTTCTTTTTTTTTTTCCTTTTAGGTGCGAAGCAACCAGATGCCAAACCTGAATAACCTTTACACTGCAGAACGCACCGCCCTCCTGGAGAAGACGACAGAGGATCTCCTGCCTCCAGAGAAACACAACTTCGAGGTTCGAGCTGAAAACGACCCAAAGGCCATTTACCGCGCACTGCAGCGCATTCTGCTCAACTACAAGGTGAAATACACTGTTCATGTTTCACACTTCACATACATGAATATCACTAGTTATGTGCATGTGGCTTAACTGATTATCTCCTGCTTCGTCTGTCGCTGTTTACAGGAGGAACGTCGTGGGCCCACCCTCATCGCTGTGCAGTCAAACTGGGAGCTGCGTCGATTGTCAGCGGGGATGCCGGTGCTTGAGGAGTTTCCTGTCGTTCCAGTGCATGTGCTCGACGAGATCAGTTATAACGTGCTGGATTGGCAACGGCACGGTGCCCGGCGCATGATCCGTCACTACCTCAACCTGGACAGCTGCCTGTCGCAAGCTTTCGACATGGCCAGGTACAAACTGCACACCGTGACTCCCCTTTATTTGTTGTTTTAGTCAACAGCTTTTGTCACAGGTTTGTCTAAAATACTCTCTTTGAAACTCACATAATATCTCTGGCCTCCAGGTATTACCACTTGCCCGTGGGGAACTTGCCTCAGGATGTGTCCATCTTCGGTTCAGACTTGTTCCTGGCGAGACATCTTCGGAAACACAACCACCTGCTGTGGCTGTCACCTACAGCCAGACCTGACCTCGGGGGAAAAGAGGCTGATGACAGCCGTCTGGTCATGGAAAGCGACGACAGAGGTTCTGTGGAGATCAACTCTCAAGGATGCTATTCCACCGGTACATAAACACCAGGAGCGTGCACATGCACAGGAAAAGGAAAAAGTATAAAGCAAACAAAATCAAAACACAAAAAACATTTCCCTGCATTTCTGTATTATCCTACTTTTTCTAGTTTGTGTGGAGATGGACCTGCAGAGCCTGGCAGTGAACACCCTCCTCCAGTCGCAGCATGTCAACGACATGGAGGGTGGAGCCAGTCTGGGCGTCAGTTTCGATGTGATCCAGCAGGCCTCGCTGGAGGACATGATGTCAGGAAATCAGGGGGCAAGTGCTCACGCTAGCTATGATGAGACTGCTCTCTGCTCCAACACCTTCAGGTGTGTCAATGTGAATCACCAGTTAAACCTACATATAAACAGCATAGTCTCACTGGATGTGGATTTGTTCCTCATTGATAAAGGAAGCAGGTCGTGTTTAGTGTTTTGCTCATCCCACTGTTTCCTCTGTCGTATGAGCAGGATCTTGAAGAGCATGGTGGTGGGATGGGTCAGGGAGATCACTCAGTACCACAACGTATACGCCGACAACCAGGTGATGCACTTCTACCGCTGGCTGCACTCCCCGAGTTCTCTGCTCTATGACCCTGCTCTGCATCGCACCCTGCACAACATGATGAAGAAGGTGTTTCTACAGTGAGTGCCACCACCACAACTTCCTCTACATATATATATATATAACCAGCGGACTTTGAGTCATTCATGTTTAATCTTTATTTGAGGGAGAGTTATTTGAGTTTTTTGATTTGCTTGGCTCAAAACATCAGCTCTGCCAGGTCAGCTCTGTCTGGTTTGCTCTCGTCTTTTTTCCTTCTCTTGTTAATCCCAGCCTTCTCTTAAATGCTGCAGTGTCCTGTTCTTCCATAAATCATTGTCTCGTTCTGCTCTCAGGTTGGTTTCAGAGTTTAAACGTCTTGGCTCAACTGTGGTGTACGGAAACTTCAACAGGATCATCCTGTGTACTAAAAAACGGAGGACGGAAGATGCAATCGGCTACGTGGGGTATATCACTAACAGGTCAGATATTTCTCTTCTGCAGTTACGTCTCTATAAATCCAGCATCTTGCATTGTAAAGTGATATTATCACTTAATCTCTGCATATATCCATTCCCCAACCCTGACATTACTATTTGACATAAACACATGTATATGATATATAACTGTTGTTAAATACATACATACCTGCATTCAATGTTTAAAAGACTATACATTAAACAGGCTGCTCAGCAATAAACTGAGCCAATTAAAAGGGTTTGTGTTCAGTTGACTGGAGCCAGAACACATTAATCAGAAAAAGCACAATAACCATTTAGACCACTGAATGTTTTGTCCATATGGTGTTGTGGTCTCCATCACAGGAAGTCCACTATAAAGTTGATTTAAAAGCAAGTTGCCCATTATACTAATGGGACCAATACATAATGGGGAAGTTAAGCCAATGATTCAATACTTTAATGTGAAATGACAAATATCTGGGACGACCTCCATATGTTTTCCTGATGTTCAAAGCAGCATCACAGCAGTATCATTGACATTTCAACATTTTTCGTTAATATCAGGGTATTTGACACTTCACCTCTTCTCCTCTTCCAGCATCCACTCCAGAGAAATCTTCCACTCTTTGTCCTTGTCCTTCTCCCGCTGCTGGGAGTTCCTGATGTGGATGGACCCGGCCAACTACGGCGGCGTGAAGGGGAAACTGCCCTCCAACCTCTTGCATGGAGAGGTACTTCAAACTGAAACTTCTCCAGAACAGTTTATTTGATTTAATTAATGTTATCTGAGCTGAATACAGAGGTCATTCCCCCTCCGTTGTTTGTTCTTTAGGAAGGAGCCAAACAGAAGAAAAATAAACGAGGGGAGGGAGAAGAGGACGGCAGTGAGGATGAAGATGAGGAGGAAGCAGAAGTTGAGGAAGAGGAAGAGACAGATGAGGTGGAGGAGCTGATCGAGAGCAACTGGAACATCATGCAGTACCTGCCTCAAACCGCCTCCTGTCAGAAATACTTCCTCATGATCGTTTCAGGTAAAACAAATTATCTGCGCACCACAGACATTTGTTCCTTGAATTTTCTCTCTACTAATGAACACACACATCTGTTCCACCCCAGCCTACATTGCAGCTGTGTACCACAGTATGAAAGAGGAGCTGAGACGTAATGCTCCTGGAGCAACGCCAGTTAAGAGACGTGGAGGCAGCCAAGCTTCCCAACAGGCAGTGGGAGACCTGAGTGCTCTTCCTGGTAAGAAGCTGTTTGAGAAGCTGCTTCGGTTACTAAACACTTAGCTTGTCTTTAAAGGACTCCACATTACACTCATTAGTTACCATAGAATAGTTTCTGTTACACTTCAACCCTTATTGGGAGCTTTCAATCACGTTGAGGCTGATTTCCTCACAGATGTGGTGATTTTTCTCCTGCAGGAATGATCTCCTTCTCCCAGGAATACGTGTCCAGTGAGCTGACACAGAACTTCTTCACCATCACTCAAAAAATCCAGAAGAAAGTGACGGCCACCAGGAGTGTGACGCAGCCCTCAGAGCTGTTCCCTGTCCTGCCTGGATCCCACCTACCACTCAAAAACCCAGCACTGGAGTTCATCAAATATGTCTGCCAGGTATGCACCTCGATATTTGTTTGTTTGGTAAATGCCAAAAGCTGAACAGAACATCTTGCCAAGCTGTTTTTTATGTTTCATGTTGTCATAATTATTTCCTTTGCGACACTGAACGGTGTTGGTGGATTTGTAATTGATGGAACATCTTTTCTCCCTGCAGGTCCTCTCACTGGACGCCAACATAGCGAACCAGGTGAACAAGCTAAAGAGAGACCTCCTGCGTCTTGTGGACGTCGGCGAGTTTTCAGACGACGCTCAGTTCCGTGATCCCTGCAACTCCTACATCCTACCAGAGGTCATCTGCCACCAGTGCAATTTCTGCCGTGACCTCGACCTTTGCAAGGACCCATCTGTGGCGCAGGTGAGAGCTTAGACAAAAGGAAAATAATAACACCAATGTTCATGAATTCGCTTCATGAAATTGTATTAAAATTGTAAAAATCTCCTCAGGACGGGTCTGTCTTGCCTCAGTGGTTCTGCTCCAACTGCCAGGCCCAGTACGAGACCGAGTCTGTAGAGATGGCTCTGGTAGAAGCTCTGCAGAAGAAGCTGATGAGCTACACCCTGCAGGACCTGGTGAGTCACAAATGCTGATTTCATTAGATGAAACTACCTCGTCCTAATAGTTAATACATGTACCATAAACCATATATATATCCCTCCCTGTGTCCTTATCCGTGTCGAGATAATTTAATTTTAAATGAAGCAACAGTCTAAAACATAGAAAATGATCTCCTCTATGAGGCCATTAGGGTCCCAAAAAAACCGAGAAGAAGACGAATTTCCATTGTGTGAAACTGTTGTTCAAACATGTGTGTTCACAATGTCCACACAGTTTTCTCCTGAAGCCAAAAACCTCCTGTGTGATTTCAGGTGTGTAACAAATGCAAAGGCGTGAAGGACACAAACATGCCGCTCTACTGCAGATGTGCCGGAGACTTTGACCTCACTTTCTCAATCAAGGTTTCTGCTCCCTCATACATTACATCATTCATTTTAGTGATGAAAGCATGCACCTTACAGCTGTTTCTGTTTCCTCTCTTCCACATTAAAGAGCTTCTCCGAGCAGATCACAGTGTTTCAGAACATAGCGTCCCACTACAACATGAGCTTCCTGGAGGAGACCATTGACTGGCTGCTCCTGATGAATCCACAGGTCCGACAGAGCTCTCGCTGAACGGGACCCCGCCTCTCTCAGCTTTTCAGCGTGAGAACACTCGGAGCCGGAATCTTTGCCAGATGATCTGTTTCAATTCTGTTTGATTGTGTGTCGTGCAGGATGGAAGAGAAATATATGGACTGTAAATATGTTTGAACTCCTGATTATGTCATAGAATATTTTATGAAATGTGTTGATTTCTGCTTTTGATTGTTAATAAATGTTTTCCAAATATTTGTATCTGTTTGTGTTTACTGCTCAGCAATTTGAGACAGGGCTGTAGCTTCGACTGCTGTTCTGCCACAATGGATAAAAACCTAAATCTCCTGATTGCCACTCTCTGGGGACCTTCATCGCTCAGCACGATCACTAATTGACTGAGCTTCCTCCTCATGAGGCTGATCCTGTATCTGTCTGTGGCTTCTGCACAGCCAGTAGCCTGAGTTGCCCCCACGCTCAGTGGTGGGAAGTAAAAAAGTACATTTACTTTATGTACTTAAGTACATTTTTCATGTATCTGTAATTTACCGAAGTAGATTTATTTTCAGGTACTTTTCACTTTTACTCCACAGATCAGCAAATATCTGTAAACTTTTACATTTCATCGCATTACATGTGCACATTTTTATTTATTTGTTTGTTTCGTTTTTTTAAAGAATCAATTAATTGGAGTGGAATTGCTCGGATCGGAGAAGGCCAGATAACATTAGACTCCACTTCCTGCAGCTGCAGCATAACTGGTGAAGACAAAATGGGCCAACAGAGACTCGACTAGACTTATATGACAATGCAAATGTTTTCAGTATCATCATCTGCAGCTTTCTCTGTTAATATGTGAGTCTGTATTATTCTAGTGTTAAACAGATTATACAGTGAGTAGGCCCAGTTAATGATGTGAAAGACTGTTGCATCAGGGAATAGGCTGAACTTAGCAAGTACTTTAAGTTTGTTTAAAAGCAAGTACTTACTCTAACTCAAGTGGAAAAGTTAATAAGGTACTTACTTTTATATGACAGTTTTTTCTATTTAACATTACTTTTAGTAAGTGAATGGAGTGGAGTGTTCCTCCACCACTGCCTTTTTCACCTCATCAGATCTGTCGGCTTGCAGTGAAATGAATAAGACGTGTCTATCAGGTGTTTTATTGTGGTGTTGCAGGTGAGACAATAATTTAGATCCTTTTTCATTGTGGATTTCTTTGTCTTCGAGTCTTTATCTGCACAGTGTTAGCATTTGCAGGCAGATTGTGTATCTCCATAGTGATTGTCTAAAAAGAAAAGGTTTTCCTGTCTTTTGAAAATGTATATATGTGGGGAAAACATTTGGGGTTTGGAGATGATGACAAGCGAGTCTGGATTACAATGATCTTTACTGGTGCGCCTCCATCTCTTTAACCTCATTGCTCCACAGCTGACTCACTTGCCTGTAGATGGGTTTATCCCAGACAAGTAATCACATTTCACAAGCACAATTAGATTCACTCTTTGGAGCTTCTCACAAGCACAAACCGTGCAGGTCGGTTTACAAATGAAGGCCTAAGAACAATATTGGAGACACAGCGACTCAGTTCTTTACATTTCCAGTTTTTCCCCTGTAAATACATTTTTAAACTAAAGCTTTGCTGAGCTTATTATTGTAATAAATTAACCGAACCACTACCCTCTTCAAGTCATAACCTTTTTACAGATAATTTAGATCTTTACATGTCATGAGCATGTTTCTCTAACTGACATGTTGCTGTACGTTGTGCTCCTCCATCCATCATGGTAAATATTGATCCATTAGTCTTCAGTCCTAAGCATTTTTTCCACCACTGACATTTTGCTCTCAGGCGTTCAGATGGATTCATACTTTGCCAGAATCTTGTTAAAGAAACCCTTTTATGGGAAATGCTGTTGTTATTTGATTACCGCTCATCGCTCTCCTTATGCGTCTAATGGCCATTTTCTCCTCATGTATCTTCTCATTGCACCAAACGCATCAAGTTGGAAGATGAAGGGAACGAATAAGTGTTTCACATTATAGTGTATTCTTTAATGAGATGATATCATAATGATGATGATTGTCTGTAACAAGTTAGCAGAGGACTTTTATTGTTGGATTGAGTGTCGGAAATACATGAACATACAGTTTGTATGGTTTGTGAATCTGTTTTTCATGACTGAGTTCTCAAATATTTTTCTGCTCTGAAATATTTTGAGAAAATAAACATCCTCCAGGTGGTTTTACAGTCGTCTAAGAAACAGGTTTATTGACACAGTTCAACAGTGGCGGTGCATCGAGGTTTGAGGTGATAGATGAACCCACTGCACAGGCAGAGACTTTGAGAGAACCGGCTGTTTTTCTTTGAGCAGGTTTCCTCCGTCCATGTGTTTCTCTGTCAGTTTATCCAGCCAACAGAAGCCCGTCACTGAGCGGTCGCAGACTCCTCACTCAGAAGTTCTGTTGTTGCCAGTCAGGTGGTTTTAGGAGAGTACCCACACGCGGCCCGGCGAGGACTGAGGGAACTGTGATGACATCACAGCGGTACACCGTCTGAAAGGTCTGAGTGGACGGAGCCGAAACTGTTGATGTAGCTGAGCTCTGTGGGAATGGGCACTGTGGGCTCGTTGATAACCTGCGCAGGACATTTAGAGAGGAGGATGTTACTGAAATAGTCGTAAATACCTTTCACAATATATGTCTTATTTTTACATCATGGCTTATTTAAAAAAATTATAATATATAATGCTGCAGAAGCAATGCTTTGGGGTTTTTTCACCTAATTACAAACTGATTTCTATGGAGGGTTTGAAGGCACAATGCAGCAAAATACATTGTGCTTTTAACATGAATCACAGTTTAACCTTCTGAAAATAAAGACACGAAAAGCTAAATTTCAAGCTCATGTGTTTAGCATCAGGATCAGAGTGCCCCGTGTTACCCTCGATTGTTATCAATTGAAGTAGGGAATTAAAAACTCAGTAGCTACTTGTCAATTTGTAAAACGAGAGTAATGTTTTTCTTTTTTAAATCAAAAATAAATACAAAATTATGTGACAATGTGACAATCAAACTGAAATGATGATGAATGACTGAAACTGTATGAAAAGCTTAAAAGAGAGTTAATAGATTGCAATATTCAGGCAATATATTATAAATCACTATATGATAATTAGATTTGCTCCTTATTCATTCCACATTAACCGAAAAACATTTTGTGAACCATACTGTAAGCAAACTGCACACTAACATCGATCTGTATGTATTTTTCAAAACATGTTGGTGAAAATGTTTCTTTACTAGCTCTTTGTTAAATATAAAACCCACTAATGATCAGTAAACTGCCACAAACACAAATAGATTTTAGAGTAATAAATTAATATTTGATGCCGCTGCTCACTTCATCAAACTTTCTATCACTGTAGACTTCGTTCTTGTCAATAAACGTCAGCATGATCCAGTCACAGATGATGGTACACTGGAGGGTTGAAATGAGAAGAGGTGAAACAGTTTGCAAAGGCAATTACAGAAGCTGTCACTTTAAAATCTGAAGATTAGAAAGAAGAGAAGTAATCGCTCACAATCCCAATTGAAGTCAAGGCAGTCACTGTGCTGATGATGGTTGGGATGGGACTGAATTTCCCAGCCTGCAAAGAAATGACTTGTGAATGATACGAATATAGAGTATATATATACTGCAGAGGTGATGGAGGGTCCGCTCACGTGTCCATGAACAATGACGTCCAGACGGATGCCGTAGGCCTTGATCAGTGTCCGAGAGTTGACCCCGTTCTCACTGTAATATTTGGCAAATCTGGACAAATGCACACGAAGGACAGAGACAGGAAGATTAAACACAAGCCGAAGTAAAGACCACAGTTTAATATGTAAGGCCTACATAGGTTTAATATGTCAGTGTTTGGGGTTGGAGCTCACCTGTAATAGTATCCACTGCTGTCCTGATCCTTTCGGAGATCAAGACGACGGAAGGAGTACGTAGGTTTACAGTGTGAAGGATCCACGTCCAGGTTACACTTCCAGTTAATGAAAACCCCTATCACTCCTCCCTGAGCAAAAACAGCAGTGACTATTCACATCTTCACATCTCCAGGTCATTCTTAACACATCTGTGTGCCATTCAAAATACATGATTCAACCATTTATATATTCCTAAAATCTGAAATCTACAACACAGATGTCCAACTCACAGTCTTGCAGAGCTCACTGAAATCCTCCCTCGCTTTATTTGCGATGTATCCCAGGCGGAATTTTGGACAGTAGGGCTCTTTCTCCTCATCATAGTGACACTTACTGAGGTATTTCTTCATGTCAGGCCTGTCTTTGATGTTTCCCCTGCCAAAGACAAGAAGGGGTCTGAATTTCCTTTCCAATGTGTGTGTGTGTGTGTGTGTGTGTGTGTATGTGTGTGTGTGTGTGTGTGTGTGTGGACGTACTTTACCTCAATACTTTGAATTTAGGGAAGTGAATGGAGTTCCTGATGAGCACTGTGAAGTTGATCGCCTCCACTAATGGTGGTTCACTGTTAGAGACACCAAATAATCCTGATATCATAATTTTATGAAATTCAATCTTATAATCTCTTACCACATTGCTCTTTATGTTACTCCTATGTGTATGTTTATGATTGGTTGCTATGTCTATGTAATATTGATCTTCATCATTGATACTGGGCATTGCTGCTATTTTCAAAGCTACTTCACACTTTTATGAATCCAGTTTCATTAGTGCTACTATTCCCTTATTTTTTTTACAACAAATTAGGTCCATGGATGACACGAGCTGAATGGGCACATAAGTAATTGTGTGATGACCTGAATACCGAAAGTGGTGGTGATGTTAAGGTTTGGCACAGCCATCACTGGTCTCACTGTGGTTTGTGGCTCCTAAGCACTTGCAACCCCTTAAAACCCCGTTCTGTCGGCTTGTGACCGCTCTCATTGGGTGGACAGTTAAACCAAGGGGTGATTTTTTTCCTTCTCAACGCAAAGACTAGGAAAAAAAATTGTAAAAACAAATATAATTAATTCACTGGTCTATGTTGTACCATATTTTTTTAGATTTGTTGAAGTTGGTGCATGTTGCTTATGATAAAAAAAATAAGAAGCTGAAACTTTATAGTTAATTCGACCAAGTCATATTTACTAACTGTGACTTTTTTTTCCAATTATCTTACATTTTAAGATATAGCCAGCTGCCTCTAGTTTTTTTATATTGTTTATGCATCAACATATTTGGCTTCTTTGTCTTTCAGGTCCTCTGAGACCATATATTAGATTATTGAATGATCCAAATAAACCGGACTTAAACTTGCCTCATCAACTTGGTGGTGATTGTGCATCCCCTGTCTTACCGTACTACAGCGTACTCTTCAACAGGACACCAAGTTTCGACCTCGCAGGTTTTGAAAGTGTGGTTATAGTACTGAACACATCTGCCCGTCCTCCTGCCTGTAAGAAATTGTTTAAAACAACGGAAAACTGAGGCAAATACAAACCAACAAGACACGAGGAAAGATTTAAGTAATAAAAACCAGTACCATGGCCTTTAAAGTCAACCTCCCCTCGGACACAGTCAGAATCTGTTGTACAGTTGGCCCTGGGAACTTTGAAATGCTAAAATGAAATGAGACAAATAGGAAAATAAATAAAATATATGTCTGTGAAACTCACACACTAAATGGTCTTTTCCTGCATACTAGCTTCAGTTGACCTCTCACCTCAGCACAGGCCCCATGCCTCTGATCATAGGTGACCTCTCGTCTCAATATTGCACTAATCACATCACCTCCCTACAAAGAAAAGGCAAAAGGTACTCAGAGGTATTCACACTAACATGAAGCGTTACTGTGATTATGCCAGTGGAGTATATTTGGTGAGAGTGTCTTGACTGTGCAGCAGCATTTCCTCTGACCTCACCTCTGAGGGTCGAACGTACTCCACAGTATCCAGAACATCATCTCCATGAACCACTGTGCCTTTCATGACAGTGTAAACGGAGCTCTCTGGACGGGTCTCACTCTCTTGGTACGCTTTCTCGTTTATAAACACATACCTGCAGGGCGATAGAACAGACAGTTTCTGTTCTTATACATACATTTTTACAAGAGGTGTTGAGTTACCATGGACCTGTTAAAGCCCTCATTACTGACACCAAGGGAAGATGATGCACTTCAACCATACAACTGAAGACATCTCATCTAAGAAAACATTTAAGATCTAAATTAAATCCAAATGGAAGGTATTCCCTCTGCACAAAACTGCATTTTATGAGTTAAAAAATTTAAAGTCACATATTTTGTATCCTTCTATGCTCTATTCACAAACAAAAGAATATTTCTGGCAATTTTTCTGTCGTATTTATACTAATACGAGTTCATACTTTACTGCAATTCCTAAAAGATGCATTAAAACAAATATTATATATAATTCTGATCACAAAATATGAAGAGAAATCAACAAATTGAAGTTACCAAAGCTTTTGAATTTCATAGATTGTCCCTTTATCACATAAAGAGAACATGCAAATACACAAAAATGATGCTTACCAGATAAAATAGGTGATCACGAGAAACTGAACGCTCCTGTAAATGATTCCAAGAGTTCTGTTTTTAACCACCATCACCTTTGCTGTCTCATAGTCCAAGAAACCAATAAAATAGTCCTTTATAAACTCACGGAGTTGCATGATGAAAGTATGAAATACTTCACCCATCTCCAGATTTGATGTTGAGGTCTAATTTCTTTATGTTTCTGTCTGAATCTGGCTTTCTATTTCTCCCTCTGCTCTGGTCTGCATCTCTCCAGCATCCCTGGTACCAGTGAGGGTGGGGGGAGCAGAGAATGGGGTGGGGTTTCAGTTGTGGTTGAATCATCCATTTTATTTCCTAGCACTGATGTTCCTGGGCATAAAATCTGAATAACGTGCTTATAGCTCTCAGAGGTGTAAAGTAACGGAGTAAAAGTACTCAGTTACAGTACTTAAGTAGTTTTTGGGAGGATCTATACTTTCCTTGAGTATTTATATTCATCAGGACTTCCACCTTTACTCCACTACATTTGAAAGAAAAAATATATACTTTTACTCCGTTACATCGACATTGGACACCTCGTTACTCGCTTTTATATTTAAACCATTTTTAACTCGCAAAGTGAATTACATGTTTTTTACTTCCTCCTAATATTTATACCAAAACCGTTCCCCTTTAACAGATACACATCTATTCTTAATATTTGTTCTTGTTTAGCCTTGCTTACCTGTTGATTACCCATAAACGTATGTGGGTGTGTTTTAATGAATAACAAATGTTAAAACAATAAACAAATAAAACACACAGGGATGTTTTTCTCTTATTTGATTTCTTTTTTTAAACAGGCGGACAAACGGAACCACCTCGGGGTCCTGCTTCCTGCTTGCACGTCAAAGCACACGTGCATCGACGACGTGGGGCTGCAGCTAACGTTGTGTACACACGTGAATTGTGTGTTTCGTTAAGAATTACATTTTCTAAACGTGTGTAGAGATTCAGGTACAGTTCAGTAATGGGAGGTCTTCAGAAGAAAAAGGTAAGAGTCGCTTTGGGGCTAATGTCAGGCGCGGGGACATCAAATATCAGGAAAGCAGCCTGGTTAGCTAGTTAGCTAGTTAGCTAACGGAGCTAGCTGAAGTTTGTTTTCCTACAATCGTGTTGGATGCAGTTGAAGACGTGGATGTTATGTAGTTAACGCGACTATTTAATGATTTAAGATGGTTTGATGTGAGGGCATGTTCTTGTTGTTACAGTATGAGAGGGGATCAGTCACCAACTACATCACCAGAAACAAAGCACGCAAGAAGTTGCAGCTGAGCCTCCCGGATTTCAGGTAACAACACAACGCTCAGAGTAATTTATCTGAATTTTAAATCGACGTCATCTCAGTTGATGATCTATGAGAAACATAAACGTAACATCATTGAAGGCTGATAATAATGGCCCTACAATAAATTCTTCCTCAAAAAATGTCGATGCTGATGAATTGTGTTGCGTTAGATTTGTAGATGTTGTGAGCAATTGTAACAATAGCTCATTCGAGAATTTGCTTCAGGATGCCTGGCTGGAGAGATGCACTCAGTAAACAGCCATGTCTCATAGAAAAATGACTCTCGATTCCTGTTTTCAGGCGACTGTGCATCCTCAAAGGAATCTACCCTCATGAGCCCAAGCACAAGAAGAAGGTGAACAAGGGCTCCACTGCCCCCAGGACCTTCTACCTGCTCAAAGACATCCGCTTCCTGCTGCATGAGCCCATCGTTGGCAAGTTCAGAGACTACAAGGTATTACAGACATATTTTTCACAGGTTTTGTGTGAATATCCACACCAATGCAACCGTTTTGAAAGTAAAAGTTGATTTCTCTTATTTGCGGAAAAAGGTCTTAACATAAATTGCTTCCTCCCTTACATACTAGATAGTACCTTTTCCCCCTGTCTAGCAGTTTCTTAATTGGACTTTTTTCAATTACGTTATTGAGTATGAACACTTATCCTTTTGTCAAAATATCTTGTCTTAACAGGTGTTTGTACGCAAACTTAAGAGGGCTTATGGAAAAACCGAGTGGTCTGCAGTTGAGAGACTGAAGGAGAACAAGCCCACCTATAAACTGGACCACATCATCAAAGAAAGGTGAGTCTTATTCTCTGCAGTCCACATAGGATTTTCTCTGGATAATTAAATTGGAGAACTGCTAATTGTTGTCTTTTGTAATCAGAGATTAAAATAAACAATTCTTTATCAAGTTGAATTGCCTCACATGTGCTCCTCTATCTGACAGGTACCCCAGCTTCATCGACGCCCTCCGTGATATTGACGACTCCCTCTGCATGTGCTTCCTCTTCTCCACCTTCGCCCGAACAGGAAAATGCCACGTGCAGACAATCCAGCTGTGTCGACGCCTCACTGTGGAGTGGATGAACTATGTGGTTGCAGCTCGTGCTCTCAGAAAGGTGCTAATGCATCATATTGTGTAGGGGGTATTGATATGAACTGAGTTCATTGACTCCTGATTGGCAATGCATTTAACACTTTCCTCTTCATGACAGGTTTTCATCTCCATCAAGGGAATATATTATCAGGCAGAGGTGATGGGACAGCTCACTACGTGGCTGGTGCCATACCAGTTCTCCCATGATGTAAGTGGATAATGATGAAATGTAGTCCATAGTAATTATGCAATTAATAATCACCCAAATAACTTTTTTTTTTGTGCCTTTTAGCACCCAACAGATGTCGACTACAGAGTAATGGCAACATTCACAGAGTTGTACACCACTCTCCTGGGATTCATCAACTTCAGACTGTACCATTCCCTCAACCTGCTCTACCCACCAAAGGTATATTGGATTTTGAGAACGAGGACCAATGTCGATCTTGGGGAGTGAAAGCTCTTCAGATATTAAGCCAACACGTCTTTCCTTGTAAAATGTTTGGTATAATCAGTAAAACCAGTTATGTCACACATTTGGAATATATATACACTTGATCATTCATGTTGTATAAATAAATTAGGGCTCCAGAAGCACATCAACATAAGTAAAAACAAGTTTGTAGATTTTCTCCTCTGTGCTCATCTCTCCCTCAAATGTTCAGGGTCACTGATGTCACACTTGTTTTTGGCCTCAATACGACATATGATATGACAAAATACCCTTTTATTCAATTACTTTAAAGTCTCCACCATATATATATTACTTCATAAGTCTGGATGGACATGAATGTAAACTGCAACTTGACTGGTTGGCGTCTGTGCTCTGTTGATGTCGTCCCTCTTTTTGCAGCTGGACAGTAAAGCAGAGTCAGAGCTGAAGGAAGAGAATGAGGAGGACTACTGCCATGAATTCAGAATGCTACTTAGAGGTGAGGCTCTTTTATATTGAATGTTTTAAAGGAATAATTACTCTAATCTGTTTTTTCATATCTATTAAATATATATATATATATATATATTTTTTTTTAATATTTCTTGTATATTTGTCTTGAATGAGGCAGATTTTTAACAAGTCCCTCAGTGAATATGGGGACTTTTTGTCTGAATGCATTTAGTTTGTCTATTCCTTTTGTCAGGTAGGACATTCATCCAACCCAAAGCAAAGCAGGGTTTCTAAACACATTTTGTTAGCAGCAGTGTACAATTACAGTAATTAACTAAGAACAATGGTACACACTTCCTTCATTTTGATGTCCTAATTATAAGTTACCAGTATCTAAGTTATTTATGCAGTGCACATGTAAATAATTACCTTTAGTACTGTTGCTCTAATTCTGTTGTTTTTGTCTGAGCAGAAACTGTCAGCTCTGAGCGCCAGTCTGGCACGGGTAGTTTCTACTGCAGAGGAGGAAGAGGCTGAACTCGACCAGTTTCCTGTTGATGGGGTAAGAAAACCAGTTCAAAACAAACAATTCAGTTTATTTTATGTGTTTTTTAAATATACTAAGAACAAAACATTGATATCAAAGCTATGACACTGAGATGTGTCATCGGAACATGCAGAAAAACAAGAGCTAATACTATACATGCCCCAAAAGGGTAACATGTATAGAGTGAGTAGTAGTAGAGCAAACTTGGTTCTAAAGTTTTGCCCCAAGACTGAACCAAACTTCCACCAGAGCTGAGAAGCCAGACGGCTGGATCGGCTCATCTCCCATCATGGGATGGTGTCCTGGACTGAAGCTGACATGACAGGGGAGCAGAACTGGTGGCACAACCTGGCTCTCCTAGGTTAGAAAGTTGGTACCTTGGCTGTTGACAGGAGTACATGTAAAGTTAGCTTAGCCACCAGGCGAAGGCAAGTGATACAGTAGATGGACTCTACTCCAAAATGCACAGAGCTGGATTTAAATATGGATCAGTTAAGTTAACCCAGAAGATCGTCCAACTTGATCAGTTAAGCAGTGGTTCTCCAACGCTGGTCGATGAACCGAGCAGCTGCTAATATTGGCTCAACTTCTTTCTCTGATAACTTATTATCCAGACGTTAAAATAATTAGTCTCTGGGGGCAGAGGTGAGAGGTTATATCTTTTCAGAGGAGTTAAAACTTTTGGAGGTGTGAGTCTTGGGATTACAGCTTCATGTTTGGTAGTTAAGGGCAAGGTATCCACCTGTGGAGCTTGTTTTTCTCAACTGGATTGAGCTCCACTTCAGGGACTTGCCTTGATTATCCTTTTTAGGGACTTGCATTACCTGCATCTCATTAACATGAGCCTCCCTAATAGGTCAAACACAAGCATGGTGACTCTGCTGCAAAACTGTCTTTCAATTAGTTTATAGAACTACTCAATTACACCAACAAAATACTGACATTTTAAATCCCTCAGTGATCTTATTTTCAATTTTTATGATTGAACCAGAAATACAGGGAACAGACTTTTTTAGGACCTGATTTTAGCTTCTAGCGTTGTAGTCCTTGGGATTGGATTAATGGCCACACCATTTTTGGGTCATTGTTATTAGAGGAATTTATTTTATTGACATAAATATGCAACACAGTTTGGAAAGTGAAATCCATTTATACTGCATTGAACAGTAGTACAATGTCTTGGCTTCTTGTGGCACTGCATCAATAGGATTATAAGAAACCATGACCAAAAAATCATTAACTTTCTCTTTCTTCTGTTCTGCAGGAAGAACTGGAAAATATGGAGGCAAAAGAAAAGGAACAGAAACAGCAGGAGGCCCAGAAAAAGCTCTTTGAGGGCCTCAAGTTCTTCGTCAACAGAGAAGTTCCTAGAGAGTCTTTGGCTTTTGTGATCAGGTGAGTGAGATCTGCTGCAGTGAAGATGTTTAGAAGCAGAAATAATTGATCCTCATAAACCTCATAACTGATGCAAAGCCTGTTTTTAACTGATCTGTTTCCTGCTGCCGCCTTCCAGGTGTTTTGGTGGCGAGGTGTCATGGGACAAGTCTGTTTGCATTGGTAGCACATATGAGGTGTCCGAAGAAACCATCACACATCAAATTGTTGACAGACCCAACATCGACAAACAATATATCAACAGGTAAATGAATGTTGTGGAAATGAACTCTAAAATGTTCTGTCACTTTTAATTAAAAAAAAAAAGAATTACAGTATATTTCAGACTCTACAGGAAGTCTGTGCTGAGTCAGTCTCTTCTCGTACTTTACCATATCCTTTTTAATGTCTCCTTTCACAGTGGCTCTCTTGCCTCAAACACATCCATGGTTTTTGACAGACCCTGTCCTTGTTCTTTGCCAACTCACATTGGCTTTGTAAGTGGCTAATGTCATAACCTTGTTGTTTCAGGTACTACATCCAGCCCCAGTGGGTGTATGATTGCATCAACTCCAAGATCCTCCTGCCTGTGGAGGACTACTTCCTCGGAGTGACTCTGCCTCCTCACCTCTCTCCGTTTGTGGAGGAGAAGGAGGGTGACTACGTGCCCCCTGAGAAAGTGAAGATCATGGCCTTACAACGTGGAGAAAAACCTGGTATGACCTGAGACATTCCTCTGATATATCCCAGCTTTCATCCTCTGTAAAAACTTTTTAAACACTTCATGTGCATTCAATCAGATTTTCTTAGCCTGAAATCAATGGACACACAGATGATGGCTATTTAGTTCAGGCAACTTCTAAAAGCAATTGACTGCAGCAGTAATGAATGAGAAGATGCATGAGAGTTATGTTGCTCTTGATATTTGTGTTAAATCGGTTTCAGTAGTCAAATTTGATACTAATGATTTTTCTGTACATTTCCTCCTTCATAGCCCATGAACAGGAGGACGAGGAGGAGGAAGAAGAAGAAGAAGAAGAGGATGATGATGAGGAGGAGGAAGAAGAGGAAGAGGGTGACATCGATGATGGAGATGATGACCTAGCGGCAGAAGAGAAGAAGCTTAAGAAGATGGAAGAACAAAGATCTCAGGGCAAGGTAAAAAAATTCCCAATCTCTTGCCACTTTTTTTTGTTTTTTATAAATGTGTGCAGCCATTATTGACTTGTCTTCTTCCTTCTAGTCTCTGCAAGTCAAAGTGACGCCTGGAAAAATGAAGGTTGAAAACCCAGTACGTTTGGAGGAGGAGGAGAAAGCAGAGGAGAAGCGACTTGCCATCATGATGATGAAGAAAAAGGAGAAGTACCTCTACGACAAGATCATGTTCGGAAAGAAAAGAAAAATCCGCGAGGTTCGATTCATTTTTCCTATTGATTATGGTTTCACATGAAGATAAGACTGTTTGTGCAGCTTTGTGAAAAGATAACATTCTTACATTCCTTTTTTTCAGTATGTGTCACTTATCTCGGTTTGACAGTATTGTGTGGATGTGAAGAGAACATGTGACCCCAGGGATGAACCTTCTGAGTTCACTGGCCGCTGAGGCTTGTGTGACCTGTGTTAAGCATCTGTTCATTGACTGCATTCATTCTCTTCCTACAGGCTAACAAGCTTGCTGCCAAGAGGAAGGCCCATGACGATTCAGAGAAAGCAAAGAAGAAGAAGACCCGTAAATGACTCGTCTGACTGCATCCTCTTCAGACTGACCATGTATTTATGTTTATGAGGTAGCGTTCATTAGAGGTTGACATGTCATAAAACCTGCAAGTGCATCCGACATGTCTGAGTGAGTTAGTGCTCATGATGTTTGTGTGATCACTTTCAAGCTGAAATGCAGGAAATGGTTCATTCTAATCGTGTTATAAGTTGTGTAAATGTTTGAATTCATTTTGTTTGTATGAGCTCTGCTATTCTACATTACACAAGATATTCCACTTTATTTTAAAATCTGTACTTGAATGAGTGTATTTTAAAGTAAAAACACCATCTATTAAACCTGTCTCCTGTGATCTTGCAACAATAAGATAAAAGTTTTATAACTGTTGTTTAGCTGCTGTGTTTCTCTTCACACCACTGGATGGTCAATTCAAAGATTGTTTATTCCTCAAGCAGGACTGTTGATGATAGATGAGCAGCTCATGGTGTCACTTCCCACAGATGTTTAAATCAAAAGAGATTCAAGGAATGTACCGAGACCCAAGACTCATTTAACATTATGGCCTCAGAGGACAGAGACAGGTCATTGCACTGTTGGTGGTGGGTCGTCTTGACTTGACCAGTCCACACGATTGGCGGGCGTTGGTGACGAAGGAGCGTAAGCCCTTCTGCCCCCTGAGATGCTGCTTTGATCTTGGTGGGCTGAAGGCCAGGCCAGTCATGTCCCGCACTTCTCAATCTTCCTCATTCAGACAGACACTCTGCCCCCCCACCTCGCACCCTGATCTGCATTCCACGCATGCCCACTCGGTCCAGATCTCAGCCTGGCACACCCTGCCCAACAAAGGCAGCAGTGTCGTGCCTGAGTATGATGACTGTGGGATGATGAGCAGCAAAGCTCTCGTGTGTCCTCCAGGGGCCGGGGGGCCACATGTAGAGATCGAGCTCCAGAGTACTGTAATGGGAGAGGCATTATGACCACATATTGCTACATCCTGGATCACAGAGCGAAATAGACTCATCACCCGTAGTTGAATGTTCATTTAATTCTCTAGTCAAGTCTGGGCTGTGTTGCACAAGAGAAGTTATTGCAAATGGTGGTTACACAAGCACAAAATACTTGGTACTAGATCATTATTAACACATCTGAGGTCAAACAGTTTATATGCACAAACCGCAACCAATAATACTTAAATGACAAATAAAAATTTCTAGCATGTGCACAGTGCTGTTGCATGACAGTGTACGCTGTGTACTTCTCTCAGTTGGTTAGGATAATTGGGATACCATTGTCATTCTAATTTGTTCAAATCCATGGTGCAAAATGTAATGGCTGTGTTGTGTACATTATGTCCTCAGCACATATAGGCTTTCAAACAATACAGACAGAGAACAGTCTTGATCAAGTGGTACAATCGGAGGCTTTGTGCTTTGGCTTTCTGCATTTGTTCTTTTTATGCTGTTTTGCACCCCTCCTATCAGCTTGCAGTTCAGACTTCAGTGTCTGCACTCAATAGCCCTCTGTATGTCCACACAGAAGAGGGACTATACAGCTTCACTCCCCCCACCTCTCCCCTCCTCCCCTCCTCTTTCTTTCTTTTTTGCAATCACTGGCAAGTGAACATCCCCTGACACGGAGCCTGACGTCACAGTTGAATAGATGAGCCTCCCTGAAGTGCTTTATTCAGCAAGATTGGTTTTGGAATTGAAAGTTGAGGTGGTGAGGAGGGGGTGGATGAGTGCCAGGTGTAAGCCTGAGGCATCAGGTGTGCATGCAGAGAGGCAGAGCAAAAGAGGAGAAGAGGAGCAGCAACCAGATGAATGAGATCCGAAGCAGCGGACATGTGATAAGGGGAGCGCAGGACAGTGCTGGTTCTGGTACAGCATGTGTATGTTGAGATTAGACATAAGGACGACTGGAGGGAGATCAACTTGTGTCTGGAAGTGGATGGAAAGAAAGAAGACAATGTGTCTGGAGAAGAAATGCTCGCATTAGTTTTTCTTTGGATTTATGTATGAGGGTAAGAACTCATTCTGTATTTTGAAAGTTTCCTCTTTATATTTTGTGCTTTGTAATATTGTTGATTTATATGACCATTTTATGTCAAAAGCAAGACCTTAAACAATGCCACATGAAGTTCAGAGAAATGAATCAGTCATGCATAATCTTAAATCCAGTTGTCTTTTATCTTAATATTTACTCTTAAAACAATATTTCTCTGTTCCTGTTCTAACTGAACAGCAAATTAATCTGTCTCTAGGGTGTGCAGCCAGATAAGGATCAGGGTAAACATGTTCTGACTAAACGTGAGCTGTAATATTTCATGAGGTAGGTGAAAGGGCCGTTCTGGAAAATGGCTCAAATTATGCTAATGTGCTGTTGATCCTGCAAGGACATAGAGTACCTGGAGGTTACATGGCACCTCTGGGGGGAAGTTTTGCAAATACTGATATCAGTTAGCCTCAAATATAACACTGACTTTTATTTGACCCAAAGGATTTCAGGTTACTTATGGAATATAATAACTTATAATGAACCGTTCTGCTTGAATTAGCATTGTCCACAAATGTCTCCCTTCAGCGTTTCTTCTGAGAAGCCTCGCTCATGCCTTATTAATAGCCGGATCGCAGAGTCCAGACAAAGAGCAGAAATAGCCCTTTTAGCTGTGTTTGAAGAGTGATGTTTGTATAATGCTCTGATAAGACTGAACATGAGATGTAACTCTAGATCAGAGGAACCAAGGCACACATAGTTACTCCAGCCAGCACGAGGGCTTGTCGTCAACCTCGAGCCAAAACCCCAAAGCTGCACTGACACCAAAAATGAATAATAAATGACACGTGACTCTAGGCTGGAATTAAGGCTGTGTCTTTCAAAAGGTAAAGCAACTATAATTTTAAAAACTGGCATGTGGTGAGTTTGACAAACTTGATCACAGCCATATGTATTGTAACTTAACATATCTCAGAAAAGGAGGGAAATGACCCAAATATCCAATTCAGATGATGGACAACACACTCAGCTCATGACATAAAAAGGAAAAAGGACCGACTGGTTTGACTGGAATTCTGTATCTCAGATATTTTGTCTCTGACTTTAAAATAATAACATTGTGAGTTACACAACTATTCAAAAGCCATAGTGGTGGAAAGTAAGTACATCTACTCAGGTATATTGCTTCATTTCTACACCTCTACATTTCGTGGGGTAAAATTATGCTTTTTTTCTGCACTTCATTACAGTTGTAGGTGCTTGTTACATGCATGCTAACATTTGATCAAAATGTATGTTTAAAAAGTCTATACAATAGAGTGAAATGTTTATGATTAAATCAGTGGTTGTTATTATTTAAGTAAAGGTTCTAAATACTTCTTCCACTTCTGGCCGTTCCAGATAACAACAAGTCCTCAAACAAAAAGTAACAAAGACTATTGTTTTTTAACACATCTTTTTGCTTGCCTGCTGCAAAACACTTTATTCATCACGGTTTACAGTAACCAGGATCCTCTGATAAGGATGTAAGCTTAGAATATGATTGTGTAGATCGATAGATTACTAACATAAAGAGAAAATTCTGTGGATTTGCTGATTATGTTGCCGATCAGTCACTGCTAAAGCTAAATTATGTGAAGTTGGATTTAAAATATATTTTGAAAAATTCGGGTTTTTGAGAAAAGGCTGAAATTAATGTTCACTATATGTGTATATATATATATATATATATATCGCCTCACCCTCCGCTCCCTATAAGGGGTCACTTTGAGTCACATCATCATAAAAATTCCAGGTGGTGAGTGTCATCTAGTTGTTTGTATCGCTGAGTCAGCAGGTGGCTCATCTTACCGCGGTCTGCAGGGGGTGGCGTGCAATATCACCTGGCACAGTGATGCATTATTTATTTAATGGGCCTGCTGAGGAACACAGGGTTGGTAATTTCCCGTTGGAGGTACCTGCATGTCATTTTGTGGAACACCATATAATTTCAACTACACTCTGAGTTTAAAATGTTTTTGAAGTGAGCAGCCAAATGAAACAGAGTTAACACCGTGTCATCACACAGAGAACGCACGTCCCTGTGGGTAAATGATCCTGAGAACCTCAAGTTGAGGTCCCACTGATGACCACACTCGTACACGTAAACTTTACTGTATTTGGAGCTTTAACTCATTTTACTAAAATAACTGTTCACATGAAAGAAATGTCAAATAACATGTTGTTTGTGTTTGGTAGCGGGCATCTCTGCCACCAGAGCTACAGGTGCAGGATACAATTACATGAATACTAAAAATAAAACACTATCCAATACCAAAGCTCTGCATTGAATACTACCTTTTGAGAATTATAAAGAAATATACAAATATAGGGGTACAATATAGCTGAGTAAAAAAAATCTGTCATAGATTTTTTGAAAATAATCAAGAAAACTGAGTCACTTTACACTTAATTTCCCAGTAACTATCTAAATAAATGATTCATGGTGTTGTTATTGTGTCTGTAAAGCCGAGAACATTCAAGAAATAGTAACCTTCCCCTATCTATCTCTGTAGATGATAAAAGAAAAGTAGAAAATGCTTAACATGATGATGATGATGATGACGATGTGCTTTTTAGGGTGATCCTCGACGCTGCTGGACCATGACTGGCAAGCAGGGAAGGCAGTGGAGGTCCATGTGCAAAGGCCTGGTGCTGGGCACCCTGCTGACCAGCACTATGATCCTGCTCTACTGCCTCTCCACTCCACAGATCCACTTCAGTCTGCCCGAGTAAGACACTGGTTTACATTTGTTCAGTAGAAAACAGCGTGACTAATATCAGGTTTCTGAAGCACTAACTGGCTTGTTGCACCTTGGCGCAGGTATATGTGCTCTACTGAGTGCCCTTCTGCTTAATGTATTCTTCTTTTCTCTCTGTAGGGTTCCAGTGCCCTACTCCTGCGCCCACCGTCCGTCCCAGCTCCAGACCAAACCAACCACAAACAGCTCACACCAAGTCCATGGCCCGGCCTGCGCTCCTAAAGTGGATATCATGTTCATGAAGACCCACAAAACAGCCAGCAGCACCTTCCTCAACATCCTGTTCCGCTTTGGGGAGAAACACCGGCTCAAATTTGCCTTCCCTGACAGCAGGAATGACTTCTTCTATCCGTCTCTCTTTGAGCGCTCCCATGTAAAAGACTACAGACCTGGAATGTGTTTCAACGTTATCTGTAATCATTTGCGCTTCAATGCAGCTGAGGTGGCCAAGTTGCTGCCCATGGACACTTCGTACATCACTATCCTGCGAGACCCTGCAGAGCTGTTTGAGTCGTCCTTCCACTACTTTGGCCGGCTGGTGCCTTTTACCTGGAGGATACCAGGTGATGACAAGCTGACTGAGTTCCTACGTGACCCGCTCTACTACTTTGATCCAGAGGGCTTCAACTCTTTCTACCTCAAGAACCTGCTGTTCTTTGACTTTGGCCAGGACAACACTCTGGAGCCGGATGATCCGCGGGTAGAAGAAGGAATCAAATTCATCACTGACCGTTTTCAGCTGGTCATGTTGGTGGAACACTTTGAGGAATCACTCATCCTCCTCAAGGAAACCCTCTGCTGGGAGATGGATGATTTGCTCTTCTTCAAGCTCAACGCCCGCAAGGGATCCAAGGTGTCGAAACTTACCCCTGAGCTGAGGGTCAGGGCCCTTGAGTGGAACGCTATTGACTGGAAGCTGTACCAGCATTTCAACCTGACTTTTTGGAAGAAAGTAGATGCATATGGACGCCGGCGGATGGCTGAGGAGGTGGCCGAGCTCAGGAGGAGGAACGCAGAGATGACATCCATCTGCATTGATGGGGGTCATGCTGTGGAAGCTGGCAGTATCCAGGAGACAGACATGCAGCCCTGGCAACCCATCGGAGAGAAGTCGATCATGGGCTATAACCTGAAGAAGAATGTGGATAAGGCTCATCAGAAACTGTGTCGTAAGATGTTGATGCCAGAGCTTCAATACTTAACAGAGCTTGGGGTGAACCTGTGGATCACCAGGCTGTGGGGCCATGTACGAGATATCATTAACTGGTGAGTGGACGAGAGCAAGAGGGGCCCACTGAACTGTGACACACCGGATAGTAAAAAAAGAGAAATCTGCTTTGCTCTCTGTCTCACTTCATTGTAAATGAATTGGCATTTCACACGATTGTGCACTGTAATAGTATCTGATTGGTGCTTGAGAACAAAATACTGGTGACCACACAATCTATATATACAGAGCCGGTTTGTTTCTTGTATTGTTCGCTGTGTCGACTCAGACATTAAAATGTTCTTCTTCTCACATGTGAGTTTGTTCTAAAGTTTTAGTTGAGTGAACTGTGATGTTCGGGACTAATTTCCAAAGCCCTTTGATGGAATGAAGACCCATTGTTACCATAAAAGATAACATAAAAAGTTATCTGAAGACATGGACAAAACTAAGAGCTGAAATACAGATGTGAAAATAGTGAATGTAAGTATTCTATCCCACTTTACTGCCTATGGAGGACAAAATCAGCCGTCATTTAAATTGTATATGAGCAAACATAACCATTTCTAATAGCACTTGTCACCTGTTATAACAACAGGGAAATCAGAGGTGCAACTTTATGTTATGTTATATAATATAATATAATATTACATAACATAATAAGCCATGAAAGGGTAATCTTATTTAGAAAGCCACTGTGATGATGATGTTAAACACCATGTACATGTTTTGACACAGCCTCCTAATCAGTGTCTGTGAAATAAAGGAATTCAAGTGAGATATAAATAGATGTTCTATCCTGATAAAGCGCTGCATTGGTCATGTATCTCTTGATTTGTGTCCACTCACCTACATAGTTTTTTCTTCATTTAATATTTTGTTTCAACAGTTTATTTATGAATTAATTAAACTGTTGATTTATTTATCTGTATTTTATTGATTTTGTCCTCCATTGCTACCAGTAATAAAGTATATGATAATCTTTGTATCCTCAAAATAAAGTGATTACTACATGTAATACTGTATGTCTCAAATGTCTGATTCATAAAGATCGACAGCTTCCTCTCTATCTGTGACTGTTTATTCAATTCTTTATTAAATTTAATAACAATTAGCATGGTTGTTATTGGTTTATTGTGAATGAATGTAAATGACTCCCAACATCTTATCCAGCATTTCATATTGGAGTTATGGATCAAAATATACGACCACTACTTCATGAGTAAGTAAACTATAGTATATATACCATATGCCATAATGAAAAAGTAGCCTTTAATCTTCTGAAACGTGTTATGCAGAACGTGAGGGTCACTATGAACAAAAGCGATGTGAAATATCTGCGTCACCTCTCAAGGATTTAAAAACAAACTATGTTTAATATGAGCCATAATAAAAAAAAAGTGTCCGAATATGCCCTTAATGTTCTCAGAGATTCTACAGTAAAAATCCCCTGAAACTTGACAAAGTGACAGTGAGAGTCACCTTGAACAAGAGTGAGGTGAACTATCTGGGAATCAATCGTCCATAATTGGTGTCATTAAGCTTGGACCTGTACCGTAAGTCCACAAAGAGACACGCATCACTTTTCAAAGATCGACTGGTGTGACCGGGTTTTTCACAATCGACGGACCACATGACCGCAGTGTTTCGGGGGCGTGGCTGAACAACTGAGCCCTTTACTATTAGCACTGATGTCTGTTTTGCTTCTTTAGCTTTTAGGCTAACACGTCGCTGCGAACTAGCTCAGTCATAGCGCAAACAAACTGGACATTAAACCAGTTAAACGCAGATTTCATCGTCAACTAGCAGCCGTAACTTTTCATTCGCTGCCGTCGCTGCTTGTTTTGTTGCTTAGCAGTAACGCAAGCTGGCTAGAGCTAGCCATGATAGTTTTTAGCATGGCTAGTTGCTAACTGTTAGCTTACGTAGCACAGTCGTTTAACGTGAAAAGGGACAGCTCGTAGTTACACCGGAGCCAGTAGCTCAAACCCAACACTGTAACTAGAGGTGGCAGAGACATTAGCTCTCACTGTGGAGGACCCGCATCGACGATGGCATCACCCGTGGACGTCCTTGCAGATGAGTGGCCCTGAGAAGTGAGTTAGCCCGATGAGTTAGCAACAATGTCCTGCAAATCCACGAAAGTCGCCCCGAGTGTTGATTTCGACCACAGTTGCTCCGACAGTGTGGAATATTTGACCCTCAACTTTGGCCCCTTTGAGACCGTCCATCGCTGGAGGAGACTCCCTCCGTGTGATGAGTTTGTCGGTGCAAGGTAACATGTTGACAGATGAGTGAAGGAAGCCTCCACCTGGACACTCACTGTCTTTTATCGTTATTATCATGTTATATTTGTCATCACACTCATCCTGAACTTCATGTGCTTTTACACAGGCGCAGCAAACACACTGTGGTGGCATACAGAGATGCCATATACGTGTTTGGGGGAGACAATGGGTGAGTATCACTGGACAGTGACAAGCATATCTGCCTTTTCCTCTCTATCCACCACACACTGTATAATCCTGTGTCATCCAACAGGAAGAACATGCTGAATGATCTGCTCCGCTTCGATGTGAAGGACTGCTCGTGGTGCAGGTACAGATACTCTGTCCCCCCAGTAATCACTAGAAATCTACACGTTCACTGTAGAATATGATCTGATGCCTGTTTATGATGTGTTTTACAGAGCGTTCACCACTGGAACTCCACCTGCTCCGAGATATCACCATTCAGCTGTGGTCTATGGCAGCAGCATGTTTGTCTTTGGTGAGTTTTTAAGCTCATCGTCTTCAAAAATCCGTTGTCATTCGTTCCCTGATTTTCCGACTCAATGGGATAGTGATGCTGTGACTGTGTTGGGCTTCGATGTGTTTCAGGGGGCTACACTGGAGACATCTACTCAAACTCAAACCTGAAAAACAAAAATGACCTCTTTGAGTATAAGTTCGCCACAGGGCAGTGGACTGAATGGAAAGTGGAGGGGAGGTAATGTGTTTTTATGTGAATGTTTAAATTGTTGTTTCAAACCCAGAGTGTGACTGCTTTTTTCAAATGTTTCTTTTTCAACAATAATATGAGAATTCAAGAACAAATTCTGGGAATGATTTCTGTTTGTCCTCATTGTTGTTTGAAAATATTTATCCGTCTTCCCTCTGTATTAGTTTGCCAGTGGCGAGATCTGCACATGGAGCCACAGTCTACAATGATAAGCTGTGGATATTTGCTGGGTATGATGGGAATGCCAGGTATGTTTATTTCAGCTTCATCATTTTTATCTTTTGATCCATCCACACTTAGTTTTTTAACACAATATTAAAAGATATTGTCCTTCCTGTGCAGGCTGAATGACATGTGGACCATCAATCTGCAGGATCGAGAACATGCATGTTGGGAAGAGGCTAGTATATTTAATTTCCATTGTCCATGAGAAGCTCATTCAGAGTGAATAGCCCAGAATTTCTTTATGTGATTATTTTAATATCTCTGTCTCTGCCTTCGTGTTCATCAGATTGAACAGAGTGGGGAGATTCCTCCGTCTTGCTGCAACTTTCCTGTCGCCGTATGCAGGGATAAGATGTTTGTGTTTTCTGGTCAGAGTGGAGCCAAGATCACTAATAACCTCTTCCAGTTTGAGTTCAAGGGCCACATGTGAGCAAAGTCTTTCATCACACATCTCTGACTCTCATCCCTGTAGTAGCCAGTGTTATTTGGCACTAATTGTTCCCATTACGCTATCCTCCCAGGTGGACACGTATCCCGACTGAGCACCTACTGCGGGGCTCCCCTCCGCCTCCTCAGAGACGCTATGGCCACACTATGGTCGCCTTTGACCGCCACCTGTATGTGTTTGGTGGTGCAGCTGACAACACGTTGCCCAACGAGCTGCACTGCTACGATGTGGACTCTCAGACCTGGGAGGTCATCCAACCCAGCCTGGACAGTGAGGTATGAAACAAATACATTTTATACACGTTGCAAGAACTGTGTCATTATATAATGAGTCCTAATTAGTACTTTCTGCCCGTGCTGTACTATCCCTGTGGATGACTGCAGCTGTTTACTCTGTACTAAGCAAAAGTTTATGTATAAAACTGTTTGAAATGTAAATAAAATGTTCTCTTTTTTATTTTTGAGCTTAGCTACTTTTCATTCAACATGATAGGGAATATTTTATTGTTAAAACCTATTTAGAAAGCCTAAGCTAAAGTACCCGAATCAGTGCTGATCACAATAATATGGATGTTCCTAAATTACAATCCTAGATATTGAAGCGATGCTTTTCTCCTTGCACTTACTAATAAATGCTGAATTTCCCCTGTATGTCACCTCAGATGCCAAGCGGGAGACTGTTTCATGCTGCTGCTGTGATTCAAGATGCCATGTACATCTTTGGAGGGACAGTTGACAACAATGTCCGCAGTGGAGAGATGTACAGATTCCAGGTTAGTGTCTAAATGTTTTTATTGCTGAAATATAATAATGTGTGCACTGCATTTTTAGCAAGATTTAAGCATTGTTGTCAAAGGCCTCAATATTGCCTACTTGACATTTGTGATATAATAGTAACTCCATTACCTCCTAAAGCAATTGTTTTCTTCTTGCAGTTCTCATGCTATCCTCAGTGCACTCTCCATGAGGACTATGGCAAACTGTGGGAGAACCGTCAGTTCTGTGATGTGGTGTTTATTCTGGGAGAGGTAGGTTTTATAGCTGGTTCTGGAGGAAAATAACAAGACTTTTACAAACGTAACCCTGGGCAATTGTTTTCATCCACATACTGTATGTCTGCCTCCTTTTTGTTTTGTTTACAGAGGGAGGAGAGAGTCTTGGGGCACATTGCCATTGTGACGGCAAGATGTCAGTGGTTGCGGAAGAAAATCCTGCAGGCTCGGGATAGACAGCGACAGGTTAGAGCCAGAACACCTCATCTCCCCTGAGACAAAGGAAGATAATCAGCAGATTATATTCATACTATAAATTCAGAAAGATGCATTTGTCGATTTTTAATCAAAGTCCCAGATTATCTCTACTCCAATATGACAATACCAGTAAGGCACTGATACAACTCCCACATCTTATGTCATCATTGAAATTTAAACTGACATAAGGTACAACTGGTCCAAATGCATAGACTGCTGTAGCACACATCACAATATTGAACCATTTACAAATGGTTCAATATTGTGATATATGATATAATAAATAATACTAAGCAATTGGTAATGTCAAAATATGACCATATTGATAATTTTTCCAACTAGACAAAATTGAGTGGGCACGTAAAGAAAAATCTATTTTTTTGCTGTTTCACTGTCAGTTTCTACAACTACACTTCTAGAAAATTAACCAACACAACTCTGAGATGAAGTGCAAGTTGAAGTCACAAAAACAATATGAAACAGCAGTCGTGCTTCTTCTCCAGTGAGGTTTAACCAACAACTTTAGCACAATAACCTTTACTGCAAAATGGCGGAAATTGTGACATTCAGTTTAAGCTTTGTATTGACACACAAAGTACATGGACAAACCATGTCACAGTGTTGAATTTAGCATTATAAATAATAATCATTTGCATGTAAACATTTGTAACAGTAAGAGATCAATAGCATATAGCTGAGTTGAATCAGGAAGTTTTGCTTAACTTGCTGTCTCTGTGTACAGAAGGCTAAACAGGAAAGCAGTGAGGAGAGTGATGATGGTGCAGGGGGAGGTCCGAGGGATATCCCAGCAGGCAACAGGCCATCAGGCACACAGCCGATGCTAGAGGTTGCCATCAGGGAGGCGGAGGCCCAGCCTTTTGAAGTCTTAATGCAGTTCCTCTACACAGACAAGATCCAGTATCCACGCAGAGGTTGGTCTCGCCTCCTGTCATGTTTAGATGGGGCCTGTAGTAATCCTGAATAGACATAAGAAATACAGATCATTATTGATTATTTATTCTTGTCTTTTACTTGTCTACATAGGTCATGTCCAGGATGTGCTTCTCATCATGGATGTTTACAAACTCGCTCTTAGTTTTCAGCTTTCCCGCCTGGAGCAGCTGTGTGTGCAGTACATTGAGGCATCTGTCGACCTGCAGAATGTTCTCAGTGTTTGTGAAAATGCCAACAAGCTGCAACTGGACCAGCTCAAGGTAAAGTACATCCATGGAACCTGGACCGCTACTAGCTCCAAAATGGCATCATTCACTGCCATCTAGTGGTGGAACTTCAGGGTTTGATATACTGTACTGTAGATGGAGTCATTCATTTCATTATTAATTCAAACTGACTATTTTGTTCTCCAGGAGCATTGCCTTAATTTTGTGGTGAAGGAGTCGCACTTCAACCAGGTGATCATGACCAAGGAGTTTGAACATCTGTCCACTGCACTGATAGTGGAGATAGTGCGGAGAAAGCAGCAGCCTCCTCTCAGGTTGTACTCGGACCAGCCGGTAGACATTGGGACCTCCCTGGTACAGGACATGAAGGCTTGCCTGGAGGGTGGCGGCCTGGAGTTCTGTGACATTATTCTGCTGCTAGATGGACATCCACGACCCGCACATAAAGCCATACTGGCAGCCAGATCCAGGTAGTGATAGCAACGGTTTTATGATCTGCTTTTTACATATGCAGCTCGAGCAAATGATCAGACCCTGACTTTTTAAACATTTGTAATAACGTAATCTCAAACCTAAGATTTGACTCTAAGTGGCAAAACATGCCACCTTTACGATCTTCATGTTTTAATATGACAATTCTCAGAAATGTAGAAGGTTGATGGAACTTGATTCCCTTTTGTGATGTGATCCAAGGGTTTATAAAAATCTAATCTTAGTTTAATTAAACTAATGTGCACATGGCCTAGAATGAGGACCAGATCTCCAGAGAGTTGATTGTATGATTCTGACACTTTTTGTACACTTTCTTTCTTCAGTTACTTTGAGGCGATGTTCCGCTCCTTCATGCCAGAGGACGGTCAGGTTAATATCTCCATTGGTGAGATGGTTCCAAGTAAGCAGGCCTTTGAGTCCATGCTGCGGTATATCTACTATGGCGATGTCGACATGCCTCCAGAGGATTCCCTGTATCCTTCTCAAATTCAGACACCTTTTATTTTCATTCAAAATATCAAAAGGAATATTATCATAAACACATTATATTTTGTTATAAAACTTGAGACAAATATGCATATGAAATTTGGATCACCAAAGGCTGATTCTTAAAAGTTTTAACAGTCACCATCATGTGGCCATTATTAGACTGCAGCCCAATGCATCGTCACTTTGGCTTCAACTTTCAGCCACTGTGGCTGCTGTTCATTCAGAATACAACACAGGGAACAAATTATATATATGTCATTTTATTATCATTATTATCACTATCATTAAATTGCACAAGTTCCATTTATTAAGGAAGTACAACACTGTCTTAATTCAAATAGAAGTTCTGTAAAGGTAGAAGTTAAAACATACAGGTGGTCAAAACTCACAAAAGCTTGAATTTTAAGCAAAATGAAAATGTTGCATAAAGTGAAATTAATTTGTTTTATTCCTTGACCTGTGATAACCAGCTACCTGTTTGCTGCGCCATATTACTATGGATTTTCCAATAACAGGCTACAGGCTTACTGCAAGCAGAATCTGGAGATGAACGTCACTGTGGAAAATGTCTTGCAGGTACAAATGTTTCTTAAGTGAAATTATTTTCAATGCAATGTGAATGAATAATGTCTTCACTCACTTTTCTGTTATATCCCCTCCCCCCCCTTTTTTCAGATTCTGGAGGCGGCAGATAAGACCCAGGCTCTGGACATGAAGAAGCACTGCCTGCACATTATCGTCCACCAGTTCATCAAGGTGGGTGGCCTCGTATCCGGAGCGCTGGGAGTTTGCTGCCCACTCACTGCAGCTGAGCTAACCCTGTAGCCCTGTCGTCTTAGCGGGAGACCGACACTTTTGGCCTCCTAGTGGATCCTCCTCAGCCCAGCCGGCTGTACAAGCACCTCATCACATACCGATGAGGCTCATACTACCACTCCGATTATTGTTTGTTATTCAAAGAAAAGGCAAAGCATGGAATTCTTCAGTTTCACCGTAGTTTTATCCCTGTTAATGTTTCTGTTAAGCTTCTTTATGTTTTTCTTTTTCTTTTGTACATGAGCAATCAAGTGCTGCTTCTTCCTCTGTTTGAGTCATTGTCGTCTTTTCTTAATTTATTGCTCATTATTTATCTTTTGTTTGCTCTCCCCTCCTAAAGGTTTCCAAGCTCCCCAACCTGCGGTCTCTCAGCCAGCTGCTGCTGTTGGACATCATTGAGTCTCTAGCTACACACATATCAGACAAACAGTGTGCGGAGATGGGCTCCGACATTTAAGGATGACGCAGAGAGCTGAGAGGCTCCTCTCACAGAAGCCATATAACTAAGCTCCTCCTACTCCCAGTCACTCCTTCCTCCCCAACACACAGTACTTTGTTGGACCTCAAACAGCTCAACTCTCATACAGTCGATGTCCGCAGCATCAATCTGCATCATTCTAGCTCTATTGCAAATGTTAAATTATCTAAGAATCCCTCCTTATTTTTAGTTTGTAATTTATTTTCCTCACACGCAACAAAGCTTTTTAATTTGTTTTTTTATCTGCTCAGTATTGCTACTGCATTAGATTGTTTGGATATCTGCTCCAACTCAGTCTAAATACAACTTAATCAAAGTATATCATTCAATGGATTATTTATCTAAACATCTATTCATCACTTGTATTATTCTCAGCTCTGACACACGCCTGTTGTAAGGAATCAAGACCATTATATGAAAGTAATTAGAATGTATGTATGTCTCTCATAAAGCTGTTTGTTTCATCTTCCTGTCGTTGGCACACGTCTTCTTATCACGTCTCATTACTAACAGACCACCTCTCTGTATCCATAAAGTATAGCAGTGTGTGTTTAGTCACACCAGAATGCTGTTGTTGCATATTTACCCTTGAGTTTTATGTATTTAAGGTCTTAATAAATCTTCTCATATAACAAGTTGTGTCAAACTGAGTCTCTATCCCACTCATGCCCTACTCTCATCGAGAATTAGTTTCTTCAGATTAACAATCAGTGAACAATAGTAAAGTTCTGAACACTATTCACAAATATTTTATACGTAATAACACAAGTCTGAGATCCTTATAGTAGACCCTTGGCTTCAACTAAACCATTGTAGCCTATACACTCGTGAAAAAGATGAAGGTTGTTTCTTGACCTTTAGTCACGTACCTGAAGGGTTTCAGTTTCCACAGATCAGTGGATGATAAGTTCAGACAATGCTCCATGATACGACACAGTGAATTCCTTCAGCCACTAGGTATCTTTACTCAAGTGAGATCAATTCAACTTTATTGTATTGTATGAGCAATATGACTATATTATAAACTGCATTGCATCATTTTATTTTGAAGTTATGGTAAAATTAGGACTGTAGCATTATGATAAAAGATGAGGCACTAGATTGGGTTCGCTGTTAGCTGCCATTTTAAGATCTGTATAGACCCACAGTGGAATTCATGAAGTGTTGGACTCTGTAGTAAGTAACATTGCAGTGAGCACAAAGTGCCATTCATAGAGCAGATACCTGAGACACTTGGCAAATCTAAAGCTCTGCCTTTGAGTATAGAGGTAAAAACACTTCCTGTCTCATCAATGACGTTCATGTGAAATAATTGCAACTTTGAAAGATGACTGAGTTTCACAGTCACACACAGAAACATTGAAGTCATGGCTGACATAACATTTTATTATTCTTCGTTTTAATTGTACCCTTCATTACCGAGCTTACTCATGTTTCATTCATTTGAGTCCACTTTTGTCTACACACACACACGGCCCAGAATCCCGTTGAACATATCCAGTTTCATGTTAAAACAGAGTTCATTGTGCGCTGATGACATTGAACACTGAAACAAAACAGTGCGTCTCTTGTCGTGCCGCAGTGTCCGATTATCTCCCACTTATCTGGTGCATTTTATTAAGGAGGCTGAGTGAGTGGGCAGTCCAGGTTGGTCCTGCTACCTCAGCAGGTGGGACGAGCCGCTGAGCCACTCTGCATCTCTCAACCTGTAACTTAGACCTGAAGAGCCGAGTTGAAGCCCAGCGTGTGTATGTGCAGAGGCAGAAGATGGTTTTTCTAACAACTAAAATAATGCAGAGGACCGCTCTGTTTGTGACGTTCGGGGGTTTGGTTACTTCTCTGATCACCACCTTCCTCCCCCTGTGGAAGACGATGAACTCTGACCTGAACGAGGTGGAGAACTGGTTCTCTGGGCTGTGGCACACCTGCCTCTACACGGAGGAGGTGGGGATTCAGTGCAAGGCCTACGAGTCCGTCCTGGGACTCCCGATGGACCTTCAGATCTCCAGGGTGCTCATGTCAGTGTCCATAGGTACAGGAGGGATGGCTGTCCTGGCTGCTTTCCCAGGTCTGGAAGGGGTTGAGGTGTGTGTCGGACATCCTCGCAGGAAGAGAGGGCTCCTCATCTTCAGCGGGCTCCTGTCTTGGGTCTCAGGCCTCACCACCCTGGCTCCCATCTCTTTTGTTGCCTACACGACTACGGTGGAATTCTGGGACGAGGGTTTTCCCGATGTGATGCCACGCTGGGAGTACGGGGAGGCAATGTTCTCTGGATGGTTTGGAGGTTTGGCTCTGGTCATTGGAGGGACCCTGTTCTTTGTAGCTGTGTGCATGGGGGACTACGACCAGCGGCCTCCGAGTGTCCCCAACAGCCCCCAGCTGAAGCACAGGATGCAGCACTACCTGAAGACAGAGGTTTTATAGTTTTACTGTTGTAAAACTGTGTGTAATCTGCAGCAGGTACTGACGCCTGTCGGTCTGTGCAATTGAGCGATAACATAATGACACTTATTCTGAAACTTTTCTGACAGAAGTAACAGAGAGAAGGAAAAAGATTGTCCTCATAAAGTGATGTATATGTGCTGGGAATGGCAATATTTTTCACAAATGATTAAAGTGATATAATAAGCAACTGCAGTTGTTCTTATTCCCTTTAAGTCCACAGTGGATAATTATAGGATAGATTTTTGTTGACCAGCAGAGCTGCACCATAACATCATGAAATAGAAACAATATTGAGTTAAATTAACTTGTTTATTCATCTAGTGAAGGAAATAATGTAAACATCACCATTTAATATAAGTAATTTAAGACATGGAAAGATTTACATTGACGCACAGGTTGATTTTGAAGGTATAATAACCCGTCACCCAAATGAACAGCAGATACATTCCAGTGCTCATTTCAGGGAGGGACTTGGCACCATCAGCTTTGTCCTTAATGCACAGTTTGTCTTTGGCACACTGCTGCTCACTGTGATGGTCATATCTGTTTTTAAACATTTCTGCCATGGGGTTTAAATGAACTAGACCTGGATTCTTACCACTCTGAATCATAAACCAGTCTCCTAAACATGCCAATTGTTTCCCCCCTGAAAAGATCCATGAATTTGTTTCCACTAAATCAATGAAAATGTTGAAAAACAATGTTTAGGAAAAAAATAACTCTGGAACTACAACAAAATGTCATGGGTGCTTCTTTTGCCCCACCCCTCCACAAAATTCCCACCCTGTTAACTAACAAACAAATGCAGATGAAAACAACAATCTGTTTGGTGGAGGAAATAAGTCAGTGTCATATCAAACTGTATCTACATATGTTTAGCGACGCCTGATTCCTCAACTGGCTCCGTTTAAATCAGTTAGATTGAGTCTCCTTTAATAACTGCTGACTTTAATGTAGTTTTCAGGCTGACGATTTTATATTTGAACGATTCTATCACTTTTCTCGCCTCTTTCGATAAAGGCTTTTGGATGCTGTAGCTCTCCCTGGTCCCTGCACAAGAGAGTCCCCCGGTAATTGAATCCAACTGAGTGATGTGTCAGTGATGCAAGGCGGCCCTCGGCACACTGGGAGAGTTGTACTCCCCCCCCACCCTGTGCTTGAACACATGCAGAGAGCAACATAAACACACTGACACTGGAGCACACGTGCACATGTCAGCTGTCAGTACACTGTGGAAGCACAATCGCACCATGTGGAAACCTCTTTTATTGGATGAATCTTAATTGTTTTTAATATCTTTTATTTTTCCCTTTGGACTCATTAAAGGTTTTCCTAATCAACCTGTTTCAGTGGTGTCTTAGAAAAGAATCTGAGATTATAAGATGAATGACCTTGTCTCAGCAGTTGCTCGCACAGTGGGAACATAAGGAATGGAAATATCTCGGGAGCTCATTTCTATAATACTCAGTATACCTTTTTAATCCTGCTCCACCCTACCCCCTGACTGAAAGTGGGATTTACTGCACAAACTGCACTTTCACTTGTTCTCCCTCTGGTGCACTCTCTCTCACTCACACACACACTCACACACACACACACACACACACACACACACGCACACACACACACATGCAGTCAGAGTTGTTTTAGTGGTTCCACCTTGCACCAGTCCTAAGAGTAGTTTTTCTTCGAATGTCTCAAGGGGGTAAACACAATAAATGTCACACCGGTGAGTATTAACTGTGGCTGATACTCTTGCTGCAGCACAGGCATGTATCACAATGCATGCACAGTAAGCAGGTAGTGGGATAAGTGGGCAGTCAAACCAGCCAGTGCAGTGGGGCTGTGATCAGGCCTGGCAAATCAGGTCTTTTGAAGGCGAGGCTGAAAGGAGCTGAAAAGAAAAGCCTTGAGCAGAGAGAGAGAGAGAGAGAGAGAGAGAGAGAGAGAGAGAGAGAGAGAGAGAGAGAGAGAGAGAGAGAGAGAGAGAAGAGAGAGAGGGAGGGAGGGGAAGGGAGGACGAGAGCAGGGAACGGTGAGTATTCATGCTGTGTTAGCATCCCCTCAGCAACTCCATCAATACTGCATACAGCTGAGAAACTGGCAGAGGTCCTCCGTGCTGCATTTGCAGGCTTGGCCAGTGAAAAGAGAGCAACTCCCACGACTGGTCTGCTCAGTCTGCTGCTGGAGGGGGGCTCTGTGAGGGCCAGTGCATGCACACACACACACACACACACACACACACACACACACACACACACACACACACACACGCACACTCCAGAGCCTGTGCTGCATCAGGAGGAGGAAGAGGAGAGCGGAGGAGGGTGCAGAGGGACACACAGACTGGGAATACTCCAGAGTGGACAGAACCAGTCCCAGGAGGCAGAGGGACAAGATTGTGAGGAGACTTGTGTGCTAATATGCCACCGGAGTTTGACAGGGTCTCAGTGCATCTCCTCGTTGATAACTGGTAAGCTGATTTATTCCCTTTCACAGTCAGAGACATGTAGTTCTGTTCCATTACTTTGTAATGTGATGTGTTTATGTGATGCTGACTTATTTCTTCAGTGAATGTCTTAACCGGTGCACTGTGGTCGGTACAGGATTTGAAAGGAAGTTTTTACCTGGAGAGCAATGAACTGTGGTGCAGTGTATGAACTGAAATCACAATATAAAACACATAATAGACTGTAATGTTTCAATCGGCTATGATCGACAGAGCTGACCAAGTTATACAGTAAATCTGTAACTCTTTAAAATACAAAACAAATACTGTGTGTGTGTGTGTGTGTGTGTGTGTGTGTGTGTGTGTGTGTGTGTGTGTGTGTGTGTGTGGCAGCAGAAGTGTTGTGCGGAGGCACAGCTCCTCTGTAGGGGTGCACACCCCTCTGTAAATCCCAATTCCACCTTTCCATGACATCATGGAGAGGTTATCGCTCCAAGCAGCAGTGACCTGACACGAGTCGATGGTGCCATTGTTACAGAAGTTTGGGTCAACTTGATGTATTAAAGCAACTTAAGTTTAAGCTGCTTGATCCATTGTGTAAATCAGTAAACAACTGTGTGATGGTATAATCTTTGCTTTGTGCAGCCACGTGGCATCGACAGTTTTTATTGTTCTGAACACTTTATTCATTTAAAAACAATCTGATAACACATTACAATATATTATATTCCATCTTTTTAAGGATTGTTTGATGATTGAAATATATCAAGTTTTGGTCACTGTTTTGAAGTTGGCTACAAACAAACACATTTTAAAAACTTCACACTGGTGAAGAATGATGTGAATGAACTTGCTCACAGTGTATGATTGTGTCACGCACGCTAGAGCTTCTTAATGGGGATTGTGGCTGTAATCCACCTCTTTTTTTATAGTGCAACACACTGTAGGCAACTGAGTAAATAGAAGTCAGTCAAAAGCTTGTTGGCAGTTTAGGGAACATACTGGTGACCAGTGTGACAACTTCCGACTTCATCTTGGAGACACCCTCCTGTCTCCTTCATCAAAATAAGAGAGATCAATATTAAGACCCTTGTGTTAACTATATAAATGCTTTGACAGGCAAAACATTAAGCAACATAATGAACCACTAATGGTCTGGCACCTTTGCTCAACACTTGGTTTTACGCAATCCCAGGATGATTCCACGGCCTTATCTCGTGTTTCACAAACCAGGACAACGTGCAGTGTGTGAGTGAGGGAAACAGGTGTGGTCAGACATGAGGAGTTGTGAGCACTTGTCCTTTATCAGCCGAGGATCAGAGGGTCCTAATCGTTAACCACAGGTTAACATACTGACCCAGCAAGTGTTTGAATGAAACAAGAGATCGCCTATTTGAATTGTAAAGAGGCCAATGAGCGGCTCTTCTTTAAATGCAGGTGCTGCAGCATGTCCAGGGCCCAGGCGGAGCTGACCTGTAGATAACAGGAGGTGATTAAATGTGTGGTTTTTTACAGCATGTGTTCATGTGTGTATCTGCTCCTCTGCTGCTGAGGTTTTGTGGCTGCAAAGAATATGAAATATGAGGTATTTGCATTTCAGAGCATGTGGCGGTAACAGAGGTTCATTGGAGAAAATGTAACGTAAAGATTTATGTTTTAAGTTTAGCTGAAGGTTGGGTTCAGTTGTGAGCGACAGATGTGAACGTCAGAGTCACTTTGCTGCTGTTTCTAGATCGACCTCTTCACCTCCAACCAGCGGCTGCGCTTTGCTAATTCTCCCCTCGGACATTCCAGTAACAGGTATTACATTTGAAGGGCCATGAGTGAAACTGACAGCTTGTTTGCAGGCAGGATTATCAGCACTGCTTGGGGCCAGGCCCGACAGTGAGGGAGTACAATCTGCGTCATATGTTGTGAGGACCAAATCTGCTTAACCTACTTTAGTTTTGCACAAAATATCTTGGACTTGCTGGAACTCCAGGATGGAGGATGGCAGCGCTTTGCGATCCAAGTCGTTATTCATCAAATTTTCAGTGCGGACAAATAATTAAAGGGTGTGAGAGGGAGGTGAAAAGCTTCTGAGCAGAGAATGATCTGATATGTTTGTCTCTGTATTTAGTGAAACACACAACATATAGTCTGTGCTGTGTTTGCAAAAACACCTGAAAGAACACAGTCCAAAAGGAGATTTGGCCACTTTAGGATGATGCTCAGTTTTGTTTCTATTCTAGTTTTATTACTTTCTTTTACCGGTATTTATCCTGTACTTGGTTTACACTCAAATTTCCTTCATGGTGACCAATAAAGAATTATCTATAAAATAGGGCAGATCAGAGGCAGATGTGGGATTTTTCGATAATAAGTGATAATAGGGCCACAATTTGCACAAAGGGGCCAGTCACATATTCAACATCCACAATTCCTGATTCGGTAAGGTCCACATATCACTTCATGTTTACTGTTGGCTCTATAGCTTTGAGCAAAACCACAGAAATGTAATTTTGGACCTTTTTTCTTGTTCAAACACATTATGTACTTTAAAAAAGCTTAGAAAAGAAAAATTCCAAACAAATTCTGATCTTTAGTGTTTGTGTTGTTAGTATTGTTGGTATTTTCCAGGCCCCGCCCCTGGATCTGCCCATGGAGCAGCCAAATTATGGCTAGCTTTAATTTATTTTTACTTCATGTCAGTTTCAGTGTTATTATTTCTCAAACAAACAAACATCTTGCACAACTGTTGTTGAGATGTTTAGAGGGAAATGTGTCTTTGACCCAAAAAGGTTTTGACAGTGTCGATGGAAACTCGTGTATCATCATTTTTAACATAAAATATTATCTGTCTAATATTATCAGGCGGAGTAGCTCTGTCTTTACCTCTGAGATATAGTGGAGTAGAAGTATAAGGTGGCATGAATTGAGGATATTCACCCAAAGTACTTTAATTGTACTTACAGTACATGAACGTAGTTACAATCACCTGCCTGAACTAATACAGAGTTTTGATTCAACCACTTGACCTCAGCAGCAGTGGTTTGGTCAGTCAGGGGAGATCTTTCCGTCTCTACTCTGTTTTCAGGAACTTTTTTCTAAGCAGGGTTCTAATTCAACTGTGCACTTTCTCCCCCCCCCCCCCCTGAAGTCCAAGGACATTAAGATGTGCTCAGAATATCAAGCAGTCCTCTGGGCTGTACCTCAAAAGGATAATTTGGTGAGTGTTACACCTGCCACCCTGCGTCCGCTCAGATTCATAGCCAGCGCTCTGCGAGTAACTAGCTACTGTATGAGCGGCTGAAATACCAGAGCTGGCAGAAATGTGAGGGCAACGTGGCAACAAGACAAGGGAGATTTTGAAACTCAAGGGGGCCCCTGCTACCCTTTAAAGCACCGTGTGACGAGAAAGTTAATAGGTGTCAGAGTGCGGTTAATATTTAACGGTTTCCCACTGCAATATGCATGAACAAAGGTAACAATGTGTGTGAAAATGTTCCTAATTAACGCAACTGCTTCCTTTTTACAAGCACTAACATGTTACTGAGAAACACAGCAAATGATTTAAGTGTCTCTCCACTCCTTGAATTCTGCGTCCTCTGGACACTTCAGAGCAAAGTGTGTGTGTGTGTGTGTGTGTGTGTGTGTGTGTGTGTGTGTGTGTGTGTTTATGTTGTTGACGATGTCATTCCCTCTGTCCATTCAGATTATACGGAGGAGCTGACGTGTGTCATGGCCAGTTTGGACCTGCAGGTTCTCATACACACAGTTCTGTGTTATCATTACCTTCCAACCGAGCAGCCCAGCCCGGGGATCTGACCGCGCCTCCCCTCCCTCTCCCCCTCCCTCCCTCCCTCTCCCCTGGGTGTCCGTCAATCCTGGGCCCACCATGGGAGGATGCTTCTCCAAACCCAAACCAGGTAACCAAGACATTTTGTTACACTCACACGTATCTCTCTCAGTCTGGTTAGTTTAGTCAAACACCAAACAAGCACCATGTCAGCTTGTGTGGAGAAAAAAAAAGGGGGTTTCCATACTGACAGTCTGACAGTTGACATGGGGTTCAAAAGGTTCTGAAACACCTCTATGGTAAGTACCTGACACGTGTTGTTGTGGACTGTGTAGAGCTATGGCTGTGGCAATGTGGTTGAAATAATTATCCCAATATTAATAATGGTTTTTCATATATATACATATATACTGTGATCAGTGAGACATGTTTACGTCAGTGAACTGTGTGCGTCTGTTGTGTGTTACATGACACCTCTTCATATTCACTTCTCCTACTGCTCAAAATCATTCATTCGGACAACAGACGTTTGCCCGAACAATAACATGACAACATCCCATCATCACATTGTGAAAGTCAAGATTACCAAACCCTAATTTACAGCTTGAAATGTATCAGGGGATAGTTTGCAAACTATGAGCCTCAGTAGTAACTTCTCCTGTTGGTGGATGACAGTTTAAGTCTGGTAAATTGTACATGTTAATATGGAGATTGCTGAGGTTTGAGTTACAAATGTTACGTGCTGTTGTTGAATTTTAAAGAAAGGTTTCGGACACTACGATGGCAGTCCATGTCAACTACTGCTCAGTAGCTCAAGTCCAGAGAAAAGCCTTAAATGGTGCAAAGCTAAACAATAAACTGGAAATTATAAAAAACTAGGTCATATATATTGTTTTTGTGGTAACATTTGACAAATGTATTTTTTTTAAATACATTTCGAGACAGTTTGTTCAGTTGACTCTTTTTCAAAGCTACCGGCTGCCTCCAAATCCTGTTATACGTGTCCTCTCAGCCTCCTCTGTTTGCAGCACAGCACTTTGTGTGGGAGGAATCTTTATGCTCTCTGGATCATCTCTGGCTCATCTTTGGTCAAGAGGATTACAAACTGAGACATGAATATCAAACTCTGACACTGTGTGTGGATCCATGTCAGTGTTTGCATGGCTGGGATATTAGCTAAGATGCCTCAGTGCAGTCGCGCAGGTGATAGTGGGCACGAGGAGCTGCATGTTCATAGAGTCTGAGATCAAATCCTCTGCTCAGTTCGTGACGTGGAGGTGAAGAGAGAAAGATGAAGTGACGTCTGTGTAGAGGTGACAGAGGCTGCTGACTGTCAGGCCTACGAGGACGTGTCTGTGTTTATCACAGTGTGACGCTCAGCTACTGACGGTCTGTGACTAATCAAACAGTTCAAATGGTCTTAAACACAGGGATCTGACAGATTGTCTGTATGTTTGATTGATTCACTCAAGGAAACTGTGAATAGTCATAAATTGTTAAAAAAATATATCTGATGAGAGAAAAAGTGAAAGTTTGTTTGTTGTAGTTTATTAGGGACACCTAGCTAATGCAGTCGAATACAACAGTCCTGAAATAAATCCTCCCTTCATGTTCAGTTTGTGTTGAAAACTGTAAATTCTACTTTGGAGGATGTGGTTTGCGTGTTTGACATTATGACATCATCAGTGTTTCTGTTCTTTAGCCCAGTGTCATTAAATGGACAAAATATTAGAAAAAAGTCTGTCAGTGCTAGATCAATAGAACAAAGTACTGATCAGAAAATTAATCAATCTCTACTCTGAAAACTGTTTCTATAAAAAAACAACATTATGATCATCATGAGAATAGAGGATTTATAATAATATCCAATTGAAGTTCCTTCAAGAAAAGAGTAAGATGAGCAGAACACAGCAGATACACATCTCTATTTAAACACATCAGAATCTTTTACTGTAGATAATATGCTATGGTTAGTTTAAGATAGGAAGATTATTCTCACAATTCATAATTTTATCATTTATCCAGGTTGTGTAACTTGGACATGGAAGAACATCTCAACATCAGACCAGGGCGGTTGTTCTCAAATCGTACTCTTAAAGCATTAGATTTAAAAAGATAATATGGTAAAAAATATCTCAGGCAAAATCTAAGGCTTGGTCTGAAGTATGAAGTGTTAACTCCTGATGAATATACAGTTCATATAGAGTAACTGATCACATTGAAGTGTAAGTGGGAGTAAATTAGCAACGTGACAGTATCTACGGGGGAGTAATTGTAGACATGGCACATTACCCTCTGCATTTGCATAAAAATGTAAAATGAAGCAAAATGTAAAACTTTTATGTCCGAACATTGACGCTATAACAGTAAAAGCATCACAGAAAATGTTTAGTGCTGATCAAGATATCCTTTTATTCCCAGTGATTTTAGCCACAGATGTTTCAGCAGCAGCATCAAGAGATTCTCTTCAGCTGTGGAAAGCTTTTTCTTTTCTCCTGCAATTGCACGGCCACTATGATTTTCCATTGATTTTAATTAAGACTCGCTCAGCAGGAGAAAATTCCTGCCAGATTACTGTGTAAGCACATTTTTCCAGCCCAACAGATAAAGCCCGCTGCAGTGAAAACTGAGTTACACAACCGATTCTTAATGTTCAGAAATATAAAAACCAAACAGCAGCACATCACATGTCATCAAAGAAAACGGAATGTATCCTAAATGGTAGACTTTAGAAATATAAATAAAACCCAGTGGGTTGAAGAGCTACTCTCATGGGTTCTGTGTTAATGTCACATTCTTTAATGGAAATGTCATTATTTATGGGAATTATAGCTGCATTCAAAGGGACCATTATACTCTCAATCATATTCTCTAACATGAGACTGAGAATTTAAGCAACGACAGGGTGTGGGGAATTAATAATGTCTTATTAGTTTAAAATTTAGTGGTAAAATAATGAGTTACAGTCTGCATCTTTGTGTTTTTATAGTCAAACAATTAAAGTTGAATACACATTTAACACTCACATCCTGATTGTTGTTGATCTTGTCTTGGAAATTAATAATCAATTTGTCATAAAAACATAGGGTCTAAGAAATGTGGTCCCGAAACTGCAGCCTCTGGTATAGCTGCACACCCTTACTCTTTTTTACAGCCCCTTAAAACTGGTGAATATGAATAGCAACAGTGTTAAATCATTTCTGCCACTGCATATGAATGATCTGCTGCTATAATATAATATAAATAATGTGTGTTGGAAAATGTGGCTTTATATTGAAGTGCAGTGGAATGGTATGTCTGTAATCCTAAAACAGGGAGACAAAAGGAAGCTAATGTTTCCCGCACACATTTCTCCCTTCACCTGCTTCCTGCTTTCGTTTGTTTCAGTCGTGGAGTTGTCAGACTCAATTTGTCCCTGAGCAGTAAACGCGTCTCTCGGCTGAAAGGCAAATTACTCCTCCCAGTCACTGGAGCAGGACTGTAATAATATAACATCACAGATATATAAGAATAATGAGACTCAATCTACTGGTGATTGGTAGCAAATATGACTACAGCAGATTTTAAATTGAAAGCTTTACATCCTCATTTTTACAGCTGATGCTACTACAGGCGTGTGTATTCAGATGTGTTCTAAGTGAGATGTGTCTGTGTTGTGCAGTTGAAGTTAAAGTGGAACTCTCTCTCCTGGAAAAAGAAAAAGAGGTGGACGGGCTGTCCCCCAATGGGAAAGCGAGTCCCTTCGCTGACTGCAGACCCAACGGGGCCCTGGGACACGGATCCGATGACGACTCCACCCCGCTCCCCCCCTACCACAAGCCACGGGACTACGTGGAGGCCTCAGTGTGTCACGTTAAGGATCTGGAGAATGGACAGTAAGAATATGAAAACTTTCTTTCTTTCCCCCACAACACAGAGCACACACTCTTTGGATGTAAATCACACAAACATTAAATATTTCCCATGCAAAACATAAGAAATGTGCTCATGTCTTACAGGAGCAGTAACACAATAATTATTTTCCCCCCGGCTCATCAGAGATACTTCACTAGGAAGACATTTCCGGCACAGAAATAATAAGAACACCGATTTTTTTGTCAGTACATCTCATTTTAAAGAGGAAGACTGAGTCATTGCTTCTCTGAAAATTCTTAGGAAGTCTTGCTGTAATGGATAGTGGATGGTTTCAATAGATAGATAGATAGATAGATAGATAGATAGATAGATAGATAGATAGATAGATAGATAGATAGATAGATAGATAGATAGATAGATAGATAGATAGATAGATAGATAGATGCACTTTACCTTTAATTGGTAACTGTAAAGTTGTGGTTACAGCAAAGTTTAACAGTGAAGGATTCATCAAATCACGGCTCTGAACCGACAGACACCTCTTTGTTTTTGTGTGATCGACAGGATGCGAGAGGTCGACCTGGGAAGTGGCCGAGCTTTGTTGATCAAAGAACATGGGGAGTTCTCCGCCATGGGACACAAGTGTCCACACTACGGAGCGCCCCTCGTCAAAGGTGAGTGATGTCTTCTGATTGTGACATTGGTAATATAGTAAATATACTGTCATATATTTGATTGACTTGTCATTTCCTGTTCTGTAAGGTGTGCTGTCGAAAGGACACGTGCGCTGTCCCTGGCACGGTGCGTGTTTCAACATTGCAACAGGGGACCTCGAGGACTTCCCTGGACTGGACAGCCTGCCCACCTTCCAGGTGACCTTTCCCCCTGGTGTTGTAACGCCTTTTTATGTCCCTAAGCACCGTGTAAGAAAGTGTACACCTCGCTCATTGTTGTTTGCTCCAGGTCAGAGTTGAAAAGGACAAGGTGATCATTCGTGCAAACAAGCAGGTAACAAGACGAGGAATGGGGAGATTTTCTTTGCGGGGAATTAAACGGAGCACCTGATTGACCTGAGATCTTTCTCCAACCATTTCCAGGCTCTTCAGTCACAGAGGAGGTCAAAGCCCATGTCTCGATGTTCAGCAGTCATAAACTCCAGCACCGGCTTCAGCCACGTTCTCATCATTGGCTCAGGTGTTTTTCTCCCTCTTCATTTTTAGTTCTGTCTGTTTACTACCTTAACTTCAGGATCGCCTCATATAACTCTTTCCTTGTCTGCAGGTCCGGCAGGTCTGGTGTGTGCAGAGACACTGAGGCAGGAGGGCTTCACCGATCGCATCGTCATGTGCACCATGGACAGACATCCTCCGTATGACAGGACTAAACTGAGTAAGGTTTGTACACAGACCCCGACCACTTACCAGCTGAGACAGAAGTGACTCTGCCAACAAAGTTACGTAACAGACTGCGGAGGAGCTGCTTCGGTCAGTAGTGCTGAAACCAGAGCTCTTTGGGGAACAGCTTACAGCAGCAGAACTGTGAAGAAAGTGGTTTCTGTGGAAGTAAACAGGCATTAGTGATTCAAAAAGAAATGACTTATGGGATATGGCTTGGTAAACATTGGTTTTCATTTATTTCACATCATTATTTTAATTTATTATTGACTGGCTGCTTTGTCGTCTTAATGTCAAATGACAGTTATGTATCATTTATGCTGTTGTTGGACTCGGTTCAGGTCTTTAGGCCATAATCATAAAATAAGACTTCCACAATGTTTCTGTTGGACCACAAGTTGAACAGGGAATATCTGACAACAGCACCACAAGGTCCAGCCAGTGTCTTTTCTGGAGCTTTTAAACTTGGGTATGTCAAGGATCTACAAACATTGTGGAATCTACCAAAGCTCCTGAAACGCCTCCCCAGTTGTCCGCCTGATACTGTCCCATCATTGTGATATCATCTTACACCAAAATGCATGACCAACCTAGTGGCTAGTCTGGCACGGCCGATCTTACCTACACACGCTGGCAGCTGGCCAATCAGAGCAGACTGGGCTTTATCAGGAGGGGGCCCTTAAAGAGACAGGAGCTAAAACCAAGTGTTTCAGACAGAGGCTGAAAAGAGGAGCTGCAGCAATGTTCAGTTTGAGGACAGTGATGTGTTTTCTGAACATTTGAGCATGTAAACTATTTCAAGAAATAACCCAAATATTAATTATTAACCTAAATATGAGCATATATGTCTTTTATGAATTGAAAGGGTAAGTTGATGCTTAACCATGGAAATAAATGATTGATTCATTTGAGTTTTATTTTGAACTGATGTTCTCAGCACTAACTTGCAAACCCTCAGTCTCTCGACAGCACAGCAGAGCAGCTGAGATTGCGCTCCATGGACTTTCTGCAGGAGCACGATATTGAACTGCTCACAGAGAAGGAGGTGAGAGGTGGAAAACACTGATTAATTGTGGTTAAGGACATGAGGATGGGTAATGGTCCTTATAGCCTATCAAGTAATTTCATTAAATCAAGATTAATCACAGCTTTTAAAGTTTTTAATATGATATTTAAGCAAACATCCAACCTGCTAACTAACCTGCTTATTTCAGGCTGTAGCGATAGACGTGAAAACACGATCTGTGACATTTGAAGACGGCCTGAGGATGGAGTACAGGAAACTCTTTATTGCTACAGGCAGCAAGTAAGAACACTATTTTTTTTTATTTACTGAGATTATAACTATAGAAACTGACACTTCTGTTTCCTTCTTGAAAGACCCATACCAATGAGCTTCAGAGGCAAAGACGTCAGGAACGTGTTTCACCTCAGGACGCCTGACGATGCTAACAGCATAGCGAGGCTGGCCAACAACAAGAACGCCGTGATTGTTGGAACGTCGTTTGTCGGTGAGAAAGAGACACATTTAAAAGTGTTTTGCTTATTTAAGATTGAAGTTAGTGTTTCATCACCACAAAATACAAGAACAGCTTCAGCCTCGGCAGTAACTCATTTATCAACATTTATCTGGGGTTTGAAAACTCTGTCTCACAAGTTTTTCCAAAGTCTTTCTCAGATCTTACCTCAAACAAATTCACTCATTGTCTATTTACCACTATGCCGATGGAGGGGCGGGTGAAGTGTTTGAGTCCACAAAACAAATTTCAGGAGTAAACAGCGTTGCAGCCAAATCCAATACAATTGAAGTAAATGGTGGACCGATTCTTCAAACGTAACAAAACAACAGAAACAACACAACATGCCTCCACACTGCTCCTGTGGTGTCATTCAAGTGTCAGCAAGCCCTGACTTTGTTGTCCATGTCCATCTGTATACATTTTGCTTCTCCATTCATTTATCCAGGTCTTTCCTTTAATTCCTCACCTGTCTGTGTCACTTTGCACCATGTACGACATGCGTTAATTGTTTTTTGTTGTGTTGGCAGGTATGGAGGTGGCTGCAGCTCTAACTGACAAGGCCCACTCCGTCTCTGTCATAGGGATCGAGTCCGTCCCCTTTAAAAAAGCTCTTGGGGAGAAAGTAGGGAAAGCCATAATGAAGGTAGGGACGCACTCCTGGGAAATCAAGTTTTTTAGCACATGAAGCATCCCCATAATACTATCATCAGCACTATCCCTGAGAGAGAGATAGGAAACCTCCTAGTTAAGATGCAAATCATGTTTTTCTGGTCAATACTGCAGAAGCCACAAAGGGGAGTGCAAATCTTCTTATTAGCAGTGATTGATCATGCAGACATAAGGAAATTCAGTCGTGAGTTCTCCCTCTCGCTGTTTTGTATTAACGTGTGCGTGGTGTGTTTCGTCTCTGCAGCTGTTCGAGGCGAACAGGGTGAAGTTCTACATGTTGAACGAGGTGTCAGAGATGATTGGCCATCATGGACAGGTATTCAGAAAGTGAGAGAAACAGCATGACATGATTCTCGGAAGCACAATCCTTCCCCTGTTCAATGTAGCGAAGATGAGTCTGATTAGAAACACAAGAAATGAAAGCTATTGGGGGACGTGTGGCAACTTTAAATCCCCTGGAAATTTAATCTCCAACTATGTCTGATTAGAATTTGTTGGTTAAAAGTCAAAGCTCAAGGTCACTGTGACCTTAAAAGACATGTTTTTGGCCGTAACTCAAGACTTCATGAACTAATAATGACGATGTTTGACCCAAATTAAATTTTATGTACAAAAGGTGAAAGGCCGATTGTGATCATATTTCAGATTTGATAGCGATTGTGTGGATCTTCTTTGCTGCAGGGTTGAAAATATGCATGAAGCATCCACATCATAGGACTTGTAGCTTCTTTGCAGTAACATCCACATTAGAAATGTTATGTTTACAATTTCGACCATAACCAGGTTTATTGGTCCAACATGTGAACACATCCAAGGAATTTTCACTCTAAGCTCAAAGCTTAACAAAGAAAGTCAGTTTTACTTAAATATTCCTTTATCACAAATTAAAAAAACACAATTAATACATCTTGCATTACTTTTAAGTCATAATTCTTCACTGCATCTTTTCTTTTGTAAATCTCCAGTTTATACATGTGTACAAATCACACATCGAATAATTTCCCATATCAAAACCCCACACTCCCAGATCCTCTATACATTAGAGTGAAATAACACGGAATCAAAGATATACAAGAAATAAATGAATAAAATAAATAAAACAAAAGGTGCAAGACCATTAAATTAACTGCTTATATCATATGTTCATAGTTTATTCTATAGAGTCCCTTCACTCTTTTATTGGACCCTTGAATAAAATGGTGAAGGCTAAATATATTCCACTGTGTGGCAAATAGGGTGTAAATTGGAACAGTGTAATCAGTGCACCATGTTATGTGACACCACAGTTTTCCCACGTAATGATGTCAGGACAAAAAGAAGAAAACTGAAAGCGGGGCTCTGTTTTTCATGTTTCACAGCTGAAAGAGGTGGTGCTGAACAGTGGAAAAGTCCTGCGGGCTGACGTGTGCGTCATTGGAGCAGGTGATGTCAGACATTATCTAAACTCCATCTTCTTTCTGCAGTGACATATAGTTACAGTTTTTTTGTTGCGAGCTGTATATTCAACTTGACATAATGTAAACGAATCCTCTCTCGTGCAGGAAGTGTTCCTGCAACGGGCTTCGTGAAACAGAGCGGCCTCCACGTCGACTCCAAGGGCTTCATCACTGTCAACAAGGCGAGTAACAGCAAACTGCTCTGCACAACAAAAGTGTTTTTATTCCATTTTGTTTTTATCTATTTATTTTTCCCCTCAGATGATGCAGACGAATGTCGATGGCGTCTTTGCCGGGGGAGATGTGGTGATGTTTCCTTTCCCGCCACGTAACAACAAGAAGGTGAACATCCCTCACTGGCAGATGGCTCACGTACATGGTGAGTGTGTGACTGCTTGATCTGAAGCTCTAGTGATTTATTGTGGCGATGGTGTACCGTACATGCTTAAAGACAATATTATATTGAAAGCGTCTCTTTTTCCTTTCCACCCTGTCTGACAGGAAGAGTGGCAGCTCTCTGTATGATGGGCCGAGCCACTGAGATGAAAACTGTGCCTTACTTCTGGTCCGCCATGTTTGGGAAGACCATACGCTATGCAGGTAGGTCTCTCAGCGTTATGAGGCCGACGTGCTGTGAGAGAAGTGGTTGAAAAGTTGCAGCTGCCTTCAAAGTGTAAAACTAAACACAAGTAAAGACCTGATCCAGTGTGAACCCTGAACTGATTGTTTTTCTTTCTATTGGTGAAGGTTATGGAGAAGGATTTGATGATGTCATTATTCAAGGGGATCTGGATGAACTGAGATTTGTAGCTTTCTATACCAGGTAAACCTTTTTTTTATGATTGATTGTTACTTCATCTATAAAGCAACGTTCATTTCTAACTGTATTCCTAAGTCCTTTTATTTATTTGTTGTGATTATTGATCGTTTCTCTTTGTCTCCTCCTGTGCTCCGGCTATAGGAGTGAGGAGGTGGTGGCTGTTGCCAGCATGAACTATGATCCCATTGTGTCCCGTGTGGCAGAAGTCTTAGGGTCCGGAAAGACGATTAAGAAACGAGATGTGGAGTAAGTCTCCTTCCCAGAATCTGGTCATGCTTACAATAGCCGTTATGTTCTTTAGGTATTCTCAATTTTTTACTGTGAAGAAAACAAATAAAGTCACTCGACGAGCTGAGGAGCTTGTGACTTTGGTCACGCGGAGAGTATTATACAAGCCGAACGAATTGACTCTGAAAAGAGTCAGAGGCCTGAAAAACAATAACAGCAGTTGTTTTCTGCATGAGTGACACTTTGTTGTCTGGGTTAAATAACTTTCTGATCATTTCTATAAAGGTTTCTTGGAAAAACTGTGTAATTTAGTACTAAGTAGGAATGATAGACACAAACAGTTATGAGACGTGTTAAGTAATGTTCGGTAATATTTCTAATTTGTTTGCTTTTAACAAAGAATACAAAATAATATGGTGTGTACATATTTGTGTTGAGGTTATAATCAGTTGGGAGCAGATGTAACAAATGGTTTTATCTACCAACAATATTACTCCACACTACTGTATATATCTGTGTGTTTTGTCTCTGTGTGTTGAGGGTTTAATTTGACTGTAGTGTTCTTCATGTCTTTCATTTCTAATAATGCAAACCAAAAAAAATTGAAGGATGTTAGCACGACTTGGCAAGTACGGAAAAAATATGAGCTTCTCCTCTTTTCCATTTCACTCATAATGAACACTGCCACTAAGAGACTTGATGAACGTGTCTATATGATGTGTCTCATGGATGTTTCTGTCTTGTAGGACTGGAGACATTTCCTGGTTGATCGACAAAGGCTCTCAATGAAGGGCCAAAGTCCACTGGACACCTGAATATGGACACTTATGGTGCTGAGACACTGAGCAGCTATCCCAGTCGGGACACACTCTCTCTCTCACACACACACACACACACAGGGTGCAGGACCAATGTCGGCGTGAGACACACTCCCCTGAGGACAACACTGAAACTTGCTTTTGTTCCTGAGAGACATTTCAAAGTGACGTACGGAGCCATACACGATCTGAACACACGAAAGCTGTGTCTGCAAGTCTTCATACGATCATGTTGTCATGCTTCACAACAAAGCAATACTGCTTTCAGCCTCTGTGCTGCAGCAACATGTATCTACCTGTACACTTTGTTTATAAGACGCCAGGGACAGGCATTGGCATTTTTGTACAAATAACATTGTATATAGCTATAATCCTGAATGCACTGTAACAAATATAAGAGCATACAATTTGAACTGAATTTTTCTAAGATTTAAATATCAGATTTGGTTGTATACGCTCGCATACAGACCCTAGATCTGCATGGTTTTACTTACTATAACAGGAGATAGGGGAAAGAAAATAGGCCCCTTAAACAGAGATATTTCAATGTCGATGCATCAGCAAACACAAGGTTATGTCTGCAACAAGTCAGCAGAAACCTGAATGCAGCTTGCAGCAACTCACTAACACACACACACACACACACACACACCTCTTCTTATTGGTTGCCTTGCATATAGATTACACAAATGAAATTCTAATCATACTTTGATTGAACACTAGTGCTTGCACAGTAGAATCATGTATCTTCCAACAGATATCACTCCATTAGAAAACAATCCATTAGTATTTAAAGGTTAGTTTTGATTGCTGTCACCTCCAGGGACTTTATTTGTTACTAAGTCAGGGAACTGAGGTTCGAGGCCTGGACGTACTGGGGTTACTGGTCCTTTCTCAAGCAGAAATTAATTTGTTACGTTAATATCTATTTTTCCCCCAGTTATTGTAATTTCACTGTTTCTTATCGTTAGAAATGCTTAGAATGTGCCGAGGGGCTTCACAGCAGATGCCTGATTACATCCTGGTGAGCTGATGATCCCAGAACACTTGAGCTCTGACATTGCATTTAAAAAAAGCATTGTTCTTCCTACAGATGAGCCTGGAATGGCATTTTTATAACTAAAACTTTGAAATAAAAGTCTTCCAACAATAATCATTCAGTGCTTTTTTCCAATCATCATGTGTGTTTTTGACTTTATTAACCACAAAAAAAAGAAGAGTCCGGAGTAAAAGTATAAAATGTTTAATCACTTTTAAGGGAGTTACAATGAGTTTGCATATTTCTTTATTTGAGTCTTGTTAATGAAATAAAGTTCGTAAACAAGCCAAAGGAGTTCAGGTTTCTGACAATGAAAATATGTTTTCTAGAAAATTACACAATATATAGATTTAAGCACAAATTTCACAAATTTGTACATTTTAAAACTTATAAAACATGAATTCCCTAAAGAGGAGGACACCTGGGACACCTGGCATCTAACACACACATTCCAAATGGACAGAGTTCTCATTAATATTGCAAACAACCAGTTTAGATGTTTCTGCACTTTTGGGGTAAAAAGTGGGGAGGCACTGATCCAACCTTTCTTCTACTGATACCTCAAATCAGGGTCTCAGCCAATACGGCTTATTTATCCTAGTTTACAATCTGGCAGCCAAACATCAGTGGATGAATGTAACTGGTAATTAAAACACTAACTATTCTAGTTAAAACTCTGGATAAGTCACAGCATTAAAAGTTAAGTATCAGTCAGACTTGGAAAAGATCTGCAATATTGGATCAGTGCGTCCCTTGTAAAAAAAATTAAAAAGCTCCTTAAAAACACTGAGGTGAATAAATATTTCTACAAACACTGGAGTAAAGGCATTGCATGGTGTTTTTGGACAACACGAGGGATTCATTAATACAACTAGGAGACACACATCAGTGCAGGGACTAACTGTTGTAGTTTTACTGTAGACAACAAAACTGTAGAACACATTCTTTGGAGGCAGGAGGAAGTTTGCAGCTGTATCAAAATTATGTAAAACAATGTCCAACTATAATGCCTGAGTGTTATCACAGCATTGGTTATTGCAGTTACTGCCAACAGTCAGAATGAAAACACATTCTTGTATCTTGACACGACAGGACAGACATCAGGACGGTGCAGTGAGATCTGTGGACCGTGATGAGAACAACACAATGATGATTGTTGTTAATAGCACCTGCGAGTTGAAGAAATTAAAAAACGAAAATGAGAAAAAGTCCATTTGTAAACACTCCACTTCTCCCTAACATAATTTATGCCCTAAAAAATATCTATTCACATTATGATAAACAACTACAATCACAGTTTCCCCTTGAACTCAATGACGGAGGCACTTTTTCATTTTTAATCAGATCTTGAGATGATGATGATGACGACGGCGAAGATCTCGTCTGCATCTGAGGTTCCACCGGCCGACTGAGGAAACAGAAAATACTGATCATTAAAGGAAGAAAATGAACAAATGACACTTTGATGAGTCATTTTCCACAAAAAAACTTGTAGCAATATGTCAACAAATCGATGTACCAAGTGTCTTCAGCCTACCTGGGGTCAGAGGTCATATTCTTCTGCACACTGCTGGAGGTACCATTCATACAATTTACCCTGTGGAGCGAAATGAACTGTGTGAGATTCACAAATCTGATGTAAAACAACACTGATGTCAAAACATTTGTTTATAGAAGTGTTAATAGTAAGCAGTTACATTTTTGTTCTGGGTCTTTAATAGAAAACAATAAAACAATAAACTGAGCTTAGAGCTGATGCTTAAAGCTCAATAGAGCTGAGTGAGGGTCACTACTAAACAGAGTTTCTGCATTACATGTAGTCATATAAAAATGTAAAAAAAGGATTTAACCTTCTTGGTTTTGACAATATCTTGGATATAATCATTGTACTCAGTCATCACCCTCTTCTCCTTCTTCGTCAGAGTCTTATTCCGTTGGCTGAGGATGAAGAACATGACAACAATGCTCAATCACAATTTCCATAATCACAAACCACTAAATGTTAGGATTATGTTTGATTTGTGTACCTTCTTGACATTTAGCCATTTCTCTGAGGGTTTAGGTTATTTAAGTTAAGGGTTTTAGTTAACCCTAACCCTTGAATCCAATAAACTTAAATGGCAGTGACAGTGTTCAGACCTGTTATTAAAATCCATCCTGGGAGATCTGATCACAAGTGGTCGGCTTTAAGTTTGTCTGTTCACAGCTGACATTAAAACACTTCCTGAATGTGTCTCCTGTGACCAGTTGTGATCGGATCCCACTTCCCTGCTCTGCATGTAAATAAACTTGTACGATACCAGGTCTTAACGGGGTCAAAGTAATGGTAAAAATCAAGTAAACAATTAACAGATGAGTTGTTTCAACTCTTCATGTGTGTTTGTGTGTGTATCACATTCTTACCCTGCAAAATACTTTGCTAGGAAAAGCAGGAGGTAACAAAAAGCCCCAAAAATGATGACAAACAAGACTTGTCCATCCTCTGGTAACCAGTCCCATAAATATATCACAACTCCCTGTGAGGCACATGTTAAACAGGCTGTCAGAAAAGCAAGATCACAGGTAATAAGTACAAACATTTAATATAAAAGATGTTTTGCTGCAATGTTATTAGTTTATCTATCAGCTGCCACGCTCTTCAAATGCAAAAATGTTACTTGGACTTACCGTGAAGACAGTGAGGGTCCGAGCTGGGCCTTCACCCAACAGCTCCCCCAGCTGCTCTGTGGAGAAGGTGCTCACAATGAAACTGAGGATGAACAGGAAAGGAAGGAAAACGCCCAGAGCCCCACACAGGAAGGAGCGAAGACGCACACGTTTGCTGTGAGTCACATCAGCCCTGCACGTTCACACAGAGAAACAGGGTTTAAATATCATGTTTACTGCACTGTATGACATAATATCTCCTCTATACTCATGATATAGTTTAAGTGCCCATTTTGCATGAGAGTAAATTAGCTTTAGCAGGTATGATGCCGTGCTGTAAGTCAAGAGATGTCAAACCTGTCCTGGGCTAGTCTGCTGCTGATGGTGGAACAAATAAGGTCACAGTCTTTCTCCAGCTGGTCCAGAGTCTTCTGAACGGCCTGGTTGATGGTTTTCTCGATGGTCAGACAAACCCCGTCGATCTGGTTCACACACCTGCTCGGCTAAACAACGGCAAGGCTCATAAGTGCGTCGGTTTTAGAGTGAACACACAAAACATCTCGTGCATCTCAAAGAGCGAAGGCCTGGAAACTTCCATGAATAATCCTGAGGGGATGGTGACTGACAGCCATATAAACTGAAGTGAGGACACACTTGCTCAGCAAAAATAAATTGGAGGTCAGGGGGGATGCACAAATCTAAAATGCGGAGCAGAGCTTTGTGGCTGTAGATCACAAAATGGTGCAGCAATAACTCAGGCCTGGGGCTACTGTTGTCAAAGGTGGCCGATCAGAGGGCATGGTTTACAGCCCCTGTTCACCCTGAGAGTGGATACGACTCTCAGGCCTCCTTCTGCAAAACTAATCATCCTGTTCCTGGCCATCAAGGGCCACAAGGAAACCTGGGGGTGGAGAATTTACATTCAAGGATAATCAATGACTGCTCAAGCACAAGGATGGAGGAGAGCTTTAATTCCACACCCAAGACCTGTGATCTGAGGGAAACACTGCTAAATACGACAGGAAACAGCTCTACAAAGACGCTCCAAGGTGGGCAAACACTGCAGTATGTAAATCATCTCAGTATTAGATGGTTAATCAGTTTGTAAAACTAGAGGAAGCAAGAAGATCCCAAATGGAATTACTTCTGTAAAATAACTAGTATAAAAAAACTGTATATTTACCCTCTGTGGGTTGGGGATGTAAATTGTTGGCATATCAAAACCACATTTGTTGAGACCTGGACAGCGACACAGTTCCTGGACAATCTGCATCATCACCCTCTGCCGAAAGAAGAAAAGAAAACATTGCAAGTTTACCTTTCACTGAGTCAAATCAATCATACGATGCCATATATGGAGTGAACTTACCTGTCTATCTGTTTCCTTCCCAGCTTCATCTGCCTTACTCAGGTAGAACAACACCTTGTCTCCACATTTCTCACTTAGCTTCTCCACGATGTTGAGCGTGCGCTTGCACAGCGCCTGGCCCATCGGGTCGAAGAACACAAATATCAGGTCTGCCTGTTCTCCTGCACGGATATGAAACAAATCAGTCACCAGAGAAACCCAACAGCTCAGCACTGGAGCAACAAAAGTTGGCACTGTCAAACCATACCCAACCAGGTGATGGCGCTGTTGACGTTGAAAGGGTAGACCATGTCACCATCCACCAGACCCGGAGTGTCCACAAACGTCAAGAGGCTGAACTTCTTCTGCTTGGAGGTGGAGATCTCAGCCGACAGGTAGTCCATGACACCTGGAATATACAGATGCCGTGTGTGCACGAGCGCTTCCACAGAAACAAAGATGCTAAATGAAATGCTCGAGTCCCTGTAGGAAGGTGTCACCTCTAATGACTTTATCATCATGAGCTACTAGAAGCCGCAGTACAGTCAATACTTGGAGACCTGAGGGAGACGCAGTGGCATCGAAGATCAAGAACTTTTTCTGATTTCAGCTTTGAAGGATTTATGCCTTTATAATAAAACTTCAACAATATGTGAGCTGTGAACATGCACGAGTCTCAATCAATTGTTTTTGTGAAAAGCACCAGCAGCGGCCACACCCTCGCAACTTCAACTTCAATATTAACACAGGAACGCGTTTGACACGTCTCGTTCTTTTCACCGTGCCCTATGCGGAGAGATGTGTTGTCATGGTTACACACAACAGCTCTTCAACTGGCAGCTTTAGAGTGGGGTGTGGGACATAAAGCTAGCCAGTGAAGAACGACTGTGAGGCAACGCACTGAGAGGCTATGACACTCCACAACACGTGAGCCCGAACCCCCCCCGCAGGCTCTGTGCACCAGGATAGCATCGCTGTAGACCTACCCCCATTATTGACGAAATACACATTAATATAAACAAATCCCATCCTCCCTCTACACACACATACACACACACATGCAGACACACAGGCTCGAGATAACACTGAAGCTGTTTCATAGGAAGAGGCAGGTGTCAACAGCCAGCACAAATCACATCCTTGTGCTGCAGCGAGCGGGTCCACTGCTGCTGGAGCACATTAGCATTCCCTTGTGTTTCTCTTACACCAGCGTGGCCACGATATCAATGCATCTTCCTGCTATCACATGTCTTTAAAGTGCAATCCCATTATCTATCAACATATTGAGACATCTCTGTTCTGTGCAACATGGCTAAAAGCCTTTAAGACATTATATCTATGCAGACATCATGGAGAAGCTCTATGGTTTATACTTCAGTTAGTCACGATTGTTCAAAACATACACATGCCCATGTTTGTATTGCTAAAGAGACAAAAAATAGCAACTTTGAAATCCTGCTCCAGAATAACTGCATCAAACTGCCTTGACTCTGACAAATTCATCCACTTTGACTGAACTGATTCCCCACAGTCTCCTGAAAGCTGAAAAGGAAACGGGAGCGATAGCTCGCCCGAGGGTGCTAAGTTCCTCAAGTGACTGTAACTGAGAAGGCTACACAAGAGATCCTGTGCAAGAGGAAAAGGGCAAAGGCTGCAATAACACTCAACCACAACTTAAAAAGAACTTGTCGGATTAAACAGATGAAAGACAGAAGAGAAAAGATACAGAAGATGGCTAAAATACAATTTCTGTACATAACCTAAACTCATGACAACAGGTTGATAAGATAAAAAAAACAATAAGACAGAGTTAGATACCCGGTAAAGCAACATTAAGAAGTATTTCCAGTGAGACCAAAGTGTGTGACGAGCAGCTGCTCCCACGTAAGGATATATGTCGCTTTTCTGATGAGTCATCCTCAGCCCCTGTGACACCTCAACAACTGCCCGAGTCATGGTGTATATTTCCAGATGCGGAGATGAGAGTGAAAGAAAAGGACTCCAGTGTTTCAGCAGCAGCAGATTGAAGGTGCTGCGAGGCTCGGGCCTGCAGAGTGGAGCTGTGGCTGCTGGAGTCTGGGCTGTGCCGCCTCTAATGGCCGTGACATTTCTCAGAAGCTCCTCCTGACTCCACTGCACTGCCGTCGATGGGGCGTGTGACTCACGCGCCATACCGTGAGCGCTCCGGTCCGCACCCAGTGAACCCTCACTCTCTCTGTAAGCTCACTGTCAAGCCACACACATACATTACTGTCTCTCCCCCCCCCCCCCCCCCCCCCCACTCAGGCAGCAGGCACACCCAGGCTTTCTGCACGACCACCTCAACATCCAGAGGCTCCTGACGCATGGAGAGCTGAGAGCAATTCTCTTAAAAAACAACATGCCACTAAACACGGCTCTTTTATGTGAGCGTAATCTGGGCTCACAGATCTCAGAAACAACTGGCACGAACCTGATTAGAGGCGAACAGGGGGGGTCTGCTTTATAAACAAAAACTTGATACGTCAGGACTGTGACTCAGTGTTGAGTCATCGAGGTGAAGCACCTCAACACGACCTCAAATCACAAAAGACAAGCCTGACCTGAAACCATGAAACCCATAAAGAACAAGTCACGAGCCGCACACGACGCTGAACAGCCACAACAGCTGCTGATGTTATAGATTAAATAAGCATTTTATATTGAGTTAGCTTTATTTACAATAGCAAAAGCACTCAAAGGAACAACCCTGTGTCTGCAGCTCGTAATTACATTCATCTCCTGTCCACTAGTCCAGTGCTTATGCAGCATCTCCTGCTGTTAGAGCAAATCTGAACACTTGGCCGTCTCTTCATCCTCTGAACTCTTTCATCATGATGCCAACAGAAGACAAGTATCAATAGAAAAAACACAAGCATATGCATTTATTTAGTGATTGCATTCATTAGAGGCTGTAGTCAAGACAATGAGACTGTGATGCGCAGTGTGGGGCTGATTTTATTATTGTAATAAAAGGTTTGAATAGGGAGGGAGATACAGTAGCACTAGATTTAGTGAATAAAGCTAAACTGTTGTACTATGTGAGATCTTTAGACATGTTTCTGTTGTGTGATGCATCATATTAGGAAATCTGCGTGCATACAGCATCAATACAGGAATATGAATATGGAGTACAGGATAAGTAGCTACAGTACAGTAGCTAGGCCTGGCTTTGCTCTTGGCAGCAATCCAACTGCATGTGAAGTACGATCGCTGCGAATAGTGTGAGTCGTGCACTAGATGCTTAAAGAAGAAGAAAGTCTTACCTTTGAACTCAAGAAGCGGTCGAAAGTGCGGGTAGAGATGTAGCGTTGCATTTCCCTGTGAGAGAGGAATACAAGACAATGTGAGAAAGACAAATACTACTCTGCAGTTTTGTTTCCTGAGCTCCGAACCCTCTAAAACGGAGTCCTCCCTCCCTTCAGTACTTGGTCTTGTTCTGCAGCTCAGTACACCTGCTATAAGCTCTTCCTGTACATAGAAGATAATCCTTCCACTCTGCAGTCCTGCACTGCAAATATATTATTCATCTTCATCACCTTCACCACAGCAGGATATGAACAGAGAGGCAGAGGAGGGAGAGGATGAGAGCGGATAGAGAGACAACTCTCTTCTCTCGAGCCTGTTTATATGCTCCAAAGACGCCTCTGTGTGTGCGGGGGGTGTGTGTGAGCGGGTGTGTGTGTGTGTGTGTGTGTGTGAGCGGGGGTGTGTGTGTGTGTGTGTGTGTGTGTGTGTGTGTGTGCGTGTGTGTACACAACAAAGCATCTCACTGGAGCAGCATACAGAATGAGAAATCACCACCGACTGAGGGAGTGCCTTCACTTCACTACACCCTGACACTGGGCCTATCGCTTCATCGACCTTTATGACTGACTGCAGCTTCTGTCCCCGTTACTGGAGTTAAACATTCAAACCTGACAGAACCTGTCTGAATATGAATTACTGTTAATCTACAAACACTGATCACATTTTCAGGCAATCAAATTGACCATGCCAGGTTAAATCAAGGTTCTGTTTTTCCAGCATTAGTTGGTACGGCTTCATAGAGCTTTTTATCAGATCCTACACACACTGAATACTAAGTCCTTACGCAATAGTGCTGGACATGTTTTCATGCTATTCTTACCGTCAGCGATTCTCTTTTGCGACCGCTTGTGATGAAGGTGAACCCCTGCGTTTCAATGGCCACGCCTGTTTTCTGGATGTGCTCTTCAACATACCTGAAATGACAGCAATCAGGTGTCGGGTGTGATTAACATGCCAAACATTGCTTCATTTTTAATATTGCGTTTATAAGTCAGCAGCTTAGGATGATAAAAAGCAAAGTATCAAAAACGTACATTTAAGAGACTCAAACGATACTGGGTTTTTCCTTGATAACTCACCATCGCTAATCCAATTTTGGTCAATTCATTTTCTGTCTCTCAACTAATCCCACAGACCAAGAAATCTCAATCAAGCATAGGTCATAGTGTGATGATGCAGAGCCCATTAAAAATAGGATGTATTACCAATTAATGAAGGAGCTCTTCCCTGCTGAGTGGTTTCCCATTATCATCACAATGATCTTCTTTCTGGGAGGAAGGAGGCGCACTCCGAGGCTCCTGGCTATCTTCACCAGGCCTGAAAACACACACACACACACACACACACACACACACACACACACACACACACACACACACACACATATATAACAAGGCATATTGCAATAACTGTAACACTTTAATCATTTAAGATTATTTCAGGAGAAACTCCTAGAAATATACATGACAATTCAGGAAATCGTTCAACAATATATTTCCAATAAATTACTTGTAGTTGTGATTACTTGTAATATAATACAGTTGCTTTTCAGAATTTGTCTCCAGGCAAGCAAATAATTTAATATTCAATACAGTGCATGGGGAATAAAGTCTCTAATAGAAGTATTTATGTGGGATTCTCTATTATTTTCATTATCAAGCATGATTGTAAACTGAGTATTTTTTAATTTTGTACTTTTCTGACAAAACATTGCACTGGGCATATGTTTTATATTTCATAGACTATAACAATCAGTTGATTAATCAAAAAATATTCTGCAGATTAATCGATAATAAAAAAAAAAAGGTGCAGCTCTAATTTATATCTTTGGTTACTATCAAATTACATAGTTCAGCTCTATGAAACTTTTACTATTCACAAATTACAAACCCATAAAATGAAGAGTTAAAGGGTGGAAGAAGTTGTGAAAGTTCAAATTTACTTCTTGCTCTTATTTAGTCTGTTTAACAATCTCTTATAATAATCTGTTACTGAAGTGAAGCAGCTCTACTCCTCATGAGAGATGCCTGTTTATTTTACAGCAGAGATATTATAACTATTAAACTGTAATAACTATAAAAGGACGCGTTATAAAGCACCTCCTTCAAGTGCAAAGACAACTACTCATGACAACTACACAAACAAACAAGTACAAGCATGCACATAATGAGCAAAAAAAACAACAACACAAACACTCACAATTACGACAAAGACACGATTAAAACAGCGTAAAAAAGAGACTCTAAATGACAAAGAAAGAGATTGAAAAAGACAACAGCCGACAGTCAAAGGGATTTTGCTGCTGTGTTGGAGGGGGAGGGGTTGGGGCTGGGTAATATTGCCAAAAGATAAAAACTGTCATATACATTTTTATCATGAGATGCCCACTCTGAGTCTGGTTCTGTAAGAGGATACTTCCACTTAATGAGGGAGTTTTGATCTTCACAGTCGCCAAAGTGCTGCTCATTGTGGGAAGTGTTTCTCTATCATTTTGTGTGAGGTTGTGTGAACACTTTACTAATCTGAGGTACAATATGCATAAGCAATACATTGGTATTTTACTTTTGTTATGTTGCTATTGATGAAAAATATATTGCAATAATTATTGTTATCGTTTTATCACCCAGTCATGAAAGAGGTTATGTTTTCAGAGAAGAACCCATTCGATTTGGATGCAGACAAGGATCAGGGGGAAGATCCAGGAAATCTTATATACTTTATTTTTCTAACGGTGTGAGATAAGATAAGAAAGTCAGGCATGACTGATATTTATGAGGGTGTGAACTTCTGTATCTAGGGAATTTAAGTGCAGTTTCATAAGGGTATACGTTAGATGTTGTATATAAATGTCGTGTCCTGAGTGATATAGTTGTTTGAGAACAGACAGGGGCTTTTCGTCTTATTATCCCTCCATGGACCATACACTGTGGTTATTATTTAGTAAAAACAGGACCATGACATCAATCATTCGTCTGGTCCAGACACTGAATGGTTTATAATAATAAGAATAATAATAATAATAGCGTTATAATTGTGTCGTGTTTGAAAGTAAAGCGTTGATACATAAAGGCGACAGAGAGCAGCCACACCACCACCGTGTTTCAATGTCATCTGAGTGACACTGACAGACAGCTGCTGCTCACACACACACACGCACGCACAGCACGCACGCACGCACGCACGCACACACACACACACACACACACACACACACACACACACACACACACACTATACGAGCAGCTTCTCTCCTGCAGCACGAACTTCAGCCTGAGCCCCTCCAGTCTCTAAAGTTATATAACAGCACAACCAGGTGTGTTTCTGACTAACTCGGGCGTTGACTCGGGTTAAACCCGGGTTGTGTTATTTACCGTGGTCGCTGTCCACATACAGACTGTGGCATTCCTTCAGGATCCTCTCACTGGGTGTGGTGATCGCGGACTCCAGCGGGTTGGCCACACACCGGTTCTTTCTGGACGACATGATCCACCGTGCCACCACACACCACCTCAGCTGTTCCCTCTCACGCCCGGGGAAGAGTTTCACTGCTGCACAAAGGCTCCACCGTGCGGATGAAGCGCCCCCGTGCGGTCACCATCTGCCAGGACACCAACTGTCCGACTGACCCGGATCATCAGCAGTGGTTTTTCAGTGTGTAAGATTTAGGTGAAGGGGATCTATTGGAAGATATTGAATATAAAATAATCCTAGTGATGTTTTCACTAATGCGTTTCATCTAAATTGTACAATTAATTGTATTCTTTACCCTAGAATTAGCCCTTTGTATTCAAATACTTTATATTTACCTCGGGAGCAGGTCCTTCCTACGGGGGCTGCCATGTTTTATACAGTAGCCCAAACGGTCACTAAATTCTACACACTGAACCTTTAATCACGAACACAGTGTTTGTCTGATTTTTAAGATAGACCTGACAGTTGGATACACAACACATGCTTGCTTCGGTTTCAGCAACACCAAATATATATGTACATGTAATTGAAATACATAAAGTCTGTGCTGAAGTAGAAGTAAATGTATGAGGTAGAGAAACTGAAATACCAAAGTGAAGTATTCTTGGGTGAATGTATTTAATTACTTCCAACATTAAATTATCGCCATGTCATACACAGGAATCCTGAAAACTGCTCGATGACATCTGTAAGAGCCATTTTGTTATTGTTTTGTTAAACCTCCCAACAATATTTATATGTGTTCAGTTCACATGGAACACCAACAATTATGATAATAATATGTTTTACTCATATAGCACCTTTCAAAACACATTTACAAAGCTGCTCTGCAAGTTAAAAATTAATTTAAAAAATGAAGATAAGCAGAGATTAAGATTATTTTAGTAAAAAGAGTGGCCTCTGAGTGATCACACAATGGACAATAACACTCAAAACACTTTTTTCTGAAGTCTCACACAAATCATTTATAAAGTCAATGCAATCCATTTCTGGGAGACCATTAAAAGTATATCTTTCAGTTTTTGTTGGTGTGAACATAACCGTCCAAACATTTATTATGCTCTCTATTATAAATACAAGACAAAATGTTAGTAACAACATATATATTAATATCATTATCCTCTTCCCTGAGATCATCAGCTGAATGGATGATAGCATCAGACACACTCTCTGCTGACTAAGTTTACAGACCTACTTTTGTCTGTGATTTCTGTTTGTTATCACATCCAAAATAGTTTTATTTGGATGGAGGGCTGCTTGCTGTGAATCACACTGTGTGACCAGAACTATTGCCACGAGTTCTTTTTCTTTTCTTTTCCTTTTGTCTGCTTTCAGCGGAGAAGCTTCAGGGTCTGTGTTGCAGCTGATCCAATCCCAAAACTCAAACAGAACTCTTCATTGTTGCGCAAATATAACATTTCTTTCACTTTAAGGATCAAAAGACCAAATAACTAATTCTCAGAGGCTCTTACGGGATTAAAAGGTTTTTTTTTGCAGAAAGCTATGCAACTCTTTGGGTCATGTGTGCAGAACCGCATGTACTGAAAATGAAAATCCTTGTAGTAGTTATGGGCTGATGTCAGTTTTTCAACCCTTGTAACTGAATAATGTCACAGAAGTCCGTTATAAAGAATAAGAGATTGATTTTCTTTTTACGCTTTCTACTGATGATAAAATAAACACATCTTTCTAAAATGAGCTATGGCTTGTTGTTGCAGTTTCTTTTCCTGCAGCCAAAATATGTTAAAGAACTATTTTAACTTACTGATGATACCTTTTATACAGTTGTATAACTTTACTCTAGTAGCCTGCAGTGATCTGGCGATGGCTCATGAATTAAAGACATTCAAAACTAGTTTATATCCACTTTATCCTTAATGGAAGTAAACTAATTATTTATGTTTAAAATAATAATAATCTTTAAGCATGTGTGGGCATATACAGGGTACAGCAGATCAATTGAGTGTCCTCTCTTCACCTTCAGATATCTGATAACTTTACCTCAGGCCAAGCAATGTGCTTTAAGGAGTTAATGAGTCTCCCCCTTAGAGCTGAAATCATAAGCTGCACCTTACAATCGGCTCGGATTGGTTTATTCACACAACATTTCACGGCAGCCTCACAAATGAATTTCACGGAGGAAACTGTGCCAAAGAAAGAGGTACGTTCAAAATTGGGGATCGAGAAATAGGTCAACACCATCAAGGTTTTTGGATACAACGAGAGCAGCAGGAGAAGTTATGCATTTCTTAAAAAGATAAATGTGGTCGTGGGGATTCGAGGTGAAAATCTTTTCTATCTGCGTATACCAAATTCCTCATTTTATAGACTGTGATAAGGAAATGTATGTGCAGCAGTTTGTTTTAAAGGCAGGTGGCAGTTAAATATCAACAAAATTGATTGCATGAGGTATTATTTTAATTTTGATATTTTTATTTATCTATTGGTGGTGATTATTTTAAATGAAACGATCATAATCTGTGCACACAAGGCTAGTAAAGAAGAACAATAGTAATGTAGTTTAAATTATTAAATTATTATTTATGTTTTGAAGTCATTAAAAGGAACTAGAGTTGTGAAAAGTCTCTTTGCTTTGTATTTTTCTTAATTTGCTATTATGGTAGTCATTCAGTTCTCAATGTTGACAAACACATGTTGCTGAATAGATATTGGTATTGAGAGTAATGAGCATTTCATGTAGTTTGACTGTTTGCGTATCTCATTTATATCAATTACCTTTTTAATGGTGCTGATATGGTGAAGCTGTAACTGCTGCAGTTTTCACTAAATACTCTGGGGGAGGCAATGCATCCCATGTTCACTGTTCCTGAGGTTATACAGCACTTTGTTATTGCTGTGTCTAACATCTTGAAAGAAAAAAGACTGATTGAATACAAATTCAGCGACTGTCTGAAGTGGTCTGGTCTAATGTCAGGTGCAGGAACTTTGTATTCAGAAAATTACTCTCAGATCTGGGAAAGAAAGCTACATACGATTTTTGCTGCGTTAAAGGAAGAAAATAGTGTCCTTCAAAATTCTTACATGGAAAAGAACAATCGGACTACAACCCGTCCAAACTGATGATCATGAGAGAAAAACCAGAGCTGACCAAGAACCTGATGGTCACTGTGGCTGAGCTCCTGTGTGGAGATGGGAAACACTCTGGAAATGGTGATCTGAGCTTTGTGGCAAAGGGGACAAGTGGAAGCCGCCTCTCAGTGAGAGACATGGAAATATCTAAAAGACTCTGAGGACCAAGATTCTCTTGACTGATGAAAAACGGTTTGGCCTCAGTTACTACAAGTCATGTCAGGAGGGGACCAGACATGACTCTCAGAATCAATGTGTTAGTTGGTTGTGGAAGTTTCTCCCATCTCCACACGGGATCTCTGGAGCTTAGTTATGAAAATGGACAAACCCTGATTTCATATTTTCAGCTTCTATTCTGGGACTGTGATCTGTGACCAATCTGACAAACTGTGTGACCTCTGTGTGTCTGATACCCTCCTCTTCTTCTCCACTAGCCCTCATCTCCTCTGCTCTCTCCTCTCATGTCTTAGTCATAAATCAAATCAAATCAACAAGGGGCAACATCCTTTGCCTTTAACCCTCGAGGGTGAAGAATAACTGAGGAAAAGAAACAGAGACATCAGGGAGAGTAACAACTGTGTATCTCTCTCCCTGGACAGGACAGAAGTACAATATGTTGCGTATAAGAGTACATCAAGAAAAGTATAATATTTACAACATAAATGAAGACAATATAAATGGAGAGATGTATCAAAATTATAATATTAAACGGATGCAACCAACATTTCTAGACCAAATCGAACAACATCTTTCATTCTTTGATGTGATGATTAGATCATAAATACATTTTATACCTAGAGAACAAACCAACCAGGATCAGATTATACAAAAGTAGATCAGTAATGAACTCCTCTGTCACAGGGGCTCATGACTCCTGACAGTCACACAACACAGCATCATGGCAGGATGCAGCTACAGGCCAAAATTCAACAGATGATTATCAATCATCATTATGTAAATTGTTATCACAACACCACTGTGACCACTGATAACATCTATCCTGCATAACTCCATCTCACCTCGACCCTTCTCCTTATCTGCTCTTTCCGTCTCTCTCTTTCTCGCTCACACAAGCGCGTACACATACCAAGTTGATCAGCTGATGGATTCACACACAGAGGACCTAGAACCTTAAACCTTCTTGCATCTCAACAATAACCTTTTAATGCATGATCGGAATAATGACAGATACAGATCTCTCTGAATTCGTTTTCCAGTTTTCGTAAATATATAGATGTAAACATACATACATACATGACATACATACATTAAGTACATACATACACAGATACACAAACATACTTACCTACATACATACATTCACACATACTGCACATACAGTATATATGTATCCATACACACACACACACACACACACACACACACACACACACATATATATATCCAAACAGAGGACGCCTATGGATAGAGTAAAAACAGTCTGAAGGATGTAATGAAGGAATCTGTAGCTTCCTCCTCCTCCTCCTCCTCCTCCTCCCTCAGCTGTCTGTGATCCTCTCATCCAGGCTGCATGCAACTTTTTTCCTTTCTTCTCTTTTTTTTTTATCGTTTATCTTCGCTGTGAACGGTTCTGCAAATTTTGCGCAGCTGAGCTCGGCCGTGAAATCCCGATGAAACGTGGAGCGGCCTCATGGAGCCGATTCTCCACACCCCGCGTCCTCATAATCACAAGCGATCCGCGCTGATAATGGGCAGCTCCAACTCATCCCGCCGTCACTTTTAACCTCCCCGGTGACAGGACAGGCTGTAGGCTGCAGGATATCCCGGAAAGGAAAGACAGAAATATAAAATAACAAAATGCCAAAGGAATATCTGGATGAATACCAACCTCTGCTTATTAAAGAAAGCAAAGATAAAAAGCAACCAAAGGTACGTGGAGATAAAGAGAAAGAAGAGATGCTGATTTCTCTCCATGGTTCTAAACGAGATGTATTTTCTGTCTTGATTTTTCTGTTTGCAGCTTCCAAACAAATCACTGCTGCTGGCTGCCTGTGCTGCTTGCATAGGAGGAACCTTTCAGTATGGATATAATATATCCATCATCAATGCACCCACAGTGGTAAGAACCCTACTGCCTCTACTATGTCTGCATTATATTGTAGTTTTTATTCTTTTTATTATGTTTTGAATGAGATGCAGCGCCAGCAAAACCTAAACGATGCTTCACAACACCGTGGTAATTATCCTACTGTCTCCGTTATGTCGACATAGTATTTAAGTTGTAATTAGCACAAGTTATGATGATGTTATGAATGAGATGCAGGCTACAGAAGATGCTTTACTACAACACAGTGGGAAAGTACACAGCATTACGAGTGAGGACATTTTTGTGCTCATGTGACAAAACCGACTAATCTCAGTCAGCTGTTATTACTAAATCACATTTTTTCTATCATTAATATACACTTCATCTCCACTGGAGCAGTGTCTGATGCACAAAGATATCTTTGTCATTTTTATTTCTCCTGCTGAAAAGCTACTTTGTGTTGTCCCCCCCCCCCCCCCTTCATCTCCAGTATGTGCAAAATTTCATCAACCAAACCTGGAGGGAGCGTTACCAAGACGACATATCACCCGATGGTCTCACCCTGCTCTGGTCCGTCATCGTGTCTATATTCACCTTAGGAGGATTCCTGGGGGCAACGATTGGTGGGACTCTGTCTGTGAAGCTGGGGAGGTATGGATAAACAATTCTATATATATATATATATATATATATATAAAAAAATATTGTTTTACATTCTTCTGTGTTAAAGATTTATGACTGTGATGTGGTTTTGCCAGGAAAGGGACACTGTTGGTCAATAACACATTTGCCTTAGCAGCTGCTCTGCTGATGGGCCTGAGTTACCCCACAGGATTATTTGAATTACTCATAATCGGACGTCTTCTCACTGGAATAAATGCGGGTGAGATATTCAGAAGTACATGTGAAGGCTTCACTTATGAAAGCTAAAGTTAAAGCGTCGCATGAAATCTTGGTTTATTTTCACAGGCATTGGCATTTGTGTTCAACCTCTATATTTGGGGGAAATTGCTCCAACTGCATTTCGTGGAACCATGGGAATGGGAACCTCCATTTTCATCACTGGTGGGATCTTGACCGGACAAATCATTGGCCTCAAGTAAATCTGGACACACTACCTAAACCTAAACCTGACCCTGACCCTGACCCTGGACACCCTGACCTATTTTATTAAATATTAACGTGAACCATCAGAATTTGTCTACATTGGATCTAAAAGGGAGTTGATCAGATATCTCTGGTTGATTTTACAGAGAGGTCCTGGGCAGAGAGGAGTACTGGCCCATCCTACTCAGCACCACATGTATCCCAGCCATCATGCAGCTCCTGATCCTGCCCTGGTTCCCAGAGAGCCCACGCTACTTGCTCATCGACAAAGGAGACACAGAAGGGTGCAAAAAAGGTGAACGTGCACTGTGACTGCTGTTTTTCACCATTTCAAAACTCGTGTGATTCTATCTTTGTCGTGCAAAGATTGATTTAGTGCACATGACAGTTAAAAAGGCTGAGGACTCCCTTTGTGTGGAATTACCAGAGGCAGAGACGTCCGTCTTCATGGCTGTGAGTGCAGGCATATGATCACATTCTTTAAATGCTGCGTTGATGTGAAAAGCTTTTCATGTGGCTCTCAAAAACCTGCCTCAAAGCCTGATCAGAGGAGAAGAGTGAGAGATCACAACACAGTGTGTGTCATGTGGTGATTTAAAAAAAAAAAGCGTCTGATCTACTGAGCGAGCCGCATGGCTTTCATATTACTGCCTTTGGAGGTTCGTCTTTTAACGTTATTGTGATTAAAAGGCTGAAACACCTGAAGATGCTGAGGCACAGTTGAGTATTTTCATTATAATGACACAGAGTTCAGATGTAATGGTTAAACAACTGTTCCTGGTCTCTCTCTGGCCCTTAAAATTGAACTCAATTGAAAACCTTTTAATTTAGTTCATTCATCTTTTGCCATGGATGTTTTTGTGTGTGAAGCCCTTTGTAACCTTGTTTAGATAAGTGCTAGTACAAACAAAGTTATTATTATTATTATTATTATTATTTTACTCTCGGCAGCCCTCAAGCAACTCCACGGGGGTGCACGCTGTGATGGCGAGCAGGAGGACATCGAGAAGGAGAAGAGTAATTTAGCAGGTTTCCAGGCCAAGAAGCCCTGGGAGCTCTTTGTCGATCGCAGCGTGCGCTGGCAGCTTCTCACCGTCATGCTGCTCAATGCTGTGCAACAGCTGAACGGCATCAATGCTGTATGTACTTGCTGATGTGTCTCCTGCTGTCTTTCACAATGTTGATGCTATTTCCTTCATTTGAAAACTTGAACTTCAGTTTTGTATTTGGAATTCAGTTTCGTTGTCCATGTATCCTGTAGATTTACTTTTACGCAGACTACGTGTTCAAACAATCTGGTATTCCTGCTGATATGATACCATATGTGACCGTCGGTACTGGTGCCTGTGAATGCCTCACTGCTTTAACTTGTGTAAGTATGAGTTTGACATTATTACGCTGTTCACACGACTCAAACTGATGAATAAGGATAGAGGCACAATCAGAAAACTATCAATATATAATAAAACATTCATGTGTTGGATTAATTATTGGAAAGTGAAATAGATTAAAACTCAATAAATTACTTTAACTTCATTGTTGACCAAACTGTCGTACATAACAATAAGAACAGCACAAGAACTTATCACACAAGGACTATGGCAAAAGGAAACTGGTAAAACATCTAACACAGTTACGAGGTTTTAAAAAGTATGAATGAAATCACTGAAACAGACGTTGAACTCAAATACTGGGCAGCAGGATGTGACAGAACTAAACTGAGAACATCCCATGAAAAGGTCAGAGTGAAAACTCAAAGGAAATGTTAACCGGCATGTTGTTGGTCTTGTGACATGCTGTTTGTCTCACAGGGTTTGCTCGTTGAAAGCCTGGGAAGGAAAGTGCTCATTACAGGAGGATACACACTGATGAGTATCTGCTGCATTTTATTCACACTGACGCTCACTTTTCAGGTGATTTATCCCGAAATGGTATAAAAACACATTTGAAGCTTTGTTTTAATTTATTTCCATATAGTTTGTATTCATTCATTTGTGTGATTTCCTTTCTATCAGAATGCCAGCCCAATTTTTCCGTACTTGAGCATGGCGTGTATTTTTGCTTTCATCCTGAGTTTTGGCTTGGGACCAGGTAAGTGGCTTGAAGTCGTCACTTTCTCTTCCACACATGCTGTTGCGCAATGATTGTAAGTAAGAAGTGCTACTAAATGTTTTTCTTTTGTTGTTTCTTCCTCTGTGAAGGTGGCGTAACTAACATCTTGACCACTGAACTATTCACACAAACCTCGCGCCCCGCAGCGTACATGATCGCAGGGTCCATGAACTGGCTCAGCTTCTTCTTCATCGGCATGGTCTTTCCATTTATCGTGGTAGGTTTCCAAAAATGAATGACAATATATTTTCTTTATCTCCTGCACAGACTGGTACTCAATGGAGTGCAGACCTCCGCCAAAGCCTAACAGTCTCCCTATGAGACCACTTAGAATTAGTAGCTCACGGTTTTAATTTGGATCTGCACTAAATTGCACACACTCAGAAATACCAGTCCCATTGTTTTTCATCAAGATCCATGAATCATTCTCTGAGAAATAAGTTCAAATGTTGAAAAACACCTCAAAATCCTGGTCTGGATCCACACTGAAATTTAACAGGTTCTTGTTTGGCTGAGTTTCATGGTAATCTGTCCAGTAGTTTTCAAAACAACATACAAACAAACATAACCAGATAACTTCCTTGGCGGAGGAAGTTAAAAAGCAAGAGGTAGAGTCACTTTTTGTTTTATTTGCACAGATCGGGCTGCAGCAGTACTGTTTCCTGGTGTTCTTGGTAGTCTGCACCTTAGTGGCAATATACATTGTCCTGGTCATCCCTGAAACCAAGAACAAAACCTTCCTTGAGATCCAGAGCGAGTTCCAGTCCTCCAACCACAGAAAGGCCAGCAGAGCTGATGGTGCTGGGACGACACTGTTATCAACTTCTATATGAAACCTAACCCATGACTTAGCGGTTGAACAATCAAAGCTTTTTTTTCCAATAAAGATCCACTTAAGAAAAACTGTGATTATGTCATAGAGTTTTTACAATTACAGCTGTTGATGTTTCAACCTTTCAGTCTGGGATGTGACCTGAAGAACAAAGGCTCCATTGAAGCGTTTGTCACGGAGAAAGGCCACACAAACATAATGCATGTTTTTACAGAGGTTGGTGAGAGCATTTGACTTTATTGTATGTCTAACTATTGTAAGATGACCTAAATATGATTATCAAATACACAAAACATTATTTAGGTGGAAAACTACTAAACAAAAGTACAGAAAGAGCTGTTTGAATCATCTTTCTTGATGTGAATTATATTTTCTTTCAGGGTTAAATGGATTCAAATCAAGTTGAACTGGAATAAC